>CM070823.1:36058143-36658143 GCA_036326025.1 Chrosomus eos | reverse complement strand
AGTGGTACCTTCCGCATCATGGCATCTATCACCGCAGAAAACCAGACAAGCTGACATATTCGACTGTTCAGCCAAAATCCATGGGGTTTCTCTAATACCCCTTTTCCACCAACAAGAACCGGGTGCTGGTTCAGAGCCAGAGCCAGAGCTGGTTCGGAGTTGGTTCGACTGACAAGCTTACTAAAACCGGTTTGCCTTTCCACCGGCTTGAGAGCCACAACAGAGCCAGATCTTACGTCACTGCATACGTCTCATGTTGCCCAGCAACGCTAGTGCGGAAGAGCCAAACACAAACACACCAGGCTTGTTCGAGATGCATCGGCTTCTCGCAGATCGATCGCCGTATGACATCAAAGCACTGCGAAAGCGATCCAAAAGCACAAGGAGTCGTATGATCTCCAAACACTCCCGCAGCTCCGATCGGTCCGCGCCGCTCCGATGCATCTCGAACAAGCCATCAACAATAACGGACGTTGCGTTACTATAGACGCTCATGGGTTTGCAAAAATACATCGGAATCCAACGCGTTTGTGCAGCTCGCCGTAACTTACATAGACGGATATAATAATCAAGCTGCTATTAGCTCGACTAGCTGCTATTTAAAAATGGCGGTCACAAGTTTCTTGTTGGTCACGGTAACCCCGCCCCCAGCCCCTGACGCAAGCGGTTCTTACTTGGCTCCGTTCTAGACCAGCAATGATTTGGTGCTACTTAAGAACCACTTTTCCTGGTTCGGAGCTGGTGCTTTGCGTGTGGAAAAACAAAGAACCGAATTGAAACTAGGCTCTGGCTCCGAACCAGCACCAGCTCTGCCTTGGTGGAAAAGGGGTATAAACGACACTCTACTAACTGGGCCTGATCTTATCATTCCTCAGGTAGGAGTTATTTGCCGCTTCAGGAAGGAGGCTGTAGCGATTATCTGTGATATCGAAAGAATGTGTTTATCAGTTCTCCGTCACTCCTGAATCCCGGAATGATCTGAAATTCCGCTGGTGGAGATTTCGAGAAGGAACCACAGGAATACAGAATGGCGGTTCATCTCTTTGGAGCCGCCTCGTTTCCAGGATGTGCCAATTTTGGCTTGAAACATCTGGCACGGCAGCATAAAGCTACCTATACACTAGCATCAACATTTGTGGAGAAAATTTTTTATGTTGATTACGGGCTAATCAGCGTCCCATCGGTCGAGGAAGCCAAGAAACTGATCACTAAATCACAGGAGTTGTCGCAAAAGAGGAGGCCTATGCCTCAAATGTGGAAGCAGCCCTCGCCTGCTTAGATCCCTCAGAAAGAGCAGCAACCATCGAACCTTTAGGACTGGATCCAACCCTATCAGAGCGTGCACTCTGCATTCAATGGTCGATTAAAATGGACACTTACAGCTTTAACAGCAGTTGAAAGATCAGCCTTCAACCCGGCGTGGTTGCCTTTCTGTCATTGCCTCTCTTTATGACCCACTTGGACCCACAGGTGCTTGCAACCAGGCCCGGACTGGCCATCGGGAGCACCGGGACAATTCCCGGTGGCCTGGCGACTAATTTGGCCTGCTGCCAGCCAGTGGTTTTTAATTTTATTTTTTATATTGTTAACTTTACCAGTGATCATTTTCAAATTCGTCATTCAATTAAAATATTATTAATATTAATAATAATAATATATAAATAAAATCATGAATCTGTTAGTCTTGACTGGCAAGGCTACGATTCGACTTTACGCCTCAGCCAAACGGTTAAACAGAAAATGCGAGCAGCACCTAGTCTGGGTTTCCCCATGCTGCACCCGATGATGGAGAGAAAACGGCCAGGTGGAGCAGAGAGGGAAAGGACAAAGAAAGCACTCCAAGAAGAAGCAGCAAAATATTGCAAAATTATTGGCCTGTTCAGGGCTTCAAGTGCAGGTCAGTTTAATCTGTAAATACTGTACTTTTTTCTTCGTTAATTTAGTATTGAACAACTGGTAGCAAATGTAAGCGGTAGCGCCTGTCTAATGTTACATTCGTGCAGAAATTAAAACAAATGAGTGAAACAGCACACAGAAAACTCACAGAAGAAATGTACTGAGGTAAAAATTCTAATAGTTTTTTTAATAACATGATTTAGTTTAACATACACAACTAGGGAGCTAGCTGTTTGTTTTGCTGAATCACGATTGAAAATGTTACATTGAATTTATTGTTCAATAAAGTAGCGTAGTTCATATTTATTATTAAGTTACTTACATTTTAGACACAAACCATATGAACTGTTTTTGTTCTATTTTACCAACGAAAATAGTTCCAAAGGTACAGCGCGGGGTTTTGTTACTGAATGATTCAGCGTTTTGAACGAATCTTTTGTATGAATGACTCCCTAATTAAGACAGTCACTTGCCGCCACCTATTGGCGGTTTAGTTTAATGTTTAAGTATTGATTTTTTTTTATTTGTATATTCAAACATTTATTTAAAACATCAATCTCATAACATTATTTATTGCAGTTGTAATTGCAGTGCACCTTATTTAATTTGATGGGTAACAGCCCTATAGTGTCTTATTATTATAACTGAATGTATTGATCAAATGCAAGAATTTGACATGAAAGATGATGCATGCATTTGCTTTACTTCTAGGTTGGTTGTTTATGTTTTTATGTTATGGTCATACTGTAATACATAATGTAATTTAGTGGGGGGGGGAACAGGGTTGTAGTGTTTCTAAATTTTATTTGGGTACATAGGATGGCCTGGATGGGTGTAGGATTTCCCGGCTGGAAATTGTGTCCCAGTCCGGCCCTGCTTGCAACAGAAGTCAAAAACTACAATGACATCTTCAGGCGTCTGAGTCAGTTTTCCTCCTGGTCAACAATTATTTAAGGTGGTGGCAAGAGTCAAGAGGATGGGGTCTAAACAGAAACAACACAGTGAGTATGTGACTGTTAAGGAGCGTGAGAAGGCTGCAGACGAAGTGATTAACCCTTTATGACCTGCCATAGAACAATTCCACCATAGCATATCTTTGTATTTTTACATGCTGTGCTGTCATTCTTTTGAGCATTTTCATATGCCATACATCAAAATAATCCTTACTCTCCCAACTTGAAGGCTATGTTTGTAATAAATCAAAAGTAACTAGATAAATATCTCAAAAATGCAATAAACAAAAAGAAAAACAAATTTAATAATTTTTTTCTACATATTTTATTCAATACAAAAAAATGGATAAATGTCAACCTCAAACTTGTCAATGTGAAAAACGTGCATAAAAAACTTTAAAACTATACAGAATTGATTTGAACTGTTTACATAAATTAGTTTTTAAGATACACTCATTTTTACACTCATTCAAAAAAAGGGGAGAAAATGCCATGTAAAATATTCAATTACATTTGTGGTCAAACAGATAACATTTTGCTTTTGAATATTGATTGAACATTGAATTGGTTAAAATATAAAATAAATAGATGAGCAGACGGAGAGTTCATCATCATCGGACGCAATTAGTATTTCCAAAACCTTCGCGTCCGTGTACTTGCGTTTACTTGCGTCCGTGTACAAACTCATGGTCAAATGACGCAGCGTGTGACGTCACAACATACGACACACCGTGGGGTCATAGTGCACAGAACGTGATACGTCAATAAGCCATCGGAAGACGTAACTATCAAACGCAGATCTACAGAACATGTGTGCAAAGACGTGCAATGCATTTTTGTGTTGTTTTTTTGTAAACGCATATTACGCAGTTTGTACAGACTGATTAGAGGGTGAAAACAACACAACATGGGCATGTCGGAGGCTTGATCTGAACATGTTACATCTCTGGTTTTGTATGCAAAAAGAATGATTTAGCTAGCCATTTGGTTTCAGTTTCTATAGGCTTTTAAACAGACACACGCAGGGGGTTATGATCATACAGCATCAAGCCTTCCCCCAGGAGATAAAAATGCTTCAGGGCAAAAAAGACCTTCCAAACTCAAGCTCTCTTTTCCATCTTGACCCTATCTGGTCTGAAGAACTCGTCCGTGTTGGTGGGAGAATGAAACAGTCATCGCTCTGTCACAAAGTCAAGCACCCAGTCATCTTGATCAAATAGCACACACATCACCAAGCTGATTGTGTCCCATTTCCACGCTAAGATATGCCATCAGGGTCGAAGCCAGATTTTAATGGAGCTTCGGGCCAATGGATTCTGGGTAATTGGTGGGAGCAAATTGGTTGCTAAGCTGATACACACTTGTGTGTTCTGCAGGAAACTGCGACGTACGACAAAGACACAGCGAATGGCTGAACTTTCACATACAGCGGCATGGACTGTTTCGGCCCTTTCATTGTAAAGAAAGCCCGCAAAGAACACAAAAGATACGGCTTGATTTTCACATGTCTGTACTCTAGAGCTTTTCATATTGAAATGCTCCAAGATTTGTCATCAGACTCATTCATCAATTCATTGAGATGCTTCATCAGCCTGAGATGAGCTGTTCAACAACTACACTGTGACCTCTAATTTTGTTGGCGCCAGGAATAAGCTCAAGGAAGCACTTAAACAATGTGACACTAAGCTACTGGAAATCTTCCTGACTGAGAAGCAGTGCGAATTTGTCTTCAACGCTCCCTCTGACAGTCACGCAGGCGGTGTCTGGGAATGCCAGATCAGAACTGTTAGAAATGTAAAGAATGCCACGTTTGCACAGTGCCCAGGTCAACTTGATGATGCCTCCCTCAGAACACTGCAATATGAGGCCATGGCTATTGTTAAAGGATAATTCCGGTATTTAGCACTTTGAGTCTATTTTCTATTTTGTTTTGGATGAACTAGAGTGGTGGACTTAGAAATTTTGACAAAGGGTCCTGTCCCGACTTTTTGACAATTTTAGAATCGCATCTGACCGCTTCAGAGTGGCTGTCTACGAGCATACTCAAACATGTCCTTAAAACAACCCTTAACGTTAGTTTTCAAAACTGTGCAACTCACCAAGTGGTTAGTGGTTGGTTGGTGGTGGGGAGAAGAAACCTCATAAAAAGCAAGATCCTCCCTCCAAGCCCTATTATTGTTATTGAGAGGCCAATCAAAAAATTGGTGCTCCTCCTTGAGAACTGATTAAAAGAAAGCGATTGACAACACTGCACACACTGCTTTATTATGCATGAGGCTAAACCTTTGAACCTTTGAACCTTTGAGTTAAACCTCTGATAGCTTAACTTCAGGCTATTCATTTCTTAGAGTCAAGAAATCCTGTGCAATTCATTTACTCTTTGTGTATTTGTCCATTCATTGTACTAGAATTTGGTGGGAGTGTCTGATTGCATTAATATTCTCCTACACAGTATTATATTTATATGCTAATAAGACATTGTTGTTCTACAGTGTCACCTTGTCTGTTCTGTTTTTATTTTGAAAAGCGACATTTTCTTCTTCTGATGTTTATTTTTGTGATGCTAAACTTCCTGCTACTCTTTCTTCACAATGTGGTGCTCACGCATCATCGGAAGAACTTGTTATTTTTAAGAGCTCCGAACTGTGAGGGTGTGTCGAGCTAGAGAGCATGCTAGCTGATGGCGTAAACTCTTTGATTAACATCCTTGGAGAGAATAATGAGGTATGAAGGAAAAATGGGTGGAGTGTATTATTATCAGAAGGGATTTTGTTTAAAGGTGCCCTAGAATGTGTTGAAATAATATTTTAATTTTGTCTCTGATATCTACATAGAGGGTATTGGCAGGTCCATTTTCAACTCTAGAAATTGGCCCTAGAATGAAATGGTCTGTTCCCTTTATCAAAAAGGGAACTTCGAGATGCGTCGAAACGCTGCGGGAACGCCTTCTGCGTGATTGCGTCTGAAGCATCTATGCCAACTAGTCCAATGGAAAAAGGGAATGAGCGTCACGGGCGGGTGACGTCATGACCAGGAAAGGATAAGAGCACTTCCGCTGCTCGTCGGCATCAGCTTCTGTGCCTCAGCAAGCGATCTGTGTCTAAACTGTCCCCGTCTATTTATTGTTGTCTGTCAATATTGTTGGTATCGAAATGGCAAAACAAATCTACAAAGAGTGTGTTCCTCCCTGCCCGCGTTATTTAACGGGTGGGGACACACACGAGCTTTGTGTGATTTGTTTGGGATTTGAGCATGCAGCCTCAGCCTTCGAGGGGGCTGAGTGCCAGCACTGTGAGAAGCTACCGCTTCGCATGCTCAGATCCCGCCTGTCACTCTTTGACAAACAGAGTGGGCAGGCTCGCGATCCTCAGGGATCAGGACCCGCGTCTGCCGAGGCAACGCGGAGAATGCATTCCTGGGGATCGCAATTGGATCTTTCGGAGGGGATCGAGACGGGTCCGAGGGCCCTTTCTCCTTCCTTACCCGGGAGATCCAGCTCTCCTCCCCCGGTGTCGGAAGCACGCTTTGCGGTTTCTTCCGCCCGGGGAGAGAGCCCCTTACTACAATGCTCATCTTCTGAGGAAGTTGACGTTGTAAGTATGGACAGTGATAATGCACACACGGGGGAAAGGGAATTACAATTTATTTCCCCAGCGTATGATGAGCTGGTGGATGTCATGTCACGAGCTGTAGAAAGATTAAATGTTGACTGGCCATCTGAAACTAGAAACACTCGCCCCAAAAGCAGATTAGACGAGCGTTTTCTTTCTTCAGCCACATTATCTCCACCGCGAGGGCTTCCTTTTTTTCCTGATTTGCATGATGAGTTATCTAAATCATGGAAAAAGCCGTTTTCATCTCGTGTTTTTATCCCTCATTCCAATATATATTCTAAAATAAGAGGGTCTAAAGATTACGGTTATAGTTCGATGCCCCAGGTTGAACAGAATCTAGCGAGTTATCTCGCGCCTGGTCCCGCATCTTCTATTAAAGCCCCAGTTTTGCCCACTAGACCATTAAGAAATACATCTAGTTTAGTGGGCAAAGCTTATTCGGCAGCAGGTCAAGCCGGGGCGTGCCTGCACACTATGGCACTGCTTCAGGCTTATCAGGCTGATCTGCTGGGGGACCTGGATAATAGTGAGGGAATTAGTCATGACGATGTTCGAGAACTTCGTAGGGCTACCGATCTTTCTCTCAGGGCTACTAAAGAGACCGCCAGAGCAATTGGGCGGTCTATGGCAGCTTTGGTAGCCACTGAGAGACATTTATGGCTCAATCTATCTGATATTAAAGAGAAAGATCATACTTTTTTGTTAGATGCTCCGCTTGAACCGTCTGGTCTCTTTGGTGACGCAGTTCACGCTGTAGTAGAAAGATTCCAGGATGCTAAAAAACAGTCGGACGCTTTTAAAAAGTTTATCCCTCGCCGTGTCCAGCCCCCTGGGGCTGCTGGGCGTGAGCAGCCCCAGCCATCTAGCTCATCATATCATGTGCAACAGAAAGAGAGTGTTGCGTCTCGTGCTCCTCCACGAAGATACTGGAGACAGACGCAACCCTCTCAACCGAAGTCGCCTAAGCCTAAGCCGGATCTGAGGACCGTTCTTCAGGCGAAGAAAGCTTCGGTTCAGAAAAAAAAAAAGGTCCTGATGCTTAGGCATCAGGCCTGTGAGGACAGCCCCGACCGGAGTGGAGCGGTGTTCACCTCATTATACGGTGCCCGTTCCACTTCGGGGTCCTCACGAGACCCTCCTGCCAACCCTGCCACCTCTGGTGCTTCAGGGCGCAGTGGTCTCCAGCGAGTCGCTGGTGCTATGCTGCGGCACAGCATCGGTTTCGCGCCCTCTGAGGGGGGTTTTAGAGCAGTCAGGTCAGGTAGTTCCTGCCGGTATGTTTCAGGCTCCAGATTTGGCTCTCTCAGTAACACCAGAGACCAGCCTCGAGAGGCTGGTTCCCTTAGTAAATTTTCTGGCAGCGTGGAAGCTTCTGCCGAATATTTCTCATTGGGTCCTGCAGATTGTAGAGAAAGGATACAGAATCCAGTTTGGCTCTCGTCCTCCTCGTTACAGCGGGGTGCTACCCACAGTGGTACATCCCGAGCAGGCTCTGGTAATGGAGCAAGAAGTAAGGGCCCTGTTAGCAAAAGAGGCTATAGAACAGGTGTACTCACCCGACCGAGAGTCGGGTTTTTACAGCCGTTATTTCATTGTTCCAAAAAAGGATGGAGGGTTGCGTCCCATTTTAGATCTTCGCCTGTTGAATCGGTCAGTTCAGAAACTCAAGTTCAAGATGCTGACACTCAAGCAGATCGTGACCCAAATCAGATCCGAGGACTGGTTTGTCACGATAGATCTAAAGGATGCATACTTCCATATCTCCAATCTCCCTCAGCACAGGAAGTTCCAAAGGTTTTCTTTCAGGGGCAAAGAATACCAGTATCGGGTTCTTCCTTTCGGCCTAGCTTTGTCACCCCGCACGTTCACGAAATGCATGGATGCAGCTTTAGCCCCTCTCAGGCTTCAGGGCATTCGCATTCTGAATTATATCGACGACTGGCTGATTCTAGCGGAATCAGAGCAGTTGGCGGTTCGGCACCGAGGTGTCGTTCTCGCCCATATGCAGATGTTGGGGTTGAGGCTCAATGCCAAGAAGAGTGTTCTTTCTCCAGTACAGAGAACCACTTTCCTTGGTGTGGTATGGGATTCAGTGACGATGAGGGCCAGCCTAACGCCCGTTCGTGTAGCTGCTATCCTGTCAGCCACCAAAGAGCTAAAGCTAGGTCAGTCACGCACTGTAAAACAGTTCGAGAAACTGTTGGGTCTACTGGCAGCAGCGTCCAACGTGATACCTTTTGGCCTGCTGTACATGAGGCCTTTACAGTGGTGGCTCAGGACCAGAGGGTTCTCCCCGAGGGGAAACCCTTTCCGTATGATCAAGGTTACGCGGCGATGCCTTCGTGCCTTAGAGATATGGAGGAAACACTGGTTCTTAACCCAGGGCCCGGTGTTGGGAGCTCTTTGCCATCGAGCTACTATCTCGACAGATGCTTCCCTCACCGGCTGGGGAGCGGTAATGGAAGGCCGCTCGGTTCAGGGTCTGTGGAAAAGCCATCATCTTTCGTGGCACATCAATTGCCTGGAGATGATGGCCGTCTTCAATGCGTTGAGACATTTCCTTCCGGACCTAAGAGGCCATCATGTGCTCGTTCGAACAGACAACACATCTGTGGTCTCTTATCTGAACCGCCAGGGGGGTCTGAGGTCGCGTCCGCTTTGCAAACTGGCGCACCAGATCCTCCTGTGGTCCCTGGGGAAGGTACTCTCCCTGAGGGCAGTGTATATTCCTGGGGACCAGAATATAGGAGCAGACATCCTGTCGAGGCAGGAGCTGAGGCCAGGGGACTGGAGACTCCACCCCGAGGCGGTGGAGAAAATCTGGGAGGCATATGGCAGAGCAGAGGTGGACCTGTTCGCGTCTCACAACACGACGCACTGTCCCCTCTGGTATTCACTTACTCACCCGGCCCCCCTGGGGCTGGATGCCATGGTGCAGACGTGGCCGAGGCTACGTCTGTACGCCTTTCCCCCTGTTGCTCTGCTCCCAGGAGTTCTGGAGCGGGTCCGTCAGTGTGGGATAAGCCTACTGCTAGTAGCACCACGCTGGCCAAGTCGGATCTGGTTTGCGGACCTGATCCTTCTGCTAGACGGGCCTCCATTGGAGATCCCTTTGAGGAGGGACCTTCTGTCTCAGGCCGGGGGCACAATATTTCACCCTCGGCCAGAGATATGGAATCTTTGGGTTTGGCCTCTGAGGGGGCCCAACTTGTAGATAGTGGTCTTTCAGCTGAGGCTGTTGAGACCATCCTAAGCTCCAGAGCTCCAGCTACGAGGAAACTGTATGCGCTTAAATGGAGAGTTTTCTCCTTATGGTGTCACCGACATCAGTGGGATCCGGTTAATTGTTCTGTCAACACAGTAATCGAGTTCCTGCAGGAGCGCTTTGTGTCAGGTCTATGTCCTTCCACACTAAAAGTTTACGTGGCAGCCATTGCGGCTTACCATACCATGGTGGGAGGTATATCTTTGGGTCGAGACCCCCTGATTACACGTTTCCTTCGTGTCACTTTGAGGCTGAGGCCTGCAACTCGCACTAAGGTGCCAGCTTGGGATTTGACTGTAGTTCTAGAAGGCCTGTCTAGGGCTCCATTCGAGCCCTTAGAGTCGGTCTCAGAGAAGTTCCTTACTCTTAAGACCATCTTTCTCCTAGCTATTTCGTCCCTCAAGAGAGTTGGTGACCTTCAGGCTCTTTCGGTCTCCCCCACCTGCCTTGAATTTGCACCGGGGATGGTCAAGGCGTTCCTTTATCCAAAACAGGGATACGTCCCTAAGGTGCCGACCTTGACTCCGAGGCCTATCGTGCTGCAGGCTTTCTGTCCTCCTCCGTTTGCAACTGCGGACCAGGAAAGACTGCACCTGTTGTGTCCAGTGCGAGCATTGGACACATATGTACATCGGACATCCTCAATCAGGAAGTCCGATCAACTATTTATTTGCTTTGGATCACCTAAGAAAGGTCTTCCTGCTTCAAAACAGACAGTCAGTAAGTGGATAGTCGAGGCTATTTCACTTGCTTATGAGTACTCGGGCCAGCCTTGTCTTTTGGTGGTCCGAGCTCATTCGACCAGGAGTATGGCGGCTTCTAAAGCCTTGCTGCATGGGGTTTCTCTCCAAGATGTTTGTGATGCGGCGGGCTGGTCCTCTCCGCTCACATTCGTGAGGTTTTACAGCCTAGACCTGGATGCTGCCCCAGGTTCTCAGGTGCTTAGTGCTTAGCTGAACAGTCTGACACTCAGGTACTTGAATTATGGCGCATTGGGTATTCTCGTTCCCGCAGCGTTTCGACGCATCTCGAAGTTCCCTTTTCGATAAAGGGAACGTCTCAGGTTACTATTGTAACCATAGTTCCCTGAGAACAGGGAACGAGACGATGCGTCCCTCTGCCATACTTCTGGCGTCCCTGCGATCGGCTTGCTTCGGCACTGTCGAAGCTAATGCCGGCGAGCAGCGGAAGTGCTCTTATCCTTTCCTGGTCATGACGTCACCCGCCCGTGACGCTCATTCCCTTTTTCCATTGGACTAGTTGGCATAGATGCTTCAGACGCAATCACGCAGAAGGCGTTCCCGCAGCATTTCGACGCATCGTCTCGTTCCCTGTTCTCAGGGAACTATGGTTACAATAGTAACCTGAGACGTTTTTACCTTTTTGGAAGGATCATGAATACTAATGAGGAGTTCTGCTCTGATTGGCTGTTTCACTGCGTTTCACTCTGAAATATATCTTACTGTCTTACTGTCTATGTGAAATACAAGCGTGCAAAATAATCAAACGTCAGATATCAAAAATGAAAAAATTTTAACAAATGGACTAATGTTAGATGCCTTGTCAAATAAATATAGCTCCATCTTATGTGGTGGTGAATGTGACGTTAGCTAGAAGGATAGCTAACATTATCTGTGAGCAACTAAATTAACGTAGTTAGCCCCTGACGTGTTGTTGATAGACAAAATTAAACAGGGAATTAAACAGGGAATTTACATATGTATCTACAGTATTATTTTGTAGATTTGACAACTTTTGATATGATTTGATATGACAACACAGGCAAGAAATATTAACCTCAGTGTAAATACTTTTGTCATACTATTTAGTAGGGCTGGGCAAGTTAACGCGTTATTATCGCGTTAACACATTTATGAATTAATGCCGACATTTTTTTAACGCACGTTAACGCAGTTATGTATTTTTTTTATTTTTTTGAAAGTCCGTTGCTCACTGGCTCTGAATACTACACACAGGCCTACAGTCAAACCATGGATCACAGGAGGGGTGGGATGTTGGTCAGCCAGCAAATAACACACCCAAACAAGCAGTGGAGAGAGGCTTTGGCAGGTTCTCTCAGGTGAACAGAAATTGGGAGACAGCGCTCCGCGAGTGAATGACAGGCGCGGATCCAACGGCTTCTGTGCGCTACGCAGCTGTAGCCTTTTTAACTTAAATTAAAATTATACATAACTTTACCTGATAGGCCTGCGTTTAGTTTAGCGGGGATGCTCTGCCATGTAAATTCCCTTCTTTTGATGTCCTGATAACTATTTAGATTCTGGAAACTCACAAACAGCGAACCGAGGGATCAGTCTCTCTTCCAATGATTTGTGCTGGCTGCGCGTCGTGTACAAAAAGTTATAGACAATTCAACTTCGGCAACGCGCGGGCGCATGCGTGAGGCGAGCTTGACCGCAACAGTTTCACAGGAACGCACCCGCTTTTCGCTGCACCTTGTGCTCGACCACTTCACCTCACTCTAAAAGCTGATTTATACTTCTGCGTCGGACCTACGCCGGAGCCTCTACGTTGGTTTTCATTTATACTTCTGCGTCGTTGTCCGCGTTGACGCGCAATTACGGGAGCATGTGAAACGGTACACGTATTGACGCGTTGTTACATTTTTGGAGAGGTGCACGTCAGGGTACGCGCGCTACACACAGCCTACGGCGTAAGTTCGACGTAGAAGTATATTGGGCTTTATCTCTGTTTAATGTAGCCTAATCTTAGTGTACGTGGGAAACCATGGCATGACCAAACCTAAGCTACTATCAGAGAAGTAACGTTGGTCGACTTATATCTAGTGGTCATGACCTCTGACTACATAGACTGTTTCTGCTGCTCCCTGATAAAAGACACCTGTTGATACCTGTTCAGAAAAAAAAACTAAGAAAACTGGACTCGTTTTAACTAGATAAAAGGTAATGCCCAGTGCCAAATAGCTCTGGTATAATATTTGATTTGTGTGTAAAGAGAATACTGCTGGTATAAAGCACCTTATTTGCTTAAAGTTTTTGCAAAATGTTATTGCACTTTTGTGTATATAGCAGTACATTTAAATCAAAAGTGTGCAATACATTACTTTAGAATTCATTATTCAATTTTGCGCGTAACAATGTGATTAATCGCGATTAATCGCAAGAAATTCATGCGATTAATAGCGATTCAAAATTTTAATCGTTGCCCAGCACTACTATTTAGTTATGCTCGTTATTTGGAGTTTCCTATTTGTTACTGTACTAGGATCTTGCGCTGGATCTAACACAGTGTAAATTATCGTTAATAAAATCACTACTTACCGGTTGCGGGAATATAGTTGGAGTTGCCCCCTTCTTCAGTATGAGACGCTTAGAGAAGCTTGATATTATGCCAGTTTAGAAAATAAGTCCATGGTGAAATGGGCAGAGCAAACAAACAACTTCAAATTAAACTGTTGCGGTATCTGATTATAGATAAACATCAACCACGCCTGTTGACATTTCTTTTCTGTGGAAAGTGTATGAAAAGTCCTCACATCCCCTGCATACATAACATAACATTTATTTCCATGTTCTGTCATTTTCCCTATGATCCTCGCTTGTTTTGATGACTCGGCTGCGCAGTTCCGCCTGGCATTGAACATGGCATATGCAAATTTATGGAGGCATACATAATAATGATTCCGACTGTTGCGTCACAGTCGGTGTTATGTGGAGATTCGCCTATATTTGGAGGTGGGGGGGGAGGGGGGGGGGGGGGGGGGCTCTTAAAAACATTTGTGTTTGAGACTGACTGTATATCATGTCCACCCAGGTGGAAAAAAAGTATACTTTACTGTATTTGAAATATATTCCATTTTTCAATAGTACATCGCAAATATACTAACAAAAAATACTATCTTGAAATATATTAAAAGTATATTAGCATCATGCTTTTTACCTTTTTTACAATACAACTTTTAACACACTTTAAAATAATTGTACTTTAGTATATTTTCTAAAAGCATATTGGAAAACAAGCATACTTTTAACATATTTCTAAAAAGTGCACTATAAGTACATTGATTAAAAATATATGCTTTGTTACACTTTTAAGAAATATGCTAAACACAAGCATTAATATATTTCCAAAAAGTGCATTATAAGTACTTTGGTAATAATAATATGCTTAGTTACAGTTTTAAGAAATATACTAAACACAAACATACTTTTAGAATTTAAAGAAAACATACTTATGTTGCTCTTACTTACAATACATTTTTGGAGTACTTTGTTTAAGAACATAGCAAAATGATTAAGCTTTTAGTGGGTTTAAAATATATGAACTTTATAAACACATAGGCCTACTGCAATATATTTTAAATATGTATGTATTTATCATTTTAATATTTTAAATATATATATATATATATATATATATATATATATATATATATATATATATATATATATATATATATATATATATATATATTTACAATGTACCAACTTATAATTTATTAGAAACATTTGTCAACTATTATTAAGCATTGCAATAAGCATACCTAAAATTAATGTTGTTCACTTTTACTTGTTTGTAGGCTACTTGTAAAAGGCTTCTTAAAAGGCTGTTGTCCATTGCATGCTACGTTTGTACTACTAAAATTCCCACAAGGATTTCAACATCATATTATTTGAAATTGATCATAGATACATTTTCCAGAGATGATAAAAAAAGATTGTACTTGTTTAAAATTAGCATTAGCATAATACACGTGACTAGTCCTGATTGGTTCCAGAGCCTTTAAATGGTTGTGATTGGTTTCTTATGATAATGAGCTCGCCTCCGTTAATATGCTGCTCTGCGTGTATGTTACTTGAATGTGATTAGATTTAGAATCCTAAATTTAAACTGTTAAAAGCGATCGTGTCTCTTTAGAGGACTAGGAGGAAACCACGCGATTCATATGGATTAGGTGATATTTTTTGTGATTAACTTTTTGAAACGTAGCGTTTTGAGAAAACATAGTGTTGATTTTATCCAGCTTCTTCAAGTTTGCATGGTGTGTGACATTTGGAACCTCATTATGTTGTGATTCTAAGTAAGATTTGTATTAGGCCTACACTAACATTACTTGTCTTTGCCAGTAGTATTTTTGACACAAAGTGAAACAGCACGTCTTTTTCAGTTCAGCTACATTTAATTTGACCAATCAGAGCCAAAGTTTCAAGTCGAAGTTGAGCAGACTCGAAGAGATGAAGATGCTGCCTCAGAAGATATTGGTAAGTTTTAGTTGCTGTTTGCACAAATAAAAAGGTCACTGTTTAGTTTTTTAATCCTAATAAATCAAATCTATGTGGAGACATTTGTTTGTCTTAAAACAAATATAAAACATTGTCCTATGCATCTGCAAAAAACCATAATTAGTCATTATAACATGTACAACATTGCATTAACATTTTTATTTTTTTAAATGAAGATGTGTATTTATTTCTGATTTCCTGAAAATTTTGGCTTCATTATGCAAATGATCTTTCTTTGAAAAGTTTGGGGAAAAAATACATGTTATGAACAAAGTTACTTTGTCTTGAGTTGACCAATAATGGTAGTGTGTGTTGATTGTAGTTCTGTCAGGGTTCTGCCCTGGCAGCTTTGTCTATGTCTTTGTTTCATGTCTCTATGTTTATGTTGTGCTTAAACATGTGGTTTTGTTTGTGTTTGCCATGTGCTCCTTTGTTCCTGCCTCGTTTCCCTGTACCACGCCTTGTCTAGTTGAGTCCTCGTTTGTCTGAGTGTTGTCACCTGTTCCTTGTCCGAGTGTTATCACCTGTTCCTCATGTTCTCTGCTCCCTTGTTTGAGTCCTCGTTTACCTGAGTGTGTACACCTGTTCCTCTTGTTCTTAGCTCCCTTTTATATGTGTGCTCTTTCCCTCAGGTGTTGCCAGTTCGTTATACGTTGTGCCACTGTGAACTTCTGAGCTAAATAGTTTGTTTCCAAAGTCATTAGTGTTTCTTTTGTAAAGGTTTTATTGTGCTTTTAGTTTTGGCTTCGGTTCTGTCTGTCTTGTCTCTTGTTCCAGACCAGTCCTGCTAAGCAGAGCGTCCCTGACTGCTTTCTCCCTTTGCTTTGGAGCAAGCCTAGTGCTGAGTCTGAGTGCCCTGTGTGCCTTGCTGTTGTATGTGGATTTCCTGTCTAAACTACTGCTGGTATTCTCTGGTCTCACTCAGCTCTGCCATTGCTACTCTCCAGCCTACAGACATCTTGTGCAATTATCAACGGCAGCTCGGCTAGCTTCAACTTCTGTCTTTGTGTCATCCTTCCCTATTGTTTGGACTGTTCACCTCTCCCACCACTTCTTGTCATCTGTCTGTCAATAAATCTGTTAACTCACATTCTGCATTTGAGTCCTCCTTCATAGACCCGTAACAAGTTCAAGCTTGACAACCTTATTGCGTAGGTATTGAAGCAGTCTTCAAATACTACAAGCCCCTTGAGTCGAATTCAAAGAAGTGATGGTCCACTTGAAGATGAAGATGTGACATTCAAACTCTTCTGTTTCTTTGGTTCAGCCATTTTATTTGTAGGCCTAAGTTTGTAAATGCATTTTTCACTTCTGCACATTATTTTTCTGAAACTTATTTTTATTTTTTCAGACAATTGCATTGTGATGCTTATTTAGTGATGTAAAATTCATAGTGTACTTTTCAGTAATACATAAAATACAAAAAAATTATAAATATAGCTCTGCCATAGCATTTCACTGATCTTTTAATTTACTTTTATTCCTTTTTTTACTCTTATAATTTAGATACTATATTAAAGTTTTCTTGATTTTCAAAGTCTGTGTATGTCTTAATGTTTATATTTAATTATTTTTTGCAATTTTAATATACCGTTTTAAATACTGAATAAAACCGCTTTAAATTAAGCTATTAGTGTAATGCTAATACACTTTTAATGCTTTTTAAATGTTCTTGAAGTACATTAAAATTATGCTTCATATATTATAACTAGTTTAAGACATATTAAAGTATAGTTTTAATGAACTGCAAAGAAATACACTTAAATGTACTGGAAGTGGTTCCATTTTAGCATAATTTAGTGTATTAAAATATAGTAGAAATATGTTGCTAAGACACTCATAATGAATTTGTAATGTACTTGTAACACAAATAAAGTACACTTTAAGCATGTAATTAGTCCCTACACAGGCATATACTTAAAGTATACAAAATATACTTTAAGTTGTTCCACTTTAGCACATAAAGTACACTAAATACACTTCAAGTTGAGCTTTTCTATTTAATTACTACTAAAATATATTTAGTACAAAATTAGTTGTTCCAAAATAGCATGTTTCAATTTAACTAATCATAAACACACTTGAAGTATAATGATGATTAGTGTGGCTTCAAGTACACAAAAGTATGCAAAATTTTAGTACACTTAGCACATTTATTTTTCACCTGGGCATGTACGGAACTCTTGTTATTTAACTATGCCAAGATAAATTCAATTTCACATTCTAGGGCACCTTTAAGGAAAAGAGAATGTCATCATTACTTCATTTGTTTATGGGTTAATTGCACATGTCATCAATATAAAAGCAATATATTCTTTCAATATATTGTATTTCATTTAAAAGACGCATGTGATATTTTATTTGTCATAAAGCCTTAAAAACATTTTATTTCATATGTCATATTGGCTATTAGTTAAAATGTTAAAATTATTTGTATTGGGTGTAAACATGATTAATATGTGAACATGATTTATGTGCGAATTATTTGTCAAGCTACATAGAAGCATTTTTGTATTTCTTCTTTTTTTATTCTGTAGCTTTCACGTTGTTCATGGTGCTTATGGTGCATGGTGCTCGTTGAGAGGAATAAATAAATTGACACCCGTTCGAAACTCTCTGCGTCTTGATCAATAAATCCAAGGGGCCACTACATACTGTGATATTCACAGTGTGAGCAAAACATGAGCTTATTGTGAGTTCAAACGATTCTCATACTGTGATACTCACAGTGTGAGCAAAATGTGAGCTCATTGCGAGTTCAAACAATCCTCATACTGTGATACCCACAGTGTGAGCAAAACGTGAGCTCATTGTGAGTTCAAACGATTCCAGTAGGCCTAGTTGCCTCAGGCTTGCAAAGTATTGTCAACTCACTCATTAGGATGCTTGGTAATCCTCAGCAAATTTCTTGAGTCGTAAGTGCTACTTTGGCTGTGTTTCTTGCGTCATCAGCCTGGAACTAAAGTTCAACTCAGCTCAAAATAATGATTTGTTCAATAATCAAACATCATACGGTGACCTGTTTAATAGGATTTAGAAGGTCATAAAATTCATAAGAAAATGAAATTGTTAAATCAATTTTGTTTTAAAGAATTGTTCATTTAAAAGCAGCGCTCATTCATCAGTGTATGTTACTCTAGAGATGCGCGCATCAACCGTCGCCGAGTCCGCTGTTGAAGGTGACGATCATCCATTTATAATCATGCGTAACAATACAGAATAATTGTAATTTGATAATCGGGTGAGGATACTTTAATCAGAGAAAATTATTATGGCGGGTGGATGATTTGTTTTTGGCTGCGGATTCGGGTGTCGTTGGAGCTCGGGGTGAAAACGTCTAACGTGGTTTATCAAGTTAGTGGTATTACCTCCTGCATATTCTATTTCACAAGTTCGCACTTAAAAATAAGTTAGATAGAATAAATGCATATTTGGCGTGCTGTCTGAGGAGAGGGCTCCGGGCAGGGCGGAGCCTGGAATTTTTCATAGGGGTGGCCGGGCAGGGGCCAGCATTTACTCTGGGGTGGCACAAAAAAAAACATAATTTTGCAAACAAACATGGCACTCATCCAACCTTAAATTCTTTTTTAAAGTATTGTAGGTGCCCAAATCACAATGATGTATAATGTACAATAGCTAGCCTACAATGACATGACAATTGAAGTTCACCAAATAACTGAGTGTCATAATTTTACTCACCCTCAAGTTATTTAATCAAATAAAACTTAGGAAATTCACTTTAAAAACAGAATACATATTTCCCAATGCTGGAAAAAAAAAACAGTTTAAACAGGACCAGAAAATCATGTTCAAGATCACTTTATTTATTTATTTTTTATTTAGCACATTTACAAAAGCCAAAAGGCTGACCAAACATATTTAACAAATAGCAATCAATATCTATAATAAAAAATAGATTATGTACATGTCAATTATGTAAGTGCAAACTATGAAAATTCAGCAAACTTACAAGCTGTTTCCAAATTACATGAATTACAAATATAAATTATTTTACACATCAGAAAAGGGGGGGGGGGGGGCAAGACAAACTGTTTTACAGTTTTTTTACACCATTTACACCTTACATTTGACTGAGGTTCTTTAATAAACCTGAAAATAAGACTTTCACACTTACAGATAAAACTCGCAAAATTATAATATTGTGCAAAAGTTTGTGTATTTCAGTAATTCAAATTAAAAGGTGAAACTAATATATTTAGTATATAACTATACACATATGCATGATTATACTTTTCAGAGGGCCGACATTTCTGTATTTAAAATCCTTTTTTTATTCTTTTCATGTAATATTATTCTAATTTTCTGATATTTTGAATTTGGGGTTTTCATAAGCTGTAAGCCATAATTATCAAAATTATAATTTTTGCACAATATTCAATTTTTTCAAGTTTCACCTGTATAATCAAGGTATGTGTGATAGGTACTGTAGTTTACCTGGAGGTCCTATTGGGTCAGCGTGGTTACTGGTAGTTGGCTCCTCTTCATTCTCAAAGTTTGTCTCCTGAACTGTCTGAGAAAGTGCTAGAATACAAAAATCAGTCTCAGTTGGTTTTCATACACTTTAAACAGTTTTATATATTATTGATTTCTATATTGATTCTATATTGATTTTCCACACATTTCACTGACTGTCTGACATTAAAGGCACAATATGGAACTTTTCGGCTTTCAAAATAGCAAAAATAACTGTATCTATGTTATATATTTCTTTTAGTTGTGTACTAACATTATCCCAAAAGTTCCCACCAACTTTCAAATCCGGAGAAATTTATATTTTAATTTGAAGACATGGGCCGTGTCTTTATTTCCGTTTCGTCGCCCGTCTATGACGTCATATAACCTTTGACTCTAGTTTCTCTAACTTCGTGCGGATCCCGGCGAAAAACCGCCAAACGCAAATGTAAACACCGGACGCACGTCACTAAAATAAAAGAAGACGATAAAGAATCAATAGTTGGATATCAATAATGGACCATGATTATGCTTTGCCTGCACGTTCTGCTGCTGGAGGCAGATCCGTGAAGCGGAAACGCACGGGTGACAGAAATGACTCGAGAAGGGTTTGGGACAGGAGAAGAGACAAGACTCGCGTTAACATTGGAGTTGCATTTCCACGAGCTTCGTGACAACTGGAACTACAGAGAGATGCCGATCTCGCTTGCATTCTAATAAACAAG
This sequence comes from Chrosomus eos, assembly GCA_036326025.1. Classification (NCBI taxonomy): domain Eukaryota; kingdom Metazoa; phylum Chordata; class Actinopteri; order Cypriniformes; family Leuciscidae; genus Chrosomus; species Chrosomus eos. The sequence continues at coordinate 36,637,953 of CM070823.1, read as the reverse complement.
TAAGCACCCATTCAGCTAACTAAATCTATCCGTAACTTAAGCCGCCTTTCCACTGCACACGACATTCGCATACGATTGTCGCATTTTGCCCCCTAGTGTCAGTCGCACGGAACTTTGTAATTGGTCGTGAAGCAACCGTTACCCTCGGATATTCACAATGGTAAAATGAATGATTTGAATGAATGTAATGCATGCACGAATATATCCACACAAAACAAATGACCCCCCTCAATAGATCTAAAATAAAACAGATAGATTTTATAGAGCTAATCAATATAGATAATGATTTAATAATTATAAACTGTTTTTTTCTGCCATAATTATTAATAACCGAGATTTTACAGGAATAGCGTTTAGAGAATAACATTAAAGAGTTAAAATATTGGTAATTCTAGCCTCGCGCTCATAGTTTTGATTAGAAAACATCACATCCGGTCGGCCGGTCGGATACGGTCTAGCCGCAGAAGTTCAGATATTTCAACGGATCCAAAGCTCAAATCGGATCCGCATTTTCCGCATACGCATATGATCGGAAATCCCCGCAGCTCCCGTACGACTCTCCATTGGAAATGAATGACTTCCGGTTTGACGGCTGTCGTTTGTCGTGTGCAGTCAAAGAACGTATATTTACAAGAAGTGAAAGCCAATAGAACGTTCCATTGCAACACCAGCGCCCAGCAGCAGCGCTGTGCTTCCGCCATTTTGGGGTGAAAGCCACTCGGCAGTCATATATTATACATATATTTAGCCCAGTGCAGAGGTCATTTTTAGGTTGGAATAATTATGTAAAAAGAGGCAGCGCCAGATTTTTTAACGCAGGTGCCGAGGGGGTGCTAGATCATTGACAGGGGGAGCTGCGCACTTATAGCCTACCGTATATTGTATAGGCTACTATTATTAAATGAGCAAAACTTCGATATTTAATATTCAATAATTTTAATTATCACAACTAAAGTTTTAATTTTACTAAATTGAATAAGCACAACATTCAGCATTCAATCAAATAGGCCTATATTTAAAGATGTATTATTTATAATGTTATTTCAACATAATATCTCGTTATTTCAACATATGTGAGTGTGCAACATAATCAGAGAGTAGCCTATTTCTTTTCGTTTGGAATAGTTTCGTTTAAATATTTAGTTGCAAGCTTTTGTCACAGGTCGGGGCGGGCCAAATCGGGCTGCACCCACCCCTCGGGACCAGTACCACCCTTGGGGAGTCGGACAGAGGCCAGGCAAGGAGGACAGACAACGAGACTTGAAGTAACAATAATTTATTTAATATAAAATGGCTAAAAGGTTTGGAGGTAAAGTCTTTTGTGCAGGGTCGTTCCGTCCACGGACAATCCAAGTGGGCGTTTCGGCTTATGTTCCTCTTCTCTCCAGGTGGCAGACAGAGAGCTTACGGCGGGGGGAGCTTTGCTGCCAGGCAGCCAGGTGAGCGTTCAGGAACGTACTTTTCTCCACCGGTGACAGACAGAGAATTTACGGCTGGAGGGCTGCACTGCAAAGCAGACCGGTGAGTTCAGGCACGTAATCCTCTTCTTCATAGGTAACAGACAGAGAACTTACGGCTGGGGAGCTTTGCTGCATAGCAGTCAGGTGAGCATACAGGCACGTCATCCTCTTCTTCGACAAACGACAGACAGAGAACTTACGGCTGGGGAGTTTTCACTGCAAAGCAGTCGGTTGAGCATTCACCTACGGGTCCCTCTTCACCATGGACTGGACCGGCAGAACAGAGCTAACGCGGGAGAGTTTTCACTGCAAAGCAGACAGGTGAATATACAGGCACGTAATCCTCTTCTTCGACCGACGACAGACCGAGGACTTATGGCTGGGGAGCTTCACTGCATAGCAGTCAGGTGAGTGTACAGGCCCGTACTCCTCTTGAAGAGCCAGCAGACACGGAGCTTACGTCGAGAGAGTTTTGCTGTGAACAGACAGGTGAATATACAAGCACGTAATCCTCCTCTTACGTCTTTAGAACGTGATGGAAACTCAGGTAAGTAATGGACATCCAGCAGGTTTAGGTTCACACTTCACACATCAAAGCAGTGCGTCACATCACTTCATCTCAGCACTCAGTGGGAAATACATATACAGATGGCCATCGCCCATTTGCTGACCTGGCATTCACATCGAGAAGTCCCGTAGATACAAGAGGAAGATGGAGATTAATTGAACTACTCACAGTCTCTCATAAACGATCTTACTGTCCAGTGGTTCCCTCTTTCCAGCTGATTCGATGTGCTCCTTCTCCCCAAACTCACAGTGGCGCGCCCGTTCGCTGGCCCCCCCTTCCTCTCCTCCAAACTCTCACGCTTCTCCCACTCTCATGATGCCGCGCCTGTTCGCCGGTCCCACTTCCTCTTCTCCAACGCTCACACTTCCTCCGAGATCGCGGGCCCCAAAACACAACTCCCCCTCCAGTCTGCACTCTCTCCTCTTATCCTCCCCTAAGGGCAACGTGTTCCAATCGCGGGGCTTCAATCCCTTTCCGCGCAGCTGCCGGCGATTCAGATTAATCACCCCATTCGCGGGATTTTTCCGCTAACCCGGAACTAACCCGGTGTTCCATTGTTATGGGTCCGGCGGGAGGCAATCTCGGTGAACATTGGTTCCGCCTCGCAAGGAAAACATTTTTAAATTTCGTCACCTCGTGACACTTTCTATAATTTCTCATGTCTGAGGCATATTTCGGTTAATTTATGATGAGATTCGCTCAAGTTCACAACGAGCGCCGGCGCCGGATGTCATGATTATGTCTGCTATATTTGCCATTTATTAAATCCATAATCCAATAAGATACAATTTATACAAAACGAAATTAATTTTAAAGAAAGGCTTTCTACAAAACACAGCGTAGGCTAATGAGTCAAAATCATGTATGAGCCACTTAATGTCTCCCGATATCATACTCATGCTGTTCACTTTTCATAATCAATATGGGGAAAAAAACATTATAATATTTGAACAAATATGAAACTAAATGCGCTTATTTAATGGCTACAACAACACGTATACAGTAGTAGGCCTACAAACTCTCTATTTGTACAACTATAGGCCTATACAAGTTACAACAGCAATAGAAACAGCTTTACAGTAAACTTCTTATATCGTATATTAATGACCGTTAAAGCAAGACTATGTAAACAAAAACACAGCCACTGTACAGAATTGTGGCAATTAGGATAACGGACACAGCAATGCATAATGTTCTATAAGATCATCATGTTTGTAGCATGATCCAGGGGATTAAAACGTACAAAATATATTTCAGGCCAAGTGGAGTTGGTAACTAATAATAGTAGTAAATGTGTAAAGTTGCATAAAATGGAAATATTCAATAATGCAAGAAAAAACTACCTCAAAAAACTGTTATATGTGCTGTTGTCCAGTAACTCCCGTTGGAATCTTCATCCCAAAATGGCGGCCGCGCTCCCGAAGCGCCATCTAGTGGCTGTTACCAGAAAAGCATCAGAGTTTCGCCTCTTGTGCTTCTATACTCTTTGGTGCAGTGGAAAGGCGGCTTTATATGTTGTGAAACGATGATGGCATGTGTAAAGCGCAGACGGACTAGCTCTCATGTATAGTATAATGTAAATTCACATTTGTTGTAGATATAGCTGCAGAAAGTAGCTTCATATGCAGTTCACCATCTTTTTCAATATCATAGTATAAACGTAATTATAATTATTAACGAAAGGTGACCGTGTTTTTTAACATCTATACTAGCTAGATGGAATATTGATTCAATAGCCCTGATAATTCATATATCTCTCCGTTCGAAGAGACGTGATTTTAAAAACACTAAGTTAGAATGAGTGAGGAATGTGGGGAGCGACAGAGCGCGCGTGTTCATTACAATGGCATTACATAAAGTTAATAGCCGTAACTAAACGTAACAAGAATAGAGATATAATATAAATAACAACACATTACCTCGTCAGTGAACATGTTATCTGCTGGAGATGCTAGATGGCTGGGGAATGACAGATCGCGCGTGTCCCAATGAACATCGTATAGCTGCTCGCGCGCGCACTCCCTCTCTCTCTCTCGACAACGACAACAACTCCCATAATCTCACGCTCTTTCACGACGTCATCAGAATACGTCTTTTGCTATTATTTTGATTGAGTGACCCCTGGTGGCCAAAAGTTACATACTGTACGTTTAATACACCTGAGCAAAACATTTCAACATTAACATGTTTGAAAAAAAGCAAAAATGTAGGACTATTATTGAACAAAGATTAGAATGTTTTTGTTATATTGTATATAAAATCGACCTAAAACCTAGGCTAGTAATTATATTGGAATGTTTGAATAACATTAAATGTCTCATGATAAAAACATAACTTAATAAATGTCCTTATATTCAGAGATAACATGGAAATAGTTCTAGCATCCAAGTAAAATCAGCTAATATAAAGCCAACTGCTTCCTAACTGTTTACGTTACACTGTTTACACATTGATACAACTTCACTGACACAAAGAGTTGAAAGGAACTAAAATACAAATTTATCTGATATTAATAACTCTCCTGAATAGATGTGTTTTATTTGATTTGAGTTTATCCAGGCACCAAAATGAAGCTTCACCCCTCGTCACAGTCCTCCACTTGGAAACGAATGTTGGAAACGCGCGCTATGGAAACTCTCACGATAGCGCATTTGCCTCGTGACAGTGATTAAACTGTCGCGATAGTTTCGCAGTGTTCACGTAATAGTTTAGCCATGATCGATCGAGGTCCTTTTGATCAATTTCTATTAAATGATTATTATTATTTATAATAGATCGTAATTACGATCAGGGTGGCCAGTGGGGTGGCCGCGATTATTTCCATGGTGGCCGTGGCCACCCCTGGCCACCCCCTAGCTCCGCCCCTGGCTCCGGGTTAGGTATTCGGCCCGAACCCAGAGTACTCCCCCCGTATTCCTGGCTGTGAAAGAATAAGCCAAGAGTGAGGAGTCAGGGTGGTGGAGGGATGCTGAAACTGTCAAGGAATGTTAGGTGAGTTGACAGATTGAATATATATATATTATATATATATATATATATATATATATATATATATATATATATATATATATATATATATATATATATATATATATATGCTTCCTCTCCTGCTGATGGGGTAGACATGGTAATTGTTTGATGACAAGTTGATTGGAATGATTGTTTGAACGTGCTCCTCCCGAACTTTGTTTATAAAACATCATTTCACGAGTTCGCACTTACAAATAAGTCAGATAAAATAAATGCGTATTTGGCGTGCTGTCCGAGAAGAGGGCTCTGGGTCAGGTATTCGGCCCGAACCCAGAGTACTCCCCCCCCAAAAGCTGCAAGTAAAATGTGGGACAGCTGCCAGATTGATGTTGATGACCCCCCAAAACTTGCGGAGTGCAAAGGTAAAGTATCAGTCGTGGGAAGGGGTTAGTCGCTGGAAGGTTTCCTCTAACATAGGACGGGAGTTGGTTGTCTTGAGGTCGGATAGTTGTGCCTCTCAGATAGTAGGCTGGGAATGGTCTACTGAGGAAGCGGAGGAGATGACACTGCTGAGGCAGTGGAGCAAGTTTGGACAGGAGTAATGGAGCTCCTGCGGGAGCGGAGTGGGTGACATTGCTGCGGCAGTGGACCCGACTTGCTTTGAGTAATGGAGCTCCTGCGGGAGCGGAGTAGATGACACTGCTGCGGCAGTGGAGCAAGTTTGTAAGGAGTAATGGAGCTCCTGCGGGAGCGGAGTAGATGGAGCTGCGGCAGTGGACCGGACTTGCTTTACGACTTGCTTTGAGTAATAGAGCTCCTGTGGGAGCGGAGTATATGACACTGCTGCGGCAGTGGAGCAAGTTTGGATGGAGTAATCGAGCTCCTGTGAGAGCGGAGTAGACGACACTGCTGCGGCAGTGGACAAACTTGCTTTCAACTTGCTTTGAGCAATGGAGCTCCTGCGGGAGCGGAGTAGATGACACTGCTGCGGCAGTTGAGCAAGTTTGGATGGATTAATGGAACTCCTGCGAGAGCGGAGTAGACGGCACTGCTGCGACAGTGGACAAACTTGCTTTCGACTTGATTTCCAGGTATCCTAAGTTGAGTTGAGAGCTCACTTGCTGGAGCGATAATGATTCTGCGGGAATGGAGCAAGTTGGAAGAAGAAAAATGGATCTCCTGCGGGACTGGGAGAGATGATACTGCTGCGGCAGTGGGCCAAACTTGCTTTCTGAACTCAACTGTCCAAAGGTAACTTGGACTAAAGACTGGGCTCCTGTGGGAGCGGAGTAGATTGTGTTGTAGTTCTTTCTAACCGATGGACCAGTTGGATTGGGAACGAGCTCCTGCTGGAAAGAAAGAGATGATGCTGCTGTGTTGGAACCAAACTTGCTTTGAAATTGCTTTCCTGGCTATCGGGAAGGAAAGTTGGAAGGAGAGCTGAGCTCCTGCTGGAGCAGAGGATATGGAACAAGTTGGAGTTGGGAAACGTAGCTCCTGGGGGAGCAGAGTAGATCACGTTGCAGAGGGAGTGGAACCCGACTTGCTTTCCAGCGGGCTAAGGGCGGGTTGGGAGAGAAAAAAGGTGAGCTTCTGCTGGAGCGGAGAGATAGCACTGCTGTGGCAGTGGAGTGAGTTAGGATGGGGGACGGGGCTACTGCGGGAGTGGTGGGCCTGTAAGGTTGGGTGTATGAGAAAGTTGATAGTGGAGAATTTTAGCTGATGAGGGTTCGTTAACCTCTTAACCTTCGCCAGAGCGAGGGCGCTCTGAGCGTTTTTTTTTTTTAAATCGTTCAAAGTTACTATCAGATTCAATGTTAATACCTTGACAAACTATACATCATTAAAAGATATAAGACTGAAGGTTTAGTATTTGACCACTATTGTATTCTGAGAATCTTATAGTGACAGTTATGTCTTAATTTGTGTCTGGAGTTATGTAATCAAAAAATGAGTCGATACCTTTGATATGAATTATGAGCGTCAGCCGCTTCCATTCAGAAAAAAACTCCAGTGAGATCGTCATGACAGCGCTTGACAAAACAACGTCCATCAGGGCTTTTAGCTCAAAAGTGTACAGATTTGGAGAAATATTGATAGATTCTCATAGGTTTACATCAGATTTATATAGACAGGAATCATATTTATTGAATATCTACCCAAATGCGTCGATTTATTCATTATGAGCGCTGGAGACTCTGATGTACTGTGTTTTCAATACATACTGGCAGCCTGAGGGCGCCCTGTGCACATATGGACTCCATATATAGAACACGAAGAAGAATCATATCATGTGACATTTCAGGAAGTCCATCACGACGTAAACACTAACAGAGATCGCTGTAACATGCAGATAAAGATGTTTTGAAGACAATAAACATGATTGCAATGATATTTGGTTTACCTGTGTTCTTCGAGCCATGTCAGGTATTTTCATAATAATAGATTATATTTATAATGTAATGCTAATCGATATAGACTTTATCATCGTGAAGAATACTATAAAATACTATATTTTCTGTCCGATTTTTTTTTATCTGGAGCCAAATCAGAGCACAGAAGGTTATTTAAAACACTCGACTTGTGCTATAAAGTAAGTTTTAGAGCACAAACATGGTTTTAATATCATAAATTGTCGTGTATTGATGGTGTGCTAAGCTAACATGCTAGCTAGCCCTTGGTGCACCTGCTACCTAGCTGTTATATTTATGAATATTTCTAAATAGGACTGCTTGCTGAAATGTTTCTTTTTTCAAGAAGGTCATTTTATATAGTTTCAAATGTAAGGTGAGAACTTTCCCTAAAAGAGATTAGGGGTTGAAACAGTGTGAATAGCCAGTCGTTAGTAATTATAATAAATGCAGACAAAAGAAAGCATATTTAGAGCAATAACCAGAGGCTGGAGAGGTGTGAATGTGTGCAGGGGAGACTGACACTGAATAGAGATCGTTTAGACCACAACACAATAGAGAAAATAGACTGAATAGATGCTTAGAAAATGACAATAAACATCAGTTTGCTTTTTAGAGTCTAATCAAAATAAAGTCGTTTGACATGATCTTGAAAAACATTTAACTAAATAAAGAGTTTTAGACATATCATCTTCAGATTTTAAATATAACATGGTCAGACATGTGGCTTTAGCTGCAGTGCATTTCTAGATTGCTACAGGGCCAACTTCAATTTTATTTTCATGAAAATATTTCATAAAAATAAATTTCTAATAACTTGACAAAACTTTGAAGCTATTTATAACATTTATTTTTCATTATGACAATAATTAATTCTACATTTGCAATAAACTGCCAGGTGTCTGCTTTCAAATGAGATCATACTTGTGCTTTTAGAACAAATGGTTCATGAACTGTATCGGTTTCAGTTTGGGTATGCCATTTCTGGGGATTTTTCAAAATTGGGGGTGAAGCTTAACAGGTTAAGCTTCTTTGGTATGGAAGCAGTTGGAACGGATGTAACTTTTAAAGGCCTCCGATGACCAGCGGCCAAGCTCTTGAATCTGCTGCTGGGAGAGGCCTTTTTGGGCAGCTGTGGTTGCTGTGCCTATACGGAATGAATGGCTGGAAAAGTGGTCTGCTGGGATGCCTGATTGGAGCAAAATGGACTTGAGGTGTTTTTGGAATCAGAATCGTGTGAAGGGGTGATTGGAGTCTTCAGTGAAGAGTGGGTCGGAAAGGGATTTGGTCTGCGAGTTTCTGAAATGTAAGTATGCTAAGAGAGATTGGTACGGTTGGATTGGTGATGGGAGATTGAAGATGTATATGAAAAGGCCTTTTTTCATTTGATCTGTCTTACTTTGCTTTATGAAGTAAGAGATGGTTTCGTTGTCTAGCACTGATAGATCTGTGATTGTGTGGTGGACTTTTGGGTTAAAGCTGGAAGTGATGGTGAGTTCTGAGCATCTGAGAAAACCGAAAAAAAGCCAATATGAACATTGCGTCCAGTGTACGGGCAGTGTTGGTGGAGTGGTAGCCTCGGCGGAGGGTGGAGATGCACTTAGTGAGTATGTCTAAAGTTATTGGTTGTCTGGCATCTGGTCGAGTGGGTTGGGTTTTTTGGATGCCTTTGATGAGCATTGATGTCTGAGAATTTGCTATGTCTGTGAAAGGTGAACCAAAAAGGAGTTTGTGGAAGAATTGGATTCCGCTTAGATAACCCTTGATGGAGCAGGCTTTGAGGTTCTTGGTGCTGTTGAGATAGGATATGAATGAAGTGATGGTGAGCAGAGAAAAATTGGGAAATGGCAGGTTGTATGTGAAGTGAAAAGACTTAAAACACTTCCATGCGAAACCGTGAAACGGCTTGAAGAATGGAATTAACCCTCTGGGGATCAAAAACGCGTCGGCACGTTTTGGCAGATTTTTTTCACATAGCAGAAAAATAGACTTAAAGTACTACCATCATTTCTGGTCATATAGAGTTAAGAAATATGAGAAAATCTGTCTCTATCTCCGTGAACTTTTTTTCTGGAGCACATCTCTAAACTTAAACAAAACTCAGTGAATACTATTCACCCAGCCATAAGCAATATATCTTTTAAATCATTTAAGTTTGTACTTTTAAATGATCCGATTCAAAACTAAAATAAATATTCTCCGTTCATGTCATCTATATAAAAAGAGAGACGTGTCATCCGTTCTAATTATCTTTCTCTCAGCTCATTATTCTGGTAATGTGACACGCCCACGAAGAGCACGCGCTATTCAAACGCAAATATGTGAAGCAACACATTGAGACGTGTAAACGCCCATAATATAAACTCTGTAAACACACTATATTTTTTAGTCAGATTAAGATTCGTCTATGAGAAATAATCCTGGGACATTTACCTACCTTAGAACAAGTGCTGGTTTTATTTTCACTTCGAGGAGGAGCAACAGATTCAGCTGAGAAGTGTGTAAGTGTTTTATTCTTTTGCTTTGTTCTAATCGCGATATAGAATAACGTTAGTGTCTGTAAATGGAAAAATAGCATACTGTTTAAATTTGAATCATGTTTCTGTGTGTGTGTGTGTGTGTGTGTGTGTGTGTGTGTGTGTGGTTTTGTGTGTGTGTGTGTGTGTGTGTGTGTGTGTGTGTGTGTGTGTGTGTGTGTGTGTATGTGTGTGTGTGTGTGTGTGTGTGTGTGTGTGTGTGTGAATGAATGAACGAATGAATGAATGAACGCACAGATATCCACTGTTACAGACGAAATAATAGACAACACTTCGTTGACTAGTTTTGGATAAAGTTTTTACTCTAAAATAGACATCAAATAAGCTTTTGTTAGGAGATTCTGTTCATATGTTAAATATATAGTATGTTTTGTCAATAAACTAATCAACTAAGATGGTATAGTTTTTGTTCCAATGCAAGCTATATCAAAATAATGAATCCTCATCTTTGAAATATGTATGATCAAATGTATTGGCCTACTAAGACATTTATGGAAAAAGACAATTTTCTTTTCAAGATTTTTCCAACTCTAACTTTGAACCAATTCTGTAGAATGGCCCATATAACCTATTTGAACAGAATTTGTTTCCAGGTATGACTAAAAATGTGCTTTTGACTTTCATTTATATTTATATTTCTATTATATATAAATATAAATATATCAAAAACGTTCAGTATGGCGTACCACAAGGCTCAGTACTAGGACCGCTGCTGTTCACTCTGTACATGCTACCATTAGGAGATATCATTAGGAAATATGGAATTAGCTTTCACTGTTATGCTGATGATACTCAGCTGTATATTTCTTCAAAACCTAACGAAACTTACCAATTCACAAAATTAACGGAATGCATAGCTGATATAAAAAATTGGATGACCAGTAATTTCCTATTACTAAATTCTGAAAAAACAGAGTTCCCTTATCGAAAAGGGAACTTCGAGATGCGTCGAAAACGCTACGGGAACACCTTCTGCGTGATTGCGTCTGAAGCATCTATGCCAACTAGTCCAATGGAAAAAGAGAATGAGCGTCACGGGCGGGTGATGTCATGACCAGGAAATGATAAAAGCACTTCCGCTGCGAAACGCCAGTTAGCTTCTGTGCCTCAGCAAGCGATCTGTGTCAAAACTGTCTCTGTCTATTTATTGTTGTCTGTTGCAATATTGTTGGTAACGTTATGGCGAAACAAGTCTACAAACAGTGTGTTCCTCCCTGCCCGCGTTATTTAACGGGTGGGGACACACACGAGCTTTGTGTGATTTGTTTGGGATTGGAGCATGCGGTCTCAGCCTTCGAGGGGGCTGAGTGCCAGCATTGTGAGAAGCTACCGCTTCGCATGCTCCGATCCCGCCTGTCACTCTTTGACAAACAGAGTGGACAGGCTCGCGATCCTCAGGGATCAGGACCCGCGTCTGCCGAGGCAACGCGGAGAATGCATTCCTGGGGATCGCAATTGGATCTTTCGGAGGGGATCGAGACGGGTCCGAGGGCCCTTTCTCCTTCCTTACCCGGGAGATCCAGCTCTCCTCCCCCGGTGTCGGAAGCACGCTTTGCGGTTTCTTCTGCCCGGGGAGAGAGCCCCTTACTACAATGCTCATCTTCTGAGGAAGTTGACGTTGTAAGTTTGGACAGTGATAATGCACACACGGGGGAAAGGGATTTACAATTTATTTCCCCGGCATATGATGAGCTGGTGGATGTCATGTTACGAGCTGTAGAAAGATTAAATGTTGACTGGCCATCTGAAACTAAAAACACTCGCCCCAAAAGCAAGTTAGATGAGCGTTTTCTTTCTTCAGCCACATTGTCTCCACCACGAGGGCTTCCTTTCTTTCCAGATTTGCATGACGAGCTATCTAAATCATGGAAAAAAACGTTTTCATCTCGTGTTTTTAACCCTCAGTCAAATATATATTCAAAGATTAGAGGGTCTAAGGAATTTTTTTTTTTTATTTTTTTTTTTTTTATAACCGTTATCCGCTAAGGATAACGGTTATGGTTCGATGCCCCAGGTTGAACAAAATTTAGCGAGTTATCTTGCGCCTGGTCCTGCATCTTCCATGAAAGCCCCAGTTTTGCCCACTAGACCATTAAAATATACATCTTCTTTAGTGGGCAAAGCTTATTCGGCAGCAGGTCAAGCCGGAGCATGCTTGCACACTATGGCATTGCTTCAGGCTTATCAAGCTGATCTGCTGGGGGATCTGGATAATAGCGAGGGAATTAGTCATGACGATGTTCGAGAACTTCGTAGGGCTACCGATCTTTCTCTCAGGGCTACTAAAGAGACCGCCAGAGCAATTGGGCGGTCTATGGCAGCTTTGGTAGCCACTGAGAGGCATTTATGGCTCAATGTTTCTGAAATTAAAGAAAAAGATCAAACTTTTTTGTTAGACGCTCCGCTTGAACCCTCTGGTCTCTTTGGTGACGCAGTTCATGCAGTAGTGGAAAGGTTCCAGGAGTCTAAAAAACAGTCTGATGCTTTTAAAAAGTTAATCCCTCGCCGTGTCCAGTCCCCTGGGGCTGCTGGGCGTGAGCAGCCCCAGCCGTCTAGCTCATCATATCGTGTGCAACAGAAAGAGAGTGTTGCGTCTCATGCTCCTCCACGTAGATACTGGAGACAGACGCAACCCTCTCAACCTAAGTCGCCTAAGCCTAAGCCGGATCTGAGGACCGTTCTTCAGGCGAAGAAAGCTTCGGTTAAAAAAAAAAAAGGTCCTGATGCTTAGGCATCAGGCCTGTGAGGACAGCCCCGACCGGAGTGGAACGGTGTTCACCTCATTACACGGTGCCCGTTCCATTTCGGGGTCCTCACGAGACCCTCCTGCCAACCCTGCCACCTCCGGTGCTTCAGGGCACAGCGGTCTCCAGCGAGTCGCTGATGCTATGCTGCGGCACAGCATCGGTTTCGCACCCTCTGAGGGGGGCTTTAGAGCAGTCAGGTCAGGTAGTTCCTGCCGTTATGTTTCAGGCTCCAGATTTGGCTCTCTCAATAACACCAGAGACCAGCCTCGAGAGGATGGTTCCCTTAGTAAATTTTCTGCCAGCGTGGAAGCTTCTGCCGAATATTTCTCATTGGGTCCTGCAGATTGTAGAGAAAGGATACAGAATCCAGTTTGGCTCTCGTTCTCCTCGTTACAGCGGGGTGCTGCCCACAGTGGTGCATCCCGAGCAGGCTCTGGTAATGGAGCAAGAAGTAAAGGCCCTGTTAGCGAAACAAGCTATAGAACAGGTGTACTCACCCGACAGAGAGTCGGGTTTTTTACAGCCGTTATTTCATTGTTCCAAAAAATGATGGAGGGTTGCGTCCCATTTTAGATCTTCGCCTGTTAAATCGGTCAGTTCAGTAACTCAAGTTCAAGATGCTGACACTCAAACAGATCGAGACCCAAATCAGATCCGAGGACTGGTTTGTCACGATAGATCTAAAGGATGCATACTTCCATATCTTCATCCTCCCTCAGCACAGGAAGTTCCTAAGGTTTTCTTTCAGGGGCAAAGAATACCAATATCGGGTTCTTCCTTTCGGCCTAGCTTTATCACCCCGCACGTTCACAAAAAGCATGGATGCAGCTTTAGCCCCTCTCAGGCTTCAGGGCATACGCATTCTGAACTACATCGACGACTGGCTGATTCTAGCGGAATCAGAGCAGTTGCCGGTTCGGCACCGAGGTGTCGTTCTCACCCATATGCAGATGTTGGGGTTGAGGCTCAATGCCAAGAAGAGTGTTCTTTCTCCAGTACAGAGAACCACTTTCCTTGGTGTGGTATGGGATTCAGTGACGATGAGGGCCAACCTATCGCCGTTCGTGTAGCTGTTATCCTGGCAGCCACCAAAGAGCTAAAGCTAGGTCAGTCACGCACTGTAAAACAGTTCGAGAAACTGTTGGGTCTACTGGCAGCAGCGTCCAACGTGATACCTTTTGGCCTGCTGTACATGAGGCCTTTACAGTGGTGGCTCAGGACCAGAGGGTTCTCCCTGAGGGGAAACCCTTTCCGTATGATCAGGGTTACGCGGCGATGCCTTCGTGCCTTAGAGATATGGAGGAAACACTGGTTCTTAACCCATGGTCCGGTGTTGGGAGCTCTTTGCTATCGAGCTACTATCTCGACAAATGCTTCCCTCACCGGCTGGGGAGCGGTAATGGAAGGCAGCTCGGTTCAGGGTCTGTGGAAAAGCCATCATCTTTCGTGGCACATAAATTGCCTGGAGATGATGGCCGTCTTCAATGCGTTGAGACATTTCCTTCCGGACCTAAGAGGCCATCATGTGCTCGTTCGAACAGACAACACATCTGTGGTCTCTTATCTGAACCGTCAGGGGGGTCTGAGGTCGCGTCCGCTTTGCAAACTGGCGCACCAGATCCTCCTGTGGTCCCTGGGGAAGGTACTCTCCCTGAGGGCAGTGTATATTCCTGGGGACCAGAATATAGGAGCAGACATCCTGTCGAGGCAGGAGCTGAGGCCAGGGGACTGGAGACTCCACCCCGAGGCGGTGGAGAAAATCTGGGAGGCATATGGCAGAGCAGAGGTGGACCTGTTCACGTCTCACAACACGACGCACTGTCCCCTCTGGTATTCCCTTACTCACCCAGCCCCCCTGGGGCTGGATGCCATGGTGCAGACGTGGCCGAGGCTACGTCTGTACGCCTTTCCCCCTGTTGCTCTGCTCCCATGAAATCTGGAGAGGGTCCGTCGGTTTGGAATAAGCCTACTGCTAGTAGCACCACGCTGGCCGAGTCGGATCTGGTTTTCGGACCTGGTCCATCTTCTAGACGGGCCTCCATTGGAGATCCCGATCAGGAGAGACCTTCTGTCTCAGGCCGGGGGCACAATATTTCACCCTCGTCCAGAGATTTGGAATCTGTGGGTTTGGCCTCTGAGGGGGCCCAACTCATAGAAAGTGGTCTTTCAGCTGAGGCTGCTGAGACCATGCTAAGCTCCAGAGCTCCGGCTACTAGGAAACTATATGCGCTTAAATGGAGAGTTTTCTCTTTATGGTGTCACCGTTAACTGTTCTGTGAACACAGTACTCGAGTTCTTGCAAGAGCGCTTTGTGTCAGGTTTATGTTACGTGGCAGCCATTGTGGCTTACCACACCCTGGTGGGGGGTACATCCTTGGGTCGAGACCCCCTGATTACACGTTTCCTTCGTGGCACTTTGAGGCTAAGGCCTGCAACTCGCACTAGGGTGCCAGCTTGGGATTTGACTATAGTTCTAGAAGGCCTGTCTAGGGCCCCATTCGAGCCCTTAGATTCGGTCTCAGAGAAGTTCCTTACTCTTAAGACTATCTTTCTGCTAGCTATTTCGTCCCTCAAGAGAGTTGGTGACCTTCAGGCTCTTTCGGTCTCCCCCACTTGCCTTAAATTTGCACCGGGGATGGTCAAGGCATTCCTATATCCAAAACAGGGGTACGTCCCTAAGGTGCCGACCTTGACTCCGAGGCCTATTGTGCTGCAGGCTTTCTGTCCTCCTCCCTTTACAACTGCGGACCAGGAAAGACTGCACCTCTTGTGTCCAGTGTGAGCATTGGACACGTATGTACATCGGACATCCTCAATCAGGAAGTCCGACCAATTATTGATTTGCTTTGGATCACCTAAAAAAGGTCTTCCTGCTTCCAAACAGACAGTCAGTAAGTGGATAGTCGAGGCTATTTCACTTGCTTACGAGTACTCGGGCCAGCCTTGTCCTTTGGTGGTCCGAGCTCACTCGACCAGGAGTATGGCGGCTTCTAAAGCCTTACTGCATGGGGTTTCTCTCCAAGATGTTTGTGATGCGGCGGGCTGGTCCTCTCCGCTCACATTCGTGAGGTTTTACAGCCTAGAACTGGATGCTGCCCCAGGTTCTCAGGTGCTTAGTGCTTAGTTGAACAGACTGACACTCAGGTACTTGAATTATGGCGCATTGGGTATTCTCGTTCCCGTAGCGTTTTCGACGCATCTCGAAGTTCCCTTTTCGATAAGGGAACGTCTCAGCTTACTATTGTAACCATAGTTCCCTGAGAACAGGGAACGAGACGATGCGTCCCTCTGCCATACTTCTGGCGTCCCTGCGATCGGCTTGCTTCGGCAATTTCAAAGCTAACTGGCGTTTCGCAGCGGAAGTGCTTTTATCATTTCCTGGTCATGACGTCACCCGCCCGTGACGCTCATTCTCTTTTTCCATTGGACTAGTTGGCATAGATGCTTCAGACGCAATCACGCAGAAGGCGTTCCCGTAGTGTTTTCGACGCATCGTCTCGTTCCCTGTTCTCAGGGAACTATGGTTACAATAGTAACCTGAGACGATTCTAATCATTGGACAAAAAACTTCCACACGTAATAACCTAGAATACTGTCTAACACTTGATGGCTGCTCTGTTAAGTCTTCGTCGTCAGTTAGGAACCTGGGTGTGCTCTTTGATACCAATCTTTCATTTAAAAGTCACGTGTCTAGTATCTGTAAAACCGCATTTTTCCATCTTAAAAATATATCTAAATTACGTCATATGCTCTCACTGACAAATGCCGAACAATTAGTTCATGCTTTCATGACCTCAAGGCTAGATTATTGTAATGCTCTACTGGGTGGTTGCCCTGCACGCTTATTAAACAAACTACAGCTAGTTCAAAACGCAGCCACTAGAGTTCTTACCAGAACCAGGAAATATGACCATATTAGCCCGGTTCTGTCAACACTGCATTGGCTGCCTATTAAACATCGTATAAATTTTAAAATATTGCTGATTACTTACAAAGCACTAAATGGTTTAGCTCCCCAGTACTTGAGCGAGCTCTTAACGCATTATAGTCCTTCACGTCTATTGCGATCTCAAAATTCTGGCCAGTTGATAATACCTAGAATATCAAAATCGACTGCTGGCGGTAGATCCTTTTCCTATTTAGCACCAAAACTTTGGAACAATCTTCCTAAAACGGTCCGGGAAGCAGATACAGTCTGTCAGTTTAAATCTAGACTAAAAACACATCTCTTTGGCTTAGCATACACATAACACATTATAGATTTCTATAATTCAATGTCAGGCTGCATAGATTAGATCAGCCGGAACCGGGAACACTTCCCATAATTCCTGATGTACTTTGTACATCATAAGAAGGATGGCGTCTACGCTAATATTAGTCTCTCTGTTTATCCCGAGGTTTACCGCAGACCGCCGGATCCAGGGCATATCCAGATCTGATGAAGGACCATCACATGGACACGTCGACACGCATTATCAGGGCTGTGAAGGCCCATGGACACCTCACCACACTCATCTCCTCACCGGCCGGATGACCCAACCCAACCAGATGAACTGGATAATATCGTGAAAGTTCTGATCCCATCTGACTCCTGACATTATGCTGCCTAACTCATAATCATACAGTTCATTCGTTGGCCAAAGGAGGACTGGCCCCCCGACTGAGCCTGGGTTCTCCCAAGGTTTTTTTCTCCATTCTGTCACCTGATGGAGTTTTGGTTCCTTGCCACTGTTGCCTTCGCCTTTTGGCTTGCTTAGTTGGGGACATTTAATTTTCAATTGAACAATACTATTACAACATTGTTTTCCTGTTATCTCTGTAAAGCTGCTTTGAAACAATTTGTATTGTAAAAAGCGCTATATAAATAAAGGTGACTTGACTTGACTTGACAAGTTGATTGGTGCTCCTCCTGTATTTTCTTCCTGTTTTCGGTCGAAGTCCACAGTAGTCAATTGTCCAGTTCGCGTGTGCGATCCTTAGTTATCTAGTTACCAATGATCGCGCGCGCGAACTCGACAAACGACTACTGTGGACTTCGAACGAAAACAGGAAGAAAATACAGGTATGTGAGCTGGCTGAATAAACATCATTTTTATTCATATCTTTCACATCTACTGCAGTCAGATTCACCGTGGTCACTCTTAATAACACCACTCACATGACTGTCCACTTGTAATGACACATCAAGGATGTTAAGAGGCTAAAAGCAGGTTTAATACTTGCCCCGTTTAAGTCAACAGGGTGCGAATTTTAAAAAGAGGAAAACACGGTGTAGGCAACATCGATTTTTGTCATTTTTGTCAGTACTGACAGCACTCCAAATGTACAAAAAAATGAGCTCAATGTTAAAATTGACCGGAGTTCTCCTTTAAAACATACCATTTGCCAACATATAAATTTGCTGTATTCAGCACAAACTCTGCTACAATATTATGTGAGCAAAATTGATGTACTTGTTTGCATTTTATAGAAAAAAAATAATATGCGTGGTTAGTACGTTTTGGGAAAAAAAATGTCACCGCAATAAGGCCATTTAACACATATTGAATAGTTGTCCACAATACTTTTGAGTTACTATTCTTGTAGGCTAGAATTTTTACTTCAAAATGAAGTGAAAATCATTCTGACCACTCTTTCAGAAACATCAATATAACTAGGGATGGGAATTGATAAGAATTGAACGATTCCGATTCCATTATCGATATTGCTTATCGATTCGATTCCTTATCGATTCTCTTATCGATTCTTATTGGGTGAGGGAATAAGTACAAATTTGTTTGTTTGTTTGAACTCGCTTTAATATCTGATCAGAAGCACAGAGTATACACAAATTATGTGTAGCAACCTCAGAACAAACCTAAAAGTAGGTGAGCTACTTCTAAAACTAAAGTTCAGGGAACCATAGCCTAGGCAGTGTTTCTCAACCAGTATGCCATGGCATTCTTGTGTGTGACTTGAACGATTTTCAAGAAGAGTGCCTTAGGATTAGGAAATTGTTAATTTTCACATTCATTGGTCCAGACAAAAAAAATAAATAAAACGTACTCGGTTACTAACGTAACCTCGGTTCTCTCTAGAGAGGGAACAAGTACTGCGTAATATCTTACGCTATGGGGAAAACTCTTTTCCTCGAGATATTGAAGCCAAAAATTATCCTTAATTTTAAAAATGTAAAACGCTTTGCAGCAGCAAGCAGACAAGGGCGAGGCAGCTCGCGCGCCCATTGGCTGCCTTGCTGGAAAAGCTGCAGCCTATCGAGTGAGGCACTGCGTGACGTAATGACGAATGGGGGCGCTTCGCGCCCATTTCGTCATGTCCCGCCAGTAAAGGCGTGGTCTCGCCCTATAAATACCCCCTCGATAGCTGTATTTCCTCTGATTTTTCAACGCCGAAGCGAACCAGAGCGTATTCCAAGCACGGCAAGATACGCAGTACTCGTTCCCTCTCTAGAGAGAACCGAGGTTACGTTAGTAACCGAGTACGTTCTCTTACGAGAGTATCTCTCGTACTGCGTAATATCTTACGCTATGGGGAACACCTTGTAACACGCCGTGCGGACAGGGATCCAACACCAGAGTCCCAGGGCCGAAGCCCGGGGCGCATCTAGTGCACAATCACCACAACTCTCACAGAGTAGAGGAGGAGAGGCTAGAAGCATCACTCCTTTATAAATAGTCCCGTAGGGGTATCAGGCCCGTAAGGGTACCACACTCATGGAGCTGCCGCATCGGACTGAGCGATGCACAGGCCAACACTCCACACATAAGCCGCATGGCGGCCGATAAGCCCGAAGTTCAGACCGCCAAAAGCTTGGCTTGTAAGGCGGGCACCTCCAGGTTATAGTACTTGATAAATGTAGACGGCGAAGCCCAGCCCGCAGCCGTACAGATATCTTGCAGGGAGACCCCGCTATACCATGCCCACGACGAGGCCACGCCTCTCGTGGAGTGCGCTCTGACACCCAACGGGCACTGCAGGCCCTTGGAAGTGTAAGCCAGCGCAATGGCACCGACTATCCATCTGGATAGGCTCTGTTTCGAAGCGGCAAGTCCCTTAGCACGGCCGCCAAACGAAACGAAAAGCTGCTCAGTCTGTCTGAAACCAGACGAGCGGGACACATAAGCCCTTAGTGCCCTGACAGGGCAAAGGAGACTCGCGTCCTTCTCCCCATTGAGAACCGGAAGGGCAGACAGGGAATCACCTGGGCCCTGAACGGTGTGTTGAGGGATTTTGGCACGTAGCCGTGCTTCGGTTTGAGTATGACCTTTGAGTCATTAGGTCCAAACTCCATGCATGACGCGCTCACTGAAAGCGCTTGCAAGTCCCCTACGCGCTTCACTGAAGCGAGAGCCATGAGAAACGCTGTCTTGAAAGACAAGTGTTTCATGCCTGACGACTGGATTGGCTCGAATGGGGCACCTTTCATGGCCTCCAAGACCGTGGAAAGGTCCCATGTCAGGACTGAAGGGGGCCTGGGAGGGTTTAGCCTCCGAGCTCCTCTAAGTAAACGCACGACTAAGTCGTTCTTTCCTAGTGACTGGCCAGACACCGGTTTTGCAAACGTTGCTATGGCCGCCACGTATACTTTGAGCGTGGAAGGGGTCCTGCCCTTATCCAGTAGCTCCTGAAGGAAGGAAAGCACTTCCGTAACCCCGCAGTCTACAGGTAAAAAGCTCTGCGCTTGACACCAAGCAGAGAACACAGACCACTTCGAGGTGTAGAGCCGTCTGGTAGACGGGGCTCTAGCCTGCGCGATCGTGTTTAACACTCCCTCTGGGAGGTCAGCGGGTACCCGTTGATGGCCCATGCGTGCAGGGACCACAAATCCGGGCGAGGATGCCAAATCGAGCCTCCCGCCTGAGAGAGGAGGTCTCTCCTCAGCGGTAAAGGCCATGGGACAGCGCTGGTCAGCTGCATCAGGACAGGGAACCACGACTGGTTTGTCCAGAGCGGAGCTATGAGTAGCACTGGGCATCCCTCCCTCCTGATTCGCTCCAACACCTGAGGCAGGAGTGAGACAGGGGGAAAAGCATATAGGGGGCGGCGGGGCCAAACATGGGCCAGCGCCTCCCGGCATTTCGAGAATAATCTCGGGCAGTGAGCGTTTTCTTGGGACGCGAACAGGTCCACCTGCACTTTGCCAAACGTTTCCCACAGCAGCTGGATCGTCTGCGGGTACAGAGACCATTCTCCTGCTGGGACGTTGTTTCTGGACAGCCTGTCTGGCCCCACATTTAGGTGACCAGGCACATGCGCCGCTCTCAGCGAGAGCAGGTTGTGCTGAGCCCAGACCAGGAGGCGTACCGTCAGCCAGTAAAGGTTTCGGGACCTGACGCCGCCCTGGCGATTTATGTACGCCACCACTGACATGTTGTCCGACCGGACCAATACGTGGTGGCCTTTTATCTGGGGACAGAAGCGCCGTAGCGCTTTGTCGACTGCTATTAATTCCAAGCAGTTTATGTGAAGGAGCTTCTCCCGCACTGACCATAGGCCAGCTAGCGGTCCGCCCTCGAGCAGCGCTCCCTGCCCCAAAGTGGAGGCGTCCGTAGACACCACCTTCACACTCGAGGGGATCCCCAGACTCACACCTGACTGATACCAGTCGGTTGCTTTCCATGGTTTCAGAGCCGGAATGCACCGAAGGTCGACCCTGAGGCGAAATAGACCTGCGGTCCACGCCCTTGGGGGAACTCGTGCTTTTAGCCATAGCTGCAGTGGGCGCATGCGGAGCAGGCCCAACTGGAGTACGGAGGCTGCTGAGGCCATCAGACCCAGCATTTTCTGAAACCGTCTGAGCGGGACTATAGAGCCGTGGCGGAAGGATTTGCGACGCGCTGAATATTCAATCCGCGCTCCGGTGACAGGCGTGCTGTCATGGATAGCGAGTCTAACACTGTTCCCAGAAAGGAAATTCTCCGAATGGGGAGCAGTGAGCTTTTCGCCCAATTGACTGTGGAACCAGCTTGCTCACTGCGAAATACACTGGAACAGTCACATTGCTTGGAACTGAACGAGCGAGAAGTTTTGGTGGAAATCCGGCCGCAGCGGGAACTGAACACCGTCGCTTTCCTAGAGAGACTAGGAAGGCCTTGAGACCTCGGGCTTTATCTCAATCCTCGGCCGGGGCCCGCGCTGAGGGGGGCGGCGTCCAGCAGAGCGAGAACGTCGAGGAACACGGAGCGCTCAGCTTCTGTCATCTCGGATAGCGTTAGCCACAAATGTTTCTCACCATTCAGGGGGGAAAGCCGCGGGTCTCGACTGTGACGGAGCTTCGTCTTTCCCGAGAAAGCGTCCGTCCAGCCTATTGCGCGCTAGTTGCGCGAGCGCCTTTCAGTCGAGGCCGATGTAATCCACGGCTTGAGAGAGCGGACGCATCGGCTCAGTTTCAATGCCGTCTCCGGTAAGTTCGTCGAGCTCAAGACGGCAGACGGCGGCCGCTGTCCGTCTGGGAGCGACTCGAGCGATGCCGGCGAAGCTGGCGGGCGAACCGGCGAGCTTTGGCGGGCTGGAAATAGCTCGGGCGCGCGCTGGGCGCGGCGCTTCTTGCGGCGCGGCATCACGGCGGGCTGGGATGCGGGCTCGGAGAACGAAGCTAGGCGAGTCCGCAGAGTCACCATAGGCAAGCGTTCACAATGATGGCATCCGCCGTCAGCGAGCGCGGTGGCCGCGTGATCCTCACCCAGGCAGGACACGCAGATGACGTGGCGGTCCTCGTCGCTGAGTGGGGCTCGGCAAGAACCACAGGAAGGCATCTTTAAAAAGACGCCGCTCTTTTAGAGGGGTGGGAAAAAAAGCAAATAATGCAACACACACACTCTAAGCAGGGTAAAGGATATAGTACGCCGGAAAGCGCAGCAGGTACGGCGGCTGAAGGCGGCTGGGCCAGCGACTTCAGATGATGGCACGTCCCGCTGAGAAGGCTACAGGTCAACGGCGCGGCTTCTCACTCCGGATCCAGCGATGCGTGAGCTTCGCTTGAAGAGTAGAAAAATCAGAGGAAATACAGCTATCGAGGGGGTATTTATAGGGCAAGACCACGCCTTTACTGGCGGGACATGACGAAATGGGCGCGAAGCGCCCCCATTCGTCATTACGTCACGCAGTGCCTCACTCGATAGGCTGCAGCTTTTCCAGCAAGGCAGCCAATGGGCGCGCGAGCTGCCTCGCCCTTGTCTGCTTGCTGCTGCAAAGCGTTTTACATTTTTAAAATTAAGGATAATTTTTGGCTTCAATATCTCGAGGAAAAGAGTTTTCCCCATAGCGTAAGATATTACGCAGTACGAGAGATACTCTCGTAAGAGAACTGCCATTTATGTGCCATAAAAACTAAAAACACAGACTGAAAACAGTCAAGGAAGAGCTTGTGCCTTTTGGAATAATAACAGTGCTCATTTGGATTCAACCTGAAACAAAATTCAACTGACATAAAAAATAGAAAGAAGTCTTCTGTAAAGACCACAACTACAAACTTTACTAAAATAAATTAACAATTAACAATTTAAAAATTGGCAAATTAACATTTTTTGTGCAGAAAAATTATCATGTTTGCCCTCTCAGGAAGGATACCAGATCTTTCTGGACTTAGGGTGTCTCCAGCAGTAGAGAACACCCTTTCAGAAGGGGTGGAGGATGCTTGGACACAGAGATACTTCTCAGCTAGAGCTGACAACACTGGCAATGTGTCACTCTTCTTCCACCACCAGAAACTGGCACTGTCTTTGGTTGGAATGGGAGGAAGGCTTCTATAAAGCTGGATTTCTTGATCCACTCTCTGGGCTGTGGAGACAGGGGGCTGCTGCTGCGTGGAAAGCAGCTTGCTGTCCTCTTCTTCGAAAAGTTCCTCTAGGGCTGTCCTCTTTTTCTGCTTTACAGGTGGCATCTGAAATAATTACATAACCACAAGCTTTAGTTTTAAATGAAATAGTGTAATAATCCCTACCATATATCATTCATCACAATTAGCTACAATATACGTACGTAGTCCTCCTCTTCTTCTCCATTCTCTTCTTCTGACTGCCCCTGTGTCTCTTTTTGACTCTGACAAGAAGAAAAGGTCTCAAAACAGATATATGTTAAAGGCATTGTCAAATTCAAATACCTCCTCAACTGCCTCTGTGTTTGCTGCCACTGCTGATGCCCTGACCCTCTCCCAGATTTCATCCCTGTCCATTTTAGATTTAAATCTGGGATCTAACACAGTGGCTTCCTCCAGGAATGCCAGGATATCATCATTTAAGTTTAAAATGGAGGACAACCACACAAATTTACAAGAAAATGTGAATGACAATAAATAACCATTAGTGTATATGATTAATTGTCATATAGTAATTCATTAATCATTACATGTCAGTGACTGTACCTGGTAACATTTGGAAAGATCATTCCAGATGTTCTCCTTGACGCTCCTGACGAATGCAGAGTCGTCTGCCTGCACTGTGTAATTTTTGCGCAGTTTCTGAAGGATGGGCAATATCTGGCCACAGGTTGGACTTTTTTCGCTGGAGACAGCAAGTGTGGATGTGTAATGCATCCTCATCAGCAGCACAAACTCCTCTGCTTTCCTCAGGTCCTCATTGCCCATTCTGGCCAGTCTGCAACATAAACAAAATAAAAAATATATATTGGCCAAACAAAACCCTTTTTAATGGCTATAGTCAACCAATTTTTATATAAGTATTTTTTTTTTCAAACATTATTTACTTCTCCTTCTCCATTGGCTTTCTAAGCCGTTGGTCTATAGCTGCAGCTTGGATAGCAGGAAACTGTTCACAAAATCTCTCCATCATCAAAAACAGAGAGTTCCATCTCGTCCTCACATCTAAAAGGAGCATATGCTGGGGAAGCTCTGTAGACAAACCACACACACACACACACCACCACACACACACAACACACACAAACAAGATACGAGATTACATTAAACAATGTAATATTATTATTACTTCATTTTTAATTGATCCAAATCTGTTCATTTATGTTACAATTTGTATGTTGTTAGCTTGCAATTAAAGTACAGTATTTAAACAGTAGGCATATTACTACTTACTGAGGAGTTGTTGCTTTTCCTTCAGGACTACTTTAGCCATGTGGGATCTCTTCATCCATACGATCACAGAACGAATCCTTGCTGCCCAGTTGGAAACTGTATTGCAGTTGTACAGCTTCTGAGCTCCAAGGTTAAGTGTGTGCGCAAAACATGGAAACTTGATGATATTTAGCGTTTTCACAGCTACATCCATATTTGCTGCATGATCCACAGTTGCTGCCACCACCTTCTCTTTCACTCCAAACTCCTCCAGGATCCCCTCAATCTCCTCGGCCACAGCTATCCCTGTTTGAGCTTTGTACACTGCTCTGGTTTGGAGGACTTTTTCTTTACTCTGACCTTCCCTGACATAGTGCAATGTTACAGTGAGGTAGTGGTCTTGACTGAAACTAGTCCAACCATCTGCTGTGATGGCTGCATGTGTGACATGTTTCAGGTCTGTGATCAGATTGCTCTTTTCAACCCCATACCAAGCAGGAATCAGATGGTTTGTTAAACTGTCTCTGTTTGGGGCATTGTATTTTGGGTTGAGAGTCTTTATCATCTCGCTACAGAAAAGATATGGTAGGACTAGGAATTAATAAAACAGAACTATACTGAAATAAAAACATTTTGTTGGTCATGCATTTGTTATTTTCAATCGAAAATACAAAATAAAGACAAAATACAGCAAATTAACCTACCGAAATGCAGAGGCATCCACTGTGGCAAACGGGTGCAAACCCTTTACCACAAACTTAGTCACTGCTCGGTGACATTCGTTAATCCTCGCCTCTGTCATTTTATTCTTCCCTGCCTCTGTAAACGGAGTTGCTAGACGTGCACGAGAGATACTTGCTGCAGCCTCTGAGCCAGCCAGACTCTGGCCGTCATCATCTGACAATGGAAATAATCCGTATAGTAAAAGTTTACACAATGAAATGGCGCTTACATTAACTAAGTAGACAGGGCCTGTCCTGCCTGGAGAGTTTTGGTTACCTTCGGCATTAATAACAGATGACGTCCCGATTGCTCCGCTGCTGCAGCTGCTTGACTCACTTGTTGTGTAGCGTAGTGTATCAAAAACGCGACAGTCCTGCAAATGAATTGCATGCTGTGTGGCCAAATGTTTCTGCATGTTGGAGGTATTTCCCCCCTTTGAAGAAATTGAAATATTACATGTGTTGCAAGTGACAGTATTGTCGTCTTTTCGCATGAAATGTAGCCAAACTTTAGAGCGCTTCTGCCTTGATGCCATTTTGCCGCGTTCTGAATCAAAACAACGCAGCGTGTGTGTGACGTCATGATGACGCATTTGCAACGAGCGGAACCGATAAGCGGAATCGTTAAGCAGGCTTGCTAACGGTTCCAAGGAATCGATTCACTGGGCACCGGTTCTGGAAGAAGGATCCCTAAATATAACAATTTGAATTTCTTACATCAGTTTTTGGGTCAGCAGTGCTGTATGCGTGGGAGTGTTAATGCCCATGAATATTAATGTGATTTACACCTGGGAAGACTAAAGACACTCCCCCACTCCCCCAATGGCTAATGGGCCATCAAGGTGCTGTGAGGCAGCCTGAACAAAGAATGATTCACTGGTGAATAAAAAGTTAAAAAGAACAGCATTTATTCAAAATAGAATTTACGTTCTTTCCTAAGAATGTAAAGACTTAAAGTCATTACTATCACTTAACACATCCTTTCAAAAAAACAAACATAAAAATACCAAACTTGTTTTTTTATAAAAAAAAAAATATTTTTATTCAAAGAATACTAAAAAAAACTACCACAGGTTTAAAAAACTGTTTAACAACTGTTTCCAACATTGATTTAAAAAAAAAAAAATCATATCAGAATGATTTCTGAAGGCTGATGCAGCAGAGCACACACAATCAAAGAAACTGTATTTTATCTTATCAATCAAATTTCCATGGATATCCATGCATCAATATCTTAATATTAATAATATATATTATGTATATATGATCATATATATATATATATATATATAAGGCAGGTATCTCACAGTAAATGCTTATGCACCGTTGATGCGGGCTCTAAGCAAATCAAATGTGAACGAAATAAACAAAAGTAAAGGCAGGTATCTCACAGTAAATGCTTATGCCCCGTTGATGTGGGCTCTAAGCAAATCAAATGTGAACAAAATAAACAAAAGTAAAGGCAGGTATCTCATAGTAAATGCTTATGCCCCGTTGATGCGGGCTCTAAGCAAATCAAATGCTGCGTGTATAGTACCGGTGAAAAGTTTGGACACATTACTATTTTTAATATAAAAAAAAATAAAAAATTAAGAGTAACACAGTCACACATCGTTATGCCACTCTTGAAAACAGTTCCTGTTCAACTGAAGACATAAGTGAACATTGCATGCCTGGCATTTCCATGGTGTTAATTGCTTTTTACCACGCACTGCTTTGCAATGCACACATGTGCAGGCGACCAAGTGTGGCAACATCCCTGCCTTCTGATGCCAGCTCAGCTCCTGGAACTGGTACATGGTCACTATTGGTCCGTTTTGGTGCCGTTTTCTGTGACACACCACAGAGCTCTGTGATAAGTTCCTTCATAAACTCTTTATGAGACAAGTTACCATGTAGCTCTTTGTGCACAATGAAAGAGTTGGTGGAAGCAATGTCCAAGAAGTGTAGAAAAATCTTCCTGTACCACTTCATGGTTTTGTGCTGTGTTGTGTAGTACTGTAACAGCTGATCAGACAGGTCAACACCACCCATATGTTTGTTGTATGCAGTCACAGGTGCAGGACATGGAAATGTCATTGTCCTCCATGTATCTTGTGTTTTCACCCTCCTCTGTGCAGTGTCTCCCGTATAAGCAGGATGGATGGTAGAACAGACAGATACCTCTCGTGTGTCCATCCACTTCACAAATACAAGAGGTCCATCCCGAATCCACCTGATGGATCCCCTGGCAGATTTTTTAGAGAGTGAATTAGCTGCATTCCGAGGGCAGTCCTTCCTGCTGTCCCTGTAAGTCCCACATGCACCAAACTTCACTGCAAACATGTCTTTTAGCAGCTTTGGACTTGTATAAAAATTGTCCATGTACACATGGTACCCAGAACCCAAAAATGTGTGGTCCAAAAGAGATGTTACAGCATCATATGACAGTCCATGGCCTGTGGGAAAGATGTTCTTTCCTGTGTACACAGAAAAGTCCACAGTGTATCCATTCGCTGAGTCTGCAAGAACAAACAACTTGAAACCCCACCTGGTTGGCTTGACTTTCATGTACTGTGTCATCCCTGTGTGTGCTTTGCATGCCACCATTCTTTCATCCACAGCTAAGTTTCTCTTAGGATGATAGATGGCTTTACAAGCATGACGAATGGTGTCCATGAGAGGTTTGATCCTGAAAAGACGGTCATGTTTAGCTGTGCCCCTCTTTCTGTCATTCTCCTGATCTGCATCTGGGTGACTCATGTGCACATCCCATGAAATGGTGCGGTATCTGTCCCTGGACATAACTGTAGCTGGAAAGGGTACCGAGAAAACACTGCTTTGCCGCCAGTAGTCGCTGATGGAGCTGACTTTCACCATTGCCATGGAAAACAGCAGCCCAATGTAGTGGTACATCTCACTGATGCTGACATCTGTCCATTTATATTTGCAGCCTTTTGCAGTTGCCTTGGCAGCCTGGGCATTGGTGTTGTGGCACAGAGATGACACAGCACTTTCTGGAAAAAATTGTTTGAATAGACTCATGGGCGAATGCGAGTCTACAGAGCTCAGTTGCGGTCCAGTTTCCTGTGCAGGAAGAAATCGCAGTGTCTGTGGAACCATGTCAACATCGATCTCTGTTTTCCATGACAGCGTGGACTGCATGTTGCTCGTCTGCTTGTTTGCCTTGGCTCTCTTCGGAACTGGTGCTTGGACATTGTCACATCTGTTATAAAAAAAGAAGAAAGAAAAAGTGTGAGCATGCTGATAACACAATCAAAGAAACTGTATTATTATCATTATCAATCACTAATTACCATGGATTAAAAAAAGACATTTGTAATTTCACACAAGAATAGGAACTTTTACATTATGACGATGTAAAAACAATTAGGCTACATTTCATCTGTAAAATATTACATCTATGCACTTACTCAGTATTATTCTCGATTGCACTGAGAACTGAACGACACCTGTGTGTCCCTCTGGGAGGTGCTGGAGAAGGAGAACGTGATGCAGCCAATTTCCTAAAAAACAAAACAAAATAACATTATGTATACAACTGAGTTATTGAATATTCTGTACTGAATATGTCACGGATGCTGAAGAAGAGAGTCCAAAAAGGCGTAAAGCAGGTAATACAATCTTTTAATGGAAACAAGGCAAAGCCGCAATGGCCGTATAACAAAGGAAAGTTCACAAAAATATTCTTGGTAGCAGAGTGATGCTCAAGCGACCGGTCCAGAAGGCTTGTGAGAGATAAGCGCAGGATAGCTGGTGAGGCGTCGAACCCTCTGCAACACTCCACGGCACAGCACTGGACACAGCACAAACAAGGTAACGTATTGTACAAAATAATAATCAGCACCGGACAGGACAAGACAGGACAGGACTAATCATCTGTAGATGAAACACAAGCGTTTAGCAACGTATGTGACGGGTAAAAATAATCCGACAGAGAAGAGGTGAAAGAGACAGCTAGAAATAGAGAGACTAATGACAAGAGATTGAGAGCAGGTGAGGAGATGAGAGAACGAGGAACAGGTGAAAGAGATGAGTGAGTAACAGTGTGTGTGTGTGTGTGTGTGTGTGTGTGTGTGTGTGTGTGTGTGTGTATGAGAGCAACCAGCAGATGGAGAGAGAGAGAAAGAACCAGGATCATGACAGTACCCCCTCCTCAAAGTGCGCCCCCTGGCGCAACTAAGGAGGAGGACTGGCGGGAGCGGTAAAAGTCGTCAATGAGCGAGCGGTCCAGGACGTCCCGGGCAGGGATCCAGCTTCTCTCCTCAGGACCATACCCCTCCCAGTCAACAAGAAACTGTCGGCCACGACCACGGGGACGAACATCGAGGAGTCTGCGGACTCGATAGACAGGGGAGCCCTCGACGCAAACAGGAGTAGTTACAGGACGAGAGGGAGGGCGGACTACGGGCTTAAGACAGGAGACATGAAACACGGGATGGACGCGACGAAGATTGGATGGCAACCTCAATTCAACAGAGACAGGACTAAGAACCCTAACGACGCGGTAAGGTCCGATAAATTTGGGAGCCAGTTTTCGTGAAGAGAACTGGAGCGGGAGATTAAGAGTGGAAAGCCACACCTTCTGACCGCGGACATAGCGGGGACTCTTGACACGGCGTTTGTTAGCGGCTCGGCGAGTGATAGCGCGGGATTTACAAAGGGCAGATCTAACTGCTCTCCAAGTTCGTCTGCAACGTTGGATAAAAGTATTGACTGACGGAACATTAGACTCGGGATCTGAGGATGGAAAAAGGGGAGGCTGGTAACCCAGACAGCATTGAAACGGCGACAGCCCGGTGGCAGATGAGGAGGCGGAATTATGAGCGTATTCTGCCCACGGGAGTTGCTCGGACCACGAAGAGGGGTTGCGGAAGACGAGGCTGCGTAAAATGCGTCCAATGGTCTGGTTAGCGCCCTCAGCTTGTCCATTGGTTTGAGGGTGGAAACCGGAGGAGAGACTGACAGAGGCTCCGGTGAGGCGACAAAACTCCTTCCAAAACAGGGAGGAGAATTGTGGACCTCTATCTGACACGACATTCTCGGGGAGACCATGGATCTTAAAAATGTGATCAACGACAACTTGAGCGGTCTCTTTGGCGGAGGGCAGTTTGGGAAGCGGGATAAAACAAGCAGTCTTAGAAAAGCGATCGACAACTGTGAGGATAACAGTATTCCCTCCGGACGGAGGAAGCCCTGTAATAAAGTCGAGTGTTATCTGTGCCCAAGGGCGCGACGGAATAGGTAAGGGTCGGAGAAGACCCGCAGGTGGTCTGTTACTAACCTTGGTTTGAGCGCAGACCGAGCAGGACGCAATAAAGCGACGAATATCTCGTTCCCGAGTGGGCCACCAGAACCTCTGGGAAACGGAGGCTATAGTACCCCTAACCCCCGGATGCGCAAACAGCTTCGAGCAGTGACCCCACTGGAGGACGGCGCGACGAGCGGAGGGGGGTACAAATAGTAACCCCCTAGGGCAGAGGCGAGGCGTGATCGAATGGGAGAGCGCGCGTTTAACAATACGTTCAATTCCCCAGACGGCCGCACCCACCACTAATCCTTGAGGAAGAATCCCCTCATCAGTGGGTTTGGCCTCGGGGGAGGCAAACTGGCGAGAGAGGGCGTCAGGCTTTTGATTCTTGGAGCCGGGACGGTAGGAGATTGTGAAATCAAAACGCGCAAAGAAAAGTGACCAGCGAGCCTGACGAGCATTAAGTCTCTTAGCCGTGCGGATATACTCAAGATTACGATGGTCAGTCCAGACAACGAACGGAACTGACGACCCCTCCAGCCAGTGGCGCCACTCTCCTAATGCAAGACGGATGGCCAAAAGCTCACGGTTACCCACGTCGTAATTGCGCTCGGATGGAGACAGGCGGTGTGAAAAGAAAGCGCAGGGGTGGATTCTCTCATCAGCAGATGATCGCTGGGAGAGAATAGCCCCCACTCCTACCTCCGAGGCGTCAACCTCCACAATAAACTGTCTGGAGACGTCAGGAGAGATGAGAATGGGTGCGGACGAGAACAAGGATTTAAGACGATCAAAGGCCGCCTGCGCAGCGTTACTCCAAAGAAAACGGGTCTTGATAGAAGTTAGTGCAGTAAGAGGAGCTACCACCTGACTGAAGTTCAGTATAAATCGCCGATAAAAATTTGCGAAACCTAGGAAGCGCTGGAGAGAGACCCGGGAGTCAGGTGTTGGCCAATCAGTGACAGCACGGACCTTGGTAGGGTCCATACTAATACCCTGGGCTGAAATGACCGAACCGAGAAAGGTTACGGATTGAGCGTGGAACGTGCATTTCTCGGCCTTGACGAACAATTTATTCTCCAAAAGGTGTTGAAGGACCTGACGAACGTGTTGCACGTGAACTTGGAGAGACGGAAAAAAAATTAAAATATCGTCGAGATAAACGAAAACAAAAATGTTAAGCATGTCTCTAAGAACGTCGTTGACAAGGGCTTGAAAGACGGCGGGAGCGTTGACCAGACCGAAAGGTAAAACCCGGTATTCAAAGTGACCGAGGGGAGTATTAAAGGCGGTTTTCCACTCGTCTCCTTCCTTAATGCGAACAAGGTGATAGGCATTGCGGAGGTCCAGATTTGTGAAGAACTTAGCTCCCTGCAGGATCTCAAAGGCGAATGACATAATACCCCTTTTCCACCAACAAGAACCGGGTGCTGGTTCAGAGCCAGAGCCAGAGCTGGTTCGGAGTTGGTTCGACTGACAAGCTTACTAAGAACCGGTTTGCCTTTCCACCGGCTAGAGACCCACAACAGAGCCAGATCTTACGTCACTGCATACGTCTCATGTTGCCCAGCAACGCTAGTGCGGTAGCGCCAAACACAAACACGCTAGGCTTGTTCGAGATGCATCGGCTTCACGCAGATCGATCGCCGCATGACATCAAAGCACTGCGAAAGCGATCCAAAAGCACAAGGAGTCGTATGATCTCCAAACACTCCCGCAGCTCCGATCGGTCCGCGCCGCTCCGATGCATCTCGAACAAGCCATCAACAATAACGGACGTTGCGTTACTATGGATGCTCATGGGTTTGCAAAAATGTATCGGAATCCAACGCGTTTGTGCAGCTCGCCGTAACTTACATAGACGGATATAATAATCAAGCTGCTATTAGCTCGACTAGCTGCTATTTAAAAATTTTCTTATTTTCTTACTTGGCTCCGTTCTAGACCAGCAATGATTTGGTGCTACTTAAGAACCACTTTTCCTGGTTCGGAGCTGGTGCTTTGCGTGTGGAAAAACAAAGAACCGAATTGAAACTAGGCTCTGGCTCCGAACCAGCACCAGCTCTGCCTTGGTGGAAAAGGGGTATAAGTGGCAAGGGATAGCGGTTCTTAACAGTTATGTCATTTAAGCCTCTGTAATCAATTCAGGGACGTAAAGAGCCATCTTTCTTCTTCACAAAAAAGAACCCCGCACCGGCAGGAGAGGAAGAGGAGACAATAGTACCTGCGTTCAATGACTCGGAGAGATATTTCTCTAGTGCCTTACGCTCGGGAATAGAGAGGGAATAAAGTCTTCCCCGGGGAGGGGTGGGAGCCCGGAAGAAGCTCTATGCTACAATCATCGGGGCGGTGCGGAGGAAGAGAAGCGGCCCGGGATCGACTGAAGACCGCTCGCAGATCGAAGTACTCCTCGGGGACTCCTGACAAATCTCCTGTATCTTCCTGGAAAACAGAAACAGAGGACACGGGAGGAACAGCAGACATCAAACACTTAACATGACAAGAGAGATTCCACGAGAGAATGGAGTTTAGGGACCAGTTAATCTGGGGGTTATGCTCAACAAGCCATGGATGGCCCAAAACAACAGGGGTATTGGGGGAGTGAAAAACTTAAAAAGAAATAGTCTCACGGTGGTTACCGGAAACGGTGAGACTTAAAGGGGCGGTAGCACGGTGAACCCTGGCAAGAACCCGTCTATCCAAGGCAAAGACAGTGGTGGGGTCCTGAAGATCAACGAGAGGAATACCGTGTTCGAGGGCCCAAGTCTCATCCACAAAATTCCCCTCGGAACCAGAGTCTATCAAGGCTTGACAAGAGGCGGAAGAGTTGAAACAGTGTAGATGAACCGGAAAAGTAGTCCGTGAAGGCAGCGGAGGGTGCAGAGAGGAAGCGCTCACCAGTAACCCTCTCTCTACTGGTGAGCGTTGGCTTTTAACTGACAGGTGGTAACAAAGTGACTGTCAGAACCACAGTAGAGACACAGCCGATTGATGATGCGGCGCTGGCGTTCAGCAGCTGAGATTCGAATCCCGCCCAGCTGCATCGGCTCTTGGTCTGCCACGGAGGCGGAGGAAGCGCTGGTCATAGGAGAAGGGAGAGGAGAAACCACAGTATTGCGAGTGCGTCGGCGTAACTCGAAACGTTTCTCCAAGTGGAGAGCCAGGTCGATAAGAGGGTCGAGATGAGAAGGAGCTTCACGCGCTAGAACCTCATCTCTGACTTCGGCATTAAGACCCTCGATGAATCGCGCCACAAGCGCGGGTTCATTCCACCCACAGGAGGTGGAGAGAGTGCGGAACTCAACGGAGAAGTCTTTAACCGAGCGCCTTCCCTGGCGGAGGGTGGATAACAGACGGGTGGATAACAGACGGGAGGCCTCCGGACCATGCACTGATCGGTCAAAAACCTTTAACATCTCCTCTTTAAATAGGGTATAGTGGCTTAAACAGTCTGCATCAGAGCCCCAAACAGCTGTTCCCCACTCACGAGCCCGTCCCTTGAGAAGCGAGATGATAAATGCGATGCGAGAGCGTTCCTTGGCATAGGTGAGAGGCTGCAGCGAGAAAACAACTTCACATTGGGTCAGAAAAGACATGCACTCGGTCGGCTCACCCGCATAGCAGGGGGGGTTGTTCACACAGGGCTCTGGGACGTCTGAAGATCTAGAGGAGTCCATGCGGAAATAATAATAATAATAATAATTCATTACATTTATATAGCGCTTTTCTAGGCACTCAAAGCACTTTACACAGAAGGGGGAATCTCCTCAACCATCACCAGTGTGCAGCATCCACCTGGATGATGCGACGGCAGCCATATTGCGCCAGTACGCTCACCACACACCAGCTTACTGGTGGAGAGGAGACAGTGATGAAGCCAGTCAGTATATGGGGATGATTAGGAGGCCATGATGGACAGAGGCCACTGGGCAGATTTGGCCAGGATGCCGGGGTTACACCCCTACTCTTTCGAAAGACATCCTGGGATTTTTTGTGACCACAGAGAGTCAGGACCTCGGTTTAACGTCTCATTCGAAGGATAATGAAACTGCTTGGTTAGATCAGCCATCTGGGAAGCCAGTGTCTCCACAGCGCGACGAGCAGCGGAGAGTTCCTCTTCGTGCTTACCCAGCATAGCTCCCTGGATCTCCACAGCAGCTTGAATAGGATGCTCCTCCGTAGGGTCCATGTTGGTTGGATTATTCTGTCACGGATGCTGAAGAAGAGAGTCCAAAAAGGCGTAAAGCAGGTAATAAGTCTTTTAATTAATTATTAATTTTTAATTATTAATTTATTTTTATTTCGGTCCTCAGACTCCTCACAGATAATCACTCATGAAAATAAAGCTATACATAATAACCGAAAAAGGTGTAGGCTGAAGCCTCTGCTTATTAAGCCTACCCTTTATACATAATTATCAATCAAATTAGCGTCATTTTTTCCACAGGTATTAATAAATACAAGACAAGAGAAAGAAAAGAAAAGAAGAAAAAAAGAGAAAAAAGGACATAAAACAACAAGGTACACAATTCAGATACTATAATAAGTACATAAAAATAAAAAATAAAAATTATGCACATTTAATTAAATAATTATTTACCACCTTATTTTTAAACATTTTCTTGAATTTATAAAGTGAATTACACAATTTTAAATCCTTATGCAAATTATTCCATAGATTAACCCCTTTGACAGTTATGCATCTATTCTTTGTATTAGTTCTTGCACTTATTTTTTTAAACATATGCATTCCTCTTAGTTTATACTGACTTTCTCTTATTTCAAACAGCCTCTGGATACAGTTTGGAAGCAAATTATTATAAACCTTGTACATTGTCTGTACAGTGTAGAAATTAACTAAATCATCAAATTTTAAAGCATTTAAATTACTAAACAATTGATTTGTTGGTTCGTAATAGTCAACGTGTTTTATAATCCTTATTGCTCTTTTTTGTAACATATATATTGGATTTATATTGGTTTTATATGTATGTCCCCAAACCTCCACACAATAAGTCATGTATGGAACTATGAGGGCACAATACAAGATATATAATGAGTTTTCATTCAAAATGTGTTTAGTTTTGTGTAATATTGCAATGGATTGTGACATTTTTCTTTTTACATGAATAATATGTGGTTTCCAGCATAATTTATGATCTATTATAACGCCTAGAAATTTATTTTCATATACTCTATCTATTTCCTCATTGTTAATCCTAATTTTAACTTTGTTATTACTCTTCCGATTACCAAATATTATGAACTTTGTCTTACTTAAATTCAGTGACAATCTATTATCATCCAACCATTTTTTTAAGATCATCAGTTCAATTTCCACCGTGTTCAGAAGCTGTTCCAAATTTTTCCCTGAACAATATAAGTTTGTGTCATCAGCAAACAAAACCATTTTTAATATTTTCGACACTTTACAAATATCATTTATATACAGTATAAACATTAAGGGGCCTAACACCGAACCCTGTGGAACTCCACAAGTGATTTTCAATAAATCTGATCTAACATCATTTATTTGTACAAATTGATATCTCTCATCAAGGTAGCTCTTTAACCAAGAATAGGCTTTGCCTCTTATACCATATCTTTCCAGTTTCCTCATTAATAGACCATGATCAATAGTGTCAAAAGCTTTTTTTAAATCCAGGAACACCCCCACAGTATATTCATTATTATCCATTGAAGTGGAAATCTCCTCCACCATTTCCATCACTGCCATTGAGGTTGACCTATTTGCTCTAAAGCCATACTGCTGTTCACTCAATAGTTTATGTTTGTCTATGAAGTTATCAAGCCTACGCACAAATAGTTTCTCCAAAATTTTAGAGAACTGGGAAAGCAGAGAAATTGGTCTGTAATTGGAGAAAAGATGTCTATCACCACTTTTAAAAATAGGAATAATTTTAGCTGTTTTCATATTATTTGGAAATATGCCTGTTAAAAATGATTGATTACAAATATGTGTAAATGGTTTTGCTATATATTCTATAATATTTTTTAATAATGACATGTCAATATCATTACAATCAGTTGATTTTTTATTCTTACAATTATTAACAATATCAAGTATTTCCATTTCATGAGTTCCCCCAATAAATATTGAATGTTTATTACTAGAGATATTTACTTCATCTGGCTTGTCCTCATTTCTCTGTTCCACAATCTCTTGTGCTAACTTATAACCAACATTTACAAAATACTCATAAAATGTATTGACAATGTCATTCACTTTATTTATAATTCCTGAATCTTCATTTACAAAATAATTAGGGTAATCTACTTTCCCTCTTTTCTTTTTATTTATACTGTTAAGTACTTCCCATGTTTTTTTTTAGTATTACTCTTGTACTTGTTCAATAATGCTTGATAATAGTCCTTTTTACTAAATCTTATAATACTTACCAATTTATTTTTATATATTTTATAATTATATTCCGCTTGTTTTGTCCTTGTTGCAATAAATTTCCTATATAGTGCATTCTTCCTTTTACACGCCTTCTCTATTCCATTTGTAATCCATGGTTTATCCACATTTTCGCGCTTCCTTACAAGCTTCTTGAAAAAACAATGTTTTTCATATTTTTCAATCAATATTGTTAAGAACGCATCATAGGCTCCATTAGGATCGTCATTTACATAAACTTCACTCCAGTTAAGTTTCTTTAAATCCTCCCCAAGGGCAGCAATGGCTTCTGGTGTTCTATGTCGAATCATTTTAACATTGTTTGTCCTATTTTCCTTTGGTTTTGTAAAAAATCTTTGAAAGATCGAAAAAACTGGAAGATGATCAGTCATATCATTTATAAATAATCCTCCTACAATTTTCCCTCCAATTTCATTTGTATATATATTATCAATTAGTGTAGCAGTGTCAGATGTTATTCTAGTTGGTTTTGTAATCACCGGAAATATTCCTTTACTATACATTGTGTCTACATTATCTGATGTTCTCTTATGTCCATTTGGATTTAACAAATCAATTTTAAAATCTCCACATATAATTTGTAACTTGTTCTCATTCCATTTGTTTAACACACCTACTAATTTATTCATAAATATATCAACACATGTTCCTGGTGTTCTGTACACACAACTAATAATTATATTTTTAGATCTTTCAATGTCAATCTCTATGGTTAAGCATTCCAAAATGTTTTCTATAGTCCATGACATACTTTTAATCAAACTACATTTTAGCGCTGTATCAACATATAAAGCAACTCCTCCTCCTTTTTTGTTACCTCTGTTAATCGTAAACAAATTATATCCATCCAATTCCACATCTTGTGCTTTCTCATTATCAAGCCAAGTCTCTGACACCGCAATCACATCAAATGTATTAAACTGGCACAAAAAATCCTTAATTTGTACGAAGTTTTTATAGAGACTTCTACTATTAAAATGTATTATTGATAATGCCCCTTCCATTTCCACATTTTTCTTAAATTGTTCTTCTGTATAGTACTCACAACAATTATTACTTACATTATTGAAAAAGTGGTTTTCTGGATCAATGTCATTATCAATCTCATACATTTTGTGGTCTGTGTGATTGAAAGTTTTAAAATTAAAATGTTCATACTTACAGTAACTTTGTAAATGTCCAGACGCACAGTCCTTATGAATATTAACAAACTCCCCATCGTCAATGTCTCTAAATGGGAACAAAAAATCCTGATCAAGGTCCATCATTTATATTGTTGATCCGTATGAACAGTCCACATAGTCCTCCCTTGTAGCCATGATGTACACTTATCATTTTACATGGGTAATCCTCCACGCAGTCCTCACTTATCCGTACTGGTCCAATTCTTTAAGTTCTCTTATTGTGAGTACTTTGGCTTCTTCAGGTATTCCATTTAGCCGTATCATCACTTTGCAATTCCTTGTCCATGTAGCTTGTATCTTGTTCTGTTTCCTCAGAGTGCGTGCGTGTCTTGCGATCTCGGCGTTCTTTTTTGTAAGATGCTCGTTCAGGTATACCCCCGTTCCCTTCAGCTTCTTTGCCTGCTTCAGTAACTCGGTTTTTATGCTTGCGATTCATAAACCGAACAACTATGGCAGGCTTCGCTCCGTTGTTCCTTCGTGGAAGAGTATGACAGGCCACAACATTATCGCAGTGGATGTACATATTTTTACTTTCAAAAAAACTTGATTACTTGATTTTCCAGCGTCTGTAGTTCCTCTGGCGAGGCATTTTCACCAACTTTTTCTCTGGCAACTGTGCTGGCATACGTTCGGTGTTTTGTTTCCAGTCCGCTTATTATTAAATCATCCATTCTTGTGTATTGTTCCAAATCGTCAATCCTTCTCTCTAGTCCTTCAATTCTCTTGTCCTTCTCTTTCACAAGATTCTTCAGTTGTTTAACTTCATCCATCAGATCAAGTAGCATAGTTTGTTGTTTAGAAACTTTGCTCAATTCATCCGACATGAAGTTTAGAGATTTCCTAATCTCCTCCAACTCTTCCTCAACTACGCTACTGATTTTCTTCGGTGGCATTTTGTTTTGCTTTTGGTTCCGTTTCAGTATAAATCAGCAATATCAATTTCGTTTAGTTTAATTATTGTCACTTTGTTCTTCCTGAAGTAACTGCATGCCACAAGGATGCCGCCATTTTTTTTTTGCGCTTATGAGAAGAACCTTAATGGATGGAAACAAGGCAAAGCCGCAATGACCGTATAACAAAGGAAAGTTCACAAAAATATTCTTGGTAGCAGAGTGATGCTCAAGCGACCGGTCCAGAAGGCTTGTGAGAGATAAGCGCAGGATAGCTGGTGAGGCGCTGTGGAAAAAGGCACAGCACTGGACACAGCACAAACAAGGTAACGTATTGTACAAAATAATAATCAGCACCGGACAGGACAAGACACGACAGGACTAATCATCTGTAGATGAAACACAAGCGTTTAGCAACGTATGTGACGGGTAACAATAATCCGACAGAGAAGAGGTGAAAGAGACAGCTAGAAATAGAGAGACTAATGACAAGAGATTGAGAGCAGGTGAGGAGATGAGAGAACGAGGAACAGGTGAAAGAGATGAGTGAGTAACAACGTGTGTGTGTGTGTGTGTGTGTGTGTGTGTGTGTGTGTGTGTGTGTGTGTGTGTGTGTGTGTGTGTGTGTGTGTGTGTGTGTGTGTGTGTGTGTGTGTGTGTGGTGTGTGTGTGTGTGTGTGTGTGTGTGTGTGTGGGGTGTGTATGAGAGCAACCAGCAGATGGAGAGAGAGAGAAAGAACCAGGATCATGACAGAATATGCATCTGTTACTGAGTATTCTATATAGGTATTATTGTTTTTTTTTGTATTATGTTTTGTTATTGAGTGTTAAAGCTGCTGTGACAATATAATTTCCTGCAAAGGATCAATAAAGTATCAACAACAACAACAACAACAACATCTGTTGATGGCCCATATAGAATGCATGCTGATAACACAATCAAAGAAACTGTATTATTATTATCATTATCAATCACTAATTACCATGGATTACAAAAAGACACATTTGTAATTTCACACAAGAATAGGAACTTTTACATTATGACGATGTAAACGATATTACGTCTATGCACTTACTCAGTATTATTCTCGATCGCACTGAACTGAACGAGACCTGTGTTTCCCTCTGTGAGGTGCTGGAGAAGGAGAGCATGATGCCACATTCCTAAAAAACAAAACAAAAATAACTGTTAGCATACATTGTGTATACAACAGAGTATCTGTTGATGGCCCATATAGAACGCACGCATTTATGATGTAAACTCAATGAACGCGATCGACACATCGCTACATTTCAAACATTTACACCTGTATTCACAGTGCATAAGGCAGTAAGCATGATAATTAGTGTCATAGGCTAACCAAAACTGAACATTTGTGAGTATCTATGGCCCATATAGACAGCACGCATTTAGGGATAGGCTACACAATGAACGGATTGTTCGCGAACGACACATCACTAACTTACATTTCAAACATTACACCTGTATTCACAAACAAGTATTTACGCATGATAAAGTGTCATAGGCTAACCAAAACTGAACATTTATATATAAAATATATTGTATTTAGACAGTATCACGTATTTTACCGGAGTCTGAAATATATTTATCTCAATCACATAACCTAAGTTCTTCTCGAACAAAATGCACTACACATAAGGCAGTAAGCTATTTAACATGATAATCAGTGTCATAAACTAATCAAAACTGAGTGAAAAATATGTATGCTATATACAAATATGTTTAGAGAATATCACATTTAAAAAGTTTACACGAGCATAGAATGTTAGGGATATTGTGAGGTATTTCCTATGTCAAAAGCTAGCCAAAACTAGGCAAAATATAGTCTTAAAATTCATTTGAGCTCTATATGATCAGAAAACGAATTATAACACTAAAAAAACTTACTCCGAACTTCTATCCTCGGTGGGATCAATTCGTTCTTGAAAATGCAGCCTTTCGTCGTCCGAATTGCAATCTTCCTCTGAAGAAAAGGTGAATTCGTCATCGCTGTCCAGAATCATCTGAAGGGCCTCTCTGTCGGAGTAGCGTGCTGCTGCCATCCTCCAAACGCGATGAACTATCAGTGAATGATCTGATGAAGAAGCTTCATGTTTTTATGGCTTGATCGCGGGGCGTGCCGCGTGTGCGATGCAGATTGCCTATTTACCATGTGAAAAGCTCTGGGGGCGTGGCGATCTCAGCTGATTACTGATAATGAGGGGGGAACGAAAAAACGGTAACTCTCCTTGGTTTCAAACGATTACATAAACTGGAAATATATTTTTTTTTAGTAGCTTACTTCATTTAAAAGAAGAGAATCTCAGCTTCATAAAGAGACATCTCTCGTATCTCTGTGACAAGTATTGACAGAGTTACAGTTATTTTTTCGGACGCGTTTCAGAATGGACTTCACTGACGGAGAGAAGGTAAAACGCGCATCATGTTTATTTTTCTTTATTTGACGAAAAGCACAACACTTTGTTTTTATTGTGAGTACCCACAAAAAAATAGAAACTAAACAGGATCTAATGATGTACAACACTTAAATGTAAG
Source organism: Chrosomus eos (assembly GCA_036326025.1). NCBI lineage: Eukaryota > Metazoa > Chordata > Actinopteri > Cypriniformes > Leuciscidae > Chrosomus > Chrosomus eos. The sequence continues at coordinate 36,596,186 of CM070823.1, read as the reverse complement.
ATAAAAATCAACAGAGTAATTTGAGTCTCTTTTGCACTGATAAGGAAAAAAGTGAGCTGGTATCGCCGGCGAGACCACCGACCTCAGAGGGTTAAACACGATCACGCAGTCTAAAGCTCCGTCTACTAGACGGCTCTACTCCTCGAAAGGGTCTGTCTTCTCTGTTTGGTGTCAAGCCCAGGGCTTTTCACCCGTAGACTGCGGGGTTACGGAAGTACTTTCCTTCCTTCAAGAGCTACTGGATAAGGGCAGAACCCCATCCACGCTCAAAGTATACGTGGCGGCCATAGCAACGTTTGTAAAACCGGTGTCTGGCCAGTCACTGGGGAAGAACGACTTAGTCGTGCGTTTCCTCAGGGGAGCTTGGAGACTAAACCCTCCCAGGCCCCCTTCAGTCCCAATGTGGGACCTTTCCATGGTTTTGGAAGCTATGAAAGGTACCCCATTCGAGCCAATCCAGTTGTCTGACATGAAACATCTGTCTTTCAAAACAGTGTTTCTTATGGCTCTCGCTTCAGTGAAGCACGTAGGGGACTTGCAAGCGCTTACAGTAAGCGCGTCGTGTATGGAGTTTGGCCTAATGACTCAAAGGTCATACTCAAACCCAGGCACGGGTACGTGCCGAAATCCCTCAACACACCGTTTAGGGCCCAGGTGATTTCCCTGCCCTTCCGGTTCTCAATGAGGAGAAGGACGTGAGTCTCCTTTGCCCTGTCAGGGCACTAAGAGCTTATGTGTCCCGCTCATCTGGTTTCAGACAGACTGAGCAGCTTTTCATTTTGTTTGGCGGACGTTCTAAGGGACTTGCCGCATCAAAACAGAGCCTATCCAGATGGATAGTTGATGCCATAGCGCTGGCTTACACCTCTAAGGGCCTGCGGTGCCCCTTGGGTGTCAGAGCGCACTCCACGAGAGGTGTGGCCTCTTCGTGGGCATGGTCTAGCGCAGTGTTTCTCAACCTCTCCTGCAGGGACCCCCTGACAGGCCATGTTTCTGTTTTAACCCTGAAATGGCACACCTGATTCAATTAATTAAAGGCTTAATGAGTAGTTGACTAATTGATTAATTGACTAATTCCTACTCTTCCTACTCTAATGAATTGAATCAGGTGTGCCATTTCAGGGTTAAAAAAGAAACATGGCCTGTCAGGGGGTCCCTGCAGGAGAGGTTGAGAAACACTGGTCTAGCGGGATCACCCTGCAAGATATTTGTACGGCTGCAGGCTGGGCCTCGCCGTCTACATTTATAAAATACTATAACCTGGAGGTGCCCGCCTTACAAGCTAAGCTTTTGGCGGTCTAGAATTCAGTGCTATCTGCCCCGCTGTGACGGCCCAGATGCTGAGTTTGGCCTGCGTATCGCTCACTGACCGATACAGCTACTCCATAAGTGTTGACACATGTATGACCACCCGTTTAGGCTGACACCTTTCACCCTGGCCGCGTGGTTTAATAGCCATATGATTAGCTCCTCTGGATGCTATTTTATAAGGAATGCCACTTCTAGCCCCTCTTCCTTTACTCTCTGTGAGTCTATGGTGATTATGCACTACATGCGCCCCTGGCTTCTGCCCTTGGGACTTTAGTGTTGGATCTCTGTACGCACGGCGTGTTACACTGTGTTCCCCATAGCGTAAGATATTACGCAGTACGAGAATACTCTCGTAAGACAACCTACTCGGTTACTAACGTAACCTCTGTTCTCTCTAGAGAGGGAACGAGTACTGCGTATCTTGCCGTGCTTAAAATACGCTCTGGTTCGCTTCGGTGATGAAAACCAGTTTGTATCAGCCTGTCGATTTGCTTTATAGGGCGAGACCACGCCCTTTCTGGCGGGACGTGACGAAATTGGCGTGAAGTGCCCCCATTGGTCATGACGTCACGCAGAGCCACTCTCGATAGGCTGCTGCTTTTGCCGCAGGGCAGCCAATAGGCGAGCGAGCCGTCTCGCCTCTGTCTGCTTGCTGCCGCAAAGCGTTTTACATTGATTAAAAATTAAGGATAATTTTTGGCATCAATATCTCTCGAGGAAAGAGGTTTCCCCCATAGCGTAAGATATTACGCAGTACTCGTTCCCTCTCTAGAGAGAACAGAGGTTACGTTAGTAACCGAGTATGTTTTTTTCTTTTTTTTGCCAACTGCCATAAAACTCCAGTAGAAGAAGAATCAAACATAACTATTGTAATGTACAGTTGTGTTAGGGACTGTTGACCGTGGAATTGTCACACTGGAGAAATGGTGAGTGTTTTTTATTTAATTGCTATTCACATACGCTCATATGATATTATACTGCCAATATACACTGTGGCCTGGCCCGTGTTAGCAAAGTACTGTCACATAACCAGGTATATGTGAACCAGCCGACTTGCCAGCTCAGGTGTAGACTCAGTTAGGCTGCATATCAGTATTTATGAATTGTTAGGCCTCCTATATCCATACTAGACTACATTACTAACCTATGATCATATTCAATAACTATACAAGCATGTTTTGTGGAAGCATGGATGCATGATTTGTTTCATATATTGTTTTATAGTTATTTTGACATGTTAGGAGTATGAAACAAAAATCAAGGCATTAAAAAAAGACAGCAACAAAGAGCTTGTAGAACATCAAAAAAGATAATTTTGGCTCATCAGAAACTAGATGAAAACACTTCTGATATTCATCAAATGACTCAGGAAATATACTGAATGTTGTGGAGCCGGATCAAATCTAAAACTCAGAAGAAAAGTATGACTCAGAATCACAGCAGAATGCCATAAACAATATGCAGGACCAAGTGCTCTGGGATGAAATGGATAGACTCAGTGATTCCATGGATGTTATCAGTGGTGGGAGTGACGCAGAGCCAACTTTGTCTCTGGAGAAAAAGATGTCTGAGTGGGCACTGCAGTTCAATATCACCTTAACTGCTCTCACTCATTTGCTCAAGATTTTCAGCCAACGTGGTGTTGATGTCCCAGTAGGTGGAAGAACAGCCCAGTAGGTGGCGGAAATGCACCTATAGCTTTTTTTGCAAACACCTCGTTATGGCAGTTTCACAATAACTGAAAAATCAGGTACATTTTAACTCAGAAAATGTTCATGCCCTCGTTTAGCAATGTTAATAAGAAATTTCACTGAGATGTAAATTAATTGTTTTTGTGGCAAATGCACATATTTTGGAATAAAGGAAGGTATTAAGCACACTCTGACCAAGACACTTCTAAATATGATCACATTGAGGTTTCTTTCAATATTGATGGGTTGCCTATTTACAAGACCATAAACCTCACAATGTGGCCACTTCAGTGTGCTGTCATCAACATCAATGAACAGTCCTTTCATTGTTGCTCTTTATTCAGGAGCAAAGAAACCAGAGAATTTTGAGTTTTTGGACTTTTGAACTTCATGCAGGAAATGCAAGAATTGATGGACACAGGCTTTGTTGGGAAGAGTATTATCCTCAAAAACATCATATGTGATGCTCCAGCACGAGCTCTCGTCAAAGGAATAGCTCAGTTTAATAGTCGCTATGGCTGTCTTTTGTGAAGTGAAAGGAGTTCACGAGAGCAAAATGCTTTTCTTGTATATATAGGAAATCTCAGAACAAGTAAGTCATTCAGACAGAAGAAAAATCCTGATCATCACAAGACAGATAGCATTCTTTTGAATCTGGACATTGATATGATCAAGCAGTTCCTGATAGATCCTATGCATTGTGTAGATCTAGGAGTGACTAAAGGCCTGCTCACACAGGGACGAATTTCGCGTGCGATATTCGCCAACGTTTAACGCCTTGTGACTAAACAATGGGCGCCAATGTGAGTGTGCACACCGAAGCGTAAAACGGCACGCGTAAAAGCGTCATTTTTTTTAAAACGTCTCGGGTTGTTTTTTTGGTTTGACGCGCCGCATCAAAAACTATCTGACCAATGAGATTGCCGCTTTTGCTCACGTGCCTGGAGCTTCTGAAGTTACAGTAAAACACAACTTGGGGGCGCTCAAACACAAAACGGTCTTGCCGAGCACACATACGTAATGGTGAAGAAGATACACAGCGTCTACTACACTCTGCCGGGAAGAAATAAGACGAGGAAGATGAATGTAGAGCTGCTGGTCTTGTTGGTGTCTTTATAAAGAGACACCAACGAGAATAAAGAACTATATGACAAACGCGACAAACTTGCTCTCTTCTTCTGAGTGACAAGCTAGTGTCAGAAGCACTTTGTGTATTTCTGTTTCACTGGGTATTTCTGTTTTACATTAAGCGCCATCTAATGTCAGAGAAATAATTTGCATGTTCACTCGGCTCATCGTCAGCGAAAATCACTTGGGTGTGAACACAAAAAACGCATTGAAAAACGCTGACGAATAACGCGAGCCGATATTCGTCCCGGTGTGTACGAGGCTTAAGGCTGCATTTACACTGCAGGTCTTGATGCCCAAATCCGATTTTCTGACTATATACGATTTTTTAGACGACTTGCATCATCTTTTAAAAGTAACCCGTATCTGATTTTGCATTTACACTATACACTGCTGAAAAACCAAATGTAGACGTTCTGACCGGAAAGGATGTAAAACACGAAATGCAATGATGCAGATGCGAATAAAATTATCCAGTGTTTTGCTTTCGCAACACACTTGCGAAAACCTGGAACTTTTTTGCTTGATGTACGACTCGCATTTACTGGGGAATATCCGATTTGTCTGCTTACATGGCACATGCAAATGCACATAACTGATTTATTACCACATATGAGTGAGGCCTGAATCCGATCTGAGAAAATCGGAATCCATGCGTTTTTTTTTCCTGCTTACACGTTCATGGGTCATATCTGATCTGTGCCACATAAGAGGAAAAAAATCACTGGTCACTTGAATCATGCTGTGTAAATAGGGCCTAAGCGATTGTTGGTGCTCTGGAAAGAAGGACCTTTGCCTCATCGGTTTTCAGCTGGACAGCTCAGCATCATTAGTAATTTTCATCAAGCTATCCGACAGAACATACCTGCTGATTTCAATAGAAAACCTAGGGGGTTGGATGAATTAAAGCACTGGAAAGCAACTGAATTCCGAACATTTCTGCTTTATACTGAACCAGTGATTTTGAAATATGTTCTTGATAAGGTGAAGTATATTCACTTCCTTTCTCTTAGTATTGGAATGTGCATCTTGTACAGTGAAAACCTGATGGTGCATCGTGGTTATGCAGATAAGTTGTTAACATATTTTGTTGAAAAAGGTAGCAGCCTGTATTCCAGGGGTGTCATCTCATATAATGTGCATTGCTTGCTATATCTAACTGATGTTGCAAATTACAATGAATCATTAGACTTTTGTTCAACGTACAAGTTTGAAAACAATTTGAGTCGAATCAAGAGGTTTGTCCAGGGTAGAGGTGATCCACTGATTCAACTAGCTAACAGACTGGCTGAGAGGCAAACAATATCAAATTCTAAGATCTTAAATGTTAACTATGCTATCCCTAAGACAAAAGAATGCTACAGCATGACCAATGAGAGGTACTACATTATACGTAAAGTTCAAGAAAATCTAGTTTTTTTGTGAGTTTTTTCCCAGAACGGCATCCTGGAGTCTCCTTCTTGAGTGTCAGACAGGGACTGATGACTCCAGGACAGTACCGACAGTTCGAAAGAGCAAGGAGGAGCAGGCTGTGCAGGCGACCAGGGCCGCGGAGACGTCCCTTCGGGCGGCCATGGTGAAGACGGTCTGGCCACTATGGCAGAGGACATATAGCCCTTTTGGGCGGAGCTATGGGCACAGGCTCAGGGACAGGAGGTGAGGGTTCAGGCGGCGAGGTGGCCATCTTGGCCGGAGGTGAGGGTTCAGTGGAGGCTGACCAGGCATAAACAGGCTCTGGCTCGGCGGGCATGACGTGAAGTGCAGGCTCGGCAGGACTGACGTGAAGAAGCTCAGGCTCAGCAGGACTGACGTAACAAAGCTCAGGCTCGGTAGGACTGACATGAAGCTCAGGTTCAGCAAGACTGATGTGAAGCTCAGGCCCTGCAGACATGACGTGTTGAATCTCAGGCTCGGCAGACATGATGTGAAGAAACTCAGTCTCGGCAGACATGACGTGAAGAAACTCAGGCTCAGCAGACATGGCGTGAAGAATCTCAGGCTCGGCAGACATGACGTGAAGAATCTCAGGCTCGGCAGACATGACGTGAAGAAACTCCGGCTCAGCAGACATGACGTGAAGAAACTCAGGCTCGGCAGACATGACATGAAGAATCTCAGGCTCGGCAGACATGAAGTGAAGCCGCTCAGGTTCGGTAGACACCATTCTGAAGAGTGAAGAATCTCAGGCTCAGCAGACATGACGTGAAGAATCTTAGGCTCGGCAGACATGACGTGAAGCCACTCAGGTTCGGTAGACATGACGTGAAGAATCTCAGGCTTGGTAGACATGACGTGAAGAATCTCAGGCTCGGCAGACATGACGTGAAGCAACTCAGGTTCGGTAGACATGACGTGAAGAATCTCAGGCTTGGTAGACATGACGTGAAGAATCTCAGGCTTGGCAGACATGACGTGAAGAAACTCAGGCTCGGCAGACATGACATGAAGAATCTCAGGCTCGGCAGACATGAAGTGAAGCCACTCAGGTTCGGTAGACATGACGTGAAGAATCTCAGGCTTGGTAGACATGACGTGAAGAATCTCAGGCTTGGCAGACATGAATTGAAGCCACTCAGGTTCGGTAGACATGACGTGAAGAATCTCAGGCTCGGCAGACATGACGTGAAGAATCTCAGGCTTGGTAGACATGACGTGAAGAATCTCAGGCTCAGCAGACATGAAGTGAAGCCACTCAGGTTCGGTAGACATGAAGTGAAGAATCTCAGGCTCAGCAGACATGACGTGACGTGAAGAATCTTAGGCTCGACAGACATAAAGTGAAGCCACTCAGGTTCGGTAGACATGACGTGAAGAATCTCAGGCTCGGTAGACATGAAGTGAAGAATCTCAGGCAAAAAGTCTATTAAGTTAATTTCCACCGGACCTTGGACAAGGACAGGAACAGATGATTTATTAGGGGCGATCTCGGCGGGACGAGATTCAGGACGGTGGTCTCAGTAGGATGAGACTCAGGACGGGAAGTCTCGGCGGGACGAGACTCTGGGCTCTGGATGAAGACAGGAGGCATGGCGAAGAAGATGGCTGGTGATGGTGGTTTAGTGGCGATGTCATCAGCCTCATCCATGGTGAAGGTTGAGCCACTCAACCACAGCACATGATCCAGGTACTTCGCAAACGTACCTGGGATCGCTGATGTTGGAGCTTGCTGGTGCAGATGATCATCAAGACCGTGCCAGAAAACAGTCTTGAGGATGTCATCTGCCCAGTTTACCTCTTGTGAGATCTCCAGGAACTGCTCAACATACACCTCAATCTGGCTGCCGTCCTGAAAGCAGATTACTAGATGATTCATAGAAATTTTATGGGTGTGGGAAAACCCATATTAGTTTTTTAAGGCCTGGTGTGATGCAGGCAGAAGAAGACGAAGAGTCCAAAGCTCCAATGCAAAGGGTTTACTAATGATAATAATACTTCAAAGAGTACAGACTGGCAGGATGAACACAAACAGGAACACACACACACACACACACGAACACACACACACACACACACACACACACACACACACACACACACACACACACACACACACACACACACACACACACACACACACACACACACACACTGACTGACTGACTGACTGACTGAACAGAAAGGAACTAAATACAAAAACAGATGAACACTGGTTAACAGAAAATAGGTGAAGCAGATGATTGTGAAGAGCCAATAGCCGCGTTTCCACTGCCGGGCTAGGGCCGGGCCAGGGCTAACAGCGAGCAGAGTCGAGCCAGTGGCCTCGGGCCTCAAGCACCGGGCTTGGGTTTCCACTGCCGGGCCAGTAGCCCCGCAGCGCTGCCCTAAACCCCGCCCCTAACACGCCTTTCTGGATCAAACGTCATACAACCCAACCCATTTCAGCGGGTATTATGAATTTATTTATTTTTTAGGTTAGGAAGATAGCATGTATATTAACTCACCGGCCGTGGCTGCAATAGTGTCCCGATTGTCTCGTGACCCAGCACACCGTCCATCAAGTCGAACCAAAGTCCCTTCTCTGAGCTCCGCTTTGTCCATTGTGCGTTTGAATCGCCTTGTACAATACTGCGCCCGCAACTTTTTTATTTTTCCCCGAACTTGAAGCGTTGCTCGCTGAGTTCTTAGCTTAGAAAGTTCAGCATCGATGTATTTTATAACGTCCTCGTTTCTTCACACGCCGTCAAATTGACGTTGTACCCTTTCTTCTGCCTAAATGCTCAGAAGAGCTTTGGTATTTTTGATAGACCAGTACAGTTACGGTGATTCTCCATTTCGAGCAGCGATTTATTTTGCGCGATACTGAAGTGAAATGCGCATCTTGCTTCAGATCATAACGTTCCCTAACACCGATAAAACTCCGCCTTTTACCTTGAGCACGCCTCTAGCCCGAGCTGGCCCGCTTTGGCCCAAGGCATTCGACGGGCCAGAAATCCTGGCCGTTGGCCCCGAGTAAGCCCCGATCAAGCCCCGGAAGTGACAGTGGAAACGCGACTGGCCCTGGCACGCACTAGCACGGCTCGGCCCTGGCCCGGCAGTGGAAACGCGGCTAATGACAAACAGGTGATGGCCGATAGTGTGCATGTGGAAAACATGAGGAATGCTGGAAAGTGTAGTCCCGTAGAGGTGACAGAGCTGGTGACCGTGACAGGCTGTTCTCATAAACCGGCCAGGTGAAAATGGCCGTGAGGAACTTTTTGAACAACAATGTTCCAGTTCTGAAACATTTGAAGCATTCAGAAGCTTGAAGAGGACAAAAATGATAGAGCAATTTATGTTAGTAAGTCTACACAAATAATCAGTGCATTTGAAAAACAGTTTAATTGATTATTTATTTTAGTGTGCAGGTGCATAATGTGAATAATTTTTAAGCCTAGCATCTTTTTATTACAATAATATTCTGTATGTTTTTGTCAGGTCAACTAACTCGTCCATACCCATGGTAGCTCCAATGTAGGAAAGTTAGTAAGACAGAGTTTGAAGAGAATCGTGTGTAAAGACAGTGTTCTCTGTCTTTACAACCGCACAGGAAAAAATGAGAAAAAGGTGTTGCCACCCAGTGCTCCTGAAATGTTTGACAAGTGTAAAAGTTGAAGTTTGTGCATCTGAACACTGCTATAGAAAATGTAATGTCAAGACCAGTAGTTGTTAGCAACTGATTGCAATGACATATTGCTCTCTGTGTTTCAGGATGTGTGAATTCTTTTTAAGGGGAAAAAGAAATTGAAGTTAAGAAGCGAAAAGAATTCGTCAAAACAACACCAGAAGCATGTATCCGACAAATAGAAATATTTGTGTCAAATTGCAACAGACTGAAAATAAACTACTTTTGCTGTGACCACAGTATGAGCACACACACAGTAAGTGCGCTGTGAGGTTACACTTTTAGCTCGATGTGACCTCACATTGTGACAACAATTTGAGTTTCCTGGAAGCTCACTGTATGAGCACACAGCCATGTCACAGTTCTGTCACCCTTGTCTGGGTTTTCTCTTGGTTTAGTGACAGAGCTGTGAAACTCCCGGTTTGTCATGTGTTTGTGTTTAGTCTGATCTGTTGTGAGCACATGGCTGTCATGTTATTTCCTTGTGCCATGTGCTCTCCTGTCAATTGTCAAAGCCCACCCATCTTGTTATCTCGTTATTGATTAATTTTCCCCACCTGCCTGCCTCGTTACCTTATGTTTGTTCCCCTATTTAATCTCCCTGTGTTTGCAGTCCTGTGCTGGCTCGTTGTCCATGTTTCCCTCGTGTTTTCTGTGTCTGGCTGAGTTCTCTTTTGTTTTTCCCCCACGGGGTTGTTTTGTTTTGTTTACTTATTAAACATCCTTACCCGTAGTGATGGCAAGATGAGGCTTCTTGAACCACTGAGACCTCGCAGCCCATTGCTTCGACCAAAGATTCATTACTCGAAGCTTCATTCAGCATTGCTCACTAGTGACACCTAGCTACTGTGCAAAGAAATAGCAGGCAAATTAATTCATTCTGAACCAATGACCGGAACCCCCGCCCCCCCTCCCGCTGTTTTATTTATTTATCTTCTTCTCACTGTTAATGTCTCTGTAACCTTTCATTTGTAATAATAACGAGATCTGTGCAGACATGTGTCCATTGCCTGGGTATGAAATAAAACATGTATCTTTCTCTGTCTGCATTTACTTAAAGAGACAACTGTCACACACACAGTTAATTAATTATTCAAAAAAAAATTGGATAGTGACAGTATGAACAACACAAGTGACTGTGTTGAGTGCAGTGCTTATGGTGGAGGGACTCGAGGGAGTGTAATAAAGTAAACTGCAGTAAACACTGCAGTTTGGGGTGAATGAAGGAAGGATTACAATAGATTTTTATTGAGAAAATTAATTTTTTGAAGTGTGTTTGGGTTTAGACAATTCCTGTTCTTGGACAAAACCTCTCCAGCCTTGGAATAATATCCTTTCACAAGGAACAGAGGATGTAGGGGAACATAAAATGTCAGCGCCAGCTGGTTTAAATGAATGGACTGGACTGCATTTTTATATAGCGCTTTCATAGACCCAATGGCCACCAAAGCGCTTTACATTTTGCCTCTCATTCACCCATTCACTCACACATTCATACACCGACGGCGGTGTCAGCCGTACAAGGCGCCATCCAGCTCGTCGGGAGCAGTTAGGGTTAGGTGTCTTGCTCATGGACACCTCGACACTTGGTCAGGTGGAACCGGGGATCGAACCACCAACCTTTCGGTTTGTAGACAATCTACATGAACCACTGAGCCACTGCCGCCAAATGAAGATACTGATGCTTCTGTTGAGCCCAAAATGGGGAGGATCTCCTCTTTCTTGCTGGCTCCATTACCAGGAAAAGGAAGATGTCATAAAAAGCAAACAAATCCAAAAGGGCAATCCAAATTAAAAAGCAGTCCAGTCCAGATCCAAAAATCCAAAGCAATCCAAATAATCTTATCTAATTAATATAACAAGACTATAATATAGCTACTATATAATAACAATTATTATTATTAATAACTATTCTAACCTGATATAATGTAATAATATACAGCCCTAACACATATATGACACAATAACGACAATGAGAGATCTCTGACTCTCTGACACTACAACTGCTTCTACTACTCCTGCAACACCCACAAGGTGGCGCGAGTTTCGAACCACCTTTATACGGAAGCGACACCCAGACCGAACCGATGACGTATCCACACAAACCGAGGCCTCGTTTGTCATCAGTCATGTGATTTTCACGTTAACAACACAAGCCTCGAATCGCGGCTTCATCTGGCACGCCCATTTTTTCTCGACACAAGCTCCGATGCCTCGGTTCAAAAGTCACATCACTACTTACCCGCACTTGTATCCACGCTTCCTGTTTTACCCATTCCGTGACAAGCGAGTGCGCTGTGACCTCACATTGTGACCATAGTATGAGCAGAGTACTAGCAGTAGTGGGAAGTTCGGATCCTTTTACTGACTTGGATCTTTAAATCTCGTTCAGCAAAATGAACGAATCTTTTTTCGAGTCATTTCAGCAGAATATAATTAAAATGTCATGTGAAATAGACCAACGCATCTAGTACTTACGAAAATGTTGATTTCATTTGAAAAAATAACTATATGGTAATGCAGCCAAAGCCAAATTATAAGAAACCGAAATGTTTAATTAATTGATTAGTTGGGTCTTAAGTTTAGGCTATTGCAGGCTATGGCAGTTCACCTCACCTCCTGATCCGATACATTCTTTCTTTTGCAACTTCAAATTTATCACATCTGTTCCCCTCGGGTTCGAACTTCGAGACGTTACGTTATTTCAGTCAACTCGTCATTGTCTGATCTGGGCCGTGTGACAGCCATATGTCACACGGTTTGCATATGTGACAGCCATATGCATTTGAATGCACTGCAGTATACGTCTCGTATAATTATACGTCTACGTCTCGTATATATATAATAATAACGGCTATATTATCTAATAATAACAATATATATATATATATATATATATATATATATATATATGCCCGAACCAGACTCGAGAGATGAACTAATCATTTCTGTTTCATGTACAGAACCTATGGGATGTTGTGCGCATGCGCGGTCAACACAAAATGAACAAATCACTCTCTGAGACAACTCAGTAGTCCCGAGTCATATTAAAGATTCGTTGAAAATGAACTAATCGTTCATGAACGACACATCACTAGTGAGTGCACTGTAAAGTTACACTTTTAGCTTGATGTGACTTCACATTGTGACCACATCATGAGTATCCTGGGAGCTCATGGTGAGATCAAATTGTTGACTGGGTACATACAGTAATTGTACACCGTTACTAAACCAAACTGAAACAACACTGATCTGATTACTATTGACTTTGGTCTATTGTCTTTTTGTTGCATCATTGAATCATTATTTTCCTCTTTATCACTGAAAATATGATTTAAAACAATCTGTATTGGAATGAAACAATTAATGCACTTTACAATACTGTCAACTACCTTTACAACTATACTACAATTAAACTGATTTTAGTTTACTTACAAAAATTCCCTTGAACATTAACTACATTTACTTAATAAAATTAACTGTAAGAATACTTCTATTTTGAAAGAGTAAAGAAGCCTGTGCACACCTATAAAGCAGTTTCAACCTATTTATATCATGCAATACGTTTATTTATACCTGTAATTATACAGGTTAATTAATATCATACCGTAATTCCTCAAATAAAAACCGGTATTCAAATAAACGCCGGGCCTCTGATAGTGGCCGGGTGCGTGGTCAACGCGGACAAATAAAGGCCGGTCTCAAATTAAGGCCGGGGAAAAATTAGTGTACACTCAAAGACGGACGCGCGGTGCGCTTGTCATATATCACAACTATTCAGTGTTTTAACCACATGTTTATTTTAGGTTTCAGACATTTAAATAGATAAGATTTATAGCAAAACAATACATTTATAGTTTGTAAAATACACAATGGTGTCTATGGAAGCAGCAATAATCCATTCAAATATATTTGGCGACGTGTTTTATTCATATCAGATACACAGTGTAAGTATAAAGTTTACTCTATTCTTCTCCCAGTTCGCCGGCCACTTACTTTCATGCATTTCGAGAGAAACTGAAGAATTCACGCGCTGTGTAACGTAATAAATCCGACAGGAATCTCTGAACTGCGGTGCCGATCTCACGTTACAGATCAGGATCAATTATAAAGGGTTTTAAACGACAAAACAAACTCACTTACACTGATTTGAGAGTCAGAATATAAGATAGTTGATGACATGGTAAGCAAGTTTGTTAATATTTAGAAATAAAAGCGCTACATCTGTCATACAGCGCTATTTTGGCTGTGGTGAACACGTGCCAAGCATGACGCGTCACCATGGAAACTTGGCGGGCGGGCGGGCGGGGATCGCGAATTAGAAATAAAGGCCTGCCTCTAATAAAAGCCTGCTTCAAATAAAAGCCGGCCACCATCTGCAGTTCAGGTAAATAAAGGCCCCGGTCTTTATTTGAGGAATTACGGTATGTCATTTTTATTGTAAATTGAAATGAAAATAATGTATCCAATACCACCATGACAAGCTTATGGCCAATATCAAAATATTTGCTAAATTACCCTGTGTCAAGTTTGGACTTAAAGGGGTGATGAACTGAGAAATCAAATTTTCCTTGAGCTTTTGACATCTGAGAGGTCATCATATTATAAGAATATCCTGTAAGTTTCAGAACTGAAAACGTCCTTGTTAGTCCAATAAATGCTTTTATTGACACCAGCCTCAGCAAACGGCAGGTTTTTCAAAGTGGGGAAATATGACGTCAAAGAGGATAAAACACCACCCCCGCAGAAGAAGATCAACGCCTGCTTCAACACGGCCGGTTTAGCCCCGCCCACCATTTCGCGCATTCACGCATAGCTAAATAACATAGATGCCTACCTCGTGATGACAAACCGGATCAAGCTACCGAGCAATACAAAATATTGTGCAGTGCCTGGTTGTGGAATAAGACAGTCGCTGCATAAGCTTCCTCTGGATTCCAATAGGAGTGCATGGATAAACTTTATTTTTAATGACGTTCCACTCCAGCTGATGAGGTAAAACATTGTCCGTATGTTAGCTTCATTTCACCGAGGATTGTTTTGTAAACAAGACTAGATTTGCAGACCGATTAAGAGTAAAGAACGGGGCTGTGCCGTCTATGTTGGATCTGACAGGAATGGTGAAACACACGGACTCTGGGTCGAACATGTATGAATCATTCCGGTTGCCATTTTACAACATTGGACGTTTTCAAAACAATTTCCCCCAAGTGCATCAACGGGTGAGTTGAAACTCATTATAATGCAAAACTCAACTGTTATCCACTCACAGCAGTGGGCGTTTACTTCCAAGTCTTCAGTGCGAGACGCCCATAAAAACCGAGTGTTTTTCAGCTAGGCTCAAAACTAGGGTACAAAATAGCCTATTACTTATTCATTTTGATGTTTTTGAATGCAAAAACCAAGCGAACGTCATAAGTTTACCTCAGACAACAATATAATAAGATTTAAAAAGCCAGTTCATGACCCCTTTAACCAAGCCTTTGCTTTCCAGATATCAGCAGCTTTTTTGCACATAAGCTGGCATGCCACCATCTTGCATCACCTTGCATTCTTGACACCCAGAGAGATGGCACTGCCAGGGGATAATCCATTCTAAATATTTTGGCTTAGCCACATTAAGATGGGTACTTTACACTGCATCGCTGCCATTAGTGTCTAAAGCAGCTCTAATTTGTACTGTGCCACCCACTGTGAGCATTTTCCCAGACCACAGAAAATTCAACCAATTATGTCATGGCTATTCTGTCATCACTGGGATCGTTATTTAGGTATATTTCATGATATTTCTCCATTAGCTAGAGTCTAAGTGTGGCCCCAGGAATGTCCAACATCTCAAATTTGTGCTTGTGAAATGTTAAAAGCCTCCATGTTTGCAGATTTTCATGAGTAACATGGGAGCCAAGGAATTCTGGCAGGGGTCTAACATCATGGTACATGGGTTTGTGTGGCGAGACAGCAGAGATTATGCCCTGAGGATATAGGCACAACTGTTAGGGGTGACTCTCTAAAATAGATCTCAGAGAAAAGATCAGCAGTCTCAAAAAAAAAAACCAGCATAATGCATAATCTGTTTCCAAGCAAATCCAGTCTTTAATTTTTTTTTGGCTGAGAATAATTAAAGAAGGTAGAGGTGCAAGGTCTTTGGTTTTTCATTTGATTTCAAGGCACATAGTTGACCTGAAAAATGCGAAATATGACTAGGCTAAGTTGTGAAATCACATGAGAGTGACTGTGTGTGAAATACTGTACGGACACCCCACAGTTTTGAAAAATCATAATACCAGTAGAAAAAATTATCTTTAGGACATTTAGTTTCAGGCATAGCATTGTGAAAGTAGTATATTAATATTAATATTTTAAGACAAAATAATACTACTCTAATACTCATACTAATATAGTTTATTGCACTCATACAATGATAGTATTACTTTTAAGGTGCCATCTAAACCAATAAGTTTACTAACTCTGCATGACTGATTCCACTCCTGATCTCAGGCCATGGCTAACTAATCCATTGTCAACATGGTTACAGTACTGTACCTCAGTGTCACAACAAATCAATATCTGTGACCTGCTGGCAATGTCCATGTCCGTCATTTCCCCACCCTCCCTCCATCTGACCAATCTTCTATCTTCAGCTAATTCTAAACACAGTCACCAGCGAGCCAATGACAAGCTGGTCACACAAGTATTATGTTTTATGTTTCTCCATTACTGTCTACTGTTTCACATGGAGATTGGGAGCATCGAGGCAAACTGAAGCTCAGCAAATAATAGGCCCATTGATTCCCTAGAGGAACAGTTTTAGCTAAGGGAGAGTTTAGCACTGAGCCAGACTCAAAGGGGGCTTTTACCTTCTTCTCCAGGGCTGTGATCCATGACTGGAGAGTCTTAGCACAAGGGGAGTGAGGGGAACTGTCCTGGCACCAATTCACCACACCTAGGCACCTCTCTGCCATATACGCTCTTATGCACACACTGGTACTCTTTTTAAATGTCTGATGAGGTGTCTGGATAATTTTAAATATCAGGGGTTTTCTTCATTTGTTACTTAATGGCATTATTTACTGGATCAGCAATGTTTTGCCACTTTATATTTTGAACCAAAACAACAGGTGGTATGGTACTAAATAAAAGCCCAGGTATATTCTCAACCCATATATTCTTCTACGACTGTCCAAAAAATGCTTTATCTTTTCCCTGAGCCTGGCTAATTTCTCACCAGTAGTTTGCCAACCTAAACATGCCTTTGTATTTTTTAGGACTGGAGTTATGGAAGTGTGGTTATTGGTGGGGTTTAGGGATTGATGTACAAATTAATCACAATTATATCTTCTATCGATCCTAATTAATTCACAAATTTCAAAAATTAATTTTCTACATTTTTTTATAACGTGATGATGTCAGATCAAAGAAGGCGCCAGTCAATTGCTCAGTTTAAAGAGCACACCGGTTTGCAATGGGGGACAATTATGATTGAAGCTTACTTGACAACAGATCCTATATCAAAAATATCTTGATGAATGGAAAATAGCCTTAAATAATTTTGTGGCGAGCAGGCCGAGGGACGTGAGAGAACGGCGCGAGGCCGGTGGCATGAGTGGTAATGAACTTCACCTGTGAGACGCAACGGTCTCGCAACTCTCATGGAGGAGCGGAAGCATAAAAGGAGCGACGATTGTGAAGATCGAGAGAGGAACAGGCCGGAACCTGTGTTTTGTTTTATTGTGTGCCAGCAGTCGTCCTTGAGGGGTTGCTGGCTTTTACTTTCATTTTGTATTTGTTTTATTTTATTATTCAAGTGTTGAATGTTCGCCGGTTCCCGCCTCCTCCTTCCCATAACAACAAACTCCGTTACAAATGTATAGTTAAAAAGCTTTTCTTGCTATTTGTGATTTTTGCCTTCCATTCGATTGCAGTGGGCGGACAGAGGTGCTTCACAGCTTCATCGAGAGGACGCAGCTTCTCGTAAGCTTTTCCACATTTATATTAGTATTATTAGTAGTGGTGCACAGGTGGTGAGATTGTTGTGAACTTCAGGGAAGAATGGTGCTGCTCGCTGGCGAGGGGATTGCTGGCGCCCCGGCAGGAACCCTTCATGGGTTAAAGCAAAAAAAAATATTTGACTGAATTTTCCTCTGCCAAATCCCATTCCACAGCCTGTCACCCAGTTTAAAAGCAGTTTAAAGGCAGTATAGTGAGTACATGCTTTTCCTTCACAAATTAAATACTCAAAGAACATTTGCATTTTAAGAAATGCCATTTTGAACTGCATTTCTATTATTTACACGTTTATGAAATGTCAATGTTTTCAATCTAATGCTTTTACAAGACTTTACTCTTTGTGATGTAGTCATACAAATAATTAACTATTTGCATAACTTTAACACAATTTAACACAAAACTTTTTTTTTCTCAAAAAATAAAAGCCAACAGAGTGAGCGAATATCACAAACTATGTATAATATAATATCTGTTTTTAATCTAGCCATTATAATAATAATGATGATATATTCAGTTTTATCCTGAGCATTATAATAAGAAATTATAAAGCATGTTCTAACTAAACCTATTAACACTGAACAGAAGAGGGAAAGTAATAGCACCAGCATTAGAACAAAAAGTGCATTTTAAGTAAAAATAATATTTGATGATTGCTGAGAATTATTCGATTATTATTTGAAAAATAGCACCCCTCCCCCATATGCTCACCGGTAAAACATGTTCGCTCAATTTCCGCTCCGACATCAACTTTATCTTTACTGTAGGCCTACTATATGTGCACAAAGAAAAGAAACAGACAACTCTCTCTTATGTAATCCGTATAAAATGTCCATGTCCTTAATAAGCGCGTTCACTACATATCAATATTTTTGTGTAATTATATTAAACCTGTAGAATTCTTTCCAAACCGTTACATATAGTATCATAAATGTTGTGTTCAGACGTTCATAATATATATAAAAAAAACATTAGAATAACTTTTAAAATGGAGTGAACATGGAGCAGTTTTTCTGTGAGCGGGAATGGAAAACCTGGTGTGGATCCAGAGCGGAGTGATTACAGAATGCTTAGAGTGAAGAGAGGAACGTGCTTTCGCTCCATTCCAGGCTTTGATCACATCCCCATCAGCAGGGTGAATACACCTCGGGCCCTATCTTGCACCCGGCGCAAATGACTTTGTTCACTGACGCAAGTATCATTCCTATTTTGCACCCGCGCAAAGCGGGCTTTTCCCTCCACAGACGCACGTCGGTGAACTAGGAAATGAACTTGCGCTCACTGGGCGGTTCGGCGCAAAAATGAGGCGTGTTTCGGCGCAAACATTCCCTAGTGCTATTTTGCACTTCCAGAAAACAACTGCGCCACTGACCAAAAAAAAAAACCTGGTCTAAAGTCACTGGCGCGTTGTACGTTGTTCATAATGCTGTTTTAAGCGTGCATGCTTGGCCATAATGTAGCGGGTGCACAACGCGCATACATTTTGATTCTCTCATCAACACAGATGCAGCAGTTTTTATTTTTGCAAATCATACATTATAACAGGGAAATATATTACCACACGAGGGAAATCATTGTGGTGTCCATGAAGATGTGAAAAAATAGGCATAAATCTAGCTTACACATTTACCCAAAATTTTCAGGCAAATTGTAGTAATGACGGATCAGACCTGTTTGCCCAATAGTGTCAAGACACATATGTATATAAGGACATCTGACAAATTAGTTTGTCCATCAAGAACCAGGGAAAAAAAATCTGAAGACTGCAAAATCACCTTTACCATAATGTAAGTACATTAAAAACCTTACTCTTTAACTTACCAGCTAAGTTGAGCTTTCTCATATTTTTAGGGGCCAAGCACCGAAGGTGCGGAGGCACCTATTGTATCTGTTCCGGTTCTTACTCTTCTTCCGCTTCTTCTTCTTCTTCTTCTTCTTCCGACTGGGCGTCTATGGCAGCCCATAGAACCGTTTGCGGGAAAGTTGTTTTGATTTGACATTCTGATAGAGGACAGTCCCAACATTAAATGCACCAAATTTTGGTGTCTCTAACTCATTCCCTCTAGCGCCACTACCTGTCCAAAGTTTCACTCACATTTATGCTAATAACTTTTGAACCCTAAGGCCTATCAACAAAATTCTTTTTTCTCTGATTCCTGAGCGCATGACGATTCGATTGCAGCCTATGACGTCATTTTCCGTCATGCAAATTTTTCCGCCATTTTGAATTTTCAGAAAAACCTACTTTTTCGAACTCCTCCTAGGCCGATGCTCTGATTTTCACCAAAATTGCACCAGATCATCTTCAGGCAGTGGGGACAAAAAGTTATGGAATTCAAGTTGATTCGCTTAACAGTTTTTGAATACCGTGCAAAATAATTTTACGTAGCGCTTGCGAAAACAAACTTAAGGCTGTATCTCCGCAACGCTTAATCGTATTCAGACCAAACTTGGTACATTTCATCACAAGCATGACCTGAGGCTACATGCTGCGTTTCGGTGCAGCGCCACCTACTGGTCCGGAGATATGAAAAATGGATATTTTTGCTTATAACTTCTGAACAGTTTGTCCAAAAATAATAATATTGGTCTTGTTAGATTCAGGGCATCATGCCGAGTCGACTGATATCCAATTTTCCCATATCGGCCATTTTGTCTGTTGGCCATTTTGAATTATGTGCTAAAATGCTGTATTTTCTGAACGCATGAACAAATTGTTGCGAAACTTGGTATGGGTAATCAGTATGATGCTCTGAAGGAGCCTGAGAAGTTTTGAAACAGCGCCACCTAGTGGTGAATTTATTTTTTCAAATGCTTATAACTCTGGGTGTGGTCGACTTATTATTTTCACGGGAGTCATCTTCTTAAGTTCCTGAATCGTTGCCGAGTCCAACGATACCAAACATGCTGGGTTTCGTCTCACGGTTTGTGTAGCGTTGTGATTTAGCGCGAAAAAAACATTTGGCTATATCTTCGAAACCACTTGTCCGATCGAGACGAAACCACCGTCAGAAGTTTGGAAACATAGGTCAATATCTAATTGCCAATGCCCAAATGCGAAAATATTGATAGTAAGGGGTAGTAAAATTCAAACAAAGTCATTGTGTCAGTCATTTTTTATGTGTTTTTTCATATAAATGTCTATAACTCTGAAGCGAATTGAGATATTTTCACCAAAATTGACAGACATATGTATCGGCTCACTCTGAGGACACGTAAAAAAAATTGTGGGATTTTGCCTCTTGGTGGCACTATAATAGAACAAAATATGAAATTCCCATTGACTTCAATACAGTTTTGTGATGTAAAATGCTATACTTAATAAATGCATTGCTGTAAAATTACGAAACTCAAAATGTGCCATCGGTACCATGCCCTGAAGGTACTCAAAAGATTTCTAGACAGCGCCACCTTTTGGTCAAATGTTTTAATTCAATTTCTAAAAATGCTAATAACATTTGAATAAGTTTGCCTATTGTAATGACACTGGCCTTAATAGTTTCCTTGGGTCACTACGAGAACATAGATACCAATTTTGCCGTATTTGACCGAACTTCCTGTCCGCCATCTTGATTTTCATTCAATACCTACTTTTTCGAACTCCTCCTAGAACGTTTGTCCGATTTTCACCAAAATCGAATTGTGTCATCTCCAGACCGTGCCGACCAAAATTATGAATTTCGTGTTGATAGACAAAACCGTTTTCGTATACCACAGCAGCAAAGTTGAGGCATGATGCAAAAATGACTATTCAGGCTTTATATCTGCAATGTTTCGACATATTGACACCAAACTTTGTATGTGTCATTGTCACTTCACTCTGACTACATCACATCGAGTTCGTAACTGCGCCACCTATTGGTCGAAAGTGATAAACCATTAAATCATCTCATAAGTTACTGTATGCATGATTTTTCGACCATTTGCCGAAATTCCCCTTAAAATGTCTTTAATTGCTCATTTTTGCAGTTGGTCTGACACTTTCAGCCATGTTGGGATGTCTTATCGTCTTCTACTGCTTGGCCCCGTATAATGGCTGCTTGTTTTCTATTGATTTGGGTGGGTTTGTCCCATCCCCAATGTCAATTCTCTTTCTTTTACGGCCCTGACGAGAACATCGATCTCCTCGGCTGTGAACCGATTCTGAAGCACGCCTGGTAATGCGCCATAAAAATAACAATCCGCCATGCAACATGCGCATGCTCTATGTTTATTTCACGTTACGCCCAAACCACACCTATGAATAATGAAGCTACTTCAGACCAACCCCTTTTAAACTTGCGTCGGGCGCAAGAGTCATTTATCCCGCCGGGAAAATAGCAACAGCGCCGGGATCCGCCCACAAAGTTACTTGCGCTTTGCGCTTTGACACTTGCGTTTCAGATCGTTAAAATAGGGCCCCTCGTCTTTCCTTAAAGGTCCATAAGAATTTTGTAATAAAATATCCAAAAATCACTTGCACAGTGTGATATATTTCCTGCACTTGTGTACTTACAATATCCCAAAAGTCTCCAAAGATTTTTTATTTCAGAGAAATTCCAATTTTAAATAAGTGGCCGCCCCGGAAAAAAATGTCGCCTGTCAATGACGCAATATCCGTGCTATCCTCGGTTTCCGCTCGAACTCTATGCTCGAACTGCCATAGCCATGATGTAACCAAAAACAAGGAGAACTAAAATGAGGATCAATATCAGAGTGGCGTTTTTGAGATGCCGAGAGCTCCACGTCCACGACTAACTTGGACTCGACAGAGCTTCACTAGTCACGACTTGACAGCTTTATTAGACAGGTGAGCAAATGTACATAAAACAAATAAAAATACAATATTGGCAATGTGGTGTTAGTGGGGAGTGGAGGTGGTGATGGTGAGGACGATGGTAATAAATAATAAATTGTTACTTTGTTTACGCATACACACACATACACATACCCAACTCACACCCTCCCACACACACTCATAGATCAACACTTTAATGTCACTTGTGGAATTATGGAATTATAAGATTGTTCACTGCTGCACTATGTTGGTTTGTATATCTGACTGTTAAATAAAAAAACAAAACAAATCAATGTTAACGTTAGCTCAACATGATGACATGTTAGAATATGGTCAGTACGTTATTCTAATCTTGATCTAGCTGCTGTTTCGTATAGAAAACGAACACGTAGAATAACATTATAACTTTCAACACACATTTAAATGCCGTTTAGTGTGAGAGTGTAACGTTAGACCAAGTGAAACAGCGCTGTGTTCCCTCACAAGTTTAATTCGTCTAATAAACTGACCTGTGTGAGTAATCCAGCACTTGCGTGTAGTTCTGTATACTTAAATGTCCTTATTCCTTTATATCTGCGGGACTCGCATGTGATATCTGTCTCTTTAGCAATCGCGACCTGCTTCATAACACTGTAATGTTAAAAAACTTGAGTGTTTTCACTCATCCATAAACATTATTAGATCCATCAGCTTGACAGCAAGTCCCATCATTCAGCTCGTCACTGCGTCATAAAACATGCGCATTTGTTATTGTTGGAAACTGCGCCCTCTTGTGGCCAAAAAAGCTACATATTGTACCTTTAATTTAAGACCTATTCAAACTAAAATTAAGATTTGTATTACACTATTTGAGAAATGTAAGCGTATTTACGGCCTTAAAATTATGAAAAGTGAATTTAAGACAATAAGGACAGGCGGGAACCAATTGACGAAAATCCGCTATAGACTCGCTGCAATTGACGGAAATACTGATGCTGCGTTCCAAACCGCATACTTCCCTACTATTTAGTATGGGAAAAAGAGTAGGCGAGCGAAAAAGTATGTATGAATCCAAAAGAGTAGGCGAGAATTACCTGGCTGACGTACTAATTATCGCGAGATTCGGACTTAAGTGCGTTCGAATATGCCTACTTTCCTACTATATAGTAGGCGAAAACAGTACGTGAAAGAAGCAGTACGTTCGAAACATCAGTATTCATAAAAGAGTAGGCGAGAAGTTCCCGGATGGCTTACTGCTTCCGGCCCGATTTTTGAGTGCAGTCCGATGGGTACTCTTCTATCCCAGGAGGCCACGCGAGAGGATACGTCATATAAAATAAGAAGAAGGATAGGTCATACTCGAACATGACGCCGGACGAAATGATGACGGACGAGTGTTTTCAAATGTGAGTAGCCTATTAGATATTACAAATCAAATGATCGCATGTGTTGAAGTACTGTACGGTAAACTGTTGAATTGTTCAAGGTGTAAAGACGCTATGGTAAATTTGTGATTTTGCTGTAAATCACATTTTATTGTATAGCTAACAGAGGAGCTCCAGTAAGGACACATACGTCTCCAAACTGGATTTGCATACATTTTAAACCGTATGCATCTTAAATAATTTCTAAATGTCTATTTAATATCTGGTAAGAAAAACTAATATAAGAATTGCATATTTCTACGTCTAATAGATATGAAATAGACTTCTGAGTTGCGTGTACTATTGTTTAAGATAATTCACTGTTGTCAACACTGTTTTCATTAGACAAATGTGCTGTAAATAATTTTATATAATATTTGTGCATAGGATCTGAAATGTCTACAGACTGGTGTGGGTGTGATATAGCCGTGGATTTTATCTTTATTGTCCTTTTTTTTTTTTAAATGCATTGTAGAATTTGTAAATGTTATTTATCTAATATATTGTTGATATTGCTTAAATGCTTATTTAAAAAGAAGACTGTTATGTCCATTTATTAAATTATTTTCGCTTAGCATACCAGTAGTAGCGCGCGCCCGTGATGTGCTTCGTTCAAGAGTAAAAACGACGACCAGGAAGCCGTCACTGACTGAAGCGCTCGTTTTATTTATTCTTTTATCTTTTTAGACTGGAGCCCAAAGCTGAATCCTGGAAACGGTCCCATGGATGAGTCCCTCCATCACTCCATCTGCCCTTATGAGACCCTCCATCACTCTATCTGCCCTTACTGCAGATTGTGAAGTGCAGCAGCAAGCAGGCACGGCTCAGCTCTGATAAATTTATCAGGATAAAGCCCAGAATGCGAACCGCTGTGTTGAGATGGCAGTATGTGGGGTTCACCGCCTGTAAATACATGCTTGTAGTCTGAAAAAAGTTTTGTTTCATGCGTTGTTGTCTTGTATATGCATTTGTTTATTGTGATGGTTACTTTTATTTGTTCGTTTACTCATTTATTCATGTTTATTATTGTTGTCAGTAAATGAAATATAATTATTTAGCCTAATGTATGCATTAATTCATTGCTTGACTGGAAATTGAGATGTTTCACTGCATTTATAGCTAGTGTGTAGCTATTCATGTATAACTATCATATGACAAAACAAATTACATTCGGCTTGTTTTATTAAATTATATCATTTTTAGTAGGCTATAAAAAAGTAATATAATTAAGTATTGGTCAGCATTTGCAATGCAATTCATTCTAAGGTAGGCTAATATTAATATTTAGGGAGCGATACTTATATAACGTATAAATCAACAGTTTCCTCCAACGGAGAGATCTTCGAGCTGCTCGTCTCCTTTGTGCAGACATTACAAACGCTGAGGAAAACTGTTTGTGCTGTCGAGTTACTGATGTGAAGTGTTAGTGCACCTGTCGCTCATATCATTTAAACTTATAAACTTATTACATACAAGATCATGGAAAGATTGATCTAACAATGAACAATAATGACAAAGCAGAAAACATAAAGATCATTGGTTTGTTTACATCATAATATGATATTTATACACAGGAAAAAAAAGAACAATAAGGCGAGATACTATTACTATTTATATCTACTTATTTATTTATACTATTCATATCTTTAAATAGTTCTGAGGAAAATAAATAAATTAACAACATATTCAAGAGATGATGTTTTTTGAGGTTTCTTAATAATAATAAATATATCGTTATAAGGATAAAACTGCTTAAATCAACCCTAAATGTATTCACAAAAAAATCGGCAGCTGTTTCTTCAACAATACAACAAAATGAGCAACTTTCATCAATATCAAGATATTTACAGATAGATGAATTAAACGTGTCGTTCATCTTTTAAGTTGTTGCGCTTGTGATAACGCGTCGTAGGTCACATGATAACGTAAACATGGCGATGATGTCCGGATCGCATTCATACTCAACGAGATTTGGCTATAAAGTACCTACTCTTTTAGCGCTCGTTAAGTAGGTACTCATTGAAATTAAGTACCTACTCATTGAGTATGCGGTTTGGAACGCAGCCATTGTGTAGCAGGGTATGTATAACCCTTGCTGTTATTGGTTGGTGTCATGCTAACACTGTGAGCCTATCAGTGCCGAATGTAGCAGGGTGATGTATAGCCCTTGCTGTGATTGGTTGGTGTCATGCCAACTCTGTGAGCCTATCAGTGCCCAGTTTGGGGAGTATAAAAATGTGAGTGGTTTGTTGGCCAGCTATGGGTCACTATGGGTCCTGCCCATTGTAAACTTCATGTTGTGAGTAATGGTAGGTGTAGTAGCGTTGGGTTTGAATCTCAAACTTTGAACTTGATGTTTACATTAGTATATTTGTGGCTGGCAGGAGAGTTTGATGCATCCTCTTGTTTTCGCTCTGGTGTCCACTGGCTCTTGCAATAGCTGCCAGGTAAGTTCATAGCTGCCTCGTAAGCGGCTGCATTCTCATAAGGCGAGTGACGATGTGTAGTACAGTGCTGCAAACCTCCTGTGGTATGTATGATTTTTAAGTTCATTTAGTTTGTTTTTAATTCTAAGTAATTGTTTCTTATCTTTGGCAGGTGCGACAATGTCCAAGGGTTCCTGTGATTTATTTGAGGGTGGGACTTAAACCTACTAATGTGACTGCACTGCTGTTTTGCTTTTAACTTGCTTTATTTTATTGTTTTGAGTTTTATCTAAAATGAGTTAATTGAGTAAGTGTATTTGATATTTTGGTTTATGAATGTGTACTTTTGTTTTACAAGTGCAAAATCTTTTGTATGTCAATAATTGTTTTTGTATTTTCTTTCCATTGTTTCATTGGATCGTTGAACGGGAGGGGTTGGCCGTGGTTATAATTTGATTTGTGTATTTGCACGTAGTGCGTTTAATACTTTCACTTTGTGTGTGTTGGATATTGAGTGTGGGGTGGAAATCCAAAGTGTCTCTGCTGGCCATCTTCCTCTTTGTGTCTTTAGTAAATGTTATTTGGTACTGTTTATTAGTGAGACTGTGGCATTAGGTATTGTATGTTTTCATTAATTTTAATAAAGTGACTTGTTGTTTGTGTATTTTAGTCCACACCTCCTTGCTCACCCCCCACTAATTTGGCATCCAGCCACGCTTTAGCATCGCTCTGGTCTATAGATGGTAGGGGGGTGGGGTCATCCAATGAGCCTGACCAATCCTTGGCGTCTGAAGCCGCTGTTTACAAACCTCGAAATGTCTATGGGCAGATACCGCAACATTTATATATTAACGTACTGCTGAAGGTGAGATGTGGTGAAAGAATACATGACAGGCTCTTCTTGAAGGGAAAAATAAACTGGACTTTATTTACAACAAGCCGAAGCCACTAAATCCAGTCAAATCAACAATATAATGTGTGCTATGTACAAAATAATTAGGTTAACAAACAATAAATGGGAAAAGAACAAAAGCGGCGCCAAAGGAAAGAACGAAAAATATAACAAAACAATCCTTAATCTAAACCTGATCTAAACAAAGAAAAATGTAGAAAATATACCGAAACCTTTTCGTGCATCCGGCACCCTAGTTAAACTACCTAACAAAACAGAAATACAAGGAGTGGTGCTTACTTCTTACCTGGTGTGTCTAGAGACAGTCATCTGCAACAGGTGCAGTGTATATCGCGATATACTAACATGCGTTCTTTTCCCATAATATCAGTTGTTAACCGACATCTCCGGGCAAATGAAAAGATAGACATCCACATCAAAACTAACCTCACATACTAGAACATGTTTAGTACTGAAAGTACAAAGAACAAAACACATAGGACACCACTCAGTTCACAGGCAGAGCCATACACAATTGGTTCACTACCAAAAACGTCTCAGGTTACTATTGAAACCATAGTTCCCTGAGAACAGGGAACGGGACGATGCGTCGAAAACGCTACGGGAACGCCTTCTGCGTGATTGCGTCTGAAGCATCTATGCCAACTAGTCCAATGGAAAAAGGGAATGAGCGTCACGGGCGGGTGACATCATGACCAGGAAATGATAAAAGCACTTCCGCTGCGAAACGCCAGTTAGCTTCGAAATTGCCAAAGCAAGCCGATCGCAGGGACGCCAGAAGTATGGCAGAGGGACGCATCGTCTCGTTCCCTGTTCTCAGGGAACTATGGTTACAATAGTAACCTGAGACGTTCCCTTATCGAAAAGGGAACTTCGAGATGCGTCGAAAACGCTACGGGAACGAGAATACCCAATGCGCCATAATTCAAGTACCTGAGTGCCAGTCTGTTCAGCTAAGCACTAAGCACCTGAGAACCTGGGGCCATAGCATCCAGGTCTAAACTGTAAATCTGACGAATGTGAGCGGAAAGGAAGCCCGCCGCATCACAGACATCTTGAAGAGAAACTCCATACAGTAAGGCTTTAGAAGCCGCCATACTCCTAGTCGAGTGAGCTCGGACCACCAAAGGACAAGGCTGGTCCGAGTACTCGCATGCAAGTGAAATAGCCTCAACTATCCACTTACTGGCCGTCTGTTTAGAAGCAGGAAGACCTTTCTTAGGTGATCCATTAAGTAAATCAGTAATATGTCGGACTTTCTCGTTGAGGATGTCCGAACACATAAGTGTCCAGTGGTACACTGGGCACAAGAGGTCAGCTTTTTCCTGGTCCGAAAAATAGGGAGAGGACAGAAACCTGCAGCACAATAAGCCTCGGAATAATGGTAGGCAACTTTATGCCTTGGCCATCCCCGGTGCACTCAAGCAGTTGGGGACCGAAAGGGCCTGAAGGTCTGACTCTATAGGGACGAATAGTTAGCAGAAATAGTCTTAAAAGAAAGGAATTCTCTGAGACCAAATCTAAGGGCTCAAAGAGAGCCCCAGATAGGCCTAAACTATTGTAAGGTCCCAAGCCGGAACCCTAGTGCAAGTTGCAGGCCTCAGCCTCAAGGTGCCACGAAGGAAACGAGTGATCAGGGGGTCTCGACCCAAACGTACCATCCACCAGGGCGTGGAAAGCTCTTTTTTTTACAAAGGCCGCCACGTATACCTTAAGTGTGGAAGGAATAGACCTGACACAAAGCGTTCTTGCAGAAACTCAAGTACTGTGTTTACTGAACAGTTAACCGGATTCCACTAACGCTGGTAACACCAAGACGTGAAAAAAACTCTCGAAATAGTGAATATAGTTTCCTCGTAGCGGGAGCTCTGGAGCTAGAACGGTCTCAACAACCTCAGTTGAGAGACCACTCTAAATGAGTTGGGCCCCCTCAGAGGCCAACCCGCATCTCTCCTGATCGGGATCTCCAACGGAGGACCGTCTAGAAGATGGATCAGGTCCGAAAACCAGATCCGACTTGGCCAGCGTGGTGCTACTAGCAGTAGGCTTATTCCATACCGACGAACTCGCTCCAGAACTCCTAGGAGCAGAGCAACGGGAGGAAATGCGTACAGACGTAGCCTCGGCCACGTCTGCACCATAGCAACCAGCCCCAGAGGGGCTGAGTGAGTAAGTGAAACCAAAAGAGGACAGTGCGTCGTATTCTGAGACGCAAACAGATCCACTTCTGCTTGGCCATAAACCTCCCGGATTTTCTCCACCGCCTCGGGGTGGAGTCTCCAGTCCCCTGGCCTCAGCTCCTGCCTCGACAGGATGTCTGCTCCTATATTCTGGTCTCCAGGAATATACACTGCCCTCAGAGAGAGTACCTTCCCCAGAGACCACAGGAGGATCTGGTGCGCCAGTTTTTTGCAAAGCGGACGCGACCGCAGACCCCCCTGACGGTTCAGATAAGAGACCACTGATGTGTTGTCTGTTCGAATGAGCACATGATGGCCCCTTAGGTCTGGAAGGAAATGTCTCAACGCATTGAAGACGGTCATCATCTCCAGGCATTTTATGTGCCACGAAAGATGATGGCTTTTCCACAGACCCTGAACCGAGCGGCCTTCCATCACCGCTCCCCAGCCGGTGAGGGAAGCATCTGTCGAGATAATAGCTCGATGGCAAAGAGCTCCCAACACCGGACCCTGGGTTAAGAACCAGTGTTTACTACATATAACTAAGGCCCGAAAGCATCGCCGCGTGACCTTGATATGCGAAGTGGGTTTCCCCTCGGGGAGAACCCTCTGGTCCTGAGCCAGCACTGTAAAGGTCTCATGTACAGCATGCCAAAAGGAATTCCGTTGGACCCTGCTGCCAGTAGACCCAACAGTCTCTCGAACTGTTTTACAGTGCGTGACTGGCCTAGCCTCAGCTCTTTTGTGGCTGATAGGATAGCATCTAAACGAACGGGCGACAGAGTGGCCCACATCGTCACTGAATCCCATACCACACCAAGGAAAGTGGTTCTCAATACTGGAGAAAGCACACTCTTCTTGGTATTGAGCATCAACCCCAACATCTGCATAAGAGCGAGAACGACACCTCGGTGCCGAACCGCCAACTGCTCCGATTCCGCAGAATCAGCCAGTCGTCGATGTACTTCAGAATACGTACGCCCTGAAGCCCAAGGGGGCTAGAGCTGTATCCACGCATTTCGTGAACGTGCGGGGTGATAAAGCTAGACCGAAAGGAAGAACCCGATATTGGTATTCTTTGCCCCCGAAAGAAAACCCTAGGAACTTCCTGTGCTGAGGGAGGATGGAGATATGGAAGTAAGCGTCCTTCAGATCCATCGTGACAAACCAGTCCTCGGATCTGGTTTGAGTCACGATCTGTTTGAGCGTCAGCTATCATGAACTTTAGTTTCTGAACTGACCGAATTAACAGATGAAGATCTAAAAAGGGACGCGACCCTCCATCCTTCTTTGGAACAATGAAATAACGGCTGTAAAAACCCGACTCTCGGTCGGATGAGTACACCTGTTCTATAGCTTCCTTTGCTAACAGGGCCTTTACCTCTTGTTCCATTACCAGAGCCTGCTCGGGATGCACCACTGTGGGCAACACCCCGTTGTAACAAGGAGGACGTGAACCAAACTGGACTCTGTAACCTCCTCTACAATCTACAGGACCCAACGAGAAATATTCGGCAGAAGCTTTCACGCTGCCAGAAAATTTACTAAGGGAACCAGCCTCTCGAGGCTGGTCTCTGGTGTTACTGAGAGAGCCAAATCTGGAGCCTGAAACATAATGGCAGGAACTACCTGACCTGACTGCTCTAAAGCCCCCCTCAGAGGGCGCGAAACCGATGCTGTGCCGCAGCATAGCATCAGCGACTCGCTGGAGACCGCTGCGCCCTGAAGCACCGGAGGTGGCAGGGTTGGCAGGAGGGTCTCGTGAGGACCCCGAAATCGAACGGGCACCGTGTAATGAGGTGTACACCACTCCACTTCGGTCGGGGCTGTCCTCACAGGCCTGACGCCTAAACATCAAGACCTTTTTTTTTTTTTTTTTGAACCGAAGTATTCTTCGCCTGAAGAACGGTCCTCAGATCCGGCTTAGGCTCAGACGACTTCGGTTGAGAGGGTTGCGTCTGTCTCCAGTATCTACGTGGAGGAACACGAGACGCAGCACTCTCTTTCTGTGCACATAATATGATGAACTCGACGGCTGGGGCTGCTCACGCCCAGCAGCCCCAGGGGGGCTGGACACGGCGAGGGAGAAACCTTTATTATATATATATATATTTTTTATATATATATATCTTGCATCACCTAACAACGACCGCATGGAATGCGTCGCCGAAGAGACCCGAAGGCTCAATTTCCGCTATATCCAGATCCCCAGCAGATCGGCCTGATAAGCCTGGAGCATTATACTATAGTTTTCTATAAACATTCTCCAGCTGACCTGCTGCCGTATAAGCTTTACCCATAAAACCAAAGTAGTTTTGCTTAAACCTATGCGCTGCCTCGGCAAACGCGAGGTCCCAGCCACAGAATCTTATTGCAAAGTACACTCGAAATCTAAGCGCTGCCTCTGCAAACGCGAGATCCGAGCTAGATTCTGTATTGCAAATGCAAGGCAACATTGAACCTACGCGCTGCCTCGGCAAACGCGAGATTTTTTAGTATTAGGTTTGAGCAAAGCAGAGGCTTTAAATGACGATGCTGGACTGCTGGACCAGGTGAAAAAATAGCCTTTTTTTTTTTTTTTTTTTCAGCCTGGGGCATCATATCATAACCGTAATCTTTCAACCTCTAACTTTGAATAAACATTAACATGAGGGCTGAAAGGTAGTAATGAATACGGTTTATTCCACAATATAGATATTCAGTGTGTAAATCAGGGAAAAAAGGGAAGCCTCGTGGTGGAGATAATGTGATAAATATAAGGAAACGCTCGTCTATTTTGGTTTTAGGACGAGCGTCCTTTTTTCTCAGCTGGCCATTAAATATTTAATTTACTAACAGCACGGGACAAAACCTCCACCAGCTCATCATATACTGGAGAAATAGATGGTGAATCTAATTCAATCGTGTGTGCTTTCACTTACTATACTCAAACATTTAACCTCCTCGGAGGAAGAGTAATGAAGGAAAAAAGGGCTCTCTCTCCCCGGGCGGAAGAAACCGCAGAGCGTGCTTCCGACACCGGGGAGATAGCGCTGGATCTTCCGGGTAAGGACAGAGAAAAGGCCCTCGGACCTGTCTCCACCCCTCCAAAAGATCCTTCTGCGATCCCCAGGAATGCATTCTCCGCGCTGCCTCGGCAAACGCGGGTCCTGATCTCTGAGGATCGCGAGCCTGCCACTATCGTTCAGAGTGACAGGCGAGAGCAGAGCATGCTAATCTGGTAGTTTCACTTTCACAATGCTCTTACTCCCAAACAAATGACACAAAGCTCGTGTGTGTCCCCACCCGTTTAAATAAACGTGGGCAGGGAAGAACACACTGTTTGTACATTTGTTTCGCCATAACGTTTCCAACAATATTGCAACAGACAACAATAAATAGACAGAGACAGTTTTGACACAGATCGCTTGCTGAGGCAACATAAGCTAACTGGCGTTTCGCAGCGGAAGTGCTTTTATCACTTCCAGGTCATGACGTCACCCGCCCGTGACGCTCATTCCCTTTTTCCATGGGACTAGTTGGCATAGATGCTTCAGACGCAATCACGCAGAAGGCGTTCCCGTAGCGTTTTCGACGCATCTCGAAGTTCCCTTTTCGATAAGGGAACTCATCTCGCTACAGAGAGCTCAGTTCTCTACAAAGAAAAAAGTTTGCTACAGAAAACTCAGTTCGCTACAGAGAGAATGCATAAATGAACACGCCATCCTTTTAAAACCAGCTGGGCGGCCTCCGATTGGCTCTCAAGCGCGACCTTAATGAGGACTGACGTCCGACTCACAGGCCAATCACAGCAACCTGCGAGCAGAGAGAGGGAGCTAGAGACAGAGAGAAGATAATGAGCACAACAACCAACACATGCAAAGTACATTAACGTGTACAGACAATGAAAACAAAACATGCGTGGAACGTAACACCGCCAATGACAAGCTGTCATTGAGAAGATCCTCCAAAGCAGACGAGGCCGCTCGCTAAAAGAGGGGCACTGGCCTGCGCGGGTAAAGAGCATCACAGGAAAACATCTCTGTGTGGGCAGAGTGAGGCACGCAGGGCCTGTGCCGGCGTGAGCTCACTCCTGCCCCACTGCTCAGACCTCTGGCTCCGAGAGTGGTTTTTTCAGTAGTGGTTTGATAGTTGCATGTTTAAAATATTCTGGAACAGTCCCTTCTGAAAGAGACTTATTTATTACAGATAAAATACATGGCCCAATTGCATCAAAAACCTGAAAGACTAGGCGTGTTGAAATAACATTAGTTGCAGACATAGTCAGTTTTTATTGCTTACCAAGTTCATGAAGAGAGTTTATAGAAATGGGCTTAAATTCATTCAAAACTGAGGTACTGGTAGCATGGATCGAGGGATCATAATCTGGGGGGATAATGAGCTGTCTGATATCATTTATTGTATCTGTATCTAAAAAAAATTTAACAAATTATAGCTGGTTTATCAAAGTAAAAATCAACAGTTTATAGTGGGAAAAAGAATCCTATGTCTATGACAGTTTTTAGCTATGATGTCTGAGAAGTATTTAGTTTTACCTGCATGCTTTCACAGCTTTTTGATAGCTGGTCAGAGACACATGCAGCTTGTCTTTTTTCCACTTTCGCTCTGCGTACTGACATACTCGTCTTAGTTCCTGTTCCTGTTTTTTCCATAAAGGGTCTACAAGTCAAGTCAAGTCAAGTCACCTTTATTTATATAGCGCTTTTTACAATACAAATTTTTCAAAGCAGCTTTACAGAGATAACAGGAAAACAATGTTGTAATAGTTGTCCAATTGAAAATTAAATGTCCCCAACTAAGCAAGCCAAAAGGCGAAGGCAACAGTGGCAAGGAACCAAAACTCCATCAGGTGACAGAATGGAGAAAAAAACCTTGGGAGAACCCAGGCTCAGTCGGGGAGCCAGTCCTCCTTTGGCCAACGAATGAACAGTGTATGATTATGAGTTAGGCAGCATAATGTCAGGAGTCAGATGGGATCAGAACTTTCACGATATTATCCAGTTCATCTGGTTGGGTTGGGTCATCCGGCCGGTGAGGAGATGAGTGTGTTGAGGAGTCCATGGGCCTTCACAGCCCTGATAATGCGTGTCGTCGTGTCCATGTGATGGTCCTTCATCAGATCTGGATATGCCCTGGATCCGGCGGTCTGCGGTAAACCTCGGGATAAACAGAGAGACTAATATTAGCGTAGACGCCATCCTTCTTATGATGTACAAAGTACATCAGGAATTATGGGAAGTGTTCCCGGTTCCGGCTGATCTAATCTATGCAGCCTAACATTGAATTATAGAAATCTATAATGTGTTATGTGTATGCTAAGCCAAAGAGATGTGTTTTTAGTCTAGATTTAAACTGACAGACTGTATCTGCTTCCCGGACCGTGTTAGGAAGATTGTTCCAAAGTTTTGGTGCTAAATAGGAAAAGGATCTACCGCCAGCAGTCGATTTTGATATTCTAGGTATTATCAACTGGCCAGAATTTTGAGATCGCAATAGACGTGAAGGACTATAATGCGTTAAGAGCTCGCTCAAGTACTGGGGAGCTAAACCATTTAGTGCTTTGTAAGTAATCAGCAATATTTTAAAATTTATACGATGTTTAATAGGCAGCCAATGCAGTGTTGACAGAACCGGGCTAATATGGTCATACTTCCTGGTTCTGGTAAGAACTCTAGCGGCTGCGTTTTGAACTAGCTGTAGTTTGTTTAATAAGCGTGCAGGGCAACCACCCAGTAGAGCATTACAATAATCTAGCCTTGAGGTCATGAAAGCATGAACTAATTGTCCCGTCTAATACAGTCTAAAATGTCAGTGCAGGAGGAGTTAAACCAAATAAGTTGTCTTTCAGCATTTAAATTGTTGGAGGAACAGTCAGGAGAAAGCGGTTGGTAAGCCTTCTTAAAATGTATAGAGAAATCCTCACAAAATGTAGGGCTAAACATACGGGAGCAGAGTACAGGCTTCCTCGCTTTGGAAAATTGACTCGAGAAAGATCTGGTAAACACTACAGGCTTATAATGATCAGAAAAACTTAACTCACAGAATTCAAGATCACAGATAGCAAGGCCATGTACCAAAACCAGGTCAAGTGTATTGCCCAATGCATTTGTAGGTCCTTTAACCATTTGGACTAAATCAAGAGTCAATAAGACTGATAAAATCCTTTGCTATGGTATTAGTATCACAGCAGATGTAACGTGCTGGAGAAAGTAGGAGAAGTAGAGGATGTAAATGCCTATAGTAACACATTAAACAGATAACACAGAACTCAAGGAACAAAACCACAAGGATCACAGAAACAGAACCAACCATTACGTGATGAACTACTGATGAAGTCAAGTCAAGTTACCTTCATTTAAATAGTACTTTTAACAATATAGATTGTTTCAAAGCAGCTTTGCAGTAATAATAGAAAATAAAAGTAACCAAGGTTGTTTTGGCTTTACAGCAGCTCTAGAATAAAATTATTCTCCAGCTAAAATTAAATTGGAATTATTCACTTCCATTGCAAAGATCATTAGTTATTAACTTAGGGTGCTCACAAGACACCGTTCTAACAGAAAACCCTCAATGCGCTCCGGCCTGCTCTCCTGCACAACAACAGTGCCTAGTGGCTTAAGAATGAAAACCTTTAAAATTAAGTAACAAGGAAACAAGATACACCTGGGGACACTAAACAACATGAAAAGAAAAAATACAAAACATGGCATAAGACAGGAAATAACAAAAGTCCTCACACAATATGGTATACCACAGCAATAGCCAGATTTTGTCCTTTTTCAGATGAAACATCAGCACTTAATAAACTAGGGATCGTCCCAGTTTTTAAGGTCAGACAGCAAAAGCTGCTTTTGAGGATGGATGCTAAAACCGCCACCCTTTCCAGCAGATCTTGGACAGTATATAAAAGTACAGTTTGAAGGCACAAGATCAGAAAAGGACTCAAATCACATGCATACAACCGAGGGCCCTATCATACACCCAGCGCAATGCCGCGCCAAGCACGACGCAAGTGTCTTTTGCTAGTTCCAGTGTGAAGCAGTTTTCATTTTCACGTCCTGCGCCACATTGTTGCGCCTATTTGTGCGCCCTTGGGCGTGCTGGTCTTAAAACGCAGTGTATTTAGGCACATTGTTGGTGCGTTGCTATTTTGAGGCAACTGAAATAGACCATTGCGCCATTGACCAACAAAAACCTGCCGTTCAGTTTTTCAGCTTGCAAATTCCATCATGTAGATAGCAATCCGCCATGGCTCGAGCGCAACTGGCTTTTAAAGGGAATGGAAGATGAGATGGTTGGTTTATTTCACATTATGCTCAAAACACACCCATTAGTCATTAAGAGAATAGGGACAACCCTTTTAGACCATCCGCAGCACGCGCCGACCATTTTTCACATTGTTAAACTAACAAAAAGTGGATTCGGACACACCATAAGTGCACTTGCGCCCTGCGCTTTAGACCATGCACTTAGATTGTTAAAATACAGGGTTCCTGCGGATCCTTAAAAAGTCTTATTTTTACTTATGAAAAGTCTTACATTTTAGATGACACTTTGACTTAGACATATCTAAATGCTTTCCAAATTAAAACTATTAAATTAGCGTACGTATTATTATTTTTTACTCTATCTTTGTGGATTTGCTTGTTCAAGTGACAATTTGCGACATTAGCAGCAGCATATAGCGTCTGTCTAACACGCGAAAGGAAGAGAGGAGAAGTTGGTAAATGTAAGTTAATTCTTCATGTGCTTAAGAGTGTGCGATATGTATTGTCTATGATGATATTGTAATCATTGTTTTAACTATGTACGAGGCACTGCGAGCTGACATCACATTTGTCTCTCATGCTTTGCTTTCACTGCGTGATGTGTCAGTGCAGTTATAGGTATGTCCCCAAATGAGTTTGTCTTATATTTATAATATAATACATGACCAATAGATCAAAGAGAAAGTCTGCAAACTCTTTTAGGAAATAAGCATAGGGCCCTGGAGGTCTATATACAGTAGCCAAGGCTAGAGATAATAGAGATTTCTTTCTTACATCTAAGAGCATAACATTTAGCACAAGTACTTTAAACGAATTAAACCTGTGACCTGAGTAACATTTAGAATATTTCTATAGATTGTTGCAACACCGCCACCACGACCGATCAGACGAGGCTCATGCTTATAACAGTATCCTGGTGGACTAAACTCATTTAAACCGAAATAATCATTTGGTTTAAGCCAGGTTTCCTGGTGGACTAGACTCATTTAGACCGAAATAATCATTTGGTTTAAGCCAGGTTTCAGTAAGGCAAAGTACATCGAAACTATTATCTGTGACCATTTCATTTACAATAACCGCCTTAGGTGTGAGCGATCTAATGTTTAGAAGACCTAGCTTTAGAAATTGTTTTTGTTCACCGATATTGAGATTTTCTGGTTTAATTACAATTAGATTTTTTTCTAGATCCTACAGTAGATTTATTGTTTGGCCTCACTAGACGTGGAATATACACAGTTTCTGTATAATGTTCTACACTACTTATGATATCAATTAAGTTGGGACAGCAAAGACTGTGATTTGGACTTTGACTTACTAGTCAAATGGTGTGTAACGTCTTGCAGATGTTGTCCAACAGAATAGCCGCTCCGATTCTGCTGGGGTGCAGGCCATCAGCACGGTAGAGCCTAGGTCGCTCCCAGAACAGATTCCAATTATTTACAAAGTGCAGTTTCTATTCATTACACCATGACAATAACCATTCATTTAGTGCAAATAATCTACTGAACCTTTCCTGTCCTTGTCGGTACGTGGGAAGCGGTCCAGACACGATGACACGGTTGCTTCAGGCGATGACCTGCATAGTATTTTTTTCCTACTATGGAAGTCAATGCGGTACATCAACTGTTTGATGCATGCACATTCTTAAAAAAGGAAAAGTAATCATAGTTTGTAGAACAACACTAGGTTAGTAAATGGCAACAGGATTATATATAACTGGTATTTATATTTTTGGACACATTTAAAAATATGTAGCTAAATAAATTGTATTATCAAAATCTACATCTGCAAACCCTAGCTGAACTTGGCTGATAGAAAAAAAAAAGTTAAGACTTGTCTACCCTGCAAGTGTACATAGTCTCATTTGTGTTGTTTTATTTTTTAAATTTTCGAATAGCAGCTGCATCCGCTTGATAGTCTGTATAAGAAATCCATGTCAAAAGCATATGAAGTTGGAAAAACATGCGTACACACACAATGCAGCTGGCACTGCACCAAAATGCACCTGCACATTGAATTTAGTGTACAGGCAAATAGTTCTGCTTTCCTGGTCTCTACATCTCTTCATCTCTCTCTCCACCACCTCCTTCACACTCTTGTTCACACTCTTACTCTGAGTCCTACTCCCTCACCCCTTGTCTAGACTTTCTGCACCTGTGGTGCATTAATCTGCAACAGCCCTTGGCTGGATACTACTTCTTAACATGACAGCATGGACCAGCAACTTCACCACACCTTACCTTCCCCCTGCAGAGAAAGAATGAACGAGCGAAACAGCTTGACTAAGCTTGGCTTTTATTTAGAAAGTTTTCAAAAATCTCTCCAAATGCACTGAATGCAGTACTGTACAACCCAGCTGAAAAAGACCTGTAAAGATTGTCACCAAGATATGTTTTGAATACTGGTTCCTATTTTGGGATGCTAGTGTTCCCAGCAGGTTGCTTAACTTGCATAAGCAAGCAAGACCTAATGACGGTCAACCTAAATTTGTAATTAAAATGCTGTAATTAAATTTATTTGTAATTAAAAGCTAAATTTTGCTGATGAACAACATGGCATAAACCAGCCTGAACAGGGGCCCGTTCTTCGTACATCGCTAACTCACTTAGCTGGATTTGATTGTTGGCGATTTGGTATGATCTTGGATTGTTTGGTTCTTTGACGCTCATCCTGGACTTGCTGTCATAGTATATTTTTTCTCATGATTTGTGAGGATGCCGTTTATATCATTAATATGTTGAAAGCGCATACATGTTCGGCTTTAATAACAGCACAAATAAACAGCATTGCCATAGAGATTCTTTGAGATTTCTTTGGCTCTTTCCTTTACACTATTGTGATTGGTGCCATAGACTGCACACACGTTCCCATCAAGGCCACAATGAAGGGGATTTTGTGAACAGAACGGGGGATCACAATGTAAATGTGCAGGCAAGTTACTATTGCGATTCATAATATTCCAGATTAGTAATATTATATCAAATTTAAAAAAAAGGCAGTTGACTGACTAAAATCTCTTAGATGATGTGTGACTGTTCCATTACAAATGTGGAAGCACAGATATTCACATTTATGCACATTATTTGAACGTGGTAGGGAAAATATAAATATCAAGCTTACTGTATTACATAGCCTACACTCAAAGGCAAACAGGTGTTTTTTGGCCCCATTCCCTGACCCAAACCCCAGACCAGTAACAATGCAGCTTTAGCCAGGACAAGGGCACACAGTGAAATGAACTTTGGCCAATTAAAGAGAAGGTTTCAGTGTCTGAAAGGTCTGAGTGTTGCATCTGACAGGGCCTGTGACATTACATACACGCCATATTACACAACATTGCCACCATCAGAAAAAAAAAAAAAAAACATTTCATTAAATGTTTAATAAAAGACAAGACAATGCTTAGTTCCTTGAGTTTTATTTCAATTGTTCTTTGTAAAGAAAAGCCAGTGATCAAGTCATCTTTTGCCTGCAATAAGAAATTTTATGCAAGGTCAGCAATATGTGTGAAATAATATTAGCACTTACTCTGAAGTTCCTTTGAAGCATCTCTAATGCCAGTTTTTTTCAAGTTGTCAAGTTTTTTTCCAAAATACTCTATTTTCTAGGGGTGGGGTGGTGGGGCTTGGGGTAAACCTGTCAACACATGCTTTATGCAACAAAAAGGAAAAGTACAACACTGCCCACCTCTGTATCACTGCTTTGTGCAGACTCTTCTATAGGCCTTTCTGTAGATGTGGACTCCTGCAACTCATATTGCGTTAAAAAATAATAGGTAACTCAAGTGTAAATTAGGCTAAGTAAAGTTATTTAAGCACTTATAGATACTTTCTCCAAAAGACAGTCATCTGAGAGTGTTTCTTCACTGTCCTGTGCATTGGGGGGAAAATGGGCATTACAAAGTGTTGTACTTTCTTCCCTTTTGATGCAAATTTATAAAAAGTCAACTTACTGCACATGTCACCGGTCGAGGGTGAACGCCAGATGACCGGCCACTTCAACCCCCGACTCACGTACCACCGCGAGGAGCCAACACCACAGAGGACACAGAGGCAAACAGCAATTTGGAAGTTAAAACAAGATCTTTATTGAATAAAATGTTAGAACGGACCCCAGCAGGCCAAGAGGAGGTGAAGGTTCATCAATGTCGCTAGCCTGTTCCACAGGGCTCAGACAGACAGCGAGACGATGATAATTCCACAGCAGAGCTGGCCTTCTTTACAGGGCCCAGGCAGGCAGAGAAGATGAGGATTCAACAGCGAAGCTGGCTCTCTTCACCGGGCTCAGGCAGACAGAGAAGATGAGGTTTCCACAGCGAGGCTGGCTCTATTCACAGGGCTCAGGCAGACAGAGAGGAGATGAGGTTTCAACAGCGAAGCTGGCTCTACTCACGGGGCTCAGGCAGACAGAGAGAAGATGAGGATTCAACAGCGAAGCTGGCTCTCTTCGCAGAGCTCAGGCAGACAGGGAAGATGAGGATTCAACAGCGAAGCTGGCTCTACTCACAGGGCTCAGGCAGACAGGAGAGAGATGAGGTTTCAACAGCGAAGCTGGCTCTACTCACGGGGCTCAGGCAGACAGAGAGAAGATGAGGATTCAACAGCGAAGCTGGCTCTCTTCACAGAGCTCAGGCAGACAGAGAAGATGAGGATTCAACAGCGAAGCTGGCTCTTTCCACAGGGCTCAGGCAGACAGAGAAGATGAGGATTCAACAGCAAAGCTGGCTTCTTTCCACAGGGCTCAGGCAGACAGAGAAGATGAGGATTCAACAGCGAAGCTGGCTCTACTCACAGGGCTCAGGCAGACAGAGAGGAGATGAGGATTCAACAGCGAAGCTGGCTCTACTCACGGGGCTCAGGCAGACAGAGAGAAGATGAGGATTCAACAGCGAAGCTGGCTCTTTCCACAGGGCTCAGGCTGACAGAGAAGATGAGGATTCAACAGCGAAGCTGGCTCTTTCCACAGGGCTCAGGTAGACAGAGAAGATGAGGTTTCAACAGCGAAGCTGGCTCTACTCACAGGGCTCAGGCAGACAGAGAGAAGATGAGGATTCAACAGCGAAGCTGGCTCTACTCACAGGGCTCAGGCAGACAGAGAGGAGATGAGGTTTCAACAGCGAAGCTGGCTCTACTTACAGGGCTCAGGCAGACAGAGAGAAGATGATAATTCACAGCAAAAGGACACTTCACAACTCACGTGAAAAGTAGAGAGAAGAGAACTTCACCACTAGATGACTTCTTCATGGGCCTCAACCCGACGAGATGCAGATGATGGCTCCACAGCCAGGACCACCTCCCCAATGTCACTGCATTACACTTCCACTCGTGTTCCACTACAACCCACACAACTCCATACAC
The DNA here is from genome assembly GCA_036326025.1 of Chrosomus eos. Lineage (NCBI taxonomy): Eukaryota > Metazoa > Chordata > Actinopteri > Cypriniformes > Leuciscidae > Chrosomus > Chrosomus eos. The sequence continues at coordinate 36,554,627 of CM070823.1, read as the reverse complement.
GTGAATATATTAATATATAACACTGCAAAGTCTCGTCACTCACAGATTTAGGGCGTAGACAGGGGGACTGGTCCACTATGCGTCACTACAGTCTCCTCGACTTCTCCCAATGAAGTGGGGCTTTCAAACCTTCTCCAAAAAGACAGTTTTACACATCCTGGAGTATCAACACACCCTCCATAGATTCCTCATGTCACAAGCCAAACATTAACAGCACTTATCTCTCGTCCACCGCAATTCTCCTCTCTGCATCTCCAGATTCGCCCCGAACGCTCACAGCTTTCCTTTCCCTTCCTCCTCGACTCCGAATTGCAGATGAAATGCCCTTTTATCCTTCTCCAAGGACAACGTGTCCCAATCGCCATCCTGTTCACGCTCTACCGCACCTGTTTTGAATCTTTTACTAATAATTCTCCGTCTCTTCCCGGTGCTTCCGGGTTGGCGTCTTCTGGGTCCCACACCGGAAATCCTTCCCTTCCGACACCCGACCGTGATTAAAGGTTCCGCCTAACTTTGTCACCCCGGTGACACACATGCTTCATCCTACACTTTCTTGGGAACAGATAAAAGTATTGGTGTATTGTTTAAAACTGCACAAAAGAGGAAAACACAATAGCATTACAATTAAGTACACTCAATAACTGATCAATAACTGATCAATAACTCATGGCAACATATTTTTTTACATTAACTACATGTAGTTTCACACATGTTACACAAGTCAAAGCAATTCATTACTAGGCCTACTCAAGGTTTAACAGTTGATATGAATGGACCAGCCATTAGGATTATAGGCCTACTTAATTTAATGCAGCAACTAATTATTTTACAGTGTACTAAGATCATTTAAAGCTCATTTACCAGTAATGAAGGTGTTGCTGCGACTGGTCCCTGCTGTGTGTCTAAGGAAGAGCTGAACCCAGGGATGCCCTTCACAATGGGTCATTCACATTAAACCCAAGGGCCAGCTCTTCTGCCTGGGTATAATGTGGGGGTGCAGGACCACCACCTGTTTGTTTTTCTTTTCATTTTTTTCTCAGCCTTTTTATTAACTGTGCCTTTTTAAAAGACTAGTAATAATAATAATAATAATAATAATTCATTACATTTATAGAAGGTGGAATCTCCTCCACCACCACCAGTGTGCAGCATCCACCTGGATGATGCGACGCCAGCCATATTGCGCCAGTACACCCACCACACACCAGCTTACTGGTGGAGAGGAGACCTCCTGTGTATTTAACAGACCTTCTATCGCCCTACAATCCATCGCGCTCTTTAAGATCACTAAATTCGAGGCTTCTGGTCATTCCTAGGATATCTAAGTCTACTAAAGGAGGGAGGGCGTTCTCACATTTATCTCCTAAACTCTGGAATAGCCTTCCTGATATTGTTCGAGACTCAGACTCGCTGTCCCAGTTTAAAACTAGATTAAAGACGCATCTCTTTAACCAAGCATTCACTTAATGCTTACCTTTTATACTACTTCTGAATCAGTTCGAATGCATTAATATTATGAACATCAGCTATGCTAATTATTTCCCATCTGTCTTTCTGCTGTTATCTCGGGACGCTAGTCCCGAGGTAAATAGCGTTCGTCAGCTCCAGTTTGTATCCAGCCTCTCACGGAGACTTCAGATGCCCCAACACCTGTGATGAGACGACTAAACGCCTGTGGAGAGACGACTCGACGCCTGTGAAGAGACGACTAAACACCGGCGATATGTTATGCCTAAATTTATACATGATTAACTAACTGTATTTTTCTTTGTACATTTCTGAAATGCACTTTCTGTAAAGCTGCTTTGAGACAATGTGTATTGTGAAAAGCGCTATACAAATAAACTTGAATTGAATTGAATTGAGACAGAGTGATGAAGCCAATTGGTATTTATATATGGGGATTATTAGGAGGCCATGATGGACAGAGGCCACTAGGCAAATTTGGCCAGGATGCTGGGTTTACACCCCTACTCTTTCGAAAGACATCCTGGGATTTTTTGTGACCACAGAGATTCAGGGCCTCGGTTTAACGTCTCATCCGAAGGACGGTGCGCTTTGACAGTATAGTGTCCCCATTACCATACTGGGGTGTTAGGACCCACACAGACCACAGGGTGAGCGCCCCCTGCTGGCCTCTCTAACACCTCTTCCAGCAGAAACCTGGTTTTCTCAGTAGGTCTCCCATCCAGGTACTAACCAGGCTCAGCCCTGCTTAGCTTCAGTGGGCAACCAGTCTTGGGCTACAGGGTGATATGGCTGTATAAGTATAAGTATACCTAAGTACAAATTACCATTATGTATTCTAGTACTTCACTTTTACTTGTTCCCATGTTCTAGCAGTGGGTGGTGACTCTTACATTACAGTGAACAAAGTTATTAATTATTTAGAAATGATTAAAATACTACAATATATACTGTAATAAGTGATAAATCTAACATGGCCACTACAAGCTTAATTTGCTACTTTTTGACAGCCTCCTGGCTTTTGCACATTTGAAGTGAAAACTTTTAATTAAGTTTTCAAATTCAGCATATCCTTCAAGCAATAACTCTTCCTCTTCTGCGGAGAAAAACTGAACGCGCTCTTTAGCCACGGTGAGCAGCCAATAGCAGCGTTGCTGATCAATGTTTCTACTATCGATACATATCCCCTTTTAAACCAGCGCATGAACGCGCAATTATCTCAGATAACTCAATCCAGCTATACTAATCATAACCGGCAGATGTGTTCGAAGAACCTAATTAGCCGGATCATGATGAGCACGATGATATTATCTTGGATGTCTCGTTTGATCTCGGATGTTTTAAGCAACGTACGAAGAACCAGTTTTTTTCTCCACAGAAGAGCAAGGGTTATTGCTAGAAGGATATGCTGAATTTGAAAACTTAATTAAAACGCCAGGGAACACCTCAAAGTGTGCAAAAGCCAGGAGAGAGGGCTGGCAAAAAGTAGCAGACAAATTAAGTTTGTAGTTAGATGTTTTTATCACTTATTACAGTATATATATTTTTTATATTTGAATAATTTCTAAATAATTAATAACTTTGTTCATTGTAATGTCAGAGTCACCACCCACTACTAGAACATGGGAACAAGTAAAAGTGAAGTACTAGAATATTCTACATAATAGTAATTTGTACAACTTATACTATTCTCTTTTAAAAAGGCACTGTTAATAAATGTTTGCCTGTTTATAAAAGGAACCAAGAAAAAGGCTGAAAAAGAAAAAGAAAAGAAATACAAACAGGTGGTGGTCCTGCACCCCCACATTATACCCCAGCAGAAGAGCTGGCCCTTGGGTTAAATGTGAACCTTGTAGAGGGCATCCCTGGGTTCAGCTCTTCCTCAGACCCACAGCAGGGACCAGTAGCAGCAACACCTTCATTACTGGTAAATGAACTTTAAATGATCCTAGTACACTGTAAAATAATTTGTTTTAATCCAAATGGCCTAATCCAAATGGCTGTCCAGTCATATCAGCTGTTAAACCTTGAGTAGTAATGAATTGCTTTGACTTGTGAAAGTGTACATGTGTGACTGTGAAACTACATAGTTAATGTAAAAAAAATATGTAGCCATGAGTTATTGATCACATTTCCCCCCAGTGTACTTCATTGTAATGCAATTGTGTTTTCCTCTTTTGTGCAGTTTTAAACAATACACCAACACTTTTATGTGTTCCCAAGCAAGTGGCTGAAGCATGTGCAGTAAGACTTTTTCTAACGTTACATCAAAAGGGAAGAAAGTACAACACTTTGTAATGCCCATTTCCCCCCCAATGCACAGGACAGTGAAGAAACCCTCTCAGGTATCTTTAAGTGCATAAATAACTTTACTTAATTTACACTTGAGTAGGCCCTACCTATTATTTCTGAATGTAATATGAGTAGCATGAATCCACATCTACAGAAGAGTCTACACAAAGCAGTGATGCAGAGATTTTTGATGCATAAGCCATGTGTTTGACAGGTTTACCCTACCCCTAGAAAACAGAGTATTTTGAAAATACTTGACAACTTAAAGAAAAAAAACTGGCACTAGAGATAGAGTTGCTTCATAGGAACTTCAGAGTAAGTGCTAATATATTATTTCACACAGAGTACAATATATATTATTTGCAGGCAAAAGATGACTTGATCATTGGCTTTTCTTTACAAAGAACAATTAAAAATAAAACTTAAAGAACTGAGCATATTTGTCTTGTCTTTTATTAAACATTAATGAAGTGTTTTATATTTTTTCTGATGGTGCAATGTTGTGTAATGTGGCCCATGCCATGTCACAGGCCCCTGTCAGGTGCAACCCTCACACTTTTCAGATACTTTAGTTGGCTAAAGTTCACTTCATAGTGTGCCCTTGTCCTGGCTAGAGCTGCATTGTAACTGGTCAGGGGTTTGGGTTAGGGAATGGGGTCATAAAAAACCTGTCTCCAAGCAGGATCCTGCTGTAATCACCTGTATAATGGAAAAAATCAGTTATGTTAGGATAAGCATAAGTGTATGTAATACAGTTAGTTTGGTATTTATATTTTTCCTTACCACATTCAAATAATGTGCATAAATCTCTGAAAATTCTTGAGTCATGCACAGATCCTGGCTATATTTTTTATATGGAACATAGTCACACACCATCCAAGAGATTTTATTCAGTCAACTGCCTTTTTAAATTTTGATATAATATTACTTATCTGGATAAGAAGCGCAATAGTAACTTGCCTTGCCTGCACTGTTATTAAAGCCAGACTCCGACGAGTCGAACATTTATGCGTTTCCAACAAATTAATGATGTAAACGACATCCTCACGAGTCATGAGAAAAACGATATCTCTACACAAAAGTACACTATCGCGCTGCGCTAAAAGACTTCCCGTATCAGTTCCGCTTATGAAGCCGCGATCTAATCCTGTTAACATGAAATAAGCCTGCTCGCGAGCAGGTTTAAGCTAGCGCACCTGTTGCTATGACAGCAAGTCCAGGATGAGCGTCGAAGAACCAAACAATCCAAGATCATGCCAAATCGCCAGCATTAAAATCCAGCTAAGTGAGTTAGCGACGTACGAAGAACGGGCCCTGTTTCATACTGTTCTGTTCTATCAAACTATACTGAATGGACGGTTAAAGCAGTATCATTGCTTACTTTATTTATCACTTGTGCATACCAGCATTACAAGTGCAATAGCCTAGCTCTCTGTCTGTACGTCACTCAAATCTGTCCGTGCGTCACTCAAATCTGTCCGCTTGGGAACATGACAGGAAAAACTAACAATCCACTTGTTACATCCTTTCTCTTTTTTCTTTTTTTCTTTTCTTCACAAGTTATACATTTCCTTTGTAAACAACATTAACATTTTCTTGTCAATGCCTTCAGATGTAAACATTAATGCTTCAGAAAAATGCATGTAATGAATTTGCCTAAACTCAAAAACAAACTTATAAGTGCATATTTTTAAAACTTATTCTTGACAAATTAACTGTGCAAACAATAACTGTTAGTTTTTCCTGTCATGTTCCCAAGCGGACAGATTTGAGTGACGCACGGACAGATTTGAGTGACGTACAGACAGAGAGCTAGGCTATTGCACTTGTAATGCTGGTATGCACAAGTGATAAATAAAGTAAGCAATGATACTGCTTTAACCGTCCATTCAGTATAGTTTGATAGAACAGAACAGTATGAAACATGGTGGCAGCGGTGGGATTCGAACCCACGCCATCGAAATGACTGGAGAAACTAACAATCCACTTGTTACAGGCCCCAGGTCTTGAAAGTAGGGTATACATCAGGGGTTCTCATGACATGTCTCATGAAATTCAACCTGCTCATGTTGGCATCTACCTAATTTGGCAAGCTTTTAATTCTGACAAATTAATTTGTGCCAAATCTTGTTTGAGTGAATGCACAATCTTTGTTGCCAACAAGAAAAGATTTTCTTATGTTAACTACGCTCAATTATACAGTTACATGAATTTTCAACATTGTTTATTGTTGTTGTTGTTTCATTGTGCAATATATTTGACAACATATAGATATATATATATATATATATAGCCTGGTTAAAACCAGACCCTTCTCAGTTTAAACTGAGTTAGGGTCTGGCAAAGCTTCATAGACAAACCATTTCCAAAGGGCGTCACCAACGGACGTCGCTCAAATGCCTCTGGGCGCAATTGGATAGACCTAAAACCAATCAGAGCGATGAAGGAGATTACGTATGCAGAGGGACGTTCGTCTTAAGTTTGAATAAACGAGCAGACACTGATTAGCTACTTGCTCTACGTTTATTTAAAATTAACAGGAAGACAATTGGAAGTGAATGTGCTTTCCATTAAATAAATCACACACAATAAACAAAACCTAATGAACTTTGCAATTTAGACGCGCAAACTGCGTCGGTGCAGATTCAGCTTGAAGTCGTTCATCCTCGAATGCTGCGCCGCGCGCGCTGTTACAAAAAACCTGTGCACACAAGCAAGCGAAATGACCTATGGTCTTGCACTGAACGCGTCATTTTTGCCCAGCGCAGCATCGTGCTCGTGCAGACGCGTCGAGTATAAACAAGGCTTTGCTCCGTGTCGTCAGCGCGCGCTCTCCCGAATCATCTCCAGCAGGAGCAGAAGCACCACTAACTCCGACCTCCGTTTCCCTCGTAAGCTGATATTAGTATTTAAACATTCTCTATGATAAATGTTTGTGAAAAAAATATTTTAATAACACGGTTTTGGCGGTTATAGAGTTCTAATGACGGTGTTCAACTATAACCGTCACACCTCTAATCCATCTTTGTAAATGTACAAAATCTGCTTCACCGTCGCTGTGCTGTCGTCACCGTGTAAAGCCCGCCCCAAGGTTTCTGATTGGTGCCGCGATTTCGGAGGATTGGAAATGGACTTCAATGAGCTTTTTGCCAGACTAACTTTCAGAGCAAATCTAAATTTGCCGGAAGTTGTCTGGGTTTTCCCAGGCTAATATATATATATATATATATATATATATATATATATATATATATATATATATATATATATATATATATATATATACAGGTGCTGGTCATAAAATTAGAATATTATCAAAAAGTTGATTTATTTCAGTAATTCCATTTAAAAAGTGAAACTTGGATATTATAGTCATATTTCAAATGTTTATTTAATTTAATTGTGATGATTAAAACTGACAACTAATGAAAATCCCAAATTCTAAGGTACACTTACAAATCAAGTCCGCATACATAGAGTTCCCTATCGAGGGAACTCCACAATGCATCGAGAAATCGATACTTTGGGGACGCTCCCTAAGCGTGCGCCTCTGAAGTAAAATGAAACTAGTCCAATCCTGATTGGTGTTGCGTCGTGACGTAACATGTGACGGCATACCCGGAAGTATAAAGGTCACGCTGATGCATAGCATGCCAGCTTTCGCTCTTCAGCAAGCGCTCTGTGTTTTGACTGTCTGTCTTATTTGGTGTTGTTTGTGATTCAGTATATATTTATATCAAGTTATGGCCAGTGAACAGTTCAGGAGATGTGTGCACCCCTGCCCTCGTTTCATCACGGGTGGGGACACGCATGTTTTATGTGTGAACTGTTTGGGAGCGCAGCATGCACAAGCAGCTCTTGAGGGAACTGCTTGTGCAGACTGTGAAGCACTGCCTATGAGAGTGCTGCGCTCCCGGCTGGCATGTTTCAATGAGCATGGTCAGGCTCGCGTTCCCCATGGTTCTGGTCCCGCGTCTGCTGAGGCAGCGCGACGTTTGAGATCATGGGGTTCGCAGCGGGATCTTGCAGATGAGAATGAGACTGCTGAGGCACTTTCTCATTCTTCGTCTGAGGATCCCGAGCCTACTGTGAGTGGTGCAGAAGCCCGCGTTGCGGCTTCTTCTGCCCACGATCAGGTCCCGATGCTTGAGCTGTCTGCTTCCGAGGAAGTGGACGTGCTCAGCATCGAATCGGACGATCATGAGTTAAACACACCCACACATGCATATGATGAACTGGTCGAGGTTGTGACTCGTGCTGTGGCCAGACTTAACATCAGCTGGCCACAAGATGATCAGGAAACGCAAGTAAAGAGTAAATTAGACGAGCGTTTCCTGAAGCATAGGTCACAGCCTCAGCGCCGGGGTTTGCCTTTTTTCCCCGATCTCCATAATGAGATTTCGAGATCGTGGGATAAACCATATTCGTCCCGTATCTCCAGCCCCACTGTGGTGGATTATAGTAATGTTCTGGGGGCACGGGATATGGGTTATGGGAAGATGCCGATTGTCGAGGAAGCTTTAGCTAGTTATTTATCTCCTGATTTAGCATCTTCCTTGAAAACCCCGGTGCTACCTAGTAAGCCCTGCAGAGACACATCTAATTTAATAAGCAGGGCTTACATGGTGGCAGGTCGAGCTGGTTCATGCTTGCACACGATGTCTATTTTGCAAGCATACCAGGCAGACCTCCTAAAAGATTTAGACGAGGGGGAGGGGCCAACTCCTGAAGATGTAGCTGAGTTACGTAGGGCTACAGATCTGTCTCTCCGGGCTACCAAAGAGACGGCCCGCGCTATTGGCCGCTCTATGGCAGCAATAGTGGCCACGGAGAGGCACCTATGGTTAAATCTGTCAGGTATTAAGGAGAAAGATAAATCTTTTTTGCTTGATGCACCGCTTTCGCCCTCTGGTCTGTTCGGCGACGCCGTTAATTCGGTCGTCGACAGATTTCAGGAGACTAAAAAACAGTCTGCGGCGTTTCAGCAGTTTCTCCCCCGTAAGGCTAAGGCCAAGTCTAAATCGAGTAGGGTGGGGCAAGCAAATCAGCCCCAGCCGTCAGCCAGTTCATCTCACCGCTCAGAGCAGAAAGAGAGCGTTTCCTCTAGAGCCCCTCCCCCGGGAGCTTGGCAACAGAGGAAACGTTCTCAGCAGAAGCCCTCCAGCCAGAGGGGCGACTTGAGAGACGTCATTCAGGCTAGGAGGGCTTCGGGAAAGAGGTCCTAACTGTAGTGCTAGGATCTCAGAGGGCTGTCCCCCCCGCTGCAGAACTACCGAGGTTGTTCTCGCACCGGAGTCCTCGAGAAATCGGTGTTGGTATCCCGCCGTCTCTGACGCTTCGGGCCACACCAATTTCCAGCGAACACACACTGTACCGTTCGTGTCAAGAAATAAAAAACGAGCTTCTGTTGTGGTCACAAAAACCGTTTCGATTGAATCCTGCCGGTCTCTCGCTTCAGGAAGTCGAGAACAGTGCTCGAAAAACACCCGAGACCAGCCTCGAGAGGCTGGTTCCCTTAGTAGATTTTGTAGAGGCATGGTATCATCTTCCCAACATATCTGCATGGGTCCTGCGTATAATAAAATCAGGGTACAGACTGCAGTTTGGGCACCGCCCCCCCAAATTTTCTGGGGTGGTGCAGACTACGGTGGTTCCAGAGCAGGCTCAGGTGATGGAACAAGAAGTGCAATCTCTGCTGTTAAAGGAGGCCATAGAACGTGTTCCTCTCTCAGACAGGGAGTCCGGATTTTACAGCCGGTACTTTATAGTTCCAAAGAAGGATGGAGGGTTCAGGCCGATTTTAGATCTCAGAGTTTTGAACCGGTCTTTGAGGAGGTTCAGGTTCAAAATGCTTACAATCCCTGTTATCGTGAATCAGATCAGATCCGAGGACTGGTTTGTCACAATAGATCTAAAAGACGCTTATTTTCATGTATCCATCCTTCCATGTCACAGGAGGTTCCTGAGGTTCGCTTTCGGGGGCGAAGCTTACCAATATCGGGTTCTTCCGTTCGGCCTAGCACTCTCTCCCCGCACATTCACCAAATGTATGGATGCAGCTCTTGCTCCACTGAGACTTCAGGGCATCCGCATACTGAATTATATCGACGACTGGCTCATTCTGGCTCAGTCTCGAGAGATGGCGGTTCGGCATCGAGATGTCGTCCTTGGCCACATTCGGAATTTGGGGTTGAGACTTGGGAAAGAGTGTGTTAGAACCGTCCCAGTGCACAACGTTTCTGGGCGTCGTGTGGAATTCGATTACGATGCGGGCACGCATGTCTCCTGCACGTATCAAGTCCATTCTGGCGATGGTGTCCAGGTTAAAGCTAGGCCAGGCCATCACTTAAAACAATTTCAAAGATTGCTGGGCCTCATGGCAGCGGCATCCAACATTATACCTTTGGGCCTTCTTCACATGAGGCCCCTCCAGTGGTGGCTGAAAGCCAAGGGTTTTCCCCCAAGGGGAATCCGTTTCGTATGATCAGAGTAACGGTCAGATGCCTTCGTTCTCTAAAAATATGGAAGAAAACTTGGTTTCTGTCCCAAGGGCCAGTGTTGGGAGCGTCATGTCGCCGGAAAACCGTTTCGACAGACGCCTCTCTCACTGGCTGGGGCGCGGTCATGGACGGCCGCTTTTCCAGGGGTCTGTGGCAGGACCATCATCACTCTTGGCACATAAACTGCCTAGAGATGTTGGCTGTGTTCAGGGCTCTGAGGAGCTTCCTTCCAGACATCAAAGGTTATCATGTCCTAGTACGTTCGGACAATACATCAGTGGTAGCCTATCTGAACCGACAGGGGGGACTCAGATCGCGCCCTCTGTGCAGATTGGCGCATCAGATTATTCTTTGGTCCCAGGGGAAAATACTATCTATCAGAGCAATGTATCTTCCGGGGGTTCAGAATGAGGGAGCGGACATCCTGTCGAGGCAGGGGCTGAGGCCCGGGGAATGGAGACTTCATCCAGATGTGGTGAAGTTGATATGGGAGAGGTTTGGGCCAGCGGAAGTGGATCTATTCGCGTCTCGAGAGACGTCCCACTGCCCACTTTGGTTCTCCCTCTCACATCCAGCCCCACTGGGGTTGGATGCCATGGTACAGGCCTGGCCGAGGCTTCGCCTGTACGCTTTTCCCCCGATCGCTCTGCTCCCGGGAGTCCTGGAGAGGGTCCGTCAAGAGGGCATCAGTCTACTTCTGGTTGCCCCAATGTGGCCGACCCGAGTGTGGTTTTCAGACGTGATATCACTCCTGATAGCTCCGCCGTGGCAGATTCCTCTGAGGAGGGATCTGTTGTCTCAGGCGGAGGGCACAATCTTCCACCCTCACCCAGAGCTGTGGAAACTGTGGGTCTGGCCTCTGAGGGGGTTCAGTACCTAAATGCTGGTCTATCAGCTGGGGTGGTTGAAACCATACTTAGCTCTAGGGCTCCATCTACAAGGAGACTATATGGCCTCAAGTGGAATGTGTTTGTCACTTGGTGTAGAGAACCGGAGTTAGATCCAGTCAACTGCCCGCTGGCTTCAGTTCTGGAGTTCCTTCAAAATCGTTTCTCTGCGGGTCTCTCCCCTTCCACGCTTAAGGTGTATGTGGCTGCCATTGCGGCTTTCCACGCACCATTAAGTGATGGGCCTCTGGGGAGGCACCACCTGGTTATTCGTTTTCTCCGTGGTACCTGGAGGATGAGACCGACAACCAGGTCCAGGGTTCTTACCTGGGACCTGGCAGTGGTTCTCGAAGGGTTATCCCTGGCCCCCTTCGAACCCCTTCAGTCGGCTTCGCCTAGGGATCTTACGTTAAAAATGGTGTTTCTCTTAGCTATTACCTCTCTTAAGAGGGTGGGAGATCTCCAAGCCCTGGCAGTAACACCAGCTTGCTTGGAGTTTGCCCCTGGCAGAGTTAAAGCCTTTTTGCACCCGAGGCCGGGCTACATTCCTAAGGTTCCTATGAATACGGCTCGGTCCACGGTCCTTCAGGCATTTCATCCTCCGCCTCATGTGTCGGCTGAAGAAGAGAAGCTTCATTTGCTCTGTCCTGTCAGAGCTTTGAGCGTGTACCTTGAGAGGTCCTCTTCCTGGAGGAGGTCGGAACAGTTATTAGTGTGTTTTGGGTCACCTAAGAAGGGGCTCCCTGCATCCAAGCAAACTATTAGTAATTGGATTGTTCAAACTATTACTTCAGCCTACAAGGTGCGCGACTTGCCTTCACCTTTAGCTGTTAGGGCTCATTCGACTAGAGGCATGGCTTCCTCTAGGGCCCTCCTTTCAGGAGTGCCCCTCCAGGAGATCTGTGAGGCAGCCGGATGGGCTACCCCACACACTTTTATTAGGTTCTACAGTTTACACCTCCCTAGTACACCTGGTGCACACGTCCTTTCGTCCTAGTTGGGTGCCTGAATCAGTTTCACTCCGGGACAGGCCTATTCGGTGCGTGGCCTAGTGGGCATTCGTTCCCCAAAGTATCGATTTCTCGATGCATTGTGGAGTTCCCTCGATAGGGAACGTCTCGGGTTATGACTATAACCCTTGTTCCCTGAGAAGGGAACGAGACAATGCATCGTTCTGCCACGCCCCTCTAGGCCTTAGAGCGTCTTGCTTCATCGCGAGGCTGGCATGCTATGCATCAGCGTGACCTTTATACTTCCGGGTATGCCATCACATGGTTTACGTCACGACGCAACACCAATCAGGATTGGACTAGTTTCATTTTACTTCAGAGGCGCACGCTTAGGGAGCGTCCCCAAAGTATCGATTTCTCGATGCATTGTCTCGTTCCCTTCTCAGGGAACAAGGGTTATAGTCATAACCCGAGACGATTTCTCATGAAATTCTTTTTAATCATTAATCATACAATAAATCAAAATAATGTAACGCAGCTTCGCAGGAAGAAGACCCTGGCTGCTGGGGCATTCATTTAATCCCAAATTTTTCCCAGACATAAAAATATCCAAATCATGTGTCATTAGTATCCCTTTGAAACAATCAATCATAATTTTTAAATTTTCATGGAAAAGTGTGTGAAAAAGTGAGTTTTATGTTCGGTCACAATTGTGACCGGTGGGATAATGCAGGGGTTCCCAAACTTTTTAGCCTGCGACCCCCTTGATAAATGTGCTGCTGCCCCGCGACCCCCCCCCCCCCCCCACCCCCTCCTCTCCTCTCCCTTCCCCTCCCACCCTTACCTTTACAGGAAATCGATTTTATGCCCAGTAGTGTTGTCAAAAATTTCAGATATTTCAATAAATATTGATACTGAAATATCTGAACGGTACCAATACTAATTTCCCGAAGTATCGATACTAGCCAAGCTGTCACTTTCACTTCTCTCCAAAGGCGCGTTGATAAAACACACACAAACACACGCGCGCGCACACTTGCTCTCGTCTCATTCGCTCTGGTTAAATAGCAAAAGTGAAGTGAATGGAAAGATGGAGAGTCCGGCGCCCGCGCGACCAGTTTTGGTTGATAAAGAACACCGCAGGAGTGCTATCTGGAAATATTTTGGATATGAAGCAAATGAAAATGGAAAACCGGAGGACATAAGCAAGCGATTATGCAAGAGATGCTACAGAGCTGCAGTGCTAACAAAATGCGTAGGGTGTGTGGTGCGCGTGTGGGGTCTGTGGTTTGTGTGTGTGTGGGGTGTGGTGTGCATGCGTGTGGGGTGTCTGTTTTGTGTGTGGGGGGGGGTGTGCGTGTGTGTGGGGTGTGTGGTGTGTGTGTGGTGTGTGTGGGGTCTGTGGTGTGCGTGGAGTTTGTGGTGTGTGGTGCGCGTGTGGGGTCTGTGGTTTGCGTGTGTGTGTGGGGTGTGCGGGGTGTGGTGTGCATGCGTGTGGGGTGTCTGGTGTGTGTGTGTGGGGGGGTGTGCGTGTGTGTGGGGTGTGTGGTGTGTGTGTGGGGTTGTGGGGTCTGTGGTGTAGGTGTGCGTGGAGTTTGTGGTGTGTGGTGTGCATGCATGTGGGGTGTGTGTGTGTGTGTGTGGGATGTGTGGTGCGTGGGGTCTGTGGTGTGCGTGCGTGTGGGGTGTCTGGTGTGTGTGTGTGTAGGGTGTGGTGCGTGGGGTCTGTGATGTGTGGTGTGCGTGTGTGTGTGGTGTGCGTGTTGGGTGTGTGGTGTGCGTGTTGGGTGTGTGGTGTGCGTGTTGGGTGTGTGGTGTGCGTGTGTGTGTGGTGTGCGTGTTGGGTGTGTGGTGTCGTGTGGTGTACGTGTGTGTGGGGTGTGCGGTGTGCGTGGGGTCTGTGGTGTGCGTGTGTGTGTGGGTGCGTGGTGTGCGTGTGTGTGAGGTGTGCGGTGTGTGTGTGGTGTGTGTGTGTGTGTGTGGTGTGTGTGTGTGGGGTGTGTGTGTGGGGTGTGTGGTGTGTGGGGTCTGGGTGTGTGTGTGTGGGGTGTGGTGTGTGCCTGTGGGGTGTGCGTGGGGTGTGTGGTGTGCCTGCGTGTGTGTGTGTGTGTGGGGGGGGGGGGGGGGGGGGGGGTGCGTGTGTGCGGGGTGCGTGTGTGTGTGTGGAGTGTGAGGTCTGCGTGTGTGTGCCTACCTGTAATTGCGTGTGTGTGTGGAAAAATAGGTAGAATTAGTTAGCTAGCTAGTCTTTGTGTGTGTGTGTGTGTGTGTGTGTGTGTGTGTGTGTGTGTGTGTGTGTGTGTGTGTGTTGTGTGTGTGTGTGTGTGTGTGTGTGTGTGTGTGTAAAATTAGGTAGAAAGTTAGGTAGCAGCAGAAAGTAAGGTAGAACAGTTAGCCTATGTGTATTAGCATGTAGATACAATGGGTTATCCCACCGGTCACTATTGTTGCCGGTGACATGTTTGTGAGTTCTATGACCACATTAAACAAAGTTGAGTAATTGCAAATGCATATATCAATACTAGACACCTTAAACATGATGTGTACCAAAAATCTATGTCCTATCTTTATGTTAACATACTTTACTAATCTTTTCTTTGGGAGCTTTCTTGCTGCCATCCTCTTCTCTTGGCACAAACAGGAAATTAACAGCTCTGGTCATGTGACAATTTACAGTAAACATGCGACACTGCAAATATTTCATTGAGACCCTTTATTATTTCAATATCTGCTGGAAATGCATTGATAGATCATTCAGTAACATTTTTATAGCCTTAGAAATGAAACTTTTTTTTTCGGTCACTATTCGGCACATGCAGTTCAACATGAAGTCTCCTTAAGTCCTCTAATATTTTCTCATTTATGTCATCAACACATCTATGATTCATGGAAATGTTGTGTAAAACACAACATGCCACAAAGAATGCTGTGACTTTTTGAGGACTGTACTGTAAAGTGCCTCCTGACCTATTCAAACACCTGAAGCGCATTTTCAGCATGCCGAATGTTCATTCAATTACACTGTGTTTGTGTGTGTTTTTCGATAAAAACAGCATTTCACGAACTGTTGCTGGCATCATAAATGATGTTATCAGCCATGTCTTTAATACATAGCCGATGTCCCCTTACAGCCACCCATCCAAGGGGGGATTCCCCTCGAAGATGGCAGGAATGGCAGAGTTTGCCAGTATAAATGAGTTGTGGCTTAAGCCAGGGTAATTCGCAAAAACATGAGTGATTTTACTATTAGCATCGCAAATTACTTGTATGTTGATTGCGGTTGATCTATTTCAGTGCGTTTTCTGATGGGGCACATAGCGACACATGGGTGCACTCTATAGCACCAAGGACACCAGGGAACCCATACTTCGCCCAAAACTCCTGCTTCGCTCTTTCCTGGCTGTCAGGTGTGACGGGGAATCGAATGTATTTCCCAGCATGTCGGACTAGACCTGATGTAACTGCATGTATAGCCAAACTTATGGCAGATTGTGAAATGCCTCCAATGGAGCTAAGGGGCTGCTGGAACGACCCAGACGCATAGAAATGCAATGCCAATGTAACTTTCACTGCAACGCGGAAGGCATAGGGACAGGGTGCATCAGACCCCAGCTCATCTGCCAGGAGATGGAAGACATCAGTCACAGCTTGATGGGTCAGGCGTAGCTTACACCTACATTCCTCCTCACTGAGGGAGAGATAGGTCTGTCTGGGCCTGTAGACCCTCTCCCTCCCGTGTCTAATTCTCGGTCCCAAGACATACTCCTTCTCACTGTGCAATAGAAAAATTATGAGCAAGCGCAACTTAACTGGTTAGTTGAAGAGTAAGGTTTTTAATTAACTTACATGATGGTAAAGGTGATTTCGCAGTCTTCAAAATTGTGTTTCCTGGTTGTTGACGGACAACCCACTTTGTCAGTTGTCCTTATATACCATTGTTTCTTGCCACTATTGGTCAAACAGGTTTGATCCATCATTACTACAATTAGCCTGAGTAATTTAAGTAAATGTGTAAGCTAGATTTATGCCTATTTTTTTCACATCTTCATGGACACCACAATGATTTCCCTCGTGTGGTAATATTTTTCCTTGTTATTATGTATGGTTTTCAAAAATGGGAACTGCTGCATTTGTGTAGATGAGAGAAGCAAAGTGTATATGCGTTGTGCACACGCTACATTATGGCCAAGCATGCGCCCTTAAAATAGCATCTGAATAACGAGCCACTGACTTAAGACTAGGTTTTTCCTGGTCTGTGGCGGAATTGTTCCCTTTTAAGCTGCGTTGAGACACGGTGGGAACGCCCTGCGTGATTGCGTCGTAAAGCACGTGTATAATCTGTCCAATGGAAAGACCAGGAAGCTATAAAGCACCAGTGAAAACAGACTGCGTCAGCTTCTGTGTCTTCAGCAAGTGCTCTCTGTATATCTGTCCTTGTCATATTCAGGGGCTGACTTTACCATTAGGCAAAGGTCGGCAATTGCCTTGGGCCCCGAGCTACCTAGGGGCCCCCAAAATGCCCCATTAATTTATGCTTACGTTTTTTTTTTTACTTTTCGCAAATTATATATTTCTAAAAAACTCAATTTGTGAAAAATAGAATCAAATCATTAGTGTTGTCTGTCAAGCTCAATAGCGAGAAAGCAAGATTTCAAGCCTTGTGTTGTTCCCTGCCCTCGTTACATCACGGGTGGGGACACACATCAGCTTTGTGTTGGTTGTTTGGGAGTGGAGCATGCCCAGTCAGTCCTCGAGGGGGCTGACTATGAGCATTGCGAGAAGCTGTCCGTGAGGATGCTCCGCTCCCGCCGGGCGTTCTTGGAGGAGGATGGTTCGGTTCGCACTCCCCGAGGTGCGGGTCCCGCTGCTGCTGAGGCAAAGCGGTGGCTTTCATCTTGGGGTTCGCATATGGATCTAGTAGCGGGGCTTGAGATGGGCCCCGCCCTTTCTCAGCCTTTACCTACTGGATCCAGTGCCTCTACCCAGGAAGGAGCCTGCACTGCGGTTTCTCCTCCCCAGGTTGAGGCACCAATGCTGCGGCTATCCAGATCTGAGGAACTGGATGTCGTTAGTGTTAATGCAGGGGACTATGAGTTTTTGCCAGCTCATACCCCTGTTGATGAGGAGCTAATGGAGGTCTTGACTCGTGCTGTAGCTAAATTAAATATTGACTGGCCAGCAGATGTTGTTGAAACTGAACCTAGAAAGAGTCTTTTAGATGAACGTTATTTCAGACGAGACCACTTTGGCAAGTTTACTTGAGTTTATTGAACACAATTTATCTTTGGCGGTATGGATCCTTATGGGGGTTCTTGCTCCGTAATTAATGACATACGTAGCTTTAGCATTAACCCCCCTATGGAACCATCGGCTTGGCAATATACAGATGATTAAGACATTTAGTAATGTCTTTAAGCCGTGGTTTAAATGTATCAGTGAGGTCCGGGACGTCTATGTTGTAGCTTGCTACGAGGGAGGGTGAGTTTCTTGTGGTGTCCGTGACTCTAGAACTTGGAAGCCTTGATGATCTGAAACAAAGAAGACAACAGCCAAAACGTGCACAGAAAAATGCTTGATACTTAGTAGTCAGGGTGGGGGGGGGCGGGTTGCGAGCAGTTTAAGCATACATCCCAGCGGAAGTGCAGCGTATATATATACTTCCGGTCTAATAGGAGAACGGTAGTGGTTGGAGCGATTTGACAGCTGACCGCGTCAGCTGATCGCAGCCGATGCCTACGTGGCCTGTCTGAACTAACGCTGTGCTCGATTTCAGACGAGACCACTTTGGCAAGTTTACTTGAGTTTATTGAACACAATTTATCTTTGGCGGTATGGATCCTTATGGGGGTTCTTGCTCCGTAATTAATGACATACGTAGCTTTAGCATTAACCCCCCCAACATGAGGAGGTATAACAGCTCGAAGAAGAACCCCCCCAACTATATCTGTGTTCCGATCCTGCAAAGAGAAAAGACAATTATTGAAGTATATGCTAATGGCTGGAAGAGGGGTATTCTCCCCTCAGGAAGGGGGGAAGAATAGCAGGCCCCTCTTTTAGTTTAAGCAGCGAGGGGTGTTCGTCCCTCGCTGAGGGATTGAACAGCAGGCCCCTGCATGTATGGGAGCGAGAGGGGTGTTCTCTCCAGCGGGAGAAGGACAGCAGATCCCCTTAAATATATTTTTATTATTGTTATTATTATTATTTTATTTATTACTGGGGTGATCATCCCTCGCTGAGGGATAGACCAGCAGGCCCCTGTATGTATAGCAGCAAGAGGGGTGTTCTCTCCAGCGGGAGAAGAACAGCAGATCCCCTTAAATTTATTCATTGTTTTATTTATTTATTTATTATTTATTTTTATATTATGGGGTGATCATCCCTGAGGGATAGACCAGCAGGCCCCTGTATGTATAGCAGCAAGAGGGGCGTTCTCTCCAGCGGGAGAAGAACGGCATGTCCTCTTAGAGAGAAAAGATTTTTTTTTTTTTTTTTTTTTTTTTAAATAATATATGTTTTAAGGGTAGGGTGGTTGTGTACCCCTGTGGTGTCGTGGAATACTTCTAATACTGCTAAATCCGTGCGCCTTTTTTTTTTTTTTTTTTTTAATTTTGGAAGGATCCGCTTAAAGCTTTTTGGGCTAATATTAAATCCTGAGATCTAGGCCTAATGTAACGTTGGTACGCTGATGATGACCACCGACCCATGGCTTTTAGCATGGGTATGGAGACTGTTGAAGCTGCGGTGGTGGCCGCGCCTATGCGAAATGAATGGCTGGTGTAAAGCGCGGGGGTCCATGCCGCACTGAATGCATACGGTACGGAGACGTGAAGCGAACCAATACTTCGACATAGCTTCTCCCTTCTCTGTGATGAAGAGGGGTTCTGTGAGATCGGATTTGCTGCGTGAGCTTAAAAGCCGGTTCATGGCTGAGAGGGGACAAAACCCGTCGTTGGTTCTAGAAATGTTGATTGTGGTTCCTTTATCATCTCTATCTGATTTAGAATGTTTTAGGTATAAGGAAAAGTAATCGGCGTGAAATGATACGTCTTTAAATGAGAGATCGTGTGAGGGGTCGAATTTTTTATGGTTGATGGTGAATTCTCCTCCTCTGAGGAATCCGTAAAAGGCGGTGAGGAATACTGCTTCTAGGAGAGAGTTTGCGTGCGTATTAAAAAGCCCTGATCTTAGTTGATTTACCATTGCGTGTACCTGGGAGAGGGACAGCGGCAATCGTTTGTCTGGAGCTGCGGGGTTTTCTTTTTTAAGACCATTGAGAAGGAGGTGTATAGAGGGATTTTGTAACAGGCTTTGAGAGGATGGATCTAAACATCTAATGTGAAATTGGATGCCTGAAATCATAATCTTGATGGTGGAAGGCTGAAGCTTCCTGGAATCGAAACAGTGCGTAATAAAAGCGCATATGATGGAGATGTTTGCTGGAATTTCAGGCACAGAGAACGCGTTACAGAAATTTGAAAAAGACAACCACGCTGAGTCGTATGTTTTAAGTGTCGTTTTTGCTAGCCCTGATCTCATGTGATGAGCGGCTGATTTGAGATATTTTTGTAGTAGGGCATTTAATCTAGGACTGTTTGGCTGAAGTCCAGGCAGCCCAGTGGTGATGAAGCCGCTCCCGGGCACAGGCGTCTGAATTCCTGAAAATTAAACCGAGACAGAGAGTCAGCTATTTTATTATCCAGCCCGGGAATGTGGGTGGCTTTGATGGTAAAATTGTTCATGACCGAGATCCAGGTTAGTCGCCTAATGAAACGGTTAATGAACGGCACCGAGGAACGACCTTTGTTAATAATGTTTACCGTAGCTTCGTTGTCGCAAAAAACGAGAATATTTTTCCTGGTCCATTTATCTGCCCATAACAAGCTGGCCATCACTATAGGATATAATTCCATGAGTGCTGTTGATTGGATTGAGGGAGCTAGTTCCTGAAGTTCTTTTGGCCATCTTTCTGCGAACCATTGATTATTAAATATTCCTCCGAACCCTACGGAAGGAGCTGCGTCGGTGAATAAATTTAGTTTGACTGAGGTCTCTATATTTTCTTCGTAGAAGAACGAAATGCCGTTCCAGTTATCGCATAGTTGTGACCAGAATATTAAATCTGACCTGCAGCCCTCATCTAGCGTGACTATGTCGTGCATTTTCTCGACCGTTTTTGAAAGGTCCAAGAGTCTGGAAATAAAGGAACGACCTTGGGGAATGATCCTCATCGCGAAATTGAGATGCCCCAGCAGAGAAAGAATATCCCTTTTTGTTAGGGTGGTTAATAGAGAATACGATTTAATAAAACCTCTAATCCTTACTAGTTTATCTAGCGGGAGAGATGCTTGCATTTTAATAGAATCTAACGTAATTCCCAAGAAATCAAGGACGCGAGAAGGACCTTTTGTTTTCTCTTCTGCTAGGGGGATACCGAATTTATTAAATGCTTTAACCAGGAAATTTATGCTGCGCGAAGGGTTAGCGTCCGGAAAGTCGATGAGCAAAAAATCATCCAACAGATGGAGAACGAATGGCAGTTTAAAATTATTAAGTAGGACCCAGCATAGTGCTTCGGACAAAGTATCGAAAATTTTAGGGCTGCTTTTACACCCGAACGTGAGTCTGACTGAAAAATAACATTTGTTTCGCCAACTAACGCCGAAAAGATGCCACTGGGACGGGTGTAGGGGCATTATTTTGAATGCGTCTGTGATATCCGCTTTACTGAGCCACGCTCCTCTGCCGGCTAATTTAATAAGTTTAATTGCGTTGTCCACGGTGGAATAACACAGGGAAAAAGGTTCTGAGGGAATTAAACTGTTGATGCTTGGGACCCCTTCAGTGGAGTGGGGAGCGGATAAATCGATGATTAGACGTTTTTTCCCAGAGTATTTCCTGACTGCAATTCCTAAAGGGTTAATACGGAAAAGTTTGAAAGGAGGTTGATCGAAAGGTCCAATCATATATCCCTTTTCGATTTCTTTCCCCAGCAGTTCGTCTACGGCCTGCGGGTCTTTAATAGCCGACTGAAGGTTTTGGCAGGTGAAGGAATGTGTGGGCAGATAGGAAAGACCAGCTAGAAAACCGTGCATGAGCCCTAAAATAAGGTAAGATACGAGACAGCGGTTTGGATGCCTTGACAGAGCTTCCCCTAGCTCTTTGGTGTTCACCGGGGTGTTTATTTCTTTTTTTGGAATTTTGCACGGCGTGGACATGAAAACTTCGGGTGACTGTTCCCGCAATAGCTGCAAGCATGAAAGAATTTACAATTATTACGAGTACAGACATTCTCATTGAAATTAAAACAAAGTGGAGTTTGTCTTTCAGGCTTCACCTGTTCAGGTGCCGAGGCGCTGGTGTCATGAGTTGAAGCAGTCTTAGGGCAGAGAGATGCGGTGTGGGAAAACGAGCCGCAAAGTGAGCATGACAGCGCTCGGTGGCCTGTAAAGTGCCTGCTAATGAGAGCGAGATCGACTACGGACCAGTCCAGTCGCTGATTAAAGCATTGTATGTACATTGCTGCTTTAGATGAAAACGATTTGTGATATTCGTAAAAAAGTGTCCCTCCATAAGACATGGCGAGATCCGATATAATAGCTAGATAAGTGTCTAGTTCCTTTCTTCTTTCTGGATACGCTTCGCAGATGATATCTCTGAACACGCCGAAAGCGACGTTAAACTCGGCCATGGTTAAACTCTTGGTGAGTCTTAGGTCACTATCTTTTAGAACGACTGATACGTCCCCGCAATCCACAATCCTTCGTTCGTTAGTTTCTGCACATAACAAAATTTTCACAAGGTTGATGTCGTTACCTGACAGAATTTGAGCGCGCAGGTGAGGAGAGATAGCAGCTGCTGGGGGAAAGAAAGGAGCACCTGTGGAAGCTGCTGGTAACGCTGATCCGAGAGTTCTCCTAGGAAGATTAGCCGCTGGGTCGGTAGTGAAGGCGCGATCTGGAGCCGAGCTGGAAGTCTGCCCTTCGAGGATCGCCAGATGTGCGGAAGCTGAGCGTTGTGATTCCAGCGCTTGGATCCTGTTGTCCATGCTGGAGAGGGATCCTTGGATTGAAAGGAGCGCTGAGAAGATCCTGTCATCTCCTTGCTCTGCTGGCGCCTGGGAGGGGTGAGATGATTTTGCCTTTTTTGCAGTTAGATTCGTCTGGTCAGTGGAAGTATTCCTTCTTTTCTCGGTGGCTTTACGGCCGGTGGCTCGGGGGAGAGACGGCACTTCGTTGGTAGAAATGGGCTGCGGGTCTTGGACTTCTTGTAAAAAATCCCAGAGCTGATCGTGACTCAGATTCGGAGGAGCTTGTACGTTGAGGGAGTACAGGGTGGACAGGATCCTATCTTTGGGCCAGTCATTAAGAGAGGGATTCCTTGCTGCTATCCTGGAACTGCGCCTCACTAACTGAGCTGGATCGAGGTCCTCGGTAAGACAATCCTGACTCTCGTCCGGAGAATCATCAGATAATTGTCCTGGGGTGACTGAAGTATCCATCGCCAGGAACCAGCAGGTAAGAAGTGATAGAAATATCGTTAAGTTAAATTTCATGCTGAGGTTAGCTGTAAAGCAGGTGCTTGCGAGCAGTTTAAGCATACATCCCAGCGGAAGTGCAGCGTATATATATACTTCCGGTCTAATAGGAGAACGGTAGTGGTTGGAGCGATTTGACAGCTGACCGCGTCAGCTGATCGCAGCCGATGCCTACGTGGCCTGTCTGAACTAACGCTGTGCTCGATTTGCCATCTAGATCACGACCTCCTCATCGGGAACTCCCGGTTTTTCCCGATCTCCACACTGAGGTGTCGACATTGTGGAATAAACGCCATCTTTCAGAGTACATAATACACAAACTCTTAATGTTATGATAAAGTAATGTTAAAGGTATTTCACACTATGGTTATATGACAATGCCTCGTGTGGAAGAGACGCTTGCAAGCTATCTCTCCCCCAAGTCAGCGTCATCACTGAAAGCCTCGACGTTACCCACCAGACCATTAAAAAATACATTTTTGCTCAAGCATATTCGGCAGCAGGTCAAGCCGTGGCATGCTTACACACTATGTCGATTCTCCAAGCAGATCAGGCTGACCTGCTGAGGGACATGGACGATTGTGAGGAAGTTAGTGCTGATCTATCTATCGCACAACATATCTATCTCTGTAATCTGTAGGCCGTTCTATGGCAGCCCTGGTGGCCACGGAATGTCATCTGTGGCTGAATCAGATATTAAAGATAGAGATAGGTCTGTTCTTCTGGACGCACCGCTTTCACCTACGAGTCTGTTCGGCGACGCTATAAATTGTATCGTCGATAGGTTTCAAGAAATGAAAAAGCAATCTGCGGCGTTCCAGAGGTTTCTTTCTCGCCGGTCCCCGAGACTGCTCATAATATAAAAGTTGAGCAGTTTCGACCGTCTACGAGCTCCTCACAGCAGCAAAGACAGAGCGTCGCCGCTCGGGCTCCTCTTCAATCTGAGGATCCTGGGTCAAGACAAGATCTGAGGACTGTCATCACCAAGAGAGCTTGGACTAAGAAGAAGTCCTGACGCCCAGTCCGTCAGACTTCTCAGGGTGGTCCCCTCCAGGGAGGGACGGTTTCGAGAAATCGTTCCTCCTCTGCACCCTCTGGGGGGCGATTCTCCGAGGAGAGTCGCAGCGCTGCCACTTCGGTTGTTCCCTGCGGGTTCGCCGTTTCAGGGCACAGAGGTCTCAGCGTCCCCATACGATCCTCCGAGGAGGGTCGTAGAGCGATCAGTTCGGTTGTTCCCTGCCGATTCACCGCTTCAGGGCACCGAAATGATTGTTCAACCAAATCCAGAGGCCAGTCTCGAGAGACTGGTTCCCTTAGCATAATTTCTCAATGGGTCCTGCATTTAATAGAAAAGGGTTACAGAATTCAGTTCGGTTCTTGTCCGCCCAGATTTCAAGGGGTTCTTCCCACAGTGGTGGACTTCCAGCAGGCTCTGGTTATGGAGCAGGAAGTACTGACACTTCTGCAAAAAGGGGCTATAGAAAGGGTTTTACAGCCGTTAATTCATTGTCCCAAAGAAGGACGGAGGGCTGCGTCCTATTCTAGATCTGCGTCATTTAAACAGCAGAGTTCAGAAACTCAAGTTCAGAATGCTTACACTCAAACAGATTGTATAACATATTCAGTCCGAGGACTGGTTTGTCACAATAGACTTGAAGGACGCGTGCTTCCATGTATCCATCCATCCTCATCACAGGAAGTTCCTGAGGTTCGCTTTCGGGTGTGAAGCATACCAGTATCGGGTTCTTCCCTTCGGCCTAGGTTTATCACCCCGCACCTTTACAAAATGCGTGGATGCAGCTCTGGCTCCTCTAAGACTCCAGGGCATTCGCACATTAAATTATATCGACGATTGGTTGATTTTAGCTCAGTCCGAGCTTTTGGCAGTTCGACATCGAGAAGTCTTTCTAACCCACATAAAGAGGTTGGGGTTGCGGCTCAACACCAAAAAGAGTGTACTCCTCCCAGCTCAGAGGACCACTTTTTTAGGTGTAATATGGGATTCGACAACAATGCAAGCATGTCTGTCTCCTGCTCATATTTCTGCGGTTCTCACAGCCGTAAAAATGTAAAACTAGGCCCGTCACTCACTGTGAAACAGTTTCAGAGACTATTGGGGTTAATGGCAGGTGCGTCCAACGTAATTACTTTTGGCCTTCTGTACATGAGACCCCTGCAGTGCTGGTTCAGGACCAAGGGGTTTTCTCCGTGGGGAAATCCGTTTCGCACGATCAAGGTCACGCGGCAATGCCTACGTGCCTTGGTCATGTGGAAGAAACCTTTGTACCTCGCCCAGGGCCCAGTGCTGGGGGCTTCTTGTCGACGCGTTACGCTATCGACGGATGCTTGCCTCACAGGATGGGGGGCGGTCATGTGTGGCCGCTCGGCGAAAGGTCTTTGGCAGGACCATCAATGTTCCTGGCACATAAATTGTCTAGAAATTATGGCGGTATTTCGAGCTCTCAAATACTTCCTGCCAGACCTGAGAGGCCACCATGTGCTTGTCCGCTCGGACCACAAGCAAGTGTGCTTGTAGTCTCCTAAATCAACCATCAGGGGGGTCTGAGGTCACGTCACCTATGCAAGCAGGCCTATCAGATCCTCCTATGGGCCGAAGGGAAATTGCTGTCACTCAGGGCAGTATATATTCCGGGACATCAGAATTTGGGAGCGGATATCCTGTCGAGACAGGGGCTGAGGCCCGGGGATTGGAGACTTCACCCCGAGGTGGTGGAGCTCCTTTGGGAGAAATTTGGTCAAGCTCAAGTCGACCTTTTCGCATCATCAGATACAACCCATTGTCCCATGTGGTTCTCCCTTACGCACCCAGCTCCTCTCGGACTGGATGTGATGGTGCAGGTGTGGCCGAGGCTGCACTTGTATGCATTCCCCCCGATATCCATGCTTCCGGGTGTTCTAGAGAGGGTTCACCGGGAAGGAGCCCGTCTATTATTAGTAGTCCCTTACAGGCCGGCCTGAGGATGGTTCTATGTGGCTCTCCCCTGATGGCTCTCCCCTGGAGATTCCGGTCAGGAGGGACCTACTGTCCCAAGCAAGGGGCACGATATTTCACCCTCATCTAGAGTTGTGGAAACTGTGGGCCTGGCCTCTGAGGGGGCCCGGCTCGTAGAATACGTTCTCTTGACTGAGGTCGTTGAGACCATTCTCCAATCCAGAGCAGCTTCCATGAGAAAACTATATGCACTGAAATGGAAGTTATTCTCCACCTGGTGTGGTGAACACCAGATCCTGTTAACTGTTCTGTTGGTACAGTTCTTGATTTCTTGCAAGACCGTTTCTCTGCAGGATTATCTCCTTCTACATTAAAGGTATATGTGGCGGCTATATCGGCCTACCACAAACCTCTGAGGGGCACTTCTCTTGGGAGAGATCCTCTTATTATTCGTTTTCTCTGTTTTACATTGAGGTTGAGACCTGCACTGCACTCTAGAGCACCGGCTTGGGATTTGGCCATTGTACTTGAGGGTCTGGCTTTGGCTCCCTTCGAGCCATCGAAGAGGTTTCAGAAAAGTTCCTCACTCTAAAAACTGTATTTCTTCTCGCTATTTCTTCTATCAAGAGAATTGGAGATTTGCAAGCCCTGTCGGTTGTTCTTTCATGCTTGGAATTTGCACCTGGTATGGTGAAGGCATTTCTTTACCCAAGGCCGGGTTACATCCCTAAGGTCCCTGCTAATGTTGCGGGCCCAATAGTGTTGCAGGCCTTTTATACTCCACCTTTTAATACCCCAGATCAGGGAAAACTTAATCTGTTATGTCTCGTTCGGGCATTGGATGCTTACATTCACAGAGCTGCCCTGTGGCGTTAATCTGAGCAGTCATTTGTCTGCTTCGGGTCACCTAAGAAAGGTTGCCCTACATCTAAACAGGTAATGAGCAAGTGGGTAATTGAGGCTATCTCACTTGCTTATGAAGCGGCTGGACAGCCTTCAACTATGGCTGATCGGGCCCATTCTACAAGGAGTATGGCTGCCTCTAAGGCTTTAATTTCGGGTGTTTCCCTTCAGGATGTTTGTAATGCGGCAGGCTGGTCCTCACCACATACATTTGTCAGATTTTATGACTTAGATCTCTCCACTCCTGGGGCTAGGTTGCTTGTTTCTTAGTGTGTGCAAGGACTTCACACAAAACGGGCATTTGTCATTATGGCGTAGTGGGTATGGGGTTCCCACCGCGTCCCATCTCGTTCCCTCTCAGGGAACCAGGGTTACATATGTAATACATACCTAATTTACCGACGTGCGTCTGTGGGAAAAGTCCGCTCTGCGGGCCCATAGAGGGCCCTATCTAGCATCCAGCTCAATTGACTTTGTACACCGACACATGTATCATTCCTATTTTGCACCCGACGCACAGTGGACTTTTCTCTCCACAGACGCACGTCGGTAAATCACATTAGGGAAATCATTGTGGTGTCCATGAAGATGTGAAAAAATAGGCAGAAATCTAGCTTACACATTTACCCAAATTATTAAACAACAGTTTAATTTAATTTCATTTGAGTGGGTTTCTCCCATCGCCATACAATGTCATTTCTCTGTCTTTTACGGCGCTGACGAGAATGTCGGTCTCCTCGGCTGCGAACCGCTCCTGGCGTGCGCCTGGCAAATCCGCCATCCTAATAGCAATCCGCCATGGGACAAGCGTGCCTGCTTTTAAAGGGAATGCAAGATGATGCTCTGATTGGTTTATTGGTTTCGCCCAAATCACACCTATGAGTAATGTAGCTACTTCAGACCAACCCAATTAAGGTCCACCCACAAAGAAACTTGCGTTTTGATACTTGCATTTCAGATCGTTAAAATAGAGAGAGTGAAGTGTGGAAGTTAAGGAGTGCAATTTGAAGTGCAATTGGAGTGCAATTTTTTGAATTTTTTTTAAAAAATTTTTTACTTTGGGTCGGTTTGGACTAAAAATAAAGAACCCTTGCACTGAAGCGCTATTGTGGTTGAGCCATCATTCTTGTGCCGAGAGCCTAGTACCAACACACCTCCTCACACATAGTGTAACGGTCACTTTGTGTTTTATGGCAGTCTGAGTTAAAATGAGAACTGCGCATGTGCGTAGAGTGTCAGTTAGATTTGACAAGTGAGGAGAGGAGATAACCGCTCTGCCGACTCTCTTTGTATTCTTTCTTTTATTTCCTTTTATATTTTGACCAGAGTTGGATGTTTGTTTGTATACTTTTTCTCACTCGATCCCCATGTATGCGGACAAGTGTGACGTTTAAGTAATTTTATTAAACGTGGGGAAAATACGCTATCTCTCGTCTCTCGTGCATATTTTCCTCCGACACCTATTGTTTTTCTTTCTGGGCAACATCTCAACTCTTATCTGAGCTTTTGTGGGATTGCGCTCTCATTGCTAATTTGCCCTGTTTTGTAAATCTGGCTGTAAGTTGTGTACCCTAGTTCACAAGGTTACACTTAAGTACACATAAAAGTATTTTTTATAGACTAATAAGTGGGCCAATTAATTATCAAAAAAAATAGGAGGGTTCCCTGTCCAGCAGAATGTATCTCCAACCAGCTCCAAAACAGCTGCCTGGAAGTTTCTAGTAATCCTAAATACCTTGATTAGCTGTTTCAGGTGTGTTTAATTGGGCTTAGAGACAAATTCTGGACAGTGGCCCTCCAGGAACTCAGTTTGACACCCCTGTGACTAATAGATATTTATTCTATAATGACTCAAATATGGTCCTACAAGACACCGTAAACAGTACGCTCATAAAGCACAATAACTTGCTTTAACATGATAGTGATATAACATTCCCAATGGGACTTTTGTGGTTTCACATTCCAATGGTCTCATGGGCTTACTTCCCATCAACCTAATATAACTGTGAATCAGATAAAGATAAAGGACACACTAACAGGCTACATCATGCAAAGTTTGGCTCGTAAAGATTCTCCAGCTGTCCAGTGGATTAAGCTTAGTGATTAAAAGCTTAAGCCTCATGGCACCGTGGCTGGAGCAGGCGCCTCTAGTTTAGGGGCGGGCTGGTATCATCCCAGACATCAGGTCAGGCATTCTAGACCCTCTGTTCTATCCCATCAGGGATGGATTCTGTCTATTGGTAATTTGAGTAAAAGTGATTTATTACTGCTTGTAGAATAATAGATTATTACACATTTTTTAATTCAAATTTAAAACCAACGGTTGGGTTTGTCCATATTTGACCCAAACATGGGTTGAAACAAAGTGTACCAGAGACGAATATCTGTTAACAATTTTGTCTGTATTTAACTAAATGTTTTGATGCTATTGTCTTTATTTGTTGGATTGGTTGAAAACCTAAGAATAACATGCAAATGAGATATTTATCTTGTTGCCCATTATCAGTAAACCACACGATTAAAGAATTCACCCGTTTCTTATTAAACAATTAAAATAAATAAAATTTCAAGAAATCTTTGCCCTCAGAAATCTAGCTCAAATGTGGAAATGTAAAATGTAGGTTTAATGTTTCTCTACTTACTTCTTAGTGATGTGCCATTTGATGTGAAGAATGGTCTTTGTATGGCCTGGTCTGAAAGTTTAAGAAGCACTCTGTGTTCATTGTATCTTTTTACTCAACTGTTGGCTCAGATGAGACAACTGGAACCCGAATGACATTTGGGATGACAAACAGGGTGACACACTGACTTTGTGCAAAGAAGTAGCTGAGCACAGCTGTGAGCCGGACAAACACTCACATACCTGTACACACACACGTACACACACACACACACACACACACACACACACACACACACACACACACACACACACCACACACACACACACACACACACACACAACACACACACACAAACACACACACACACACACACACAAAAAACAAACACACACAGCCAAAACTCTCTACAACTTAACAAAATAATACTTAAAGTGACCCTATTGTGCAATTTTAAAGGTTTCTAATTTTGTTTTTGAGTTCTCCTTCAATAGGTTTATATGCATCCAAGGTCAAAACTGCATAATATATATTGCACATCATCTCATTTCACAAAGAGTCTGAAAACTGTTTGTTAGAAGATTCAGTCTCTCTAAATCCCTCCTTACAGAGAGCCTGGCCTACTCTGCTCTGATTGGACATACAGCCCAGTCCGTTGCTTTCAACGCATGTATGAAACTGTCAGAAAATCTGAATTACTCAGAAAATGTACCTTCAGATGTCCATTCATGTTTATTCTGTAACTGGTAATTAAGAGGAAGATAAGATTCGTGATAAAATGGAGAGAATTTGAAACATAACACTTTCTTTCTTATCGAAAGTAACAAAACGAGGGGCTTATTGCTATTATTGGTGGTTAATGGTGGTGGTAAATGGTGGTTAGGCTGCAACACTGTATTCGTCTTGTACACATAATATATGCTTGTATGCATACATGTGCCATTACACCCGTGATTACATTTAAATCAAAAATTTGTTTTGTGACTAAGTAAAGTGAGGTCAACCTCAACAATGGACCGGGGCTGGGCCGGGGCAGCAGGGGGCGGGGTGCGTTGGGTACGCCAAGAGAGTATCATGATACGTACGTTGGTGGTGTTTCGCATTTTTCAGTTTGGTTTGAATATTGTTAAACCTCTAGTCATTATGAAAATTTGTTAATTAGGAAGTGAGACCGTTCTGTTAGAACGGTGTCATGTAAGCGGCCCCTAAGTTAATAACCAATAATCTTTGCAACGGAAGTGAATCAATCAAAAACGTCTCGGTTACGTATGTAACCTTAGTTCCCTGAATAGGGAACGAGACGCTGCGTCAAGCGCTGTGGGAACGCCCCTGCGTTGTGCGTCATGAAGCACGTATGGAATCAGCCCAATGGAGAGACGGAACGTCATAGGCGGGTGACGTCATCGACCAGGAAACTATAAAGCACCCCAAAAACACAAGCGCATCAGCTTCTGATAGGCCTGAAGGAAGCGCTAACGGGATTGCCGGGAGTATAATAATAATAATAATAATAAATTTTATTTGTAAAGCATTTTACATTTGACACCAAATCTCAAAGTGCTACAGTAAAACATAATTAAAAAAATAAACAATACAGTATACAATATAAACACAACATGTTAAACGGTGGGACTAAAAACAAGCATTTAGCTATTAAAATAAATCTGTGTAAAAAGATGGGTTTTTAGTCCTTTTTTGAAAGTGTCTACTGTTTGTGGGGTCCTGAGATGGTCTGGGAGAGCGTTCCACAGGCAGGGGGCAGCGACATTAAAGCCCTGTCGCCCATTGTTTTGAGCCGTGTCCTGGGCATGACCAAACGGTGCTGTTGGCCTGACCGGGTTCTGGTTGATGAATTTGGTGTGAGCAGCTCAGTGAGATAAGTGGGGGCCGCACCGTGCAGACAGTGATGGGTGTGAAGAAGGACCTTATATTCTATTCGAGACTGAATGGGTAACCAGTGCAGTGAACGGAGGATGGGGGTGATGTGCTCATGTTTTCGTACCCCCATCAGGACCCTGGCAGCGCTGTTCTGAACATACTGGAGCTTTTGAAGGCTCCTGCCAGGAATCCCGATGAGGAGTGCATTACAGTAGTCCAGCCTGGAGGACACAAAAGCATGGACGAGCTTCTCTGCAGCAGAAAGGGAGAGGGAGGGACGCAGTTTGGAAATATTTCGTAGGTGAAAGAATGCAGTTTTGCAGATGGTGGTGACATGACTGTCAAAGGAAAGGTGGGGGTCAAATTTTACCCCTAGGTTAATAACAGAGGAAGAGAGGGGGATAGTGTGTCCAAAAAATGAAACAGTGGTGATTGGAGAGGAGCGGAGTTGATGAGCAGTTCCAGTTTGAATGGCCTCTGTTTTGAAGCCATTTAGCTGCAGGAAGTTTTGACTCATCCACGCCTCTATCTCCTCCAGGCAGGAGCTAAGGCGTGCAGCCGTGGCAGAGGGGGAGCTAGAGGGAGTGACTTGAAGGTAGAGTTGTGTGTCATCAGCATATCAATGGAAATTAACTCCATGCCTGCTGATGACATGACCCAAGGGGAGCATGTAAATGGTGAAGAGGGTTGGACCGAGTACGGAGCCCTGGGGGACCCCACAGATGACAGTGTGGGGTCTGGATTTTACATCCCCCCAGAGCTACGTACTCGGTTCTATCAGTGAGATAGGAGTGAAACCATTTCAGGGCAGTACCAGAGAGACCTGTGTAGTGTTGAAGTCGGTGGAGGAGAATGTGATGGTCTACAGTGTCAAACGCAGCAGAGAGGTCGATAAAAATGAGGAGGGATGTGGAACCGGAATCAGAAGCCATTAGCAAATCGGTGGTGACTCTGATAAGAGCTGTTCCTGTGCTATGGGATGGATGAAAACCAGATTGAAATTTCTCATATAGTCTGTTGGATTTGAGATGATTATGGAGCTGAGTGGAAACAACTTTTTCCAGGAGTTTGGAGATGAATGGGAGATTTGAAATTGGTCTGTAATTAGACAGCAGTGTGGGGTCCAGGGTGGGTTTTTTGAGGAGGGGTTTAACGAGAGCAATTTTGAGGGAGGTGGGAACATAACCCGTCTCTACGGACATGTTTATTATTTTGGTTATGAGGGAACTGATAGAGTTAGTGTGAGTTTTAAGCAGAGGAGATAGGAAGGGATCAAGGCGGCAAGTAGATGTTTTGGATTTACGAATGATGTTTTCGACCTCCTGCTGCGTTGTGGGCGACAGTTTTGATAGAGTTTGAGCAATCGGTGTTGTGGGCAGGTCTAGTGAGGTGCTATTTAGAAGTGGAAATGAGGAGCGAATATTGTCAATTTTTGATGTGAAAAAATCAAGAAACTGGTTGCAATTTATATTGGTTGGACTATAGAATGGGGAAATCTGTGGTTTGATGATGTGATTTATTGTGGAGAAAAGTTTTTTGGAGTTACCTGGATCGTTGTTTATAAGTGTTGAGTAATGTTCTGACTTAGCCTTGGAGAGTGCTTTGGCATAAGCCCTACGATGTTCCCGGTAGGCCAACTTATGCACCGTCAAGTCAGATGTTTTACAGGCACGCTCCAGGACACGGCCAGACCTCTTCATCCCTCTCAGCTCGTTTGTAAACCAGGGGGCAGAGCGGGTAAACGTGTCCGGGTTTTTAATGGAGCAATACAATCCAGAATAGAGGTGAGGCTGGTGTTGTAGTAGTCCATTAAGTCGTCAGCTGATGAGTTGGGAGGGGGGGGAGAGATGCTGGAGATATTGACTGAGGTTGTTGGCGTCCAAGTTCTTGATGTTCCTGAAGGTCATAAGACGTTTTGGTTTGGTGGAAGGAACTAATATTGGGACTTCAAATGTAACCGCCAGTTGATCGGAGACACCCACGTCATACATCTGAAAGCCTGAAACTAAGAGAGAGTCTGTAATGACAAGATCGAGTGTATGCCCCCTATTGTGTGTGGGGGCATCCACAAACTGTTGAAGGTTAAGACAGTCCAGGGTTTGCTTGAAATTTGAGGCCAGTTTACAGTTATGGGAGTCCACATGTATGTTGAAATCACCAATAACTAGAA
This sequence comes from Chrosomus eos, assembly GCA_036326025.1. Lineage (NCBI taxonomy): Eukaryota > Metazoa > Chordata > Actinopteri > Cypriniformes > Leuciscidae > Chrosomus > Chrosomus eos. The sequence goes on along the minus strand of CM070823.1, from coordinate 36,521,472 downwards.
TATTTGAGTGCGCTGTGCAGAGGGAGATTAGAAAATCATGAATGTCAGAGATGAAAGTTGGTTGTGGTTTGGGAGGGCGATAGACGAGGGCTATTGTTGCTGAAAAAGCTTTTTTGCAACTGAAAACCAGATTTTCAAATGAGCCAGTACTGGGCACAGACACGAGGGATAATTCAATGTTGCTGCGATGTAAAACAGCTAGGCCCCACCGCGGCCAGTTGTACGAGCCTTCTCGAGATATTTGTACCCGGGTGGGCAGGCCTCATTTAGTGATGAGTATATTCCAGGCTTCTGCCATGTCTCTGTAAGACAGAGAATGTCTATCCCCTTATCCAGAATGTGGTCGTATATAAGTCCAGATTTGTTTGACAGGGACTGCACATTCAGCAGTTCAAATGTCATTTGAGCTTCAAAATCCAGTTTATTAATAGGGCGGAGAACCCTGCGATCTACTCCAGGTTTTACAGTGCACCGTTTACACACAGCACTATCAATGCCAGGAGTGGCGGTACTCTGATGACGCAAACAGTGACGTGTTAATTTCGCAGCGGTACGCGATGCCGACCAGAGGGATGGGATGGAGCTTTGGTCACCGGATTTAGACACAACAAACCGGCGCCTTGATCCCCTATGGATATATCGAGGTCGGTACGGAAGATCCAGTTGCTGCAGGGGAGCTCGGTCCCTGCCATTGAGAGCTCGGCGATGTTGCATCGAGGCGTGATGTGTTAGCGGCAAGCCGAAATCCAGGCGAGTACCGGTGAAAGACAGCGACACAAGCCAAGGTAATCCACAGCTTCCACAAGGATGGTATTCCACGTGCAGACATCTGCTTGAAGGCAGAGGCAATGCAGAACCCGAAGTTGGTTCCAGGGCTCAGGGATTTGAAGCCAAAGGGTGGAGAAATACACTCTGACTTTGCCGGTTTCAGCTTTCTATTTCTGTAGCGATTTCAGTACAGTAAGAATACAGTACGGTAGGGCGGATTTGCACAAATTTGCAGAGAGTTTGCAGAGAAGCGGCGAAGAGCCAGCGCCAGCGTCCTTTCTCCTCACTCTGGCAGTATGGCAGAACGACGCAGCGTCTCGTTCCCTATTCAGGGAACTAAGGTTACATACGTAACCGAGATGTTCCCTTTCAAGGGAACTCGAGCTGCGTCAAGCGCTGTGGGAACGCGAATACCCACGTCGCCATAGAAGCAGGTGACCGTCATGTGAGATCTAGCGCACAGAAGACGAGAGCACCTGCACCCCAGGGGTAGAGCTTAAGTCTAAATCATAGAACTTAGTAAACGTATGCGGTGAAGACCATCCAGCCGCATCACAAACATCACTCAGGGGAACTTGACAAAAAAGCTTTGGAAGCAGCCATACTCCGAGTAGAGTGGGCTCGTACAGCCAAAGGCTAAGGCTGACCAGCCGACTCATAAGCAAGTGAGATAGCCTCGACCACCCACTTACTCGTTCTCTGTTTAGACACCGAACACCCTTTCCTGGGTGGCCCGAAACATACAAATAACCTCCACCGGGCAGCTCTGTGGACATAGTAAATTAAGTTTCTCCTGGTCTGACGACAGAAATGGAGGACAGAAAGCCTGCAGAACTGTAGGTCTAACAACATCAGTAGGGACCTTAGGAACATAACTCGGCCTAGGGTATAGAAAAGCCTTAACCAACCAGGCGAAAATTCCAGGCACGAGGGTGCAACCGACAGAGCCTGCAAATCTCTGATTCTCTTGAGTGAGGAGATAGCAAGAAGAAAGATAGTCTTAAAAGTGAGAAACTTCTCAGGAACTTCTTCGAAAGGTTCGAAAGGAGCTAGGAAAAGACCTTCCAATACAACGGCCAGATCCCAAGTCTCAAAGTGCCACGAAGGAAACGAGTTGTAAGCGGGTGTCTCCCAAGAGAAACTCCACTGAAAGGGACGTGGTAAGCAGCCAGTGCCGCCACATACACCTTTAGTGTGGAGGGGGATAACCCTGTGGAGAAGCGCTACTGCAGGAATTCCAGCACTGCACCCACTGGGCAGTTAACTGGGTCCTGCAGGTGTTCTCCACACCAACAAGTGAAAAGATTTCACTTCAAGGCATATAGCCTCCTCGTGGATGGAGCTCTGGAGTGAAAGATGGTCTCAACAACCTCGGTTGAGAGACCGGAATCTAAGAGCCCCCTCAGAAGCCAAGTCCACAGTTTCCATAACTCTGGGCGGGGGAGAAATATCGCCCGCCTGAGAGAGTAGATCCCTCCTGACCGGGAGCTAGCTCCAAAGGAGAGCCGTCCAGGAGAGAAATCAGGTACGCAAACCATACTCGGGCCGGCCAGAACGGGGCTACTAATAGTAGGCTGACCCCGTCCCGGCAAACCCTCTCCAGAACCCCTGGTAGCAGAGCAATTGGGGGAAAAGCGTGCAGACGTGACCTTGGCCACGGCTGCACCATAGCGTCCAACCCCAGAGGGGCTGTATGACTGATGGAGAACCACAGACGGTAGTGCGATATCTCCTTAGAAGCGAATAGGTCCGCCTCGGCGTGACCGGACCTCAACCAAAGGAGCTCCACCACCTCGGGGGTGGAGTCTCCATTCCCCCGGCCTCGGCCCCTGCCTCGACAGGGAGACTGCTACCACATACAAATACCCAGGAAGATACATTGCTCTCAGTGATAGTAACTTCCCTAGGGACCACAGGAGGACTTGACGGGCCAACTTGTAAAGCCGGCGTGACCGCAGGCCACCCTGATGATTTATATAAGAGACCACCGACGTGTTGTCAGACTGAACTAACACATGATGACCTCTCAGGTCTGCTAGGAAGTGTTTCAGAGCCTGAAACACTGCCAACATCTCTAGACAATTTATATGCCATGATAGATGATGGTCCTGCCACAGACCTTGGGCTGGACGACCACTCATGACCGCCCCCCACCCTGTGAAGGAAGCATCCGTCGTTAGTGTTACGCGACGACAAAGAGCCCCCAGCACAGGATCTTTGGATAGGAACCAAGTTTCTTTCCACAAGACCAGAGCACGAAGGCAGCGCCGCGTGACTTTGATCGTGCGGAGTGGATTTCCCCTCGGGGAGAATCCTTTGGACCTGAGCCATCACCGCAGCGGTCTCATGTACAACAGGCCAAGGTATAACGTTGGACACTGCTGCCATCAAACCCAACAGTTTCTGAAACTGCTTTACAGTGAGTAGCTGGCCTAGCTTTACTGTTTCAAGGCTGAACAATCGAAGCGATGCGGGTGACCGAATCTCAAACGATGCCCAGAAAAGTGGTCTCCTGAGAAGGAGATAAAACACTTTTCTTCACGGTTCAGCCTCAACCCCAACTTCCTGACATGCGCGAGGACGACATCTCGATGCCGAACCGCCATCTGCTCCGTCTGAGCTAAACTCAACCAATCATCGATGACGTTGAGAATGCGAATGCCCTGAAGTCTCAGAGGCACTAGTACTGCATCCGTGCATTTCGTGAAAGTACGGGGAGATAGCTAGACCGAACGGAAGAACCCTATATTGGAATGCCTCGCCCCCGAAGGCAAACCTCAGGAACTTCCTGTGTTGTGGAAGGATGGAAATGTGGAAATAAGCCTCCATTAGATCTATCGTGAAAAACCAGCCCTCGGGCCTGATTTGTGACACGACTTGCTTGATAGTGAGCATCTTGAACTGAACTTCCCTACCGAGCGATTTTATAGGCGCAAATCTAAAGTTGGACGCAACCCCCCATCCTTCATTGGAACGATGAAATATCGGCTGTAATAACCTAGCTCCAAACTGGGAGGAGGAACCCGTTCTATAGCCCCCTTTTGAAGGAGCGTTTTCACCTCTTGTTCCATTACCAGAGCCTGCTCGGGGCCCACACTATGGGCAGAACCCCTTTTCTAAGAGTACCAGTCTCTCGAGACTGGCCTCTGGTGTGATTTGAGCAGCAAACACAGCGCCCTGAAACGGTGCACCGGCAGGCAACAACTGGCTTGACTGCTCTGAGACCCTCCTCAGAGGGAGCGAGCATCCCTCGGGAAAGTGCTCGCTGGGACCGTCTGCGCCCCGGCATGAAGGCGGGGTTAACAGAACGGGCCCCTGAGGGCACCGAGGAGGAATGGGCACCGTAAAAGAGGTGAACACCTTTCTCCCTCGGTGGGGACCACCCTCAGAGTCAGAGGGGGCGAGCGTCCCTCGGGAAAGCACTCGCTGGGACCGTCTGCGGCCCGGCATGAAGGCGGGGTTGGCAGAACGGGCCCTTGAGGGCACAGAGGAAGAATGGGCACCGTAAAAAGAGGTGAACACCTATCTCCCTCAGTGGGGACTGCCCTCAGCATAACCAATATAACTGTCCTCAAATCAGTTCTATTGTTTTTTTTTTGTTTTGTTTTTTTTAAGCTTTTGGCTGTGAGTACCGCGTCTGGTCCCACTGACCAGCAGGGGGAGCGCGAGACGCAATACTCTGCTTTGCTGCGCCTATGCAATGAGCTCGTAGATGGCCGGGGCTGCTCCTGCCCAGCAGCCCCGTGGACGTGAACTTTTAGTGGAAGAAACCTTTTTAAAAGCTACTGCCTGCTATTTTCTTCCTGAAATTATCAATGACAGTATTAACTAAGTCACTGAATAACCCCGAGAGAGAGGAACATCTAGATTAGAAGAAAGCTTTTTCTTTTTCTTCATGTAGGAAAAATTAATTTTACCATAAATCGGCAACCTGACGCAGTTCTCGAACCACGTCAGTACTGCCTTCTCACTCACATTCACGTCCTTTAGCAAATCAGCCCGGTATGCCTGCAATATAGATTGTGCAGACACAACGCAGCCTGACCTGCCGCCGAATACACTTTACAAAGCCAAAATGTTTCATAATGGCTTGGAAAGTATGCCGGTGCTTTAAATGACAATGCAGCCTCGGAAGAGAGATAGCTCGCAAGCTTCTCTTCTACCCGCGGCAAAGCGCCGCCTTTTATTTTCAAAAAGCCTAAATCGGAATATGATAATGTTCTTAGTCTATTAGAAGCCAGCTTCTTCCATAATCTCGACACCTCAGTATGCAGATCATGAAAAAAAAAACGGCAAGCACCGGCGTGGAGGTTGCACACGGGAAGGGAGAAATGTTTCATCTAACTTAGATTAATAACAGACTCCTAACCACTGGCCACTCAATGTTTAATGATTTTGATACAGCTCGAGTGAGAACCTCCATGAGCTCTTTGCTTTTGGGAGTGTGAGGTGGCGAATCTCACATCTCCCTCATCAATACTGCTATTTTTATCTCGTCAGTTTTTATAACTAGAAAGTTGCAGTACTGTGATCAGCCCAGGCGAAAGAAACCGCAGAGCGTGCTTCCGAACCGGGGCTGAGACACTGGATCTAACAGGTAAAGGCAGAGATAAGGCAGAGCCCGTCTCTAACCCCGCTGAGAGATCCATCTGCGATCCCACGATAAGCGCCGCCGCTCTGCCTCAGCAGAAGCGGGACCCGAACCACGGGGAGCGCGCACCGGGCCCCCCTCCTCGAAGAGCGCTCGGCGGGAGCGGAGCGTCCTTAACGGCAGACGCTCGCAATGCTCACAATCAGCTCCCTCAAGAGAAGATTGGGCATGCTACACTCCCAAACAAACAACACAAAGATCGTGTGTATCCCCACTCGTTAAATAATGCGAGCAGGGACACACTTTCTAAACTGCTGTTCGCTCGCCATTATCTCTCTGATATATATATATATATATATATATATATATATATATATATATATATATATATATATATATATATAAAATTGTTTGTGTGGTGCAGAGTATGTAAGGACAGACAATATTTCACACAGGGACAGATTCACATATAGCGCGACTGAAGGCGCAGAAGCTGATGCGCTTGTGTTTTTGGGGTGCTTTATAGTTTCCTGGTCAATGACGTTACCCGCCTATGACGTTCCGTCTCTCCATTGGGCTGATTCCATACGTGCTTCATGACGCACAACGCAGGGGCGTTCCCACAGCGCTTTACGCAGCTCGAGATCCCTTGAAAGGGAACTAACTTTAGCTGGACAATAACTTTGTTCTAGAGCTGCAGTAATGCCAAAACAATCTCTGTTACTTTAATTTCCTATTATCACTGTAAAGCAGCTTTGAAACAATATTGTTAAAAGCACAAGATAAATGAAGGTGACTTGACTTGACTGGGATCGCTGATGACTCTTTCGGCAGTTCAGAATCGATTTTTTTTTTTAGGAGATAACAACTTTATTTGTCATGCACTTTGATCTTTGAAACTTTTCAGATATTTTACATTCACAAACAGCTATATTACACCCTGCATGAAAGGTAATATTCGAAAAAGCATAATAGGGGCACATTAAGTATTCTTGGCAAATACAAGCATACTGAAAAGTCTAGGTATATTTGGCCTATACTTGTACTTTATCTTTTCATTGAGATATACTAAAGAAAAGTTCAATTAACTATTCAAAGTATACTAGGCTTGTAGTTGTGTTTACTCTTTTGATAGAGTAGTCTATTAAATACTTTTGTCATAAATAATGGAAAAATGCTGGGGAAAGAGTTCAATAAAATGTTGTATACTAGTTTACTGAGAGTATTCTTTAAAATGTGCTTTGATAAACTAAAAATGGGTTAGAAGTATTTAACTAGTTAACTAACATTACACCCATAGTTCTGTAATGACGCCATATTGACGTTCAACATTTGACCTTTGAACTGGGTAATTTTTTAGACTCTATGACAGGTGCAGGAAATTTACATGATTAATATGTAATATTATTTTTAATTACAAATATTAACATTGTTGTTATAAACATGATTAATACATATGAATACAGATTTTTTATAAACAAACACGATTTATTATGTGTATGCCTATTTATTTACCCAATAGGCCATGTTTTTTTTTTTTTTTTTTTTTTCCATTTTCCTGTTTTTCTTTAACTGGTTTATTTACACTCACCTAAAGGATTATTAGGAACACCATACTAATACTGTGTTTGACCCCCTTTCGCCTTCAGAACTGCCTTAATTCTACATGGCATTGATTCAACAAGGTGCTGAAAGCATTCTTTAGAAATGTTGGCCCATATTGATAGGATAGCATCTTGCAGTTGATGGAGATTTGTGGGATGCACATCCAGGGCACGAAGCTCCCGTTCCACCACATCCCAAAGATGCTCTATTGGGTTGAGATCTGGTGACTCTGGGGCCATTTTAGTACAGTGAACTCATTGTCATGTTCAAGAAACCAATTTGAAATGATTCCAGCTTTGTGATATGGTGCATTATCCTGCTGGAAGTAGCCATCAGAGGATGGGTCTATGGTCAGAAACAATGCTCAGGTAGGCCGTGGGATTTAAACTATGCCCAATTGGCACTAAGGGGCCTAAAGTGTGCCAAGAAAACATCCCCCACACCATTACAACACCACCAGCAGCCTGCATAGTGGTAACAAGGCATGATGGATCTATGTTCTCATTCTGTTTACGCCAAATTCGAACTCTACCATCTGAATGTCTCAACAGATATCGAGACTCTTCAGACCAGGCAACATATTTCCAGTCTTCAACTGTCCAATTTTGGTGAGCTCTTGCAAATAGCCTCTTTTTCCTATTTGCAGTGGAAATGAGTGGTACCCGGTGGGGTCTTCTGCTGTTGTAGCCCATCCGCCTCAAGGTTGTGCTTGTTGTGACTTCACAAATGCTTTGCTCCATACCTCGGTTGTAACGAGTGGTTATTTCAGTCAAAGTTGCTCTTCTATCAGCTTGAATCAGTCGGCCCATTCTCCTCTGACCTCTAGCATCAACAAGGCATTTTTGAAATGCAATTTGTGGGAAATTAGAGTTCAGAAAATAATTTCATGGTAGCCTATATTAGGCCTATCCACCTTATTCCTAACTTAAAAAGAACCAACAGCAGCAGAAAAGTCAAGGACAGCTGAGAACAGCTCTCTATCAAGAGCTTTGGATTTCAACCAATGACTCAAAAACCAGTGATCGTCACTCTGATTGGGTAAGGCAGCACATCATTACCCATCCAGTAAACGCCACTCTGATTGGCCGAGGCAGCATGCCAAGTATTTGGCACGGCACAGCTTTTCAGCCTGCATCGCCGGTGAACCCTTCGTTTGTTTTTATTATTATTTTTTTTTAAATTATTATTATTATTATTATTATTATTATTATTATATTTTTATTAGTAGTATTATTTGCTGTTTCCCCTCATTGATTCATTGCGTATTCTTCCAAAACTATGTGCACTCCACACTCCAGATCAGCAGGTGGCGGTAATGCACCTTTTACGTTGGCTTGCCAATCAGCCATAAAACAACAGAAGAAGAAGAAGAACAACCCATCATTTCCTCTAAATTGAAGGTAAGTTCGGTCAGCCTAGTGAATTCTATGTCCATGTGTACGTTAGTGATGGGCAGATCGAGGCTTCGTGAAGCAATAAAACAGTTGAACCAAATGGTCCATATTGTTTCGAGGCTTCGAATCAATCCGACACCCGTCTCAACGGTGACACCTAGTGGTCACTTGCAGATACCCAAGTGAATTCCGTGCTTGTTAGCATTCAGTTTGAAAGAGTTACAATGTCTGGAAGGAACACAAAACTTCGTGCTGCAACCCAGCAGCAGAGGCCTGGCTCACAGGTGACGCCCTCGGCTACAGGTAGTTCATCCCTGCCTTGCGGCTCGAACTCGCCCAGGCATGACGCTCAGGCTAGCGTTACCGATGCGGACGCCTTGAAGCTCGAACTGCTAACGTGTTTGAGACAAGACATTGCGGAGATTTTTAATACTGAACTCCGAGCGGCACTGGGAGACGACCTATCTACAATCAGAGCAGACTTGCAAGCCGTAAAAACCCAGCTTGCAAATGATAAACCAGCCGCGGATGCTGAATTAGCCGTACTCAAAGGTACTGTGGGGGAAGTGGAGGTGTCCCTTTCGTCATGTACGGACGACATTGTTGATCTGAAGTGCAAATATGAACGCTTAATTTCCGATTTTTCCAAGTTGGAGAATAAGTGTGAGGACCTGGAATCCAGATCACGTCGCCAAAACATAAGAATCGTTGGTGTTTCTGAAGACACAGTTGTTAACCTGTTAACCTTCGCCAGAGCGAGGGCGCTCTGAGCGTTTTTTTTTTTAAATCGTTCAAAGTTACTATCAGATTCAATGTTAATACCTTGACAAACTACACATCATTAAAAAGATATAAGACTGAAGGTTTAGTATTTGACCACTATTGTATTCTGAGAATCTTATAGTGACAGTTATGTCTTAATTTGTGTCTGGAGTTATGTAATCAAAAAATGAGTCGATACCTTTGATATGAATTATGAGCGTCAGCCGCTTCCATTCAGAAAAAAACTCCAGTGAGATCGTCACGACAGAGCTTGACAAAACAACGTCCATCAGGGCTTTTAGCTCAAAAGTGTACAGATTTGGAGAAATATTGATAGATTCTCATAGGTTTACATCAGATTTATATAGACAGGAATCATATTTATTGAATATCTACCCAAATGCGTCGATTTAATCATTATGAGCGCTGGAGACTCTGATGTAGTGTTTTCAATACATACAGGCAGCCTGAGGGCGCCCTGTGCACATATGCAGTCCAAATTTGGAACACGAAGAAGAATCATATCATGTGACATTTCAGGAAGTCCATCACGACGTAAACACTAACAGAGATCGCTGTAACACGCAGATAAAGATGTTTTGAAGACAATAAACATGATTGCAATGATATTTGGTTTACCTGTGTTCTTCGAGCCATGTCAGGTATTTTCATAATAATAGATTATATGTATAATGTAATGCTAATCGATATAGACTTTATCATCGTGAAGAATACTATAAAATACTATATTTTCTGTCCGATTTTTTTATCTGAAGCCAAATCAGAGCACAGAAGGTTATTTAAAACACTCGACTTGTGCTATAAAGTAAGTTTTAGAGCACAAACATGGTTTTAATCTCATAAATTGTCGTGTATTGATGGTGTGCTAAGCTAACATGCTAGCTAGCCCTTGGTGCACCTGCTACCTAGCTGTTATATTTATGAATATTTCTAAATAGGACTGCTTGCTGAAATGTTTCTTTTTTCAAGAAGGTCATTTTATATAGTTTCAAATGTAAGGTGAGAACTTTGAGAACTTTCCCTAAAAGAGATTAGGGGTTGAAACAGTGTGAATAGCCAGTCGTTAGTAATTATAATGCAGACAAAAGAAAGCATATTTAGAGGCTGGAGAGGTGTGAATGTGTGCAGGGGAGACTGACACTGAATGGAGATCGTTTAGACCACAACACAATAGAGAAAATAGACTGAATAGATGCTTAGAAAATGACAATAAACATCAGTTTGCTTTTTAGAGTCTAATCAAAATAAAGTCGTTTGACATGATCTTGAAAAACATTTAACTAAATAAAGAGTTTTAGACATATCATCTTCAGATTTTAAATATAACATGGTCAGACATGTGGCTTTAGCTGCAGTGCATTTCTAGATTGCTACAGGGCCAACTTCAATTTTATTTTCATGAAAATATTTCATAAAAATAAATTTCTAATAACTTGACAAAACTTTGAAGCTATTTATAACATTTATTTTTCATTATGACAATAATTAATTCTACATTTGCAATAAACTGCCAGGTGTCAGCTTTCAAATGAGATCATACTTGTGCTTTTAGAACAAATGGTTCATGAACTGTATCAGTTTCAGTTTGGGTATGCCATTTCTGGGGATTTTTCAAAATTGGGGGTGAAGCTTAACAGGTTAACCCTTAGGGGTCTGAGCTGTTTGGGGGCTCTTTCGGTGTTTTGATATGCCCTGACATTTGTGCTTATTTCAGCTACTTAAAACATACCATTTGCCAACATATAAATTTGCTGTATTCAGCACAAACTCTGCTACAATAATATGTGAGCAAAATGGATGTACATGTTTGCATTTTATAGAAAAAAAATAATATGCGTGGTTAGTACGTTTTGGGAAAAAAAATGTCACCGCAATAAGGCCATTTAACACATACTGAATAGTTGTAAACAATACTTTTGAGTTACTATTCTTGTAGGCTAGAATTTTTACTTCAAAATGAAGTGAAAATCATTCTGACCACTCTTTCAGAAAGATCAATATAACGATTTGAATTTCTTACATCAGTTTTTGGGTCATTACTGCTGTATGCGTGGGAGTGTTAATGCCCATGAATATTAATGTGATTCACACCTGGGAAGACTAAAGACACTCCCCCAATGTCTAATGGCCCATCAAGGTGCTGTGAGGCAGCCTGAAGTAAGAATGATTCACTGATGAATAAAAAGTTAAAAAGAACAGCATTTATTCAAAATAGAAATCTTTCCTAAGAACATAAAGACTTAAAGTCATTCATATCACTTAACACTTCCTTTAAAAAAAAAAAAAAAAAACATAAAAAGACCAAACTTGTTTTTTTTTATATATAAAAACATATATATATATATATATATATATATATATATATATATATATATATATATATATATATATATATATATATATATATATATATATATATAAAATATTGCTTATATAGTGGTTATATAAATAAAAAAAAGTGCATTCAAAGAATCCTAAAAAACTATCACAGGTTAAAAAAAATTAAGCAGCACAGCTGTTTACAACATTGATTTAAAAAAAAAAAAAGTATATCAGAATGATTTCAAAAGACTGATGGTGACGATGTAAACACAACAAAACAAAAGCAAAAAACTCTTAGCACATTATCCAAAGTAAACTGATGGACAATTATGATTATAGATGCACAATGTATTTGTTGATGGACAGAGAAACATCTATTGATGGGTAGACCGCGTAACCGCGAGTATCTGTTTATGGCCCATATAGACCGCACGCATTTACTGATACACTCAATGAACGGCTGTACCTAATACAAATAAAACATCCCCAGTTATCTAGCAGAGCATTCATTTAGTCCGCTCTTAAATAAGAGATCTAGAGCTAAAATGTTTTGTTTTTGAACTCAAGCTGAGCGCTCGTGTCCTGCTATCAGTGTCATGGATACAGTCTCTTGTGGCGGCACGCGCACGCAGTCTTCACTCGCTCTTAGGACGTGCTCTTCAATCTATTGCCATTGCGGACACTATTCATTCCGGTGAAATCACAAAATAAAATGCACACAAACGGGTGTCGTATATACGTGTGTGCTTGATATAGACTGTAACCACTGATGAACATATTCGGTTTTGATGAGAGAAAAAAATATGCCGGGGGCAGATTCGAATCCGTAACCTCTGACACGCTTGGCAACCGATCTAACCACTAGACCACAGAAGAACTCAAACAAAACTCGCAGATCGATATATTTCACTAAATCATTATAACCTAAGCAGTTATTTAAAAAGTTTACACGAGCGTATAGGCCTGCTACAGGAATGTTGTGTTGAGGTAATTACTAGGCAAACTATAGTCTGAAAATGCATTTGAGCTCTATGATCAGAAAAGGAATTATAAAACACTAAACAACTTACCGGTAGCCTACTCCGAACTTGAATCCTCGGGGTCAATTCGTTCTTCAAAATGGAACGTTTGTCGTCTGAGTTTCAAATTCCACTGAGAAAAAGGTGAATTATTCCCATTTGTCCATAATCCTCTGAAGGAGTAACGTTAGCGTGCTTCCATCCCTAAAACGCGATGAACTATCTGTGAATCTCTGATGAAGAATCTGTGTTTGGCATTGATCGGGGGGCGTGCCGCGTGTGATGCATAGATTTACCATGTCAAAAGCGCTGGGGGTGTGGCGGGCTCACCTAATTATTTATAATGAAGGGAGAGCGAAAAAACTGCAACTCTCCTTTGTTTCAAACGGATTACATAAACTGTAAATATATTTTTTTAAAATAAATTACTTCATTTAAAAGAAGAGAATCTCAGCTTCATAAAGAGACATATCTCGTATCTCTGTGACAAGTATTGAGAGAGTTACAGTTAATATTTCGGACGCATTTCAGAACGGACCTCACTGACAGAGACGAGTTAAAACGTGCATCATGTTTATTTTTCTTTATTTGACGAAAAGCACAACACTTTGTTTTTATTGTGAGTACCCACAAAAAAAATAGAAACTTAACAGGATCTAATGATGTACAACACTTATATTTAAGATCAAAATCAACAGAGTAATTTGATTCTCTTTTGCACTGATAAGGAAAAAGTCCAGCAAAACACGTGGACGCGGTTTTCGACCCCTAAGGGTTAACACTACCGCGATCGCCGCCCTGCTAATGGACGTGCTGAAGTTGGAAAAAGAGCCGCTATTAGACCGAGCACACAGATCAGCTCAGCCGAGGCCCAGACCAGATGAGCGACCTCGTCCCATTATCGCCAGATTCCATTACTACACCGACTGTGCAGATGTTTTGCGACGCGCAAGAGAGGGCCAACGGTTCGGTGCGGGGAACGTGAAGATTAGTATTTTTCCCGATCACACTGCCAAGGTAGCCCGAGCCAGGGCTACCTTCAACGAAGTTAGGAAGCTCCTGCGAGGCGTTGAGGGGGTCCGCTACGGTCTTTTTTACCCGTAGCCCGACTGCGGATCAGCTATAGGAGGTGTGGAAAAGGACTTTGTTTCAGCGGACGTGCTAAAGCTTACGTCGAGAAGATGAAATTGGGTTAATAATATACAAGTGGCATCCTACAATTATATCATGCCTTCAGTTTACATTGAATATTGTTTACATCCTGTGTTCATATATTATAAGCCTTTTTACTTTTTTTTTTTCCTTTCAAGGATAATAAAGTATACTACTACAAATTTGAGATTCTTTCATCCTCCTTATCATTTCTTTGGTGAATTAAAATCGAGGTGTAATAGCGTTTTACTGTAGCCCAATGTTATGTTAATAATATAAGTTTAGTTTACGATAAGTGCGAAGTGTGTATATTTCCTCTTTAAAATTTAAATTAGGCCTAGTTTGCAAACGCACTTGCTAATATCTTTATTATTGATGTTGGGTTTGACCCGTATAGGGGTATATCAGTATTAGCTGAGCCTTAAATGCAATCGACTCTGGGAGTCTCTTAGGTTAGCTAAGTGATTCTCCGAGTTGTCACTGTTTGTGGCGACAGTTTTCTTACTTGGAATATACGAGGGCATGAGCAATTCCTATTAAAAGATCCAGGGTTTTTACTCATCTGAAGCGACTTAGCGCTGAATTGTGTTTTTGCAGGAAACCCATCTTAGACTTAAGGACCATCACAGGCTCCGGTCTTCCGGATAGGTCAGATCTCCACCTCTCAATTTTAACTCAAAGCCAAGGAGTTGCTATTTAATTGGTAATAAAGTAAATTTTATCTAGTGAGGTTATTGCAGATAAAAATGGCAGATATCTCATATGGCAGGCACATTAAGCAGACCAGTGTTGCTTGTCAACGTTTATGCACCTAATTTTGATGATGTTGATTTTGCCAATAGACTACTAGCGACATACCTCATTTAAACTCATTTGTTAATTTTTGGGTGATCTGAATTGTGTGTTTGACCCAGTGTTGGACAGATCTAGTCCCGCACAATGTCCCAATCATCTATGTCCAAATCCTTCGCTGATTTCATGACTCAGAGTGGTTTAGTGGATCCTTGGAGGCATCGTAATCCCTCAAACCAAAAAGTTTTCTTTCTTCTCCCAGGTACATCAGTCTTACTCAAGAATTGATTAATTTTTTTTTATAGATAATAGTATTAATCATTGTGTTGTTTCAACTGATTATTCAGCTATTCTAATATCTGATCATGCTACCATTGTTTCTTGATGTTCAATTATCCTACATAAATATACTGCAACCGCTTTGGAGACTAAATTCTTTATTGCTGGCAGATAAAACATTTTGTATTTTATTTCCAATTCTATTGATGAGTATTGATCATATTCACTGCTTTGGGAGTCATTGAAAGCATTTCTCAGGGGACAGATTATTTCGTACTCCTCCTACTCCAACAAAAAAACATAAAACAAGGCTGTCAGAACTTTTGTTAGCTATTGGTAACCTTGATCAAGAATGTGCATCTGACCCCTCCCCAGAGCTATTTAAGAAGCGTCTTGATCTCCAAACAGAGTTCGATCTAATTTCTTCTAAAAATGCAGAGCGAATGTTATTATTAACTCGTGGTACTTTTTATGAACACGGTGATAAAGCAAATCGGTTATTAGCACACCAGTTAAAACGGCAATCCACTTCACGTCTCATACCCCAAGTTAAGAATTCTTCTGGTATACCTGTCACAGATCCTAAGGAAATTAATGCATTGTTTACGTCATTTTATTCTGCTTTGTACAAATCAGAATTTCCGACAAATACCAGCAAGATGAATCAGTTTCTGTATAACCTTGAAAATCCTACTATTGCTTGTGATCGTGTAAAGGAATTGGATGCTCCACTTTCCTTGGAAGAATTACTGCTTTCTATCAAAGCAGTGCAGTCTAATAAAGCCCCTGGTCCTGATGGATTTACAGTAGAGTTTTTTAAGAAATTCAGTGAAAATTGGCCCCATTACTTTTGCAGATGTACAATGAATCTTTGGAAAACGGTTTGCTACCTCCCACACTTACTCAAGCATCAATATCTCTTCTCTTGAAGCCTGACAAGGATCCTAACCTCTGTGGCTCTTATAGACCTCTTTCCTTACTAAATGTTGATGTAAAGGTATTGGCTAAGACTATTGCTCTTCGTTTGGAAAAGGTTTTGCCTAGTATTATTTCTGAAGAACAGAATGGCTTTATTAATGGACGCCATTTATTTTATAATATTCGTACTCTATTAAACATAATTTACTCTGCGCAAACAACAGATTTACCTGAGCTTGTAATATCATTAGATGCTGAGAAGGCTTTCGACAGGGTAGAGTGGGGATACTTATTTGCCGTATTGAAAAAATTTGGCTTTGGAGATAAATTTATAAATTGGGTGAGATTATTATATACATCACCACAAGCTTGTGTTCAAACAAATGACATCCGCTCTGAGTATTTTCCATTAGAGCGAGGGACGCGTCAGGGTTGTCCCCTGTCACCATCTTTGTTTGCCTTGGCTATTGAACCGCTCTCCATAATGTTACGATCCTCAACCTGTTTTAAAGGTATTTTTCGCAATAACGTCGAACATCGTTTATCTTTATATGCAGACGATTTATTGTTATATGTATTTGACCCAGTATCCTGCCTTCCGACCATTTTGTCCACTCTTAAATCATTTAGTTCTTTCTCTGGATATAAAATTAATTTACAAAAGAGCGAATGTTATCCCATCAATACAGTGGGTTTGCTACTTCAACAAATTGACTTGCCCTTTAATATCAGTCACTCTGGCTTCAAGTATCTCGGTATTAGTGTGACACGGACATTTTCCAGTCTTCTGTCTGCTAACTTTTCCCCACTTTTAGCCAAAATTAAATCTGATCTCCAGAGATGGAACAATCTACCTCTTTCCCTTATTGGCAGGATCAATGTTATTAAAATTAATGTTTTTCCTAAATTTCTTTTCTTGTTTCAATCCATTCCTCTATTTCTACCTAAATATTTCTTTGACTCCTTAGACAAAATGATAAGTTCCTTTATATGGTGTGCGAAGTCTCCACAGGTCCGTAAGTCATTACTTTAGCAATGTAAGTTTGGTGGTGGTCTTGCTCTACCGAACTTCCAATTTTACTACTGGGCTAGTCATATTCATAAAATACGCTGCTGGAATGAGTTTCCTTATTTACCTTGGTGTAGACTGGAAGCCCTTTCTTGCTGTCCGAAATCCTCTATATCTGCCCTCATACACTCTTCTCTTCCAACCAAAATCTCGCTATACGTTAAAAACCCTGTGGTGCTTAACACTTTAAAAGTTTGGTATCAATTCAGGAAACATTTCAAATTTGTAACATCATCTCTAGCTGGTCCACTGTGTAGGAATCATTTGTTCCCTCCCTCATCTCTTGATTCTACTTTTTTAACATGGCATAACAAATGTATACGTTGTTTTGCTGATTTGTATTCCAATGGTATTTTTAAAAGTTTTACCAATGTGTCATCATTGTATGGATTACCTGTGAACCATTTCTTTAGATATCTTCAAATTCGGCACTTTGTTTCAAAAAGTTTTCCAATTTTCCCTTCTTACCTCCTCAACAACCATGGGATAGATTGCTTGACTTTAAGCCACAGCAAAGAGGGATTGTCTAAGAAATGTATAACTGTATTCTGGATCTTTGTAACCACACAAACTCAAAAACAAAGACTGCTTGGGAGGAGGAACTGGGACAACAATTCAGTGAGGAGTGGTGGCAAAAGGTCATTGACAGACTGAGTACTGTGTCATCTTGTGCACGTCTTGTACTGATTCATTTCAAAGTTGTACACAGGGTCCATTTCTCCAAAGCAAGATTATCTGCAATTTTCCCAGGAGTAGAGGATAAGTGTGAAAGATGTCTTAACCCAAGTTGTCATTTGAGCCACATGTTTTTTCTTTGTCCACGGTTACACAATTTTTGGTCTGGTTTCTTCAACATAATTTTAATTATAATAGGAGTACACCTTCAACCTTGCCCCTTAATTGCTATTTTTGGGACCCCAGAAAAATCAGATCTATTTAATTGTGCACAGAAAGAAATTCTCAAATTCACATCTTTATTGGCCAGACGTCAAATTCTCTTACAGTGGAAATCTCCAAATCCTCTGTCAGTTTCGCAGTGGCTTACTGATGTTATGCATTTCTTAAAACTTGAGAAAATTAAATACGTCATATTTCATATCCATCATATTTTGCAGACTTACAGGTATTACCAGACTAAGTCCTGTTATATATAGCCAGGGTGGGGAGGGGGTGGGTTTGGTTTGGTTATGTCATGTCTTTTTCCTTTCTTGTTTCCTGTTATCTGTTTAAAATCTAAATTGTAAGAGTTGTCTATTGTATGTAACTTGATTCAGTTTTCAATAAAAATATGTGAAAAAAAAAAAACAGTTCTCTGCCGCCCAAGCACAGATGGAGGCAATCCGGCACATCCTGCCCCGGTGGTCCACTGCTGCCTCCACCCCGCCACCGGTGGCAGTTCCTCCGCCTGCTCGTCGCCGAGGGCGTTCCCCGGCTGCCGCCGCAGAAGCCTCCAGCCAGGCCTCAACATGGAGCCGGCTGCAGTAGGGACGCCCAGCCCGCTACCAAACCAGGTGGTAAGCGACAGCGAAAGCTTTCCAGAGCGGGCCGCCTAGGGATGGAGGAGGATGCTCTTGGAGTTGGTCACCGATCCACTCCCTCCCTCCAGGTGAGGGCCGGTGGAGTCTTTGTTTGTTTGTGTATCTGTTCCACCGCTGGCTCCCAAAAGAATGGAGCAAGCGGTACCCACACTTCAAAGAAAGAGCAAATTCCTTTGTTCCTGGGTTCCAAGAGGGCAAGTCTGGGGGTGTGCGACTCTGTAAAGCCTTGCACCCCTCAGCTCCCTCTTGTTTGCCAGCACGGCAGCTGGGTGCGGTTCGAGGACCCGGTCATCCGCCTTCTCACGCATCCCTGGTCGTCTCATAGAGACAGGTAAGTGTCGTGCACCACACTCAGACCCTGCTTCGGGCCACCTCTGGGCCTTTCTAGCTGGGTCCCTGTCCTCCACCTCGCTGCCCCACGTCGGGTACGTCTGCTATCAGACTCGGCTTGCGATTCATTTCGCTGGCTTCCGCCCTGGCTCAGTGATATTAATCATACCTAGGTGTTGAGCTAGATGCTCCTAAAATTAGTGATATTCATCACACCTACATGTTGAGCATTGCTCCTGTCCTGTGTGCGCACGTCGCATTCCTACTGGCGAAGGACGCAATGTAGCCCTTCCTCCAGCCGATATGAAGACTGTTTTTTATGCACCCGAATTCATTGTACCTTAGAGTGGTGGGTCATGGCCATCTTGGACCTGTGTCAATTAAACGGGCCCTTTTCCGAAAGTCTCTGTTCTAGTTGCTAACACAGATGCATTTCCAAATGCTCCGTCCCCAAGGTTGGCCTGCAGCTTTCGACCTGAAGGACAGTACTTCAGATCTCGATCCCTCCGCACCACTGATCATTCTGTGTTCTTGTTGAAGGTGCGAAGTATCAGTACAAGGTCCTACCCTTCGTGTGCTCCATAGCCAGTTGGGTGTTCAGGTCAACTGGAAGAGAGTAATCTCGCCCTCGGGCTGAGTATCTCTTTTTCAGTTTGGAGAAGGACTCGGTCCAACACATCTCTTCAAGAAAGAGTGTGTTCGGTTGGTGCTTTATAGAAGTGAGAAAGGGTCCCACTGAAAGAATTTTCAGAGGCTCCTGGGGCATATGGCAGACGCAGCCATTTGGCTTCCTTCATATGAAGACCGCTTCAGCACTAGCTTTATGATCGAGTCCCAAGGTGACAACAGATCACCCCGGTCTGCCGCCAAACGCTCAGACCTTTTTTTCTCCGGGCCTGTCCGCTCCTAGAACGAGGTCCACTAACACCGTTGAGGGGCCACGTACAAAGGGCATGCTTTAACGAAGGCCTGGGCGACCTCCGACTGCATTGGCATTCGTGCCTCGAGTTGTTAAAAAGCAGTTCACCTCGCTTTGAGCCACCGCTGATCAGTTCAGTTCATCTTTATTCGTTTCCCGAAGGCAATTTGGTTGAAGCAAGACAGGCATACACATAAAAACACTGTCATACACATTCACAAATAAATACATTTACATAGAGTTTAAAAACTTTACAACTGATGGAACAAATGAATTTTTAAAACGATTCGTTTTACTAAGCGGCATTCTATACCGACTACCAGACGGAAGAAGATCGAACTCATAATACAGGGGGTGAGAAACTTCAGACAGAATGTTCTGTGCTTTACCCAAAGCCTGTCTACGATATAACTGAGCCATGGTCATCTGCTTCCTCCCCGTTATTTTATTTCCTTGGATAATTATCCTCTCAATTCGATTTTTATTTTTCACACTCAGAGAATTGAACCAGCACAACAAAGAATAGGATATGCACGACTCAATATAGGATCTATAAAACATACACATCAATGTTTTATCCACATTAAATGACCTTAATTTTCGCAAACAATGCAACCTTTGCTCTCCCTTCTTACACAAGGCATCAGTATTTGCGAAAAAAGTCAGTTTACTATCTAATATAGTACCCAAGTACTTGTACTGTTCAACACTCTGGATACCCTCACCATTTATACTTATTTGCTTATCATCAATCAATTTCCCTCTCAATCTAAAATCAATACTAATCTCTTTCGTCTTCGAGACATTGAGTTTTAAAAAAGCATTTTGACACCAAGCAGCAAAGTCATCAACCACAGGACCATGCATAGAATCCTCCTCACTCAATAAGCTAACAATTACAGAGTCATCAGCAAATTTTAAGATGTGCCTATTACTAAAACCACTCTTACAGTCATTAGTGTACAGAATAAATAATAAGGGAGAGAGGACACATCCTTTAGGTGACCCAGTGGATGACACCAACCATTCAGAATAACAGTCGTTTACTTTGACTCTCTGTCTTCTCTGTACAAGGAAATCTAAAATCCAGCCTACCAAATAATAATCCAACCCAAATTCGTTAATGAGTTTATCAATTAAAACATGTGGCTGAATATTGTTAAAGGCCGATGAAAAATCAATAAAAAGTAATTTGACAAAAGTTTTCGGCTTCTCTAAATGTTGAAATACTAAATGTAGGAGAGTTGCAACAGCATCTTCTACACCTCGTTTATTTCTGTACGCAAATTGAAGAGGGTCTAGAAAACTCTCAGTCTTTTTCATAATTTCTCTCTTAACTAATTTTTCTAGGCATTTCATCACTAAGGATGTAAGTGCCACAGGTCTAAAATCATCTACTAACTGTGCATTCTGCTTTTTTTGCAATGGAATGACAGTAGACTGCTTCCACCGTGCAGGCACTTTTTGCATTTGTAGGGACCAGACAGAAATTTCATAAAATATAGGTCCTAGCTGCTCAGCACATTTCTTAAGTAAACATCCACCTATATTATCAGGCCCCATGGCCTTCCTAATTTTACATTGTTTAATAACTGTTATCACATCCCCTACGTCAAAAGGGACACAGCCAAACTCTCTATTTATCCAACACTTATTTTTTAAATCCTCAATTTCTGATTTAAAATCATACGTATCAAATCTCATATAAAATTTATTAAATTCCTGTGATAAAGCTGCATCTGAACTGAATCCTTTTAAACGAATTGTATTTTTTTCTTTTCCTCTTATCCTGACCTGTGATTAAATGCATCCCCTCCCAAACAGAACCTAAATTCCCCTCTTTCAATTTGAACTCAAGATCTTCCTTATATACTGTTTTAGCCCTCTTTATTTCACACTTAATTTCTCTTTTTAGCGTAAAATACTCAACGATATTTCCCTCTTTATAAGCCCTATTTCTTTTCGACAGAAGAATCTTAATTGATTTCGTAACCCACGGTTTACTGTTTGGGAATTTCTTAAAAGATTTCACAGGTATTAACATGTCCTCACAAAACGTCACGTAACTACAAATTGCATCTGTTACTTGATCAATGTCCGAGCCAGAGTCCATAAAAGCAGTCCAATCTGTACAATCCAGACACCCTTTTAAACGTGACGTAGCCTCTGCAGACCAGTCCTTCGTCTTAATCACCTGTGCCTTTTCCCGTTTCAAAACAGTTTTATATATAGGGACAAGTAAAATCATATTATGATCTGATGTTCCCAAAGGTGGTTTACCGAATGACTTGTAAGCTCCTTTAATCGACCCATAACACAAGTCCAGGATTGAATCCTTACGTGTTGGACAAGTTACATACTGATTAAAATGGCCCAGTGATTTCTTCAAAGAACACTTATTAAAATCTCCCAAAATAAAACAGGGTGCGTCGGGAGATGCAGTTTGCAGTTCATAAACCACACGTTCAATCTCCCTAACCGCATTATCCTCATTTGCTTGGGGGTGGATGTAAACAACCGTGACGAACAACTGAGGAAACTCCCGGGGCAAGTACACAGGTCTTAGTGCCACAGTCAATAACTCAATGTCTTTCGTGCACACTTTCCCCTTCACGTGCACCGATTTACACCAACTTTCTCTAATATACAGACATACCCCAACTCCTTGCACTTTACCGGTTACCGTCTCATCCCGATCCATACGAACGGGCACTCCGAAATCATCCAGTCGTAGGCTCGAATCCGAATCCCCCTCGGAGAGCCAAGTCTCCGTGAGCGCCATCACGCAAACATTCCTGAAGTCATGCAGAAATTTCACCATAGCTTGAAGCTCATCCGTCTTCTTCCGTAGAGACTGCACGTTCGTTAACAAAATTGTAGGGAGAGGAATCTTAGAAAGAGTTTGGTTTTTCATTCTCTGACGAACACCTCCTTTCCGTCCTCTCTTCCGAATCTTAAATGTACAATCCTTTTGTCGAAAGCGAAAGCGATCTTGTTTATTTCCGACAGCAACATGTGAAAAACTTCCCAAATCAGGATAACCAAAACCCGCGGGTTGCTTCACACTGTTCGGCTTGTACCATTGTAACAGAAAGTCCCGGGAATATTGGATTCTTGCCGAATCCTGAGGTGACTTGAACACACACAAGCTCAGGTGGATCAATGTCAGTAAAACAATAATCCCCATTTTCTCCATTTAGCCTCCTCCTTTACCAGTTCATTAGGGTTTAAAACCAAAATCCCGCATCCAACAGTGTTGGGGAAAGAAAAAGTTATTCTTAAGACGCACAAAAAACACGAGAAACAATTGACAAACACAAACGAGCACACCGACACCTGTAGCTTCGAGTCGCCGCGTGCGCATGCGCCTCCATTCCTCCTCAGCGAGTTTGTACTGGTCTGAACATCGCGACCGTTGCAGTGATGAACATATTCGGTTTTGATGAGGGAAAAAAAAATATACCAAGGGTGGATTAGAACCCGTAACCTCTGACACGCTTGGCAAAAGATCTGCCACTAGACCACTGAAGTACTCACACAAAACTTGCGGATCGATATATTTCACTAAATCATTATAACCTAAAAAAACTCAAAAAGTTTACACAAGCGTATAGGCCTACACGAATGTTGTGAGGTAATATTTCCTATGTCAAAAGCTAGGCAAAATCGAAGCTGTGTCCCAATGTGAAGGCTGCATCCTCCGAAGGCCACATTTGAAGGCCGCTTGGCCGCATTTGAAGGCCGATTGCGTCACAGCGGCGCGACGAAGGCTGTCCCAATTCAAAGGCTGCATCTTTGAAGGCCGCATTTGAAGGCCGATTGCGTCACCGCAGCGTGATGAAGGCTGTCCCAATTCAATTCAGCATCCTTCGAAGGCCGTATTCGAAGACCGGTTGCGTCATCGCGGTGCGACGAAGGCTACCCTGATTCAAAAGTGACGCCAAATGCACCCTTCGTTTCCCTGTGAAAGGAAGGATACATAAATGGATCCTTAGCGGCCTATCCTACCCTGATCTACCCCATAATTCATTGCGCACCGGTGACGACAGCATTTTTAGTGCAGCATTTGGTGTGTAGCCTACAGTTCAAATTCAAATGTTGGCGTTCAACTTTGCGTTTTAAAAATACAAAAATTTTCGTTTTTCAATTACGGATTAAAAAATGAAAAACGAATGGATGCAAATTTACATGGATTATCAAACTAAAGATAGTTTAGTGATAGTTATCACTATTTTAGTTAGCCTATAGTTTTTAGATTAAAGTCTTTGATTTTACTAGTATTTTGATTGACTATCAAACTTTTCTCCAAATACATTATTTAAAATATTTAATAATAGGCTATATGATTGCGTCCATTCGTTTTTTCTTTTTTTAACACCTAATTGAAAAACTAAAAATGAACGATTGTTGTATTTTTAAAAGGCAAAGTTGAACACCAACATTTGAACTGTAGGCTAAACAAATGCTGCACCCAAAAAAAAATTATGACTTTTTGCCCCTTTATTTAACATTTAAAATATTCACAAATTACTATGGAAAAAATGTCGATTAGACAGGCCAGATTAGAACCTGTAAATTATATTTTTTTCCGCAGTGCTGAATGAGAAGAGCCATGTCTCTGGAACCATGATTTATGATAATAAATGTGTCAGAATAAATTACGTGGCATTTTAATTGTTCGTTTAAGTGAACATTTCAAGCTTTAGGCTAGGTATATTTAGTTTAAGTTCATTTTTGAGATGCGCTCGAGTTCACGGAGATCATGAAAGCGTCATTCATTGCTTTATTTTCTTTTACAAAAGGACAACGTTTTCTTGTTATGTGAGTTGGACAAATAAAAGTAGTTGCGAATGATGTATTATTCTTTTCTGTATGACCAGAAATTATAGAGTATTTTTCAAGTTGTTTCCACTGTTTATTATGCAAGTGTTCGCGGTCGCGCCTCCGTGCCATGCAGTGCGCGCTCCACACTCCCACACACACTTGCGTCAAAATCTTGTGTTTATTTGACGAATTTCTTTGTTCCTTTTTTGGAAAAAAGCGCATTCTAAATGTGTAGCCTAAATGCAGGCTAATAATATTATTATCATTTGCGTTGAGTTCACTGAAGACAGTAGGCTAATATGTTAATCATAAAATAATTTATGAATGTTTTATTTTTATATAACCTAATCTTGTGTTTGTGTTATATTTCTTTTTTAAATGTGATGTCTTTTTTTGCTTATAGGCTTATTCTATTATACTGAGCTTTTTTCTCCAATCAAATTTGACTTTAAAGACAAGTGGCCTAAATGTCGTTTTTTAGAAAATTCAAGAAATATTAAGTTAAACATAATTAAATGCATCCTGCATAAACAGGAGGCCAGGTTGGCACAGACTGGGGGAGAGGCCACAAATCCGTGAGTTTACAACCCCTTGGGAACGGATTGGAAAACACGAGTACTGTAAATAAATTCACCATTGTCCATTTATGTACATAAAAAAAAGAATACAATAGCCTTGAACCTTTTATATATATATATATATATATATATATATATATATATATATATATATATAATGCCTAATGTGTTTTCTTTTAAAGTGTTTAACAGTTTAACAGTTTAAAGTGTAATCCGGCAATTCAGTCAGTAGGCTAGGCAGCCTCTGAATTCGACGCAGTAAACCAGCATGGCCATAGTTTTGGCTAAACCGAAAATACATGAGTGAAACATCCTCACATGTCCTCCAGTAAAATATAAAACATAAAAATGACAATAGCCAATTCTGGCTCCATAGCTGTTTACTCAATTATAACAAATTAATGATCAGGAGGGCAGCTGTACTCTCGCACTGTTGCTAGGCGCCAGGAGCGGTAATCGGGAACACCTGGATGAGCAATTAGAAAATCCTACGAAGGCTACATGGTGCGTCCTTCGAAGGATGAATAGGCTGCAGGTAGTCGGCCAAGCCCGTCCAGGCCGCTGCCAAACCAGGTGGTAAGCGCAGGTGCAAACGACCCTGAGACGGGCGACCCAGAGGTGGATCAAGTTGCTCTCCAGGAGACGGTGAAGGCACCGCTCCTTCCCCCGGTGGAGGGCCGGGTGGAGAATCTTCTGTTTCCTTTTGTTCCTTTTCCGCCACTGCCTTCAGTGGTACCCACATATTCAATAAAAGAGCAATTTCTGAAACCTCTGGGTCCCAAGAGAGCGCGCTTGGCGGTCGACGACGCTATGCCTTGTCACCCTCGAGTCCCTCTTTCATCGCCAGCGAGCAGCAGTGGCTGTGTTCCGGACGCTCTGCCGCCTCCGCACACTCACTCTGCACTTCGACGGAAGTAGGTACGTGTTGCACCACACATTCAGACCCCACTCTGGGCCGCTGTGCCGTCCGAGTCGGGTTGATCTGTGGTGCCGTTGATTCCGCTTGCGCGGTGTCTGGGAGCCTGGCTAGCGCTTCCCAGCCCGTCTCGCTGGCTCATCCGTACTGTCAGACTCGGCTATGCGATTCAGTTCGCCCGGCGCCCCCCTGTATTCAGGGGCATTCTGTTTACCCGCGTTCTAGCGGACAGTGCCCCTGTGCTCAGGGCAGAGATCGCAGTCCTACTGGCGAAGGACGCGATCGAGCCGGTCCCTCCAGCCGATATGAAGACCGGCTTCTACAGCCCGTACTTCATTGTACCCAAGAAAGGCGGTGGGTTACGGCCAATCTTGGACCTGCGTGTCTTGAACCGGTCCCTTCACAAACTGCCATTCAAGATGCTTACGCAGAAACGCATTTTCAAATGCATCCGTCCCCAAGATTGGTTTGCAGCGATCGACCTGAAGGACGCGTACTTTCATGTCTCGTTTCTCCCTCGACACAGACCGTTTCTTCGCTTTGCGTTCGAGGGACGGGCATATCAGTACAAAGTCTTACCCTTCGGGCTGCCCCTGTCGCCCCGTGTCTTCACGAAAGTCGCGGAGGCGGCCATTGCTCCCATGTGCGAGCGTGGTGTTCGCATTCTCAACTACCTCGACGACTGGCTTATTCTCGCCCAGTCGAGAGAGCAGTTGTGCGAACACAGGGACATGGTGCTCAGTTACCTCAGCCACCTAGGGCTTCGGGTCAACTGGGAAAAGAGCAAACTCACCCCCGGGCAGAGGATCTCTTTTCTCGGTATGGAGTTGGACTCGATCAACATGACAGCGCGCCTCACAGAGGCCCGCGTCCAGTCAGTATTGAACTGCTTGAGCACGCTCAGACGCAGAACAGCGGCTCCACTGAAACTGTTTCAGAGGCTCCTGGGGCATATGGCATCTGCAGCCGCGGTAACGCCGCTCGGATTGCTTCATATGAGGCCGCTCCAACACTGGCTCCACGATCGGTCCAAGTGACTCCGCACTGTCGCCAAACTCTCAGCTTGTGGTCAGACCCTTCGTTCCTGCGGGCAGGTGTTCCCCTAGAACAAGTGTCCAGGCACTCTGTGGTCACCACGGATGCCTCTGCCACCGGCTGGGGGGCCACGTACAACGGGCATGCAGCTTCAGGTCTGTGGACGGGGCCTCAACTGCATTGGCACATCAATTGCCTCGAGTTGTTAGCAGTACATCTTGCATTGGGCCGCTTCAAAACGCCGCTTCGAGGCAAGCATGTACTGGTCCGTACGGACAGCACTGCGACCGTTGCGTACATCAACCGTCAGGGTGGTCTACGCTCCCGCCGCATGTCACAACTCGCCCGCCGTCTCCTCCTTTGGAGTCAGAAGCATCTGAGGTCGCTTCGTGCCATTTATATTCCTGGCCTGCTCAACCGTGCAGCCGACGAGCTCTCACGGCAGCAGGTGCTACCGGGAGAGTGGCGACTCCATCCCCAGGTGGTCCAGCTGATTTTCAGGCGCTTCGGGACCGCACAGGTAGATCTGTTTGCCGCCCCGGACACGTCTCACTGCCAGTTGTTCTATTCCCTGACCGAGGGCACCCTCGGCACGGATGCTCTGGCACACAGCTGGCCCCCGGGCCTACGCAAGTATGCGTTTCCCCCAGTGAGCCTTCTTGCACAGACCTTGTGCAAAGTCAGGGAGGACGAGGAGCAGGTCGTGTTAGTTGCGCCGTATTGGCCCAACCGGACCTGGTTCCTCGAACTAGTGCTCCTCGCGACAGCCCCTCCCTGGCCCATTCCTCTGAGAGAGGACCTGCTCTCTCAGAGATGGGGCACCCTGTGGCACCCGCGTCCGGACCTCTGAAAACTCCATGTCTGGTCCCTGGACGGGACGCGGAGGTTCTAGGTGACCTACCCCCAGCGGTAGTTGACACCATCACTTCAGCTAGAGCCCCCTCTACGAGACGCCTCTATGCATTGAAGTGGAACCTTTTCGTTGAATGGTGTTCTTCTCACGAGGAGAACCCCCGAACTTGCTCGGTCAGAGCCGTGCTTTCCTTCCTGCAGGACGGGTTGGAGCGAAGGCTGTCTCCCTCCACCCTTAAAGTGTATGTTGCCGCCGTTGCCGCACATCACGATGCAGTTGAAGGTAAGTCGTTGGGAAAGCATGACCTGATCGTCAGGTTCCTGAGGGGAGCAAGGAGACTAAATCCTCCTCGCCCACTCTCTATACCCTCTTGGGACTTGTCTCTGGTCCTTTCGGCACTTCAGAGACCACACTTTGAGCCTTTGCAGTCAGCTGAGTTAAAAATTCTGTCCTGTAAAACAGTACTCCTGGTTGCATTGGCCTCCATCAAGAGGGTAGGGGACCTGCATGCATTTTCGGTCGACGAATCGTGCCTGGAATTCGGCCCGGCTAACTCTCACGTGATCCTGAGACCCCGGCCCGGATACGTGCCCAAGGTTCCTACCACTCACTTCCGGGACCAGGTGGTGAACCTGCAAGCGCTGCCTTCGGAGGAGGCAGACCCAGCCCTGGCTTTTCTCTGTCCCGTCCGCGCTCTGCGTCTGTACGTGGACAGAACGCAAAGCCTCAGGACCTCAGATCAGCTCTTCGTCTGTTACGGAGGCCAGCAGAAGGGAAAGGCTGTCTCCAAGCAGAGGATGGCCCACTGGATAGTGGATGCCATCGCCTTGGCTTACGAAGCCCAAGGTGTGCCTTGCCCGCCCGGGTTGAGAGCCCACTCCACTAGGGGTGTCGCTTCTTCTTGGGCGCTGGCACACGGCGCCTCGCTGACAGATATCTGTAGAGCTGCGGGCTGGGCGACACCTAACACGTTCGCTAGGTTTTACAGCCTACGTGTTGAGCCGGTTTCTTCCTGTGTGCTCGCTTCAACCAGCCGGTAACACCGAGGTTTCCGCTCTTGTGTCAGCTTGCTGCGCCACTCCCCTCCACATGGAGCGGATACGTGCGCTTTTTTGCTCCAGTCGAGTTCCCCACTCTGGCGAACCCTGTGAGTTCCTCCGCACCCCTCCGGCAGTCGGATGTTGCGGAGCGTCCGACGCCAGGCCTAGTGCTCGTATGCTTGTGTAACTTGTGCTAGGCTGGGTTCCATATGTGGTGATCCCTGCGGCGATCCCATATGAGTATTCTTCCACGACCAGCTCCCTGCGGTGATCCCGTGTCTTTCCCTTGGCAGAGTCCGCTCTGCCGTCACTGTCTGGTGTAGCCTCCCCCTTCTCAGGCTGGAGCCACCCCAGTGACATTCCATATGTTGCACTGCCCCTCTGGCCAGTCCATATGAGTATTCTCCACATGTTATCTCCCTTCGGGCAGGATGTGGCTTCCGCAGCGTCCCTCTCCCCTGGAAAGGCACGCTTTCCCAGTGTTATCCAAGAGTTCACGGTGTGGGTATATGGAACAGCAGTTGAACTCCCTCTACGCAGATCTTCTGCCCCAGCAGTTGGGGGTCTGAGAGTTTTGCGTAGGGCGCTGGATGTGGCAGCAACCGATGGCGTCTTCCATGGGATCCCCTAACGTCGTCACGTCAATGTCACGTCGAACCTGAGCGACTGAAGGGGAACGTCTCGGTTACTAACGTGACGTCCCGCTGCCACAGTTGCTGACCATCGCTGTACGGCCGACTCAATCTCGGCTCCTCAGCGAAAAAACAATGAGTCAGCGTCCGCTTCCTGTTTATACCCTCGCTGCGGGGCGGGACGCGTGACGCGTTTCACGCACGCCAACATTCATTGGCTTGTTCTTTAGTCAAGTCAAGTCAAGTCACCTTTATTTATATAGCGCTTTTTACAATACAAATTGTTTCAAAGCAGCTTTACAGAGATAACAGGAAAACAATGTTGTAATAGTATTGTTCAATTGAAAATTAAATGTCCCCAACTAAGCAAGCCAAAAGGCGAAGGCAACAGTGGCAAGGAACCAAAACTCCATCAGGTGACAGAATGGAGAAAAAAACCTTGGGAGAACCCAGGCTCAGTCGGGGGGCCAGTCCTCCTTTGGCCAACGAATGAACAGTGTATGATTATGAGTTAGGCAGCATAATGTCAGGAGTCAGATGGGATCAGAACTTTCACGATATTATCCAGTTCATCTGGTTGGGTTGGGTCATCCGGCCGGTGAGGAGATGAGTGGTGAGGTTTTCCATGGGCCTTCACAGCCCTGATAATGCGTGTCGTTGTGTCCATGTGATGGTCCTTCATCAGATCTGGATATGCCCTGGATCCGGCGGTCTGCGGTAAACCTCGGGATAAACAGAGAGACTAATATTAGCGTAGACGCCATCCTTCTTATGATGTACAAAAGTACATCAGGAATTATGGGAAGTGTTCCCGGTTCCGGCTGATCTAATCTATGCAGCCTAACATTGAATTATAGAAATCTATAATGTGTTATGTGTATGCTAAGCCAAAGAGATGTGTTTTTAGTCTAGATTTAAACTGACAGACTGTATCTGCTTCCCGGACCGTGTTTAGGAAGATTGTTCCAAAGTTTTGGTGCTAAATAGGAAAAGGATCTACCGCCAGCAGTCGATTTTGATATTCTAGGTATTATCAACTGGCCAGAATTTTGAGATCGCAATAGACGTGAAGGACTATAATGCGTTAAGAGCTCGCTCAAGTACTGGGGAGCTAAACCATTTAGTGCTTTGTAAGTAATCAGCAATATTTTAAAAATTTATACGATGTTTAATAGGCAGCCAATGCAGTGTTGACAGAACCGGGCTAATATGGTCATACTTCCTGGTTCTGGTAAGAACTCTAGCGGCTGCATTTTGAACTAGCTGTAGTTTGTTTAATAAGCGTGCAGGGCAACCACCCAGTAGAGCATTACAATAATCTAGCCTTGAGGTCATGAACGCATGAACTAATTGTTCCGCATTTGTCAGTTTGAGCATATGACGTAATTTAGATATATTTTTAAGATGGAAAAATGCGGTTTTACAGATACTAGACACGTGACTTTCAAATGAAAGATTGGTATCAAAGAGCACACCCAGGTTCCTAACTAACGTCGAAGACCTAACAGAGCAGCCATCAAGTGTTAGACAGTATTCTAGGTTATTAGGTGAGGAAGTTTTTTGTCCAATGATTAGAATCTCTGTTTTTTCAGAATTTAGTAATAGGAAATTACTGGTCATCCAATTTTTTATATCAGCTATGCATTCTTTAGATACTCGAAGTTGATAGGGCTCCCTGAAGTGATCCCCTAACGTCGTCACGTCGACGTCACGTCTCCCGTTCCCTCCTTCGGGGAACGAGGGTTACATTAGTAACCGAGACGTTAATTTTTCAGACGCGTTTCAGAATGGACCTCACTGACAGAGAGAAGGCAAAATGTGCATCATGTTTATTTTTCTTTATTTGACGAAAAGCACAACACTTTTTTTTATTGTGAGTACCCACAAAAAAATAGACACTTAACAGGATCTAATGATGTACAACACTTATATGTAAGATAAAATCATCATTTGATTGATCAATTTGATTCTCTTTTGCACCAAGGAAAAAATCCAGCAAAACGCGCCGGTGCGTTTGCCGACCCCAGAGGGTTAAATTACTATAAGAATTATTTGAAGTTAAAATTATAAAATATGTAGACCTACACCACAAAATAAATACTTTAAAATTGAGCAATTCCAGTGTTATGGATGCAACATTTGCAGTCAAAACTTGAAATTGAAATTCTCAGAATATGCATTTAATACGAATGGAGCTAACCCAGTGACTTCCTGGCCTAAGCCCTGTCCTTCCCCGCCTTACATAGCGGGGGCATCAGAAGGCTTTGGTCTAGGCACTGGAAGGTGGCTTCTTTAGTGGCATTTTCAATGGGTTCCCCATTCAGTCGACGTCGACTACGTCTGACGTTCTCGACTGAAAGGGAACGTCCTGGTTGTGTATGCGACCCATCGTTCCCTGAAGGAGGGAACGGAGGACGTAGTCCCTTTGCCACTACCGCTGGACCACCGCTGACCCGGGCTACACTCGGCTCCTCAGCGAAAAGCAACTAGTGCGTGCATCCACTTCCGTATTTATACCCGCGCTGTGGGATAGTGTGTGATGTAAGTCACGCACACAAATTACATTGGCTCGTTCAATAGTACTCGAAGACAGTTGGCTCCCTAGCGTGATCCCCATTCAGTCGACGTCGACTACGTCCTCCGTTCCCTCCTTCAGGGAATGATGGGTTGCATACGCAACCAGGACGTTACATGCATAAGTTCCTCACCTCCTCTCCCTCATTGTCCGGTACTGTCATATTATCACGCTGTTTCATATTATCAGCTCTCCTTTAATAAACCCTGTTGTTATTTGGAATTACTGAATCTACTGGACCTAGAAAACATTTTGTGTTTGAATTTTTGTTTTTAATTTTCCCCCTCGCCATGGAAATTATACCCAGAACTTTTTCGATCTGGAGTGCCTTATGCACAATTACGACAACTCGCTCAGTGTCTTCTACCATGCCAGTGTGAGCGAGCAGGCGAAGGCACGCCTGCCAGCGAACGTTCCCGTGAGGACTTCGCTATGTGGATTGGGTGCTGGTGCATAATGGATAATAGTGACTTGACTTGACTAAATGTTGTAAGACATAATTCAAAAAAATTTGAGATGGGAGGTCTTTAATCTCATTTTGTGGTTACTCAAATTTTTCAGTACTATGTAAATGGTAAAATAAAAATCCAGTGAATAAGCACTAAAACACTGAACAACTAAGAAAGAAAAAGAGAAGCAATGGGGACAGATCTCTATCTTTTAAATATCTTCTTGTGCCTCGGCCAAGAGAGATTCGCCAAGCTTTTATTTTTCCCTCTGTGTTTCGACATGGGTTCATAGAGATTTATGGCTGACATTCTGTGGACCATATTTCCTTTAACAGTTACACTATTTACTGTCTTATGTCTTGTCTAGCTTTTTACATATGACAACCACCTGTGGACATAGAGAAAATATTTGCCCTCTGTGTCAACGTATTCCATAATGTTTTCCAAAATTACATATTCCACAAAGTAACTCAAATAACAGACACCTGATTGGTTCATAGTGGACAATTTCCACTCAAGTGATCATGCTGGATTTTAGACAGGAGGAGGGAATACTCAAGTTAAAACTGCATATGTCTGACCTTAAAGTGTTCCATTCAGGCATGCCAAATAGAAATAATATTATTACTATCTAACTAGCTATTCACTATCTAACTGGTTAGTTGTCTTGGTAGTAGCCCATTAACAAGTAAAATAGGTAAAGCATTAATTGATGACCACTTCTCACTCCATATTTAAGCATCATTTCACTGGTTATTTTCAAGTAGAAGGTGGGATAAGTTCTAATGTTGAATAATCCAGATCATTCTAATGAAGGAAGTATGGCTGCAGTTAGTAGTTATTTGTCATTTTCTGCAAATGTATTGGGAGTATTTTGTTATAGGTCTAGACTACATGCAGAACGTATCCTGGAGTGAGCAATAACATGCAATTTTGTAATAGGTCACTTATTATAGAGGGGTCACACACCAAATTAACCTAGTGTCCTAAAAATCCAAAACTATTATTTCTGTGGTACTCAGTGTGTCAGTGTGATCCACCTGCAACTTTTGAGACTACTGCTGAGCACATAGTTTTTACACATAATTGTAACTTAAAAATAACAATAATTAAAAAACGCTAAACACTTTCCACTTGTCGAAGGTCATGTGGCTTGAGTAGGTTAAAAATGTTGTCGCAAATATTGAAAAAAATCTCAGTCCAATTTTATTGATGAACCTGTTATTACAACATGAAAACATACAGGTTTTAACCAAAATAGTCAGTGAAGGAGGCAAGGTTGGTTAATGAATTCCAGTGTAGTGTAGGGTACTGAGCTAACTACATTTTGGAATATCATTTTTTTTATATATAAAATATTGCACAGTAGAAATTAAAGCAATGTACTGGACACACATTTCTACATAAATATCTATTTAGACCTTTACCAATATACTTATGTGATTAAGATGAATAATTGAGTACTAGGTGTAATTTTCTTTTAGATTAAAATGTTGCTAACCCTGCAACTCTGTTGGCAAAGAGACTGATTCACCTACAGCAAACACAACATGTAGCATCTGCCAGAAACTGAGGCCCAAAGGACAAATCCACTTCATGTTTATCTCATTTTATTTGAAATCCAGCTATGGTATTGCAAAGGCTTTTCCGTAGCTGTGCAAGTATGGCAATGCAAAAAACACATGCTTCATGTGTTATTTATTGGTTGATTTGATTATTTAATAACAACCAGTCCTCCTTAATTTCTGGTCTGGGGTGCCACAGGGATCTGTGTTTGGCCAGATTCACTTGCTGATATAATATTTCTGGGCCGGGTTATAATGTCTCAGGGCTTTTTGTTACCACTCTTTCTAGCATGATACACAACCCTACCTGTCATTTCAGTTTACAGTCTTTACAGTCTAAGCTCATATCTCTGCCTACCCTTCAAACATTGTGACGTCAGGTCACCACCTTTAGCTCAACCTTAACACACACATTATTTATAGACTAATTCACATTTATTATAATTATCTTTTTCTTTAAGGAATACATAATCTGCCTATTCTGACTATGTCCGATTTTATGAAGAACATTATGAATTATTAAAGGTTGTAATATTTGGCACTAATTTAGCAGTTAATTACAATGGGCACCAGAAGTTAGTGGGTCTCACAGGTGGCACCAAATTATTATTATGAGTTTTGGTCCTATGTCAATTAAGGTGAGTG
The DNA here is from genome assembly GCA_036326025.1 of Chrosomus eos. NCBI lineage: Eukaryota > Metazoa > Chordata > Actinopteri > Cypriniformes > Leuciscidae > Chrosomus > Chrosomus eos. Next base: position 36,486,881 of record CM070823.1, on the reverse strand, counting down.
TGAGACTGTCAGATGACTATTTGTTTGTGGGGCACCAGCCAAAGAATTCAGCCTTGACATTAAAGTACAATCCAGGAACATTGTTGAACAAATAAGAATTATATAAATTGGAAGGAGTTTGTCATCTGACCAGTTGGAAGGTATGGTCAACTTGCAGAGCAACTCCTTTCTGCCACATGCTTTACCCCTACAACATTAGTCACGTTTCCATTGTCGGGCCAGGGCCGAGCCATGCTAGTATGTGCCAGGGCCAGTCGCGTTTCCACTGTCACTCCCGGGGCTTGATCGGGTAAGTCGCTCTGGGCCAACGGCCAGGATTTATGGCCCATCGAATACCTTGAGCCAAAGCGGGCCAGCTCGGGCTAGAGGCGTGGTCAAGGTAAAAGGCAGAGTTTATTGTGTAAGGGAAAGTTATGATCTGCGCCAAGATGCACATTTCACTTTTTTATATTGCGCAAAATAATCGCTGCTCGAAATGGAGAATCGCCTGTACTGTACATGTGCAGAAACAAGGACATTATAAAATACATCGTTGCTGAACTTGCTAAGCTAAGCATTCAGCGAGCAACGCTTCAAGTTCGGGAAAAATTTGTTGGGACAGTACAAGGCGATTAAAACGCACAATGGACAAACCGGAGCCCAGAGAAGGAACTTTCCATGGTTCGACTTGATGGACGGTGTGATGGGTCACCGTCCCTCTGTTAGTGAGTGAGGCCAGTGAGTTAATATACATGCTATCTTCCTAACTTCCTAATAAAAAAAATATAAAAATATTGCATAAGTGGCTCACGTGCATGTTTATGTTTTGTGTGCTAGAATCATTATCATCCCAGAGTGCTTTATTTGACTTCTGAATGTGGAGCAGGGACTGTCTACTACACTTCCACTGCTAACGTTGACACCCGGTATGCAAAAAATACACAAAATACACGACAGAAGTATTAAATATTTTGTTAGTTTCTTGTCAGTATGTAATAACGTTCCCTTTCGTTGTCACTCCGAGTTACGTCGGATGACGACGAATGGGGCATCGCTTAGAACGCCTATCGACTTCGAGTAAACAAAACGAGCCAATGGCAAAGAAATGCCATGGGTCTGCGGAATTTGCATAGCGTATCTCTGCCTTACCTCGTGGGTATAAAAGGAGGACACCGGCAACATGCAGATATGTTTTCGCTTCGGAGCCAAGAGTATCACTTCACTCCACAGCCATTTCTGACTTCGCTCTACGAGACGAGCCACTCTCTCCGGTGTTGGTTTGTCGCCGATCTGCAGCGAGTTCACATTGCCTGCTGATCTCTACAGTGATCTGCCAGTGAGTGTGTGTCTCCCTGCTCGCTTCAACATCACGGAGTTTTTTCTCCTCTCACAAAAGAGCTCGCATGCGGCACGTCTTTTAAAAGACTGCTCGCCCCTGTATTTCTGGTTGCGGTCGACTCATTTCCGATTTTGATGGGCACATTCTCTGCTCTGTGTGTGTGGGCTTGATCACGCTAGAGCAGCGTTTGTGGATGACTCACGTTCTCCCCGCGGGAACGTAATCATCGCGTCGTTACGGTCGAGACTCAATGATCTCGTTAGAGAGAGAGTCCCTTCATCCACACCCCGATCTAACACACTCCATGTGAGGTGCTACTTCGGCTGGTGGCCAGGGTGACCTGAGGGTGAGATTGTGGAAAAAAAACTCCAACTGTTGTCCGTGGACCACGCCCCCCTCTTCAGTGACGCAACCCGCGAGTGTTCAGGGGATTCCCCGGGTCTATTTTCGGATGCCCCACGGGTTTCCCTTGATGCTCCAGAATCGGATCTGTTGTCCATCGCAGCATCACAGAGTTGGGCTAGAATCAAAATCCTCGAAGACCCCCATGTCTTCCAGCGATCCCTCGTTGATCTCCTCCGCCCTTCCTTCCCTCGACGGGGCCGCTGCCCATGGGGACACTGGAGTCCCCCTGGTTGAACGCTCTGTTGCGATGCTACTGTGTCCTCAGAGTGCTTCCCAGCGCAATCCTAAGCACCTGTCTGAAGCCTGTAGTTTTTTTGTCTACACTAAACTGTGGCGAAATTCTATAGTGCCACAGGACAGGCAGCCGCCTCACCGCATGCCATGGCCATTCTGCTGGTCTACCAGACCAAGATGCTCACAGACATGCATGAGGGCGGGACTGACCCAAGGCTCTTCAATGAGCTACGCGCCTCCACTGACCTTGCCCTCTGAGCGACGAAAGTGGCCGGACGCTCTCTGGGTCAGGTGATGCTCACCATTCTGGGGCTGACCGGTCTGATGTGCAGGATGTCGGGCGGACCCGTCTGCTCGACACCCCCATATCCCAGGTCGGCCTCTTCGGCAGTGCTGTTGAATTTGCCCAACAGTTCTCAACCGCCCATGAGCAGATTGAGGTTTATTCTGCCCGACGGCCCTGCCGTCCGCTCAGATCCCTCAGTCTGCCCACCACCGAAGGCGCCCTCCCACGGTTCCAACCCCGCCCGTTCACCCGGGGTGGTTCTGGAAGCCACAGGGGGACGCCACAGCCCTCTCCAGCCCCACCCCCGCTATACACCGGGTTAAGCGGCACTCTTAAGACGGGCTGCTTAGAGATGGGACTCAGTTCGTTCCAGGAGCTGGTAGCATCCATCCTTTCCCCGGTGGAGGGCTAGGGACGAATCCTTATTCTCAGAAAGAACGGACTCTCCCGTCTCTGAGCACACAGAGTTCACGGACGACACGGTGCGCCACCCCCGAGCCGTGCAGCCCTCGTCCCCCTGTGTCTCAGAGCCGGATGACAGTGTGTGTGCCGTCCCCGGACCGTACCGCTCTCATCCACCTCTGTCGTCAGCCCCCTGGCAGAGCAGGCCCCCGCGGAACGCTGGTCCTTCCCTGGGCTCCTCTGTCAGGGTGCAGTTATGACGTGCCCCCACACAGGGCCGCTATGCCGTCCACATCTGGGCCGGTCATTCCGCTTCGCTGCACCACCGAGGGGATGTCTGTGGTTCGTTGACTCCACTGGCACAGTCTTAGTAGCCTGGCTAGAGCTTCCCAATCTGTTCCGCTGGGTCGTGCGAACCATCGGCTCGCTATGCGATTCAGTTCTCACGGTCTCCTCCCCACTTCAGGGGAGTCCGCTCCACTATGGTCGGGGGCTACGCCCCTATCATGAGAGCGGAGGTTGCTACCCTACTGGAGAAGGGTACGATTGAGACTGTCCAGCCGAAATGAGGTCCGGGTTTACAGCGCCTACCTCATTGTCCCGGAGAAATCTGGTGGGTTACGGCCAATCCTTGAACTGCACATCTGAACCGCCCCCTTCACAGGCTGCCGTTCAAGATGCTCCTGGCCAAACGCATTCCCGAATGTGTGCGGCCACAGGATTGGTTTGCAGCAGTCGACCTGAAGGACGCCTACTTTTATGTCTCTGTTCTCCTTTGACTCAGACCATACTTACGGTTTGCTGTCAGGGCGCACGCATATCAGTACGCTGTTCTCCGATTTAGGCTAGCCCTGTCTCCTCGTGCCTTCACAAAGGTTGTCGAGGCAGCCCTTGTTCCTCCATGGGAACACGGAGTTCGCATCCTGAACTATCTCGGCGACTGGCTGTCCTAGCTCACTCTTGAGACCAGGTTTGCGAACATAGGGACCCAGTGCTCCGGCACCTAGCTCGTCTGGGCCTTCGGGTCAACTGGGAAAAGAGTAAACTTTGCCCCGTGCAGAGGATCTCTTTTCTCGGTATTGACTTGGTCGCCTTCTCCACTCAGCCATTGCTGACTTGCCTGAGACTGTCAAGCGCAAGAGTGCGGTCCCACTGAAGTTTTCAGAGGCTCCTGGGGCATATGGCGTCCGTAGCCGCAACTTTGCCGCTCAGATTGCTCATATGAGACCGCTTTAGCTTTGGCTTCGCGACCGAGTCCCGAGGTGGGCGTGGCAACAAGCTTACCGGCTTGTTGTTGTCTAAACAGATGCCTCCACCACGGGCTGGGGCGCCATGTGCAATGGATACTGTCCTGGCCAGGACCCCAGCGCCTTGTTTGCAGTTGCAGGCAGTACGCCTTGCCCTGCACCGCTTTCGGGTGCTGCTCAGGGGTCAACACGTACTAGTCCACTCAGACAATACCGCCACTGTAGCGTACATCAACCATCAAGGTGGTCTACGCTCCCGCCATATGTCGCAACTTGCCCGCCACCTCCTCTTATGGAGTCAGAAGCATCTGAGGTCGCTTCGAGCCATTTATATTCCCGGAGCCCTGATCTGTACAGCCGACAAGCTCTCACGGCTTCAGCCCCTCCCTGGAGAATGGCGACTCCATCCCCAGTTGGTTCAGCTGATTTGGGACCAGTTCGGGGACGCACAGAAAGATCTGTTTGCCTCTCATGACTTGACCCATTGCGACCTGTATTATTCCCTGACCGAGGGCATGCTCGGCACGGATGCACTGGCACACAGCTGGCCGCGGGGCCGCAAGTATGTGTTTCCCCCAGTGAGCCGCCTTGCGCAGACCTTGCGCAAGGTCAAGGAGGACGAGGAGCAGGTCTTTCTGGTTGCGCCATACTGGCCCACCCAGACCTGGTTCTTCGAACTAGTCTCCTCTCGACAGCACCTCCTTGGGTATCCCTCTGAGGAAGGACCTCCTTTCTCATGGACGGGGCACCCTATGGCACCCTCGTCCCGATCTTTGGAACCTCCACGGGTGGCTCCTGGACGGGACGAGGCAGGTTTGAGTACCCTACCACCTGAGGTGGTGGTTACCATTACTCGCCGCTAGAGCGTCGTCCATGAGACACGCCTATGCGTTGAAGTGGAACCTCTTCGTCAGCTGGTGCTCTTCTCACCGAGAAGACCCCCGGAGATGTTCAATCGGTGTCGTGCTTTCCTTCCTTCAAGATGGGTTGGAGCGAAGGCTGTCTCCCTCCACCCTTAAAGTATATGTTGCCGCTATCGCGGCACACCATGATACGGTAGAAGGTAAGTCCGTAGGAAATCACGACCTGATCGTCAGGTTCCTGAGAGGAGGGAGGAGACTGAATCCTCCTCGCCCTCCTCTCGTTCACTCTTGGGACCTCGCGGTGGTTCTAACTGCCCTGCAGAGTGCTCCCTTTGAGCCTTTACAATCAGTCGACAGCGCTCCTGGTTGCACTGGCCTCCATCAAGAGGGTAGGGGACCTGCACACATTCTCCGTTGACGAAGCGTGCCTGGAATTCGGGCCGGCCTACTCTCACGTGATCCTGAGACCCCGGCTTGGATATGTGCCCAAGGTTTCCACCACTCCCTTCCAGGACCAAGTGGTTAACCTGCAAGCGCTGCCCCTGGAGGAGGCCTTGGCACTGCTCTGTCCAGTACGAACTCTCCGCGCCTATGTAGTCCGCTACCACGCAGTTTTTCAGGACCTCAGACCAGCTCTTTGTCTGTTATGGTGGGAAGTTGAAGGGAAAGGCTCTCTCCAAGCAAAGGTTGTCTCACTGGATAGTAGACGACATTGCTTTGGCATCCCAGCAGCAAGGTCGACCGTGCCCCCTTGGTGTGACTGCCCACTCCACCCGGAGTGTGGCATCCTCTTGGGCTCTAGTGCATGGAGCCTCGCTAACAGACATCTGCAGAGCTTCAGGCTGGGCGACACCTAACAAATTCGCCAGATTCTACAATCTCCGAGTGGAGCCAGTGTCCTCTCATGTACTCGCTTCAACCAGCTAGTACTGGACTCGCTCAGGTGTCTTCGCTTGCTTGCCATTCCACTCCACGGACTGGATACGTGCAATATTCTCCTCAGGTGAGCTTCCCCGAAAGCCCTGAGTTCCTCCAGCACTCCTGATGTCGGCGCCAGTGTCTCTTGCCTGTGCGTCGGCTAGGTGCCTCCTGTGTGCATGGTCCCTCTCCGGAGCAACCCCCACATGTATATTCCCACTTTAAGCCTCTCTGAGCATGTGTCTTTCCCTTGGCAAGCCACCTTGCCACCCCTGGGGTTGAAATATTCCAACTGCGGCTGGACACCCCAGTGTTCTCCATATGCATTCCTTCGGGTCATATGTGTATTCTATAAGCCCCCCCCCCCCCCCCATCCCCTCTGGGTTGGCATTAATTGCATATGTCCTCTAAACTATGGGATATGCTTCCCAGTGTACCTTGGTATTCCTGTGCTAATAGGAGTCCTTCATCCGTGCTAGTCTCACGACAGGGATCTCAGATTTACGCAGGGCACAGGAAGACAGCTGTGAAGGTGGCGTGATTGGACTGGTAACCCCATTCGTCGTCATCCGACGTAACTCGGAGTGACAACGAAAGGGAACGTCTCGGTTACGGATGTAACCCTCATTCCCTGAGTAGGGAAAAGAGACGTTACGTCTGCCTGCCACTTCCACTGTACCGCGGGGATCGCCTGAGTTCAGTCTTGGCTCCTCAGAGAAGAAACATACCTGCATGTTGCCGGCGTCCTCCTTTTATACCCACGAGGTAAGGTGGAGATACGCTATGCAAATTCCGCAGACCCATGGCATTTCTTTGCCATTGGCTCGTTTTGTATACTCTAAGTCGATAGGCGTTCTAAGCGAAACCCCATTCGTTGTCATCCGACGTCTCCGTTCCCTACTCAGGGAACGAGGGTTACATCCGTAACCAAGACATTATGTTTAAATGTTATGCTACAGCACAGGCCATTCACTTATCCATCCTCAAGGGGTTATGACTGATGTTTTCATTGGAAGATGGAGATGTTGCACAGTAAAGCTTGCAAATCACCTACAGGGACAGAATAGGACACACATACCAGTGAGGAGCCCAGGGAAGAACCGAAGTGCAACAGGACTCAGGGCCAACCCTGTGGTGAAGACTTCCTCATAGGTTTCCCCCTCTCAGTAGTTTATCCTCACCTTACTGGTCCATAGCTGTCAACTCAATTAAGACTAGGTTAAGGAAAAACACAATGTTTAATGTAATACGGTTATATGTTAAAATTATACCATCAGCAGAAGCTGACTTTGAAAAGAGTTATACTTAAAACTACTATACGATCAACAGACGTATGGAAGAATGAATTCCATGCATAAATACTACTGGTCTGCCATTTCTTGGTTTTCTTGTGTTACAGGTATGTGTATATCATAGTTTCCGCTAGAAAAAAGTGGTGCCGGTCAAAGTGAAAAAAAAAACATGAATGTCCGATTGGCGTCAATCAACGCCAATTGTTTTTTACTATGGTTTCACACACATTCACTTTTTGAAACATTGAGGCACGGATGTACCTAATACAAATAAATGAAACATCTCCAGTTAACTAGCAGATTAATTTAGTTCGCTATTAAGAGATTTAGCGCTAAAATCTGTTTTTAAATCAAGCTGAGCGCTTGTGTCCGCTGCTATATAGTTGCATGGACGACGTGCTGCGCGAGTTGCGCAATCTTCACTCGGACGCGCGTTTCAATCTATCGCCATTGTGGAGACTCTCTATTCATTCCGGTGAAATCACAAAATAAAATGCACACCAACGTGTCTCTGCTTGATACAGGCTGTAACCACTGATAAACATAGGCTATTCTAGGGAGCCCGGGAAGTCACCTGTTGAAAAACAAAAAAAAAAAAAAACGGTTTTGCAATCCGTCCGCTCAGTTTATAAACCGTAGGCTACTCACGAATTCTCAAACTTTTTCCTCGGTTTAACAAATCGTGCTCACGGATTAATAAACCGTAACCACGAGTTCCTACTGCCTAATCCGCGCTCTCAGATTTGTAAACGTTGCCTTCAGTTTTTGCAATTTTTTTCCCACGGGTTTGTAAACTGTACTCACGGATGTGTGTCCCCTCCCCAAGTCTGTGCCAACCAGGCCTCCTGTTTAGGTGCGGGATGCATTTCATTATGTTTAAACTTAATTTTTTTAATGGATAATTTCTTGAATTTTCTAAAAAACGACATTTAGGCTATACTTGTATCTTTAAAGTCCATTTTTTAGGAGGAAAAAGCTCAGTATAATAGAATAAGCAAAAAAAGACTTCACATATAGGCTATAAAAAATAAATATAACACAAACACAAGGTTATATAAAAATAAAACATTCATAAATGATTTTATGATTAACATATTACTGTCTTCAGTGAACTCATTTATAGTTATAAATGCAAATGATAATATATATTATTAGGCCTATTATTAGCCTATATTTAGGTTTTACATATTTAGAAGGCGCTTTTATCCAAAAAAGGAACATAGCAATTCGTCAAATATCAGTCATAATACAGGTTAGACAATAATAATACAGGACTAAGAATATCACAAATAAACACAAGATTTTGGCGCATATCCTAGTGTGTGTGGGGGTGTGAGCGCACACTGCATGACGGAGGCGCCAGCGCGAACACTTGCATTTTCCTATAACATTGGAAACAACTTAAATACTCTATCATTTCTGGTCATACAGAAAGGAATAATACATCATTCGCAACTAATTTTATTTGTCCAAACTCACATTACAAGGAAACGTTGTGCTTTTGTAAAATAAAATAAAACAATCAGGCGCGCTTTCATGATCTCCGTGAACTGAAGCGCGTCTCATAAATGAACTGAAACAAAATATAGGCTACATATAAAGCTTGAAATGTTTACTTTTAAGCGAACAATTAAAATGGCTCGTTATTTTTTCAGACACATTTATTATCATTAGCCTATAAATCATCTCTCTCAATCAACAGTATGGTTCCAGAGACATGGCTCTTCTCATTCAGCACTGCGGAAAAAATATTATTTCCAGGTTTTCCATTATTTCCTAATTTGGCCTTAGAAAACCAGTAAAATCTTTTTTTTTTGTGAATTATATTCTTAATGTTATGCAATATTTTAAATGTTTTATAAAGAGGCTAAAAGTCGGAGGGTGCATTTGGAGTCGCTTTTGAATCAGGGTAGCCTTCGTCGAGCCGCAATGACGCAACCGGCCTTCGAATACGCAAATTTACATGACTAGACTATCAAACTATTACTAGACCAAGACTATCAAACTTTTCTACAAATACATTAGGCTATTTGAAATATTTAATAAGGTCCGTGTACTTTTTTGTCCATTCGTTTTTCTTTTTTTAACCCGCAGGCTAATTGAAAAACGAAAAATTAACAGTTGTTTTATTTTTAAAACGCAAAGTTAAACACCAAAATTTGAAAACTGTAGGCTACACAAATGCTGCGCAAAAAAAAAAAAAACTTTTTGCCCCTTTACTAAACATTTGAAATTAATTTTATCTTTTTGAAAGGTATCTTCTCTTGTTTATTTTTTATTTAATTTTTTTTTCAGCCATTTTGTCAGTGCCTCCGTCTGTGCGGAGACTTGTCTTGATTTATAATCCACAACAAATGACGATTTTTGGGTTAAACGTTCAGAATACGATTCCATATGTTACATTTCGTTTTTCTTTTTTTAACCCGTAGGCTAATTGAAATACGAAAAATTAACAGTTGTTGTATTTTTAAAACGCAAAGTTGAACACCAAAATTTGAAAACTGTAGGCTACACAAATGCTGCGCAAAAAAAAACAACAAAACTTTTTGCCCCTTTATTAAACATTTGAAATTAATTTTATCTTTTTGAAAGGTATCTTCTCTTGTTTATTTTTTATTTAATTTTTTTCAGCCATTTTGTCTCCCATGTTCCTTGTGGTTCTCGATGTGTTTATGGTCAGTGTATTGTGTTTCAGCTCAGTTAAGTTTTATGTTTTATGAAGTATGTTTTCCCCCTCGTGGGTTTTTGTTTTTGTTTATTTTCATTTAGTAATAAATATTCCCCCTTCTGTTGCACTTGAGTCCTCCTCTCCACTTTTTGTAATCCACCCGTGACAGAAAGATCCGACCACTGAGGACTCAGCAAAATGGAGGACGAGGAGTCCAACTGGGATGGGAATTATTTTGACGACGATTATTTGGATTGCCCGGACTATTTCGTCGCCACCTTTGGGGCAACCCAATTTTCATCGGGTTACAGGGACAGCTCGGGACCTACTTGTCACCGTCACAGACGGAGAAGGAGGAAATGCCCGTCTGCCCAGCGAGAGACTGTCCACGGCCCGTCAAACGAGCGAGAGACTGTCCACGTCCCGTCTGCCGAGCGAGAGACTGTCCACGTCCCGTCTGCCTTCCTGAGCTGGGACTATCTGGAGCGTCTGGCCCGGATTTTGGACACGCCTGTTCCAGAGGCGGAGCCCACGCCTGTTCCAGAGGCGGAGCCCACGCCTGTTCCAGAGGCGGAGCCCACGCCTGTTCCAGAGGCGGAGCCCACGCCTGTTCCAGAGGCGGAGCCCACGCCTGTTCCAGAGGCGGAGCCCATGCCTGTTCCAGAGGCGGAGCCCACGCCTGTTCCAGAGACGGAGCCCACGCTTGTTCCAGAGGCGGAGCCCACGCCTGTTCCGGACCCGGAGCCCACGCCTGTTCCGGACCCGGAGCCCACACCTGTTCCGGACCCGGAGCCCACGCCTGTTCCGGACCCGGAGCCCACGCCTGTTCCGGACCCTGTGTTTGTGTCTGTGTTTTTGTCTGTCCTTGTGAGTGTTTCTGTTTTAGTGTCTGTTCCCGAGCCGGTGTCTGTTCCCGAGCCGGTGTCTGTTCCCGAGCCGGTGTCTGGTCCTGAGAGGGCTTCACCGCCCCGGCCGCCCGAGGGGTCTTCACCGCCCCGGCCGCCCGAGGGGTCTTCACCGCCCCGGCCGCCCGAGGGGTCTTCACCGCCCCGGCCGCCCGAGGGGTCTTCACCGCCCCGGCCGCCCGAGGGGTCTTCACCGCCCCGGCCGCCCGAGGGGTCTTCACCGCCCCGGCCGCCCGAGGGGTCTTCACCGCCCCGGCCGCCCGAGGGGTCTTCACCGCCCCGGCCGCCCGATGGGTCTTCACCGCCCCGGCCGCCCGATGGGTCTTCACCGCCCCGGCCGCCCGATGGGTCTTCACCGCCCCGGCCGCCCGATGGGTCTTCACCGCCCCGGCCGCCCGAGGGGTCTTCACCGCCCCGGCCGACCGATGGACTGTGTTTTTCCCTCAACGTCCTGGCCGCCCGATGGACTCTGTGTTTTTCCCTCTCCGTCCAATGAACTCTGTGTTTCTCCCTCACCTCCCTATGGACTTTCTGTTTCGCCTAGGTCGCCTGATGTCTCTGTCCCTCCCGTCCCGCCCTGGTCTGTCCCTCCCGTCCCGCCCTGGTCTGTCCCTCCCGTCCCGCCCTGGTTTGTTCCTTCCTGCCCCGCCCTAGCCTGATGGAGCGTCTGGTAGCCGCTCCGTAGGGAGGGGGTTATGTCACATGTCTGTCCTGTCTTGTTAGCACATGGGTGTTTTGTTATGTTGTGCCATGTGCTGTTGTGATTGTTTGATCCCTCCCCCTTGTTACCCTATTAGTGTTTAGTTGTTCCACCTGTCCCCTCTTGATTTGTTCCCTATTTAAGTCTCCTCTTGTTTGCTGTCTTCGTCGGATCTTTGTATTATGTCTCCCATGTTCCTTGTGGTTCTCGATGTGTTTATGGTCAGTGTATTGTGTTTCAGCTCAGTTAAGTTTTATGAAGTATGTTTTCCCCCTCGTGGGTTTTTGTTTTTGTGTTTATTTTCATTTAGTAATAAATATTCCCCCTTCTGTTGCACTTGAGTCCTCCTCTCCACTTTTTGTAATCCACCCGTGACAGCACTTGATTGCAAAGTGTGTGAATAACTGAATATTATTTATTTTAAATATTTAATTTTTACTATTTACTGAATATTTAAGAGTTGGAAGGTGCTCTGTTTATTGTGCAGTAGTATTATACAGATACAGATAATTGCAGTAATTAAAGGCCAGATTTTCCTTTGTTTCTTATTACATAAGTTTACAGTTGTGTCACAGTTTTGCACTTGAATGCAAAGTGTGTGAACATTATTTATTTTCAATAATTAATTTTGTTACTGTACTAGGGGTTGAACCAACTAGTCGATTAGTCGACCTTAATGCAGTGCCGTGACGCTTTAAGCTTGACGTCGACTAGTCGCGTTGATCATGTGACACTATGATTGTGCTAATTTTGATACTAACATGTTGCAAACAACAACAGATGAAGAGCCCAGAGGGTCATTGCAGCAAGAAAGCAGCATTGGTACATCATGTCTGTGTAAATAATTTACTAACCTAACACTATTGTTGAAAACGAAAGTAAAAGCATGACGCACACTCACTGTTTTACTGGAAAATAAGAGTTCAGTCTCTTTATTAAAATCATTAAAATATTTGTTTCTTACATTTATTTAAACATATTAATGGTGTATCTCTAATTCACCCGCAATTAATTGGAACATTATTTTGTATTACTTGGATCTGCGCATTACTAACGTGCAGATGTGAATTTATACCTTTTTTCCTTTATGATGATTTATCCTGAAGGATGATGTAAACAGTGGGCTATTTACACCTGGCCACTTCATTTGTTTCTGTGATCTGATAGCTATCCAAGGGGGTAATCCATCGACCGGAAGTTGAAGTCGGCCGGGTGCCGCCATCTTGTAGCAGAACTTCACTTGCGTTAGCATTTCCATTGACTCCCATTCATTTTGGCATCACTTTGACAGCGAATAACTTTACATCTGAGGCGTTTAAAGACTCAATTTGTCTATTATTTATTTCTAAAGAAACACGACAATGTATAAAGGGCTCCATTACCTTCTATGTTACATTATGGCCCTGTAGATACAGTTTTTGTAAAAATAGGCTAACGATTGCGTCATAACCACTCGACTCTCTGTTGCGCTGTACAGAAATTACCGTACAGACAGGAGGAGAAGCTCGCAGGCAATCGGGGGGACGTCCCGTCAAGGGAGAAGCCCATAGATAATGAGTCCATAAAAGCAACGGAACAAAATATTTCAACAACGTTTTTGGGGAATTGGAAATAATTCGGTATGAGAACTCTTTGCTCAAGTTCCCCGTCTCTGCAAGATTAATGTTTGCAATTTTCACGCACAGCTACTAGAATATTTACGTCTGTCAGAGAGGTTACTCACGTCATCAAGCTTAGTTTGAGTCGGTTTGAGTCTGCGCGTCAGGAACGGAAGTGCGCAAAAATCGCTAAGAATGGGCTTCAACTGTCTCAACTGAGTTCCAATGAAATGGCTCTGTCCACTTCTCATACTGTCTATGTAGCTATCCGATCGTGAAAAGACCAGGTGTAAATGCCACTCGAAACGCATTCGAGACGGATTTGAATCCGATCGCTCAAAACACATCAAGAGGTGGTCTGGGCCGCATTCCAGACAAAACTGGACAAGTGTTATGCATCTGGTTGTTAAAACCACATTGGACTTCTCCCAACAATGTTAAAAATAAACGTGTGCGAGTGTCTTAGCCTATATGTCATGTTATATTCATTATATGACGAAGCTATGGCAACACGCATAACCGCAGATGAGCAGCTGAGCATCTATTCATCTGTCACTAGGGATGTAACGATTCACTCAACTCACGATGCGATACGATTCACAATACTGGTTTCACGATACGATTTTCTCACGATTTTTTTAACAAGTGATTCATTAAAAAAATTATAAATGAAAAAGTGTCCCTTTTATTATTTCTCAGACAAAATGCTGCACATTTCTTTTTATTTTTAAAATATATTTGTCAAATAAAAAAAAAATGTGTGTGTGTGTATGTGTGTATGTATGTATGTATGTATATATATATATATATATATATATATATATATATATATATATATATATATATATATATATATATATATATAATTTATTGATGGTTATGGCATATTTTTCTAAATGTATATAAAGATATCCATGTACATATTTAGAGAAAGAGATAGTAAAATAAATACAACACCTGGTTGCCACGGAAACACACCTTGTGATCTCCGTGGGTCTCGCTCTTGTCGTATTAATGCCTTTTACATGAAAACGGAGGTGACTTGTGCTTCTCACGGTGGTGATTATTATTAGTCTACGGAAAGTCAAAATGCCGCCACACCTCCGATTTGAATGAGTCAACATCTACGCTTGCCGTCGCCATGCGTTTGACGGCGCGTGCACACCGGCACACACTGGCGCGGCGCGAGCGGAGCACCCGAGCGTTTTCTTTTCAGTTCATTCATATGGAAGTTAGCTTGGCTCACACAAGCTCAAATGAAGTGAAAACACTCGCTAGCTTCGCGCCAGTGTGTGCTTGCTGCTATTGTGCCTATAAAGCAAGGTTCACAACTTCACAGTAGGCTACAGTAAACGGCCCTGCTGTTTAAAACATGTATCGCGATTCGTTTAACATTTCAACCGACTTGAATCGTCACACATTTGAATCGATTTTCAACCGTTTGCGAGTGAATCGTTACATACCTATCTGTCACAGTCTTCGTCTGCACCTGTCTGTCTTCATCTTCACTACACTTCCCAGAATCCCTCTTGTCTCCACACCTGAACTCACTCCCTCAATTATCCACCTGTTCATCGTCATCGAACTCACTCCCTCAATTATCCACCTGTTCATCGTCATCATCATCTGTGTCACCTGTCTTCACCTCGTTAGTGTTCATTTGGACTTGTATTTAGTTTGCTTGTGTTCAGTCTGTCTTTGTCGGTTCTTGTATCAATGTTACGCTGTTTTTGTGAGTGTTCCTGCCCATCTTCCAGCCTGTACCTGTTTGTTGTTTTTGATCATAAGTAAAAGTTTATATTGGAGCTTTTGACTCTGCCTGCCTTCTTCAATCCACACCACATCCGTGACAGAAGCCAGACCACCCTAAAATGGACGATAGGGTCAGTAATGTCGTCCTGGCCGAGGAGAGCCAAAATCTCCCACTTTCTGCCCAAGGATGTTCGTTTGAGGGAACTCGTCTGGCCATATTTCGCGGGACCCGTGGAGGCCGCTGTAGAGGCGGTGGTCGAGAGGGGTCCCGACACCACTCTCCACTCTGGTCCCTCTTCGATCCAGGGTTGGTAACGCCCAGCCCAGCCAAGCCGGCACCACTGGTTCTATCCAGCCAATCCGACCCAGACCCTTTTGACGACCTTCCTGAGCTTCTTCCCCCAGAGACCGTCGAGCCAAGCCAGAGACCGTCCAGCCCAGCCGAGCCTTCACTGCTGGTCCCGTCCAGCCCAGTCAAGCCTTCTCCGCTGGTCCCGTCCAGCCCAGAGACTTATAAGGACTCTGTCACTCTCCCCATTAATTTTTTTTTTGGGGGGGGGCCATAGGCCCACGGCCACCCGAAGGGGCCTCACCGCCATGGCCACCCAAAGGGGCCTCACCGCCATGGCCACCCGAAGGGGCCTCACCGCCACGGCCACCCGAAGGGGCCTCACCGCCACGGCCACCCGAAGGGGCCTCTCCGCCACGGCCACCCGAAGGGGCCTCTCCGCCACGGCCACCCGAAGGGGCCTCTCCGCCACGGCCACCCGAAGGGGCCTCTCCGCCACGGCCACCCGAAGGGGCCTCACCGCCACGGCCACCCGAAGGGACGTCACTGCCACGTCCACTCGAAGGGTCTGCTCCGCCCTCTGCACCGCCATGGCCATACCCATGTCCTGCTCCGCCCTGGCCACGCCCTCAGCCTGCTCCACCCTGGTCACATCCACGTCCTGCTCCACCCTGGCCTCGCCTTCAGCCTGCTCCACCCTGGTCACATCCATGTCCTGCTCCACCCTGGCCTCGCCCTCAGCCTGCTCCGCCCTGGAGGCCTTCTCCAGACCACGCCCTCCTCAGCCTCCAGGGCGCCCACCCTCCCACCCTGAGGTCACGCCTACCGGGAGGGGGGAGTAATGTCACAGTCTTCGTCTGCACCTGTCTGTCTTCATCTTCACTACACTTCCCAGAATCCCTCTTGTCTCCACACCTGAACTCACTCCCTCAATTATCCACCTGTTCATCGTCATCATCATCTGTGTCACCTGTCTTCACCTCGTTAGTGTTCATTTGGACTTGTATTTAGTTTGCTTGTGTTCAGTCTGTCTTTGTCGGTTCTTGTATCAATGTTACGCTGTTTTTGTGAGTGTTCCTGCCCGTCTTCCTGCCTGTACCTGTTTGTTGTTTTTGATCATAAGTAAAAGTTTATATTGGAGCTTTTGACTCTGCCTGCCTTCTTCAATCCACACCACACCCGTGACATCATCAAGCCAACGTGCAAACTATCGCAAATCAAAGTGAAAGTAAGTCAAAGACGCTTAACACATCATCTTGGTTAAAAGTAAAGAAACAAAATTATCTTACCAGTACTGTCTCTCTTATTGCGGTCTTTGATTTTGAAATGAGCTGATGATCAATAAAATGCAGCGCATTACTGTTGGTGACGTTGGTGTCCGTTAAATCTGCATATAGCGCGTTGTTTGAAGATCGGATTTATATCCGTTTTGCGAAAACATATTTATGTGACCAGGTGTAAATGGAATCGTTTTGATAAATCAGATCATTAAAAACACATGAAGTGACCAGGTGTAAACGGCCCTATTATGAGCTGTCAGCATCTGTATAATTTTCTGTTAATTAATTGCAAATTGTGGCATGTTGCAAAGCAGTCCCATCTCTTGTGTTTTTTTGAATGACATCATCGACTAGTCGAGGTCGACTCGACTTTGATGTCATAACAGTCGACTTCAAAAAATCTGAAGTCGTTCAACCCCTATACTGTACTGAATATTTAAGAGTTGGATAGTGTTCTGTTTATTGTGCAGAAGTCCTAATATACAGTTAAAGAGATTTGCACTACTTAATGGCCAGATTTCCTTTGTTTATTTTTAGTTTAGTTTACATACAGTATGTGTCTTAATTTTGCACTTGAATTTTATTTTTAATATTTATTTTTTATGTTTTTATTTCTATGCATATCATATGGCAGGCTGCAATCTATTGAGTTCACTTCAAATAAATACCAAATGTTCTAAAATACTGTATTTTGATTTATTACTTGATTTAGTTTTTTAATTATTCAATCAGTTAAGGCCATTGCACACTGAGTCCGAATTTTTCGTATGCGTTTTTTCGTGTTCATCAGCCTGAAAATTCGTCACGCACAGAAACCTTGCACACTGAGTCCGATGCGTATTTATTAAACCTTTGCGTAAAAAAACGCAAAAAATACAGAATGGATTCGTCAAGCAGTGAGGATGAATTTGTTGCCCTCTGTCTTCTTTAAAAGAGAAAAAGAAGAAAAAGAGGGTCCATCCAATCTTGTGCCGAGACGAAGGGGAGTTTCAGCTCATCAAGGAGTTGTGCAATTATCCCGAGCGATTCAAAATTTACCTCAGAATGTTAATGGAACAGTTTGATGCTTTGCTAGCGATACTGGAGCCACATATTAAAAAGAAGACCACCAAAAAAGACACACACACACACACACACATACACACGGCCGGCAGAAACGCTGGGCATACAGAACAGCTGTATGGTTTGTTTATCAGTAGCCTACTTTGTGCTGCGAGACGAAGTGTATCAACTTGTGAGATGCCATTCTGGATTGTGTCGTTCGCTTGTACGGGGGGTCTGAACAGTCAAAAAACCTCTCAAAATGCTGGCTGTGGATGCGAAAAACGCAGAAAATCGAACCTGATCCGAATTTTTTTTTTGACGGACGAAAGTTTCGGAGGCAGTGTGCAAGCGTGATTGGCATAACGTGAGGTCGATTTTTTTTTTTTTTAACGTGCGAAAATTTCGGATGCGAATTTCGGACTCAGTGTGCAATGGCCTTTAATATAAACATATTTTACGTAATAGCGTTATAGAACATAAAGAATAACATCACAGTTACTTTGCTGAGTAACTAATTACTTTTACAATGTGGTTACCTAGTTACTAACTCAATTACTTTTTGGGAGAAGTAATTTGTAACTGTAACTAATTACTTTTTTAAAGTAAGATGACCAACACTGGTCTTCACAAGCGGCAACCTGGCATAAAGCATCACCTCAGATATCCATGAACAAGCCTCATGAGGGACGAGTCATCGGAACAAATCTAGGTGGGAAATGTACAGGAAACAGACCTCAAGTCATTGAAGATACCACTTGATGGCTGTGCCGAGACCCATATGCACTGACCTCCTCACCGGCGTATGAAGCCACAATCTCTAGAAAACAGCTAAACCCACTGCCGAGCCAACATCACAGAATAAAAAAATGGATAAAAAAAATACACAACGCAGAGACTCACATACGGGAACTTCAGTCATCCATCAACATGATTAAGATTGCCAACAAGACATTCTTGATCTTTCAGCAAAATTGCACCAGATGACTAAAGATAATTCTTCATGGTTTGGAAACCTGTTAGGTAAACCCTGGCTGTGGATCAAGGAAATAGCAATTCTGCTGTTGTTTCTCCTACTGGTGTACTATCTATGCGTCCACACTATCAAGTGTTTCATTCAACAAATGACTTGCGAACATTTCGAGAAAATGACAGTTCCAACCAGAAAAGACTATTACCCGTAGGAACTTCACGGACCCTTGCTGCATGTTTGTTTCTGTGTCAGCATGGAATTACAGATAATAAACACAGAGCCTGTGCTATATGCCTAAGTGTCTAAATTTGTATTTTGTGAGAGTTATTAGAACTATTAAAGGGGGAACTGTTGGACAACAAATTTATACGATGTTAAATCTAGGTTCCAATACAATAGAATATAAACTGAGAAAGTTCTGTACATTGTGTTTAACATTTTTCAATTCAAAAGGAACAAGGGTTACAGTCGTATCCCGAGACGATTGATTGATTTTCAATGATTTTTAAGGGATTTTTGGCTATAGAGAGCAAAACTCGAGCTGTCCTAAAAGTGTTTGATAGCTCCAGTGATTACAATGAGAGCATTCTTTGATTGCTTTCTGAACATAATAATAATTTGAAAATAGTTGTTTTTCATGCTACTGAAAAAGACTATGACTTTTCAGTCTGTCTTGATTTTGCCGATGCTGTGTTTTGGCATTATGGTTTGCAGGCATCTATATCTATTTTTATTCAAATTGATCCTGTTGTAGAATCTCTTCGTTCACCAACATGCACCAGAACCAGTTGGTGAATCAAAGGGATTGATGCATTGATCTGTGTCTGTGCAGGCAGTCTTGAACTGATGTACTTTATCTCTATTATGTAAGAAAAAACCCAGAGGTAGAACACAAGTCGTTTTGACAGCTTGGCTTCCATAAAATCTGACATCAGACTAACAAAGGAAGTTTTGAGTTCTGAAACCTACAATATGTTTTTGAGTTGTGTTTGTTGTGTAAGAATGCTTATAGTGCAATTAAAAAAGTTTTTTTTTTAAATGTGTCAATTATCAGTTGTATATGTGATGCGATCTGGGAAAACCCACCACATGGTGAAATATGACATATTACAAGTTTTAGGACCATATTAAAGCTGGTTTCAAGCCCTTTCCAAACCTGTTATTATTTATTTTATCGTCTGTCTGTAACAAAAGTTGTGGTTATCTGAAGTCGGCTGATCGCTATGATTTTCAGAAACGGAATTTTGAGAAAAACGGGTTTAATTAACTGTCACATCCTGCTAGCGGGACGACTGGCGCTCTTTTTATTGCCTCTTTTAAATATCACATATTTTAGTAATCATCATAGATTAGGTATCATTTGAAAGCTTACGAACTCAAAATTAATCCTGTGAAAACCATTTTGAAATTGTACGATTGAGAGGCGAGCAAGATCTTTTAAGCGAGCAGCTTCTTCAGACTGTTATTCTCTTGTGCTCTGCTCCGCAGTCCGCATCTCACCACACAATAACGTTGGATAAAAATAAATAAATAAAAACTTGCGTGCCGTTGTAGTTTACACAGGACTGGCGGGACCTTAATTCTGTTATGTGGTTTATTTTGATAGGCGAAACTGTCTTTGTAGTGTTAAGAGAAGGAGAGCTAAACGGGCGATTGTGTTTTTTTTGCACCTCCGCTGTGCGTGTTCTTAAAGAGTAAATAAACACTAAACCAACTTTTTTTAGTTAATGATCTGTAAGACTGGGGCTTTATTAGTGCTGTTCATTGATTCAAGTAACTTTTTTGACATTTGGGTATAAAGTGTTTTAATTCCACAATATACGGTGTAAAAACGTCTGAGTGCTGCCCTCTTCAGGTTGAACGGTGACTACTGCAGTTGAATTTTCCTATTGGATCTTTGCGGTGGTTCGTGATGTAAGCGGTGAGAGCTGATGTAAGCAGGTTCCAGCTCACCGCGCTCTTGGTACGAGCTACCATGCCCTTGGCAGTGTAAAAACCATCTTGTTTCGTCAAAACCACTGTAGTGAGTCAGGAGTTGGAATTGCGAGTATTAAAAACGATCAGGATAGAGTATTTAACTGCCCTCAGTTCATCCCCTGTATCTCCGCTAGGCTCCGCCCACTTTTCCAGCATTTTCAAATATTGCCAGTGGGTGGAGTCAGGCTCTGACCAGGCTTGAAAATATCCTTTCAAGAGAAAGACACAGTCTTTTCAGCTTGCCACTATAAATCGCTATTTTTCTGCACTAAACTAGTGAATTTTCCCAAGATATATTCAGAGATGATAAACAAGATGTTATAGAATAATAATTTATTGAAAACCCAATTTTGACAAAAAACTGACATTCGATCTATTTTTAGACCTTACTGAAAACGTACCAGCGCGACATCCGACGGGTTTTCCCAGATCGCATCACATATGAATAAGCTTCCATTAGTTCAATCAATGAAGCTTTTTTTCTTTTTCTTTTTTTTTAAAGCTTTACACATCACAAAATCTGGTATTTTAAGAGTCTTAAAAGACATCTTACTTGTGACTGATACAGGGAAAATCTAAGCACTGTGTTTGATTTGGTTGACCATGGCATACTCCTGTCCCGACTGGAGACTTGTGTGGGACTTCATTGCACTGTATTACAGTGGTTTCGCTTTTATTTAGCAAACAAGTAGTTTACTTTTGGTCTGGGACATCACTCGTCTTCCAACATATCTTTTGGTTGTGGTATTCAACAGGGATCAATTCTTGGACCTGTGTTGTTTTCCCTCTATATGCTCATCGTGGCTTCTATTTTTGATAAATTTGGTATAAATTCACCTCTGGCTTACTTAGTTGGTGACACATAATATTCAACAACATTATTGATTTGACTGCACTATTGAATGAGAATTGAACTGAGCTGGATTACGACATCACTGTTTTTCTGCAGAACTGCTTTATAGATGAAATGAACTTTGAATCAATTAAATTTATAATATTTACAAAGGAACTGAATCAACACTGAACTGACTTCTGCTGAACAATATTTTCTTTTAGAGCTGCTGTACAGCCGAAAATAAACTGTTTGCATCATTGAATCATTTTACTGTTATCACTGTAAAGCTGCTTCGAAACAATCTTTATTGTATAAAGCACTATAAATAAAGGTGATTTGACTAGACTTCTTCTAGAACCTTAAGATCATTTGACCTTGGCCTACTCACTGTCCTGTAACGACTGAGACAAATCAGACACAATTATTTGTTATATTTAACAAATAATCTGTAAAATAATCTGCATATATATATGTGTGTATATTATATAGGGCTGACTTCTGTAGGGTTTGAGGGTGAACCAAACACAAATTAATCAAATTAATCTCTCATGGGATTCATTCAAATGTGATTCAGCATTCTGGATCTGAACACCACATTCCAAAGTCACAAGACGGCTCCAAATTGTCTAGAAAACCCCCCAGAGAAGACTTTTATGGCCCTGCAGGCCCCAGAGATAAGCCTAAACAGGAAGAACGTTGTCACTGTTTCATCCTTAAGCAAGACACATCTGCTCAGAAATGGTGAAACGAGGCCTGACCACCAAGGGGCCTGACCACCTTTGACCTCCCTCAAAAGGCATCACCACTGCTGAGCAAGACAGAAATGTAAAACAGACCACACTTTCATGGAACGTGAGAGACTTACACAGACTTTACATATCAAACCCATTAAAACTCACACAGAACAATGCTCAGTGGACTTATAATCAAACATCATAATTCTTGTTTTTCCTACAATTAATGTTTGTACTATGCTTAGATTACATATAAATCATGTAATTGTGATATAACTGTGTATGAATGAAAGAGTATCGTGCTTCCAATCAAAATAATCATATGCCCTTAATTCAAAAGATGGCTTGAGTGAAATCTGTGTAAAATGCTTTGTATGATTATAATAATCTATAATGTTTAAACTGTGGTCTCTTGTTCTCTGCTAAGTGCTGGAACCCAAGCAGATCCCAGATAACGATAAGTAGGAACTAGATCCACCTCCTAAAATGATGCCATTGTCTCATTGGTCAGAATTCTCCAAAGAGGTTGGACTAACTTTTAAGTTAAAGACCCGGACAAAGGAGTTAGAGCAGTTCGGTTTGGCAGTTCGGTTTTGAGTTCGGTTCGGTGTTGAATTAAGTTGGCGCCTCTCTCTAGCAACAGCAAGAGAGTGTTCATGTTCGTGCTTCTCTCTGAAAACAACAAAGAGCGTGTTCGCACGCTTCTACATCGACCAGACCAAATTAGACCAGCAGACAAATAACCCATCACGATCGGGGTTAAAACAGTTAAAAAAGTCTCGGTTCAAAGTTAAGTTTGCTGCGAAGTTCGTTTAAACGTCTCTCCTGCAACGCGCTTCGAACTGTAAAGACTCTCATTCGCCTGCCAATCACACGTGACCGGCAGTTCAGAAACTTCCATCCAGGCACTTCAAAGACAACCAGCCACACAGACCCGGCCGGGAAACCCCTTTGACGAAGCACCGCAAAAAGGGAATTCCCTAAGCAACGCAAAGACAAGCAAGTACTCCAGACTCTAAATGAACTGGTGCTTTAATTTAAATTGAATAACCTGTCTAAGAAACGAAGGTTTAAATTAATGCTTGGTGGTTCGTTCAGGTCATGTCTTACAAAGTGCATCTCACTCTGAAAACTCACTCTTTCTCTCTCTTCCTCTGCGCCTTGTATGAATGTGTGTGTGATTGTGTTTAGACCTTAGTTTTATGTGTTTAGAATAGTTAGTAAAGTCGTCCATATATTTAAAAAGATATTTGCCTTGTGTTGTGCTTGCACATTTAATGTC
This sequence comes from Chrosomus eos, assembly GCA_036326025.1. Classification (NCBI taxonomy): domain Eukaryota; kingdom Metazoa; phylum Chordata; class Actinopteri; order Cypriniformes; family Leuciscidae; genus Chrosomus; species Chrosomus eos. The sequence goes on along the minus strand of CM070823.1, from coordinate 36,463,882 downwards.
TTGTACTGTCGATCTAAAGTTACCTTGCTAATACATAGTGTTTCACTATAGATTGGATATTTATATCTGTTGCCAAGGTTATAATTACGGCCCGTTCAAATGAACTCTAAACGAGTCATTTGCTTGGTTCCATAGTGATTCTGTCAAGATTCATTGCAAATCGATGAATCATTCCTTTTGAGCTAAATTGGCCTTCCGGCCCCCTTAAATACATTTTATGTATATTATTATTGTGTAATTCGTTACACTTCTAATAGTCGAGGATTCGACGATTCGATTCGGAGGGGTTTGATTCGACTATGAACCTCATAGTCGAATAGTAGGGAAGTGTTATGTAACCAATAAGGGTGTGACGGTTATTATATAACAATGAGACCGACAGTTATAGTTGAACACTGTCATTAGAACTCTATAACCGCCAAAACTGTGCTATTAAAATATTTTTTACAAACATTTTTTTATCATAGAGAATGTTTAAATACTAATATCATCTTACGAGTGAAACGGAGGCAGAGTTGGAGCTTCGGAGGCTGCTCCTGCTTCGGAAGAGGTCTGTGCTCCTTTACCGATCAGAGCGCGCGCTGACACAGAGTTAAAACCTTGTTTATACTCGACGCGTCCGCACGAGCGCGAAGGTGCGCACGGCAAAAAATGACGCGTTGGGTGCGCAAGACCGGCAAGACCCCATTTCGCTTGGCTGTGTGTACGGCTTTTTTTGTAACAGCGCGCGCGACGCCGCGTCCGAGGATGACCGACTTCAAGCCGAATCTGCCTGAGCATGTAGGCTACGTCTCACCGCACCGGCACGCAGTTTGCGCGTCTAAATGGCAAAGTTCATTGCAAAGATTTTTGTTAAGGTTTTGTTTGCTGTGTGTGATTTATTTAAAACAAAGCATGTTCATTGCAACGTTTTTTTTTGTTTTTGTTTTTTTTGTTAAGGATTCATTTAATGGAAGGCACATTCACTTCTGAGTTGTCCTATATCAGACAAAAAAGGTTCGACTATCAGTCGACTACAGCAAAATCAAACGAATCAGATTCGACTATGAAAATCCTTAGTCGAAGACAGCCCTAATATTATATTCTAGAGCATGGCAGGCACGCAGCAGTGTGTGTGCACCCCTGCCCGCGTTATTTAATGGGTGGGGACACACATGTGTATGTGTTGTTTTTTTGGGAGAGGAGCATGCACGGTCAGTGTTCGAGGGCGTTTGCTGTGAGCACTGTGATGTGCTTCCCTTGCGGACACTCCGATCCCGCATGGCGTTCTTTAGCGATGACACTCAGGCTCGCGTTCCCCGAGGCTCAGGTCCCGCCAAGGCAAAGCGATGGCTTCATATTCTAATTTCTGTGGGGTTTGAGACGGGCCCAGCCTTATCTTTGCCCTCACCTGACAAATCTTGGTCCTTGTATCAGGGTTCGGAAGCACGCGCAGTGGTTTCTTCCGCCACGATCCAGGCACCAACACTACAGCTATCTAGTTCCGAGGAACTAGATGTTGTTAGTGTTGATGCACGCGATACTGAGGATTCACCACCTCAGTCTCATGCTTTTGAGGAGCTCGTTGAGGATGTAACGAGAGCGGTCGAAAGATGTTCACCATTTGGTAGATCAGTGGTAGAGTCACTATTTCTTATTGAAAAATTTGTGGAACTGAACTCAAGCTGATTGGGTCATCTCTACAACTTGGTTGAGGTATGCTATGCTTCAAACATCAACTAGAGGTCACTCTATTTTTTGACAGTAGAACTTTTCACTCATCCTGCTGCTAGCAAGTTTAAAATTGAATTAAAGCTGCAAGCAGCATTGAAAGGGCCCTCGCACCTGTGCCACCGCCACCTGGTGGCTTCAGGAAGACAGAGCACAGTGGGCAATGTGCATTTAAGTAGGTAAATATAGGAGGAGTATGTCAAAGTCAGTTACAAAAATGTCCTTTATTATGGGGATAATAGCATGTGTTAACACTCAGACTGTTGCTAGCATGTTTTAGCATGTTTCTAGCATGTTTAGAAGAACTCAATGGTATATTTAATATGTTGCTAGTACTGCATCACAGTGTAAAATATGTCACTTCCTTTTGACAGTAGGTGGTGCTATTACTTTAACTTAAAATTGTCATGTAGATATGTTTAGGGCAGGACTCTTATCAAACGTGTGAAGTTTAGGGCAGATTGGACATTGTCTTCAGTAAAAAACAACTTCTTGTTTCATTGCATTAGTATGCGTTAGCACTTAGCTAAGAATTGCTAGCATGTTTAGAGATGTTTCTAACATGTTTATAACTCAATGGCATATTTACTATGTTGCTAGTACTGCATCACATTGTAAAACATGTCACTTCCTGTTGCCAGTAGGTGTCGCTATTACTTTAACTGAAAATTGTCATGTAGATGTGTTCAGGGCAGGACTCTTATCAAATGTGTGAAGTTTGGGGCAGTTTGGACATTGTCTTCTTAAGTAACAACAACTTCCTGTTTCATTTCATTAGCATGCTTTAGCACTTAGCTAAGTGTTTGCTAGCATGTTTTAGCATGTTTCAAGTATGTTGATAGCATGTTTAGCACTTGCTGGCACTTTTTTATATGTTATTAGGAGTCCACAAAAGTGTTAAACATGTCACTTCCTGTTGCCAGCAGGTGGCGCTATGACTGTAACTGAATATGAGCATGGACATGTGTTCAGGACAGAACTCTTATCAAACGTGTGAAGTTTGGGGCAGATTGGACATTCCATACCTGAGTTACAGCAAATTCCTATTGAATTGCAGTAATAGCATGCTTTAGCACTTAGCTAAGTGCTTGCTAGCATGTTTTAGCATGTTTCAAGTATGTTGTTAGCATGTTTAACACTTGCTGGCACTTTTTTATATGTTATCAGGAGTCCACAACAGTGTTAAACATGTCACTTCCTGTTGCCAGCAGGTGACGCTATGACTGTAACTGAATATCAGCATGCACATGTGTTCAGGACAGAACTCTTATCAAACATGTGAAGTTTGGGGCAGATTGGACATTGTTTGCCTGAGTTACAGCAACTTCCTGTTTCATGGCGAAACATCAAAATTTGTCAGGCCGCCGAGGACACGCCCTTCGACGAAAACTCAAGATCTTCGCAATTTAACGTCGCAAAGGCCTTAAGATTACACTCACCAAATTTGAAGATGATCAGATTAAAACTGTAGGAGGAGTTCGTTAAAGTATGAGGCCTGAAAATGGCAAAAACTGCACTAAAATCTGAGAGGAAGTTCAAAATGGCTGACTTCCTGTTGTGTTTAGGGCTACGCTCCAAGAGACTTTTTTGTAGGTATTGGGCCATTACATGTATGTACCGAATTTCGTACACGTACGTGAAACGTAACGCGAGGCGCACTCCGTTGAACCTTTATAGGTGGCGCTATCGAGCCATTTTGGCCCGCCCAATTTTGAAACGCATATCAGATGTAAATTTTCGCCAGTTCTGACGCGTGTGCAAATTTTCGTGAGTTTTCGTGCATGTTTAGGCCCTCAAAAATGCGATTCATTGTGGAGAAGAAGAATAATAATAATAAATATAGCTGCGAGCAGCGATTACGGGCCCAAGCCGGTGGCACCGCAACCCTGGTGCACCAGGGTGGCGGTACCGCCGGCTTTGGCCCTTCATCGCTGCTCGCAGCTATATTTATATATATATATATATTATATATATATATATATATTATTATATATATATATATATATATATATATATATATATATATATATATATATATATATATATATATATATATATATATATATAAAGCTGGTGGCATCGCCACCCTGGTGCCTTTAGGGTTATTGTGCACGACGTGACACAAAATATCTGCTCGCTATCTGCCGAACGGCTCTGGTAGTCCCGCTTCAGCACTGATGATGTTGTAGAAATAGTGTGCTCTGGTTGGTCTGGATTATTCGGGATTTTTTATTTTATACAGAAATAAGTTATTTATAATTCAGATGAGAATAAAGTTAGTGTTGATTAAAATGAAGGAAAACAAATATATTGATCTGAAATATAGCACATTCATTTTACATTTATTTAGGTTCAATTACCAAACATACAATCTTAATTTAATTTAAAGCAAACTATACATTAAAAATACATAGGTTGTATGCACATTTTTTTTTTATAAAAAATATATATATATCCAAAAAGACAAGGCTTAAAAACTCTTGTCACTGTAACAGACACAATCTCTCTCTCTCACACACACACACACACACACACACACACACACACACACACACACACACACACACACACACACACACACACACACACACACACACACACACACACACACACACACGTCAAGTCACATTTTAGATGCAATATTGAATAAGCAGAAAAATCGGATTTTCTGCTCTGAAAATATAAATAAGCATACAAATTGAATAAGCACTTTGAATATTCTAAACAGAATAAGCATTAGTCGCTAATGAATAAGTACTAGTACTTAATGGAATAGATACTAATATCTAAAAAATAAGTACTAGTAGCATGAAAATAGAGACTAGTATGTTAAAATGATTAAATGTTAAAACGGCTTGCCATATTGGCTCAGAGAGAGAGAGAGAGAAAATGACATTTTAGATAATAGTACCTATTAATAGATACTAGTATTTATTCAATAAATACTAGTTCTAAGTCATTACATACTAGTACCTATTAAATAGATACCAGTACTTAATCATTAGCTACTAATACGTATTCAAAAGAATATCTAAAGAATAAGCACTACTATCTAAAGAATAGGCACTAGTACTAAAGAATAAGCACTAGTCGCTAATGAATAAGTACTATTACTTAATGGAATAGATACTAGTATCTAAAAAATAAGTACTAGTAGCATGAAAAAAGAGACTAGTAGGTTAAAATGATTAAATGTTAAAACGGCTTGCCATATTGACTCAGAGCATCAAAAGCATCAAACAAGAATATTAAAGTTTGATGCGTTGCCACAGCAACAGTTTCAAAGATATCAAGAATCCCTTCACAGGTCTTCATCTGCAGTGTATTTACATTATACAGATGAAGTTTGAAGCAAATCGGGTAAAAATAAGAGGGTGATTTCAAAGCCTTTAGGAAGTGACACACTTCCTGCTGCCAGTTGGTGGCGCTATAACTTTGACTCACAATAGTCACATCCATGTGATCGGACTCTTACAGCGAACACACTGCTGAAGTTTCATCAAGATCAGTTAATGTATGCAGAAGTTATAACACACTTCCTGTTTCCATTATTCGCCATAAATTCGTTTCCTCGCCACGGCCAAACCGTTCGAGATATCAAAAATCCCCTGGCAATTTTTCATCCTCAATGTCTTGACTTCATGCTGACTGAGTTTCGTGGCGATTGGTTGAATTCTCTAGGAGTAGTATATCGAATTCCAGGGGCATACGCTTTCAAACAAACCATAATAGCCGACTTCCTGTTGGGCTGGGGTAAAAAGTAAAAGTACAAAGGATATATGAATCGATGAGATCTATATGTGTACCAAGTTTCATATTATTACATGCAAGCGTGTTTGATTTATGGACCAAGTTTTCGGACCCCGTTCCAGGGGGCGCTGTCGAGCCCCCCTGCCACGCCCGGGTACCAGCTTCAGCCCGGCCCTGATGTCCGCGGGTTCTGACCCGTGTGCAAAGATTCAAGAGTTTTTGAGCACGTTAAGGGCCCCAAAGGTGCGCTGAGAGGCTCAAAAGTATCCAAAAAGAATATTAAAGTTTGATGCATTGTCACGGCAACAGCATCTAAGATATCAACAATCCTTTCACAGGTCTACATCTGGCGTGTGTCTACATTATACACATCAAGTTTGAAGCAAATCGGGTAAAGCCTGTTTGATTTATGGACCAAGTTTTCGGACCCCGTTCCAGGGGGCGCTGTCGAGCCCCCCTGCCACGCCCGGGTACCAGCTTCAGCCCGGCCCTGATGGCCGCGGTTTCTGACCTGTGTGCAAAGTTTCAAGAGTTTTTGAGCATGTTAAGGGCCCCAAAAGTGCGCTAAGAATCTCAAAAGTATCCAAAAAGAATATTAAAGTTTGATGCGTTGTCACGGCAACAGCATCTAAGATATCAACAATCCTTTCACAGGTCTACATCTGGCTTGTGTCTACATTATACACATCAAGTTTGAAGCAAATAGGGTAAAGCGTGTTGGATATATGGACCAAATTGTCGGACCCGTTCAAGGGGGCGCTGTCGAGCCCCCCTGCCACGCCCGGGTACCAGCTTCAGCCTGGCCCTGATGGCCGCGGGTTTTGTCCTGTGTGCAAAGTTTCAAGAGTTTTCGAGCACGTTAAGAACCCCAAAAGTGCCCGAAAGCATAAAAAGCATGAAAAAGCTTAAAAAAAGGAATATTAATGTTTGATGCATTGCCATGGCAACAGTGTCTAAGATATCAATAATCCTTTCACAGGTCTACATCTGGCATGTGTCTACATTATGCACATGAAGTTTGAAGCAAATCGGGTAAAAATAAGAGGGTGATTTAAAAGCATTTTGAAAGTGAAACACTTCCTGCTGCCAGTTGGTGGCGCTATAACTTTGACTCACAATAGTCACATCCATGTGATCGGGCTCTTACAACGAACACACTGCTGAAGTTTCATCAAGATTAGTTAATGTATGCAGTAGTTATAACACACTTCCTGTTTCACGTTTCTCGCCATAATTTCGTTTCCTCGCCACGGCCAAACCGTTCGAGATATCAAAAATCCCCTGGCAATTTTTCATCCTCAGTGTCTTGACTTCATGCACACCGAGTTTCGTGCCGTGTGTTTGAATTCTCTAGGAGGAGTGTTTCACATTCCATTGCATGCGTTTTCCAAACAACCCTTAATAGCCGACTTCCTGTTTGGCTGGGGTAAAAAGTTAGAGTGCGAAGTATATATGAAACGATGAGATCTACATGTGTACCGAGTTTCATATTATTACATGCAAGCGTGTTTGATTTATGGACCATGTTTTCGGACCCCGTTCCAGGGGGCGCTGTCGAGCCCCCCTGCCACGCCCGGGTACCATCTTCAGCCCGGCCCTGATGGCCGCGGGTTCTGACATGTGTGCAAAGTTTCAGGAGTTTTTGAGCATGTTAAGGCCTCCAAAAGTGTCCAAAAGGTAGTAAAATAGTAATAATAATAATAATAATAATAATAATAATAATAATAAATAATCCTTAGGAAAACAATAGGGCCTTCGCCCTTAGGGCTTGGGCCCTAAATATATATATATATATATATATATATATATATAAATATAGCTGCGAGCAGCGATGAAGGGCCAAAGCCGGCGGTACCGGCCTTGCGGTGCCACCGGCTTGGGCCCGTAATCGCTGCGAGCAGCGATGAAGGGCCAAAGCCGGCGGTACCGGCCTTGCGGTGCCACCGGCTTGGGCCCGTAATCGCTGCTCGCAGCTATATTTATATATATATATATATATATATATATATATATATATATATATATATATATATATATATATATATATATATATATAAAGACGGTGGCACCGCCACCCTGGTGCCTTTAGGGTTATTGTGCACGACGTGACACAAAATATCTGCTCGCTATCTGCCGAACGGCTCTGGTAGTCCCGCTTCAGCACTGATGATGTTGTAGAAATAGTGTGCTCTGGTTGGTCTGGATTATTCAGGATTTATTATTTTATACAGAAATAAGTTATTTATAATTCAGATGAGAATAAATTAGTGTTGATTAAAATGAAGGAAAACAAATATATTGATCTGAAATATAGCACATTCATTTTATGTTTATTTAGGTTCAATTACCAAACATACAATCTTAATTTAATTTAAAGCAAACAATACATTTAAAATACATGGGTTGTATGCACATGTAAAAAAAAAAAATATATATATCCAAAAAGACAAGGCTTAAAAACTCTTGTCACTGTAACAAACACAATCTATCTCTCTCTCTCTCTCTCTCTCTCTCTCTCTCTCTCTCTCTCTCTCTCTCTCTCTCTCTCTCTCTCTCTCTCTCTCTCTCTCCTCTCTCTCTCTCTCTCTCTCTCTCTCTCCACACACACACACACACACACACACACACACACACACACAACACACACACACACCACACACACACACACACGTCAAGTCACTTACATTTTAGATGCAATATTGAACAAGCAGAAAAATCGAATTTTCTGCTCTGAAAATATAATTCAATTCAATTCAATTCAATTCAAATTTATTTGTATAGCGCTTTTCACAATGTCTCAAAGCAGCTTTACAGAAAGTGCATTTCAGAAATGTACATAGAAAAATACAGTTAGTTAATCATGTATTAATTTAGGCATAACATATCGCCTAAACAGAATAAGCACTAGTCGTTAATGAATAAGTACTAGTACTTAATGGAATAGATACTAATATCTAAAAAATAAGTACTAGTAGCATGAAAATAGAGACTTCGTATCTCCAGAGCCTGTCTAACTTGTGTGTGTGTGTGTGTGTGTGTGTTGTTTGTGTGTGTGTGTGTGTGTGTGTGTGTGTGTGTGTTGTGTGTGTGGTTGTGAGAGAGAGATTGCCGGTGGCACCGCCACCCTGGTGCCTTTAGGGTTATTGTGCACGACGTGACACAAAATATCTGCTCGCTATCTGCCGAACGGCTCTGGTAGTTCCGCTTCAGCACTGATGATGTTGTAGAAATAGTGCACTCTGGTTGGTCTGGATTATTCGGGATTTTTTATTTTATACAGAAATAAGTTATTTATAATTCAGATGAGAATAAAGTTAGTGTTGATTAAAATGAAGGAAAACAAATATATTGATCTGAAATATAGCACATTAATTTTACATTTATTTAGGTTCAATTACCAAACATACAATCTTAATTTAATTTAAAGCAAACAATGCATTTAAAATATATGGGTTGTATGCACATTTTCTTTTTAATAAAAAAAAGATATATATCCAAAAAGACAAGGCCTTAAAGGGTTAAACTATTGTCACTGTAACAGACACAATCTCTCTCTCTCTCCACACACACACACACACACACACACACACACACACACACACACACACACACACACACACACACACACACACACACACACACACACACGTACACTGTTTAAAAGCAAGAAATATTTATCCAACCTGTTTAAAACAGTCTGTCGGTGCCATCTTTTAAACATTCATCATATTGCATTGGTTTTAATTTCTTGACCTCAAACAGAGCACTAATCTGTTTATTTTTAAGTTATTGATTAAAAAAGAAAAGAAACATCAAATGGGTTTTTAGTCATATGTTATACAGAAATAAATTATTTGTAATTCAGATGAGAATAATTTTAAGGAAAACAAATATATTGATCTGAATTATAGCACATGTTTTTGTAAAATAAATTCAAGCAATACCCCTTTTTTAATTTTAAAATTAAACTAAAAAAGCTCACGGCTGCACAGGCCTTCATAACAGTGCGCGTCCAACGCGAGGAGTGAGCAGAACAGAGCGAACGTTTTTTAGTTAATTTCTACTTTCATACAGGGTTTCTACAGGGTTTAGTCAGTCAAATTTAAGACCTTTTAAGACCTTTTTATGACCAATATGATTTAAATTTATGACCTACTCGAATTACGAAAAATAACTTCCTTTCAAAAGTCTTTTTTTTATTGACTTTCATTAAAAGTAATTAGTTTCATTATTTAAAGGTTCCATTTTCTTAAGAGTAACAAACTGAAGGCTCCCTTTTCCTAAGTATCAATAACACAGGAACAACACTTAACAATTATCACGATAATATATCAGTCAATATCGATAATTATGACCATAAATGTCAAATCTTTTTATCTTTCAACTTTAAAGGCAGATTTTTGTTTCTAACTGAAAGTTGTAGAAACCAGAGCGTTAATTGTGGTTTTAAACTACTCTTTACTGTCAGAACATATCATGACAAACACTTGCCAAACAGGAGAACATTTCACAAATCTGAGGTAGAACATTCAAACATTTGTAATTTTTCCTTAACAAAAATAATATCTTTATTTCAAAATTAATTTCTTAGTTTCTGCATGTGCTAATGGTTGATATTGTTTCAAGTCTTGAAAGAGGTTTGTGTTGCCTGACGTTGATGGCACGTATCTTTATGAAATGTATGAAAAACAGTAGGCTATAGCCTAAATACATAAATACTGTAATTATATTCCATTAGTCCTTTAATACATTGTCTACATTAATAATATAATACAATTCAATATGTATATCCCACATTTCATGGTGCAGTTAATATTACTAGGCTAACGTTACAGTAAAACCATGGTAAATGATGGGAATTTGTAGATGGAAAATCTTTCTGACTGTATAGTTGCGCACAGTGTTTCTCCTGTTCCTCAGCGCTGTTTCATCTGCCTTTAAACTGGTTTAAATCACTGAGACATTTGTGTTCTTCGCTGAATTCAATTGCTTGTCACTGGATCTCGTGATCGAGACTGATCAGAGTTAACCATAGACAGTAAAAGAACGCGTCTGCTGAGCCCGCGCTGCCGTTTGGACTTTGAGCCGAGCGGATAAACAGTCCGTGAGGCGCGCGCGGTTCAATTGAGTTTCGTTCCGCTATATAGTATTATGTTATACAGAAATAAATTATTTGTAATTCAGATGAGAATAATTTTAAGGAAAACAAACATATTGATCTGAAATATAGCACATGTTTTTGTAAAATAAATTCAAGCAATACCCTTTTTTTTATTTTAAAATTAAACTAAAAAAGCTCACGGCTGCACAACAGGCCTTCATAACAGTGCGCGTCCAACGCGAGGAGTGAGCAGAACAGAGCGAACGTTTTTTAGTTCATTTCTACTTTCATACAGGGTTTCTGCAGGCTTTAGTCAGTCAAATTTAAGACCTTTTAAGACCTTTTTATGACCAATATGATTTAAATTTATGACCTACTCGAATTACGAAAAATAACTTCCTTTCAAAAGTCTTTTTTTTTAATTGACTTTCATTAAAAGTAATTAGTTTCATTATTTTAAGGTTCCATTTTCTTAAGAGTAACAAACTGAAGGCTCCCTTTTCCTAAGTATCAATAACACAGGAACAACACAAGAGGGCAGTATAGCCCTATTTATGATTTTGAGTTTAAACTTACCCGAAGAGATTCTAAAAGAATGGTAAAGTTTGATGCGTTGCCACGGCAACAGTTTCAAAGATATCAAGAATCCATTCACAGGTCTTCATCTGCCGTGTATTTACATTATACAGATGAAGTTTGAAGCAAATCGGGTAAAAATAAGAGGGTGATTTCAAAGCATTTTGAAAGTGACACACTTCCTGCTGCCAGTTGGTGGCGCTATAACTTTGACTCACAATTGTCACATCCATGTGATCTGCCTCTTACAGCGAACACACTGTTGAAGTTTCATCAAGATCAGTTAATGTATGCTGAAGTTATGACACACTTCCTGTTTCACGTTTCTCGCCATAATTTTGTTTCCTCGCCACGGCCAAACCGTTCGAGATATCAAAAATCCCCTCGCAAACTTTCATCCTCAATGTCTTGACTTCATGCTGACCGAGTTTCGTGCCGTGTGTTTGAATTCTCTAGGAGGAGTACTTCACATTCCATTGCGTGTGTTTTACCAACAACCCTAAATAGCCGACTTCCTGTTGGGCTGGGGTAAAAAGTAAGAGTGCGAAGTATATATGAAACGATGAGATCTACATGTGTACCGAGTTTCATATTATTACATGCAAGCGTGTTTGATTTATGGACCAAGTTTTCGGAGCCCGTTCCAGGGGGCGCTGTCAAGCCCCCCTGCCACGCCCGGGTACCAGCTTCAGCCCGGCCCTGATGTCCGCGGGTTCTGACCCGTGTGCAAAGTTTCAAGAGTTTTTGAGCACGTTAAGGTTATTGTTAGGAAAACAATAGGGCCTTCACCTTTTCAAGGCTTGGGCCCTAATAATAATGCGGAAGAAGAATAAAGAATAATACTTAGGAAAACAATAGGGCCTTTGCCTTTTCAAGGCTTGGGCCCTAATAAAAAACGGAGCAATTCCAAGAGGGTCCTCACACCATCGGTGCTCGGGCCCTAAAAATCACCTCTGACATGTGTCAAGTCAAGTCAAGTCACCTTTATTTATATAGCGCTTTTTACAATACAAATTGTTTCAAAGCAGCTTTACAGAGATAACAGGAAAACAATGTTGTAATAGTATTGTTCAATTGAAAATTAAATGTCCCCAACTAAGCAAGCCAAAAGGACTATTGTGTGGACTATTTTTGGCTGTACTTTCAAAGGTGAGTTAGTTTTGTCAACATTTTATATCATCTAACACGTTACTTAACAGAACTATGTAAATTGATGCAAAACAGAAACATCTTATAATGGTCAAATATTTTTTTTTAAAACATGCTTGACCATACGGTTAAGTTGGCACTCCATGGTAAACCTTGGCATGGAATGACAGCTCAACCGCATGGTAACAGTTTGGTGAAGTTAAGCTAATTTTATTAAAATGCACTATTTTCCATGTAATAAAAACACTGCTGTTCATGCATTGTTATCAATATGTTACAGTTATAGTGTTATTATACTTAAATGGTTTAATATGTATGATTTTTGTAACATGCTGACATTTCTATGTAATGGTGCATCATTTCCTTATTCCCACCTTGTATTTCTGTGTTTTAGAAGCAAAAGATGGATGCTAAATCATTTTATGGTTCAAGGCCACAGAATTTTCTGGCCCTTGTACCAGAAGATCCTCAAGACTGTGAGGCTGATCTGAGTGATGATGATGATAATGATGATGACATAATAGGGGATCCTGATTATCTGCCCAAACAAGCAGTAATGATTAGGGATCTTTCCACTGAATCGGATGAGGAGGAGATGCCCTCAACAAGCACATCTGCTAAGAGGAAGATAAAAGGGAAAAACACCCTAAAAACAGCCATGGAAGAGCTGGATGTGGCTCCTATGTCACCCCCAGTCACAAAGAAGAAGAAAACCCATTCACTCACTCATTCATACACCGACGGCGGTGTCAGCCATGCAAGGCGCCATCCAGCTCGTCGGGAGCAGCTGGGTTAGGTGTCTTGCTCATGGACATCTTGACACTTGGTCAGGTGGAACCGGGGATCGAAACACCAACCTTTCGGTTTGTAGACAATCTACATGAACCACTGAGCCACTGTCGCCCCAGATGCTTCGTAAGCAATGTCTCCTCATCCGATCCACCTACAAGCACAGTGTGGATGAAGTCATGGTGCAAGGCACAAGGGCTGGCAATCTCTGCCAATACATTGCCAATAAACCTGACAAGTGGGGCTTTAACCCCTTGACACCTGAATTTATTTACAATTATATAAAAAAAATGTATTATGCGTGTTTCTGGCTACAAGCTGATGCTAAATTAAGTTGAGATTGTTAATTTGTCTATAGCATATAGAATAGATATAAATGATGCAAATTAACGACAACAGGCATTAATTGAAAAAAAAAAATACAAAATGGTAAAATTAATAAAACACATTTTCCCATATCAGGTATGTAGATTTTATTCATGTCCCAAAGTTGTTAGAACTTCTAAACTTTAATCGACAAATTAATGAATTTTGACAACAGCAAGAAACAAAACACTCTCCTACTCCCTAACATTGACAGTAGTTTTTATACATTCCATGTTACACTCTGTTTAACTCTTTCCTCGTTTCTCCAGTGCATAAGTGATATATTCTTATAGTATTATATCCTAACATGCTATTTTTTGTGAAAAAAAAAAATTTTTTTTTTTTGGCTGAAAGCCATCTAAATACTGCATCATTATAGCCGAATCCAGCCGTTATGGATGAATGTCGCGAACTCGCTACAAACAGAAATCTACAAAGAACGTAAAAAATATTTGTCATATGAAGTCTATTTGAATAACATAGCTATAGAAGCAATCAATAAGATGGTACATAGTTTTATCTTAGCACAACTTAACTCATTTTGGGCAATTTCTCCACATTCGCGGCCGTGATATGCAGATTTTGCCAACCAAAATATTAGCTTCCGAGAACCGGATGTAGTTCCCACTCCGAACGGTCCTACGAGAAACCAGTACTTGCAAAAGGTTCCTAGGTATGTATCGAATGTGCACAAACAGGCATTGGGGAAATACACACGCTATCTCGCCTGCAGTTTGAATGGAAGGGGTTTGATGCGAATTCGCGACAGTCTGAATTAAGGGGTTAAAGTGTTCTGTCGTGCCAGTTCATCTGGCATCATCCATGACCTACTCCTCTATCAAGGGCCGTCCACATTCTTCAATGTTGATCTAAGTGAGGAAGAGCAGGAGCTACTTCTAGGGAGCAAAGTGGTGACAACATTATGCAAAACCATAACACAGCCACAGCATTCAGTTGTCTTCTTTGACAATTACTTTACTAGTTTCGACCTGATCTTGAGCCTGCACGCAAATCTGGACATCAAGTGCATCGGCACAGCCCGATCAAACCGCATCGGTGGAGCTCACCTGATAAAAGACAAAGAACTGATGGAGAGAGGACATGGAGCTCTTGACTATAACCCTGCTGAAGGAGTACTCACAGTCAAATGGTATGATATTGTCATACCATTTGACTGTGAGTACTCCTTCAGCAGGGTTATAGTAGGGTTATAAATGTGTTACGCTCCTGAGCAATGTCTTTATGATCATGCCTCTTACAAGTGTCCAACGGTGGAGCAAAGACGAGAAAGCGAAGATTGTTGTCCCATGCCCTTCACTCATTGCTGCCTACAATCAGCATATCACCCATATGCTGATTGTAGGCAGCAATGAGTGAAGGGCATTGATCTTTCTGACATGCTGGTTCACCTGTACAAGACCCCTGCCAAGTCACGATGCTGGTACTTCCCCCTGTTTGGATACATCCTTGACCTGTGCATCTCCAATGCCTGGCTGGTCTACAAGAGAGACTGTGGCCTACTGAAGGAAAAAACAATGCCTCTCAAAAGATTTTGCCTGGCTGTGGCTCACAGTTTGAAACAAGTCAACAAGGCAGCACCCAGAGTTGGCAGACCATCATCTGCCTCTCCACCACAAATGTCCTATGAGAAGCACCTCCCCCCTTTGCCCAAAGGGTGTGTCAAGATGGAAATGTGGGACGTGCAATGTTTTCCTGTGCTTGATCGGAGAGAGGGAATGCTTCGCAGCATACTAGGGCTTTGACTTTTGCCCAAAAATCATACTGAAGTTTGTTTGTTTATTAATATTAATATTCAAATATATTTGAATATTAATTAATAATATTTTGACCATTAAATGCAGCGGCGCTAGGGCTGGGCTAAGGGGGCTTAAGCCCCGAATGTTTTAAGTAAAGCCCTGAATATTTTGTTACCTTGTCTTTCTCATAGCAAAACAATTAATCAGAAAATCAAATGTGAATAAGATTACAGCTGCCGCGATTACCTAATCATGAAAAGTGCATAGATTTACCGTTTTATTTATATTTTTACCTTTGCATCAAGATATTAATAAAAATGATGTTAATTCAGCCAGCTCACATACCTGTATTTTCTTCCTGTTTTCGGTCGAAGTCCAAAGTAGTTGATTATCGAGGTTGTGCGCGCGACCAGGCTGTATGAGATCCCATTCTCCCAACTCGGTAATCGACTACTTTGGACTTCGACCGAAAACACAAAGAAAATACAGGTATGTGAGCTGGCTGAATTAACACCATTTTTATTAATATCTTTCACATCTACTGCAGTCAGATTGACCGTGGTCACTCTTAATAACACCAATCACATGGCTGTGCACTTGTAATGACATATCAAGGATGTTAAGAGGCTAAAAGCAGGTTAAAAACTTGCCCCATTGAAGTCAACAGGGTGCGAATTTTAAAAAGAGGATAACACGGTGTAGGCAACACCGATTTTCGTCGTTGTTCTCTGTACTGACAGCACTCCAAATGTACAAAAAATTAGCTCAATGTTAAAATTGACCGGAGTTCTCCTTTAAGATGCAAATAAGAGATTCTCGGCAATGTATTTGATATTCTTGCTGCTGCTCTTATGTACTCCATTACGCACCGCTCTGTTTGTTTTCATGATGATTAAAAGTTCAGCGGTCTAGCTCATTGATGTCAAAAGCCGGGGCTTACCATTCACAGAAGGATGTTAACAGTGAACGAATACCTGGTAAAATGTAAGTCGCACCAAATGTTGCTTTTCAAATTGTCATGTGTGTAGATTTCGAACTCCTCGTCAGGAGTTGTTGTTGTAGGCGTTGGCGTGGCCATTGTTTTGATATACAAAATAGGCGCTGCGCTAACCAGGACGCTAACGTCACATACAGGAGCCCAGATGACCAATAATTGCCTTGCTAATGCGCTCGTGATTCACAACTTTCGCGCTCGTGATTCACAACAAGCGTGAAAAAGCCTCGAAATCTGAATTGAAAACTACGTTTACAAGCAAACACATTTACAAAAAATAATGCCCATAACAGGTTTGAATATTAAAGGCTGCCTAATATTCGTTCGAATATCATTTTTTTTTTTTTTTACTATTCGAATTATATTCGAATAACGAAGTTCGGAGTCAAAGCCCTACAGCATACAGTACCATCGAAAATAATGTGGCCAAGGTTCCCATAGGTCCTTATTTTGTTTGTGCATTTGTCTAGAAATATTGTCTAGTTTTTGAGTTCATTCAATGCAAGAACAAAAGTTATTTGGAGATTATACACAGCAGAGCTGAGAAGTTGGAGAGGGCCCCATATGTTTAAGAGTATAAAAGAGTATAAAAAATGAGTAAAAATAGTATAAAAATGTGTAAGTAAATTTGTTTTGGTCACACTATCTAAAAGTGTCTTTGTTACACTGTAATTATACATTTAAGTACTGAGTAATATTTAGTAACTACATGTACTTACAGTAGGGTTAGGATTAGGGTTTGGTTTGGTTTAGGGTTAGTTGCATGTAATGGGGGGACTTTGGTCTTCCGGTGCCTTGGTCAGCATGCTCTTTGTCAACAGCGCCAGGAGGGTCACCTGTGTTGCTGTAGGAAGCTATAGAGTCCTTGATGGGACTGCAAGACTGTGGACTGTGGACATGGCATCATAATCGTCCTTCAATGCACCAAAGGAAACTAGGCCATGGGCTCCAAAGGAGAGGTGGAAGCTAGTTTCAGCAAAAGTTACTGGAAGTTCAGAAGAGTAAAAGGGATGAGGGCACTGAGCTTACACCGGAGTCCTTAGAGTCCACCCAGGGTTGCTGCCGACTCTTTCTCCTTGGCTTCATAACAGCTGCAGAGAAATCTTGTGGAAAACCTGGGCGGTTGGGGGTCTGACGATCAGGTCGTGCTTTCCCAACGACTTACCTTCAACTGCATCGTGATGTGCGGCAATGGCGGCAACATACACTTTAAGGGTGGAGGGAGACAGCCTTCGCTCCAACCCATCTTGCAGGAAGGAAAGCACGGCTCGGATCGAGCAGTTGGGGGTCTGAGAGTCTTGCGTAGGGCGCTGGATGTGGCAGCAACCGATGGCGTTTTCCATGGGATCCCCTAACTTCGTCACGTCGAACGTGAGCGACTGAAGGGGAACGAAACTTCGGTGTTACCGGCTGGTTGAAGCGAGCACACAGGAAGAAACTGGCTCAACACGTAGGCTATAAAACCTAGCGAACATGTTAGCCCGCAGCTCTACAGATATCTGTCAGCGAGGCGCCGTGTGCCAGCACCCAAGAAGAAGTGACACTCCTAGTGGAGTGGGCTCTCAACCCAGGCGGGCAAGGCACGCCTTGGGCTTCATAAGCCAAGGCGATGGCATCCACTATCCAGTGGGCCATCCTCTGCTTGGAGACAGCCTTTCCCTTCTGCTGGCCTCCGTAACAGGCGAAGAGCTGATCTGAGGTGCTGAGGCTTTGCGTTCTGTCCACGTACAGGCGCAGAGTGCGGACGGGACAGAGAAAAGCCAGGGCTGGGTCTGCCTCCTCCGAAAGCAGCGCTTGCAGGTTCACCACCTGGTCCCGGAAGGGAGTGGTAGGAACCTTGGGCACGTATCCGGGCCGGGGTCTCAGGATCACGTGAGAGTTAGCCAGGCCGAATTCTAGGCACGATTCGTCGACCGAAAATGCATGCAGGTCCCCTACCCTCTTGATGGAGGCCAATGCAACCAGGAGTACTGTTTTACAGGACAGAATTTTTAACTCAGCTGACTGCAAAGGCTCAAGGGTGGTCTCTGCAGTGCCGAAAGGACCAGAGACAAATCCCAAGAGGGTATAGAGAGTGGGCGAGGAGGATTTAGTCTCCTTGCTCCCCTCAGGAATCTGACGATCAGGTCGTGCTTTCCCAACGACTTACCTTCAACTGCATTGTGATGTGCGGCAATGGCGGCAACATACACTTTAAGGGTGGAGGGAGACAGCCTTCGCTCCAACCCATCTTGCAGGAAGGAATGCACGGCTCGGATCGAGCAAGTTCGGGGGTTCTCCTCGTGAGAAGAACACCAGTCAACGAATAGGTTCTACTTCAGAGCATAGAAGCGCCTCGTAGAGGGGCTCTAGCGGAAGTGATGGTGTCAACTACCGCTGGGGGTAGGTCACCTATAACCTCCGCATCCCATCCAGGGACCAGACATGGAGATTCCAGAGGTCTGGACGCGGGTGCCACAGGGTACCCCGTCTCTGAAAGAGCAGGTCCTCTCTCAGAGGAATGGGCCAGGGAGGGGCTGTCGCGAGGAGCACTAGTTCGGGGAACCAGGTCCGGTTGGGCCAATACGGTGCAACTAACAAGACCTGCTCCTCGTCCTCCCTGACTTTGCACAAGGTCTGTGCAAGAAGGCTCACTGGGGGAAACGCATACTTGCGTAGGCCCGGGGGCCAGCTGTGTGCCAGAGCATCCATGCCAAGGGTCCCCTCGGTCAGGGAATAGAACAACTGGCAGTGAGACGTGTCCGGGGCGGCAAACAGATCTACCTGTGCGGTCCCGAAGCGCCTGAAATCAGCTGGACCACCTAGGGATGGAGTCGCCACTCTCCCGGTAGCACCCGCTGCCGTGAGAACTCGTCGGCTGCACGGTTGAGCAGGCCAGGAATATAAATGGCACGAAGCGACCTCAGATGCTTCTGACTCCAAAGGAGGAGATGGCGGGCGAGTTGTGACATGCGGCGGGAGCGTAAACCACCATGACAGTTGATGTACGCAATGGTCGCAGTGCTGTCCGTACAGACCAGCACATGCTTGCGCTGTAGCGGCGTTTTGAAGTGGCTCAAATGCAAGATGTACTGCTAACAACTCGAGGCAGTTGATGTGCCAACGCAGTTGAGGCCCCGTCCACAGACCTGAAGCTGCATGCCCGTTGTACGTGGCCCCCCAGCCGGTGGCAGAGGCATCCGTGGAGACCACAGAATGCCTGGACACTTGTTCTAGGGGAACATCTGCCCGCAGGAACAAAGGGTCCGACACAAGCTGAGAGTTTGGCGACAGTGCGGAGTCACTTGGACCCGGCACAAGCCGCTCTGCCACGCCCATCTCGGGACCTGATCGTGGAGCCAGTGTTGGAGCGGCCTCATATGAAGCAATCCGAGCGGCGTACCGCGGCTGCAGATGCCATATGCCCCAGTAGCCTCTGAAACAGTTTCAGTGGAGCTGCTGTTCTGCGTCTGAGCATGCTCACGCAGTTCAACACTGACTGGACGCGGGCCTTGGTGAGGCGCGTTGTCATGTTGATCGAGTCCAACTCCATACTGGGAAAAGAGATCCTCTGCCCGGGGGTGAGTTTGCTCTTTTCCCAGTTGACCCGAAGCCCTATGGCTGAGGTGACTGAGCACCATGTCCCTGTGTTCGCACAACTGCCCTCTCGACTGGGCGAGAATAAGCCAGTCGCGACAGGGCCAGCCCGAAGGGTAAGACTTTGTACTGATATGCCCGTCCCTCGAACGCAAAGCGAAGAAACGGTCTGTGTCAAGGGAGAATCGAGACATGAAAGTACGCGTCCTTCAGGTCGATCGCTGCAAACCAATCTTGGGGACGGATGCATTTGTAAATACGTTTCTGCGTAAGCATCTTGAACGGCAGTCTGTTGAAGGGACCGGTTCAAGACACGCAGGTCCAAGATTGGCCGTAACCCACCGCCTTTCTTGGGTACAATGAAGTACGGGCTGTAGAGGCCGGTCTTCATATCGGCTGGAGGGACCGGCTCGATCGCATCCTTCGCCAGTAGGACTGCGATCTCTGCCCTGAGCACAGGGACACTGTCCGCCAGAACACGGGTGAACAGCATGCCCCTGAATACAGGGGACGCCGGGCGAACTGAATCGCATAGCCGAGTCTGACAGTACGGATGAGCCAGTGAGACGGCTGGGAAGCACTAGCCAGGCTCCCAGACACCGCGCAAGCGGAACCAACGCACCACAGACGTACCCGGGGGGGCAGCGCGGCGGAATGCAGGGACCCGACTCGGACGGCATAGCGCCCGGAGTGGGGTCTGAGTGTGTGGTGCAACACGAACCTGCTTCCGTCGAATGGCAGAGTGAGTGTGCGGAAGCGTCAATGCGTCCAGATCACAGCCACTGCTGCTCGCTAGCGATGAAGAGGGGCTCGAGGATGACAAGGCATAGCGTCGTCGACCGCCAAGCGCGCCCTCTTGGGACCCAGAGGTTTCAGAATTGCTCTTTAGTTGAAAATGAGGGTACCACTGGCCCGTGGGTCAGTGGCGTAACAGAAAAAGGAAACAAGATTCTCCACCCGGCCCTCCACCGGGGGAAGGAGCGGTGCCTTCACCACCTTCTGAAGAGCAACTTGATCCACTCTGGGTCGTCCGTCTCAGGGTCGTTAGTACCTGCGCTTGCCTCCTGGTTTGGCAGCGGGCTGGACGGGCATGGTCAACTTCCTGCGGCCTGCCCCACACCGAGGCCTGGATGGTGGCTGCTGCTGCTAAGGCTTAGCGGGAGCGGAGGACGCCGCAGTAGGTCGACTTCGGTGACGAGCGGACGGAGGAGCTGCGGCCGGCGGACGGGTCGGAGCAGCAGCGGCCCGCCGGGGCAGGATGTGTCGGATGGCCTCCGTCTGCTTCTAGGCGGCCGAGAACTGTTGGGTGAAGCTCTCGACCGCATCGCCGAATAACCCAACCTAGGAAAGAGGGGCATCCAGGAACCGATATTTATCGGTGTCCCACATATCCGCCAGGTTGAGCCAGGACGGGCACACAGGGTCAGGGTTATTCCGCCAAGGTGGACATCGCCTGACCGACTGAACATGCGGTTTGCTTCATCGCTCGGAGAGCGAGGTCGGTTGCCACACGGAGCTCCCGGAGGAGCTCTGGGTCAGAACCACCCTCGTTCATGTCCATGAGCACCTGGGCCTGATGGACCTGTAGAAGCGCTATGGCATGGAGGGTGGAAGCAGCCTGTCCACAGGCTCTGCAGCCCTGGACGGGAGGCGTGGATTGCCCCGCCAGGAGGAAGTGGACGCCGGACACAATTGCATCGCGACGGCACGCTCCACCGGGGGAACATCCACATACCCTTAGGGTGGTGAGGAGGGAGGAGCCACTAGGACAGCTTCTGGCACGATACGGCGCCTTCCACGTCCTAGTAAGCTCCTAATGCACTTCCGGAAAGAATGGCACTGGGGCGGAGTGCTGAGAACCAGCACGGCCCGCCCCGAGATACCAATCATCCAACCGAGAAGGCTCGGGACGTGGTGGAGGGTTCCACACAAGCCCGACCTTCTCGGCGGCCCGGGAAAGCATAGCCGCCCATTCTGGATCTGACTCGGGCAACGCCACACTCCCAGAGAGGGGTAACGCAGCCGAATCCTCATCTCCAGAGGACTGAAGCTCCCCCTCCGATGCTGCGATCGACATCTGATCGTCAGGTGGGGCCCCAAAGGACACGGCTGGCCGACCACGAGAGGGGCCGGCGCGTTCGTTTGGGGGCTCCAACGGCGGCAGCGCTTGAGAGGCGTGAGGGGCCCACAGAGATTGCCTCGGCGGGGAAGCCCTCACGGTAATCCTCAGATCACTCTGACCATGCGCAAAAGTAGGTCTATTCTGAGGTCCAGAATAAACACTAGATTTGGGCATAGGTGAGGGGACTGCACCTCCCTTGAGGTAAGCGAGTCTTGATCTAAGCGATGCCATAGTCATATTTCCACAATGAGAACATGAACTATTCACAAAAGCTGCTTCAGCGTGCTGAATGCCCAAACACAAGAGGCAACAATTGTGGCCGTCTGCTGGCGCCAGGGAACGACCGCACCCAGAAACGCACAAACGGAATGTCATCCTGAAAAGGACGCAGCGTCACGCTTGTGTTGCTCTTTTAGTTGAAAACAAAAAATATAAAGAGAAAAAATAACTCTCTCAGTGCTGAAGCACCCAGGGATAGCCGCGGTGTAATCGGGGTACACACTCACGAGAGGAACGCCCACCGAGACCGACACATACAGACAAAGACACACACAAGCAATGCAGTGAAAACAGCAGTTGTAAGCTGTAATGCTCGCGGCCACCACTGATTGCGCCGTCACACCAGCACTGGAACAGAGTATTCTCTTTGAAGTCTTCAACGATCGATGCAGCAGTCTGCAGAAACTCAGAGTCAAAACGAAAGCTCGGCTCCGAAGCGAAAGACAATGAGTGCGTGCGCCCGCTTCCTGTTTATACCCGCGCTGCGGGGCGGGCGCGTGACGTGTTTCACGCACACCAACGTTCATTGGCTTGTTCTGTAGACACTCGAAGTTGATAGGGCTCCCTGAAGTGATCCCCTAACGTCGTCACGTCGACGTCACGTCGAACGTGAGCGACTGAAGGGGAACCTAAACAGCATATGAAAATAAAATGAACTGTTTTACATGTCAGTCAGATTATCTCATTTTGAAATTGTCCTGAATAAGTCTGCAGAGACAAACAATATATCAAAAAAGTCTGACTATATACAATACTATTGCAAGACCAATAATGGATGTTAATTGAATGATACTTGAGTAAATCATATACAAAATGAGAACTATGTACAGTATAAACTATGTACTAAATCATGTACATAATGTGATAATTTTCCTCAAAGGTAGTAAAATATAGATCTTATTTTTTGTGGTTGTAAGTGTATTAGCCTAAATGATCTGAGCGTCTCTCCACAAATCCTCTTAAGCCCTATTCGGACGGGATTAGTTTTAGAGGTGGTGTAAAGTAATTATTTACTATACTAATCCCATACGAATATACCCGTTGTAAATATGTACTTGCAAATGATTATAACTGAATATTGGGTCCCACTTTATATTAAGTGGCTTTAATTATTATGTACTTACATTGAAAAATATGTACAATGTACTTATTGTGTTCATGTTGTTGTAAAACACTTTTGCTGCTGTTGAGGTGTGATACAGGTAAGGTTAGGGACAGTGTGGTAGTATGGGTCGATATTAAGGGTAGGTTAAGGTACTAAATATTCCGTCATTACTTGTTTAAAAGTTGTTTTTTTGCGGTTTTGGGAGTAAGGAGTATGGGGGTGCTTGAAAAACTCACAAAACTCAAGTGTTTTCCACATACCATTCGGATCAAAAAGAAGGTCGAAAGCAATTGTCAGAGACACAAAACATCTTTTAGCTTTAGGTAAGTGCCTATTACCAATATAATCCAATCAGACTGTAATTAATTGAATTAATAAATCAATCGACTGGACCTAACTGTTATATATATAGGTGATACCTATATATAGATTATATGTGTTTGTGCACGTGATATCAGGAAGCAATGTGATAAACACACAACAACAGGGAGGTGACGGCAGTGCTTAAACAGAGTCACCCCTCCCACTCTGCTAGTTTTACTGAGATTTCTTATCCCGTGCGAATTTTGACATTAATATTACAGCTATCCTGTGGTAAAATTGCATTATTACATCTACCCTTGTACAACTAATCCCGTCCGAATAGAGCTTTAGTTGCCTAGAAGCACTACCTGTGTAAACAATGTTAACTTGCAGTGCAAACTCTTCCATTTCTGTGGCTTCTTCACCTCATAGCCCTTGGTTTCACATCCAACCTCAGAGAATGAAACATGCACAAAACCTCTATGGAATGGGCAGCTACACACTTCTGCTCAATGCGAGGCTACTGAGAGGACTGATGTGTACTTGTGTGCTGTTTTCACACACAAGAGTTTAGACTGACAAATGACCTCACTTTCCCAACCTTCTTGACCACGTCAACCCTGTTGTGGGGCTTAGCAGACAAAATGGTGAGAACAGAGGAAACAGATTTCATTTGTGTGTGTGTGTGTGTGTGTGTGTGTGTGTGTGTGTGTGTGTGTGTGCTTGGTATTTTTTACAGTCTTTGCTCTAGTTGCACCCACTTCCTCAATGGTAACAGCTGTCAAAACGTTGCAGGATTACAGTACACCGCACTGGCATTAGAGCCTGGCAGAGGACAGGAAGCTAAGAGGGGTGATGCATGCTAGGAATAAGGGAAATACGGTTCGTCAGAGTGAGGTGAGAGCAGCCCAAGGGAGGAAAAGCTAATGTAATGAGAGCAGCCATACTAATGCTTGTAATTCTACAACATATGTCAGATATATGACAGGTGTATATATGATACAGTGATGATCTACAAACGATTAACAATGTGGAAACTGAACATTCTCACCGTTTGAACAGTACACCGTTTAGATTTAAACAACCACAACAAGCTGTTATTGAATAAATATAGTGAGGCTCAGTTTCTCTAGTACTGCATCTGACAATTGACCCTTTGCAGGGAGTTTGATTGACAGGTGATCTGACCAATCATAATCCGCCATTTTTGTCCGACAGTCAGGAGAGTTAGTAGATTAAAGGGTACCTATTATGGCATTTAAAATGTTCCTAATAATGTTCTGGGAGTCCCCAACAACAGTTTTACATGCATGCAATGATAAAAAACACTTTTGTTGTCTTATAATATGCATTTATTTTTACCTGATTTGCTCACCGACTCCCAAATGATTCGTTTGACGACTCATTTTTCCAAAATGAACACAGCTCAAGGTGGCTATACTTGTGTGATATAGTTGTAAATATAAACTCTAGCCACTGAGTCTTCACATGCTTGTCCCTGGGCAGTGAAAAAACAAGTTTGCTTTTGATTCACACTTCAGAACAGAGTCTCGTCGACATGTTGTTGTCAGGTTTCTCTGTCTGCTCGGCGCGCGCACATGCACTGGGCGTGTCGAATTCAAATAACTTGTACAAGTGACGTACGAAAGTTAGAGAAAATGCATCGTTCGTCTATCGATTCATATCAGCGACTCAGAGTCGACTCTTACTTTTGAGAGACAATAACTTTGTATACGGTGAACTTTCATATTTAAAACTTTGCAGGATGTTTTTGTTCACTTAGATCTATGTTACACACTACATGAAAGGTAATTTTCAAAATTCCATGATAGGTACCCTTTAACATTGGAGAATTTGAACTTGAAAAAAGTGTATTTGTATTATAAAAGTAACTAAAGGGGCCCGTCTCCATTATCAACGGTCAATTGAAGCAAACTGTATGTGTTGTATTAAGCAGTGGTAAAAGAAAAGACCCAGCAGAATTACATTACCACATGATTCAGACAGTTACACTTGCATATGTTACATTAAATGGAGACTTGATATAACTTCAAAGTAATAAAGATACAATAACACATCTAAGATAAATACACAATAGATTACCAACCTGAAATTCCTAACAGCGTAGATTAACAAGACATATATAAAGAGTAATAGAGGCAACAGGCTGTTACTGGACAGCTTGCATCCATGGAATTGAGAGACATTCGAGAGAATAAGTGAATGAATGAATGAATGAGGCATTTATATAGCGCTTTCATATGTACTTCTGTACACCCAAAGCGCTTTACAATCATATCAGGGGTTCTCTCCTCAACCAGCACCAGTGTGCAGCATCCTTTGTGCCTCAATTTCCTCAAAGAATGGAGGAACTGCTCTAACATCATGATCATCTGAATGTCAGGTGATTGCGAGCTTGATTAATATGATCAGCCTTGAACTAACACTATGCATGTTTCTGGATCGGGGTAAGGTTCATATCCTGTAAGAACTTACAGTGAAGTTCAAAGTGAACATGCTGTCAAGCAAAGCCACGGTCATAGGTTAGATTCCCATCAATGAACCTATGGAATTCTACATAATTAACATTGAACAAAAGTGTCAATTTCACTCTGTTCATCACAAAGTTATCGAATGGCTTCAGAAGACTTGAAATATAGCACATACATTTCTATAGATAACTTTTAAGGTGTTTATTATCTTTTCTGGAGCTTGACATTCAGTGGTCTATGCTTTCATTTTATAGAAAATAGTGTTTACATTTTGCTAAATACTTTTTTGTTTTCCACTGAAGAAGAAAAAAGTCAGTATGGGGGTGAGTAAATTATAGCAGAATGTTTATTTTTGGGTGAATTATTACTTCATAACTGAAGTAGATTTATCAATAATAAATCACTTTTATGAGCGATTTTCTTATATTCTAAGCACATGAATGTTGTTGGGAAAATCAGAGCTCTCTCACTATAAGGCTTTACACAGCTGGAGAATAAATTGAGGCTGTTGACCGAACAAAAGATCCTCAGTGGGGAACTAGTATCATAATCTGCCAAAGTTGTTTCACTTCTGATTCAACATCATCAGAGGTTCTTAAATTATGTCAGCATGATGTTGAACATGTTTGCAAAAACATGTCATCAGAGAGGTTCATATAAATGTTATTCTGTTGTTTATGTTTTACAAAACATTATAGGGTTTGGTACCAAGACATGTCAAAAATGTTACAAAAGATGAAATTGTATACTTTTTCCCCCTGTCTTGTCCATCTGCCCAGATGTGCATCGTCCTCTCAGCTCACCAATTCTCACTAATTACATCTCTGGTGGCAACAAATTCAATCCCATCCCCAATTAGAGCCGGACATTGGAAGATGCTATTCCAGAGAGAGTTTGAAATGGCTTCAACTTAACCAAGTGGACCATCCAATATAAAGTCCTTACAGAAATCTGTCTTTGCAGAAAAGCACCATGAGACAGCTGTTTCCTGTCTGTAATTAATCTCTGTGCTCCCAAAACAGGATAAAGGCAAGAACAGGAAACTGTGACACCATGTTGATCAGTTCAGTTCCTTGATGGCATGTCTTTGTCTGCACTTGATTGTATAGTGCATGAGTTGTGTTATAATAAATGTTAACCTGGCAGCATAGGTTACTTTTTTCAAAATGAAAATAGAATTTAATTGAATGAAACCCAAAGATTTTTAAGACCACTTTTACAACTTTTAACAGTAGAGAGGATTACCTTTAGTAAAACTGGTCAAGTTGGATATGACGATATAAATTAAGATCTTTCTTTTTTCATTTTAGGGCCTGCAAACCTATGATGCTTGGACTATATTGCAACTGCTCCATTTATTAGGCTCCAAGCACTGAAAGTGCACAGAGCCATATTTTTTTCCTAAGGATGATTTATTTATTTATTTTAATCATTCGGGTGCTTTAGGGGCCCTTAACATGCTCAAAAACTCTTTGTACACATGTCGGAATCGTCGGCCATTAGGGCACGGGCGTGAGGAGAGTGGTCTCTACAGTGCTCCATTTGATCGACTCAAACTCAAAAAACTTGGTCCATATATCATACATTCTTGCACATATATGTAAGCAACTTGGTACACACGTAGTTCTCATCGAGCTGAACAACTTCTGCACTGCAAGACATATGCTCCATTCGATAGGAAGTCAGCTATTTAGGAGTTTGTGAAAAACGCATACACTGAACTTTTTAATACTCCTCCTAGAGGATTCAAGCGATTGCCAAGACATGATGACAAGGCACTGAGGATGTTAAATTGCAAAAAGTTTCTCGAACGGTTTGGTCGTGGTAAGGCTATGCATTAATGGCAAAAAAATGGAAACAGAAAGTCTATGTTCATTGAAGGAGGCTGAAAGTGTCACTTTCAAAATTCTATGTAGTGGCCCCTTTTTCTGGAGAATTTATCCTGGAGATTTAATCAGATCAACATCAATTCTAGTCAGTCTAATACAAAGACCTCTGCGATGCTAAATTGTGAAGCTTTTCAGTTTTAATTGAAATGAGTGTTTGTGGTGGCCTGACAAATTTGGATGTTTTGGTGTGTTTTTAACACAAACATTGTCCAATCTGCCCCAAAATTCCAGTGTTTGTACAGAGTTCTGGCCTGTCTGGCATGACATCAACATGCCAATATTCTGTCCCACTTTATATTAAATGGCTTTAAGTATTATGTACTTACATTGAAACTAATAATTTGATACAATGGACTTATTGTGAACGTCTCAGGTTACTATTGTAACCATAGTTCCCTGAGAACAGGGAACGAGACGATGCGTCGAAACGCTGCGGGAACGCCTTCTGCGTGATTGCGTCTGAAGCATCTATGCCAACTAGTCCAATGGAAAAAGGGAATGAGCGTCACGGGCGGGTGACGTCATGACCAGGAAAGGATAAGAGCACTTCCGCTGCTCGCCGGCATTCATGCTTCGACAGTGCCGAAGCAAGCCGATCGCAGGGACGCCAGAAGTATGGCAGGGGGACGCATCGTCTCGTTCCCTGTTCTCAGGGAACTATGGTTACAATAGTAACCTGAGACGTTCCCTTATCGAAAAGGGAACTTCGAGATGCGTCGAAACGCTGCGGGAACGAGAATACCCAATGCGCCATAATTCAAGTACCTGAGTGTCAGACTGTTCAGCTAAGCACTAAGCACCTGAGAACCTGGGGCAGCATCCAGGTCCAAACTGTAAAATCTCACGAATGTGAGCGGAGAGGACCAGCCCGCCGCATCACAAACATCTTGGAGAGAAACCCCATGCAACAAGGCTTTAGAAGCCGCCATACTCCTGGTGGAATGAGCTCGGACCGCCAAAGGACAAGGCTGGCCCGAGTACTCATAAGCAAGTGAAATAGCCTCGACTATCCACTTACTGACTGTCTGTTTTGAAGCAGGAAGACCTTTTTTAGGTGATCCAAAGCAAATAAATAGTTGATCGGACTTCCTGATTGAGGATGTCCGATGTACATATGTGTCCAATGCTCGCACTGGACACGACAACTGCAGTCTTTCCTGGTCCGCAGTTGCAAACGGAGGAGGACAGAAAGCCTGCAGCACAATAGGCCTCGGAGTCAAGGTCGGCACCTTAGGGACGTATCCCTGTTTTGGATAAAGGAACGCCTTGACCATCCCCGGAGCAAATTCAAGGCAGGTGGGGGAGACCGAAAGAGCCTGAAGGTCACCAACTCTCTTGAGGGACGAAATAGCTAGGAGAAAGACGGTCTTAAGAGTAAGGAACTTCTCTGAGACTGATTCTAAGGGCTCGAATGGAGCCCTAGACAGGCCTTCTAGAACTACAGTCAAATCCCAAGCTGGCACCTTAGTGCGAGTTGCAGGCCTCAGCCTCAAAGTGCCACGAAGGAAACGTGTAATCAGGGGGTCTCGACCCAAAGATAAACCTCCCACCATGGTATGATAAGCCGCAATGGCTGCCACGTAAACTTTTAGTGTGGAAGGACATAGACCTGACACAAAGCGCTCCTGCAGGAACTCGATTACTGTGTTGACAGAACAATTAACCGGATCCCACTGATGTCGGTGACACCATAAGGAGAAAACTCTCCATTTAAGCGCATAGAGTTTCCTCGTAGCTGGAGCTCTGGAGCTTAAGATGGTCTCAACAGCCTCAGCTGAAAGACCACTATCTACAAGTTGGGCCCCCTCAGAGGCCAAACCCAAAGATTCCATATCTCTGGCCGAGGGTGAAATATTGTGCCCCCGGCCTGAGACAGAAGGTCCCTCCTCAAAGGGATCTCCAATGGAGGCCCGTCTAACAGAAGGATCAGGTCCGCAAACCAGATCCGACTTGGCCAGCGTGGTGCTACTAGCAGTAGGCTTATCCCACACTGACGGACCCGCTCCAGAACTCCTGGGAGCAGAGCAACAGGGGGAAAGGCGTACAGACGTAGCCTCGGCCACGTCTGCACCATGGCATCCAGCCCCAGGGGGGCCGGGTGAGTAAGTGAATACCAGAGGGGACAGTGCGTCGTGTTGTGAGACGCGAACAGGTCCACCTCTGCTCTGCCATATGCCTCCCAGATTTTCTCCACCGCCTCGGGGTGGAGTCTCCAGTCCCCTGGCCTCAGCTCCTGCCTCGACAGGATGTCTGCTCCTATATTCTGGTCCCCAGGAATATACACTGCCCTCAGGGAGAGTACCTTCCCCAGGGACCACAGGAGGATCCGGTGCGCCAGTTTGCAAAGCGGACGCGACCTCAGACCCCCCTGGCGGTTCAGATAAGAGACCACAGATGTGTTGTCTGTTCGAACGAGCACATGATGGCCTCTTAGGTCCGGAAGGAAATGTCTCAACGCATTGAAGACAGCCATCATCTCCAGGCAATTGATGTGCCACGAAAGATGATGGCTTTTCCACAGACCCTGAACCGAGCGGCCTTCCATTACCGCTCCCCAGCCGGTGAGGGAAGCATCTGTCGAGATAGTAGCTCGATGGCAAAGAGCTCCCAACACCGGGCCCTGGGTTAAGAACCAGTGTTTCTTCCATATCTCTAAGGCACGAAGGCATCGCCGCGTAACCTTGATCATACGGAAAGGGCTTCCCCTCGGGGAGAACCCTCTGGTCCTGAGCCACCACTGTAAAGGCCTCATGTACAGCAGGCCAAAAGGTATCACGTTGGACGCTGCTGCCAGTAGACCCAACAGTTTCTCGAACTGTTTTACAGTGCGTGACTGACCTAGCTTTAGCTCTTTGGTGGCTGCCAGGATAACAGCTACACGAACGGGCGATAGGCTGGCCCTCATCGTCACTGAATCCCATACCACACCAAGGAAAGTGGTTCTCTGTATTGGAGAAAGAACACTCTTCTTGGCATTGAGCCTCAACCCCAACATCTGCATATGGGCGAGAACGACACCCTCGGTGCCGAACCGCCAACTGCTCTGATTCCGCTAGAATCAGCCAGTCGTCGATATAATTGAGAATGCGAATGCCCTGAAGCCTGAGAGGGGCTAAAGCTGCATCCATGCATTTCGTGAATGTGCGGGGTGACAAAGCTAGGCCGAAAGGAAGAACCCGATACTGGTATTCTTTGCCCCTGAAAGAAAACCTTAGGAACTTCCTGTGCTGAGGGAGGATGGAGATATGGAAGTATGCATCCTTCAGATCTATCGTGACGAACCAGTCCTCGGATCTGATTTGAGTCACGATCTGCTTGAGGGTCAGCATCTTGAACTTGAGTTTCTGAACTGACCGATTCAACAGGCGAAGATCTAAAATGGGACGCAACCCTCCATCCTTTTTTGGAACAATGAAGTAACGGCTGTAAAAACCCGACTCTCTGTCGGGTGAGTACACCTGTTCTATAGCCTCTTTTGCTAACAGGGCCCTTACTTCTTGCTCCATTACCAGAGCCTGCTCGGGACGTACCACTGTGGGTAACACCCCGCTGTAACGAGGAGGACGAGAGCCAAACTGGATTCTGTATCCTTCCTCTACAATCTGCAGGACCCAATGAGAAATATTCGGCAGAAGCTTCCACGCTGCCAGAAAATTTACTAAGGGAACCAGCCTCTCGAGGCTGGTCTCTGGTGTTACTGAGAGAGCCAAATCTGGAGCCTGAAACATACCGGCAGGAACTACCTGACCTGACTGCTCTAAAACCCCCCTCAGAGGGCGCGAAACCGATGCTGTGCCGCAGCACAGCACCAGCGACTCGCTGGAGACCACTGCGCCCTGAAGCACCAGAGGTGGCAGGGTTGGCAGGAGGGTCTCGTGAGGACCCCGAAGTGGAACGGGCACCGTGTACTGAGGTGAACACCGCTCCACCTCGGTCGGGGCTGTCCTCACAGGTCTGATGCCTAAGCATCAGGACCTTTTTTTTTTTTTTTTGAACCGAAGCTTTCTTTGCCTGAAGAACGGTCCTCAGATCCGGCTTAGGCTTAGTCGACTTCGGTTGAGAGGGCTGCGTCTGTCTCCAGTATCTTCGTGGAGGAGCACGAGACGCAACACTCTCTTTCTGTTGCACATGATATGATGAGCTAGATGGCTGGGGCTGCTCACGCCCAGCAGCCCCAGGGGCTGGACACGGCGAGGGATAAACTTTTTAAAAGCGTCCGACTGCTTTTTAGCATCCTGGAATCTTTCAACTACAGCGTGAACTGCGTCACCAAAGAGACCAGACGGTTCAAGCGGAGCATCTAACAAAAAAGTGCGATCTTTCTCTTTAATATCAGATAAATTGAGCCATAAATGTCTCTCAGTGGCTACCAAAGCAGCCATAGACCGCCCAATTGCTCTGGCGGTCTCTTTAGTAGCCCTGAGAGAAAGATCAGTCGCCCTACGAAGTTCTCGAACATCGTCATGACTTATTCCCTCACTATTATCCAGATCCCCCAGCAGATCAGCCTGATAAGCCTGAAGCAGTGCCATAGTGTGCAGGCACGCTCCGGCTTGACCTGCTGCCGAATAAGCTTTGCCCACTAAACTAGATTTATTTCTTAGTGGTCTAGTGGGCAAAACTGGGGCTTTAATAGAAGATGCGGGACCAGGCGCGAGATAACTCGCTAGATTTTGTTCAACCTGGGGCATCGAACTATAGCCGTAATCTTTAGACCCTCTTATTTTAGAATATATATTAGATTGAGGGATAAAGACACGAGATGAGAACGGCTTTTTCCATGATTTAGATAATTCATCGTGTAAATCAGGAAAAAAAGGAAGCCCTCGCGGTGGAGATAGTGTGGCTGAAGAAAGATAACGCTCGTCTAATCTGCTTTTGGGACGAGTGTTTTTAGTTTCAGATGGCCAGTCAATATTTAATCTTTCTACAGCTCGTGACATGACATCCACCAGCTCATCATACGCTGGGGAAATAAATTGTAATTCCCTTTCCCCCGTGTGTGCATTATCACTGTCCATACTGACAACATCAACTTCCTCAGAAGAAGAGCACAGTAATAAAGGGCTCTCTCCCCGGGCGGAAGAAACCGCAAAGCGTGCTTCCGACACCGGGGAGGAGAGCTGGATCTCCCGGGTAAGGAAGGAGAAAGGGCCCTCGGACCCGTCTCGATCCCCTCCGAAAGATCCAATTGCGATCCCCAGGAATGCATTCTCCGCGTTGCCTCGGCAGACGCGGGTCCTGATCCCTGAGGATCGCGAGCCTGCCCACTCTGTTTGTCGAAGAGTGACAGGCGGGATCTGAGCATGCGAAGCGGTAGCTTCTCACAGTGCTGGCACTCAGCCCCCTCGAAGGCTGAGGCTGCATGCTCAAATCCCAAACAAATCACACAAAGCTCGTGTGTGTCCCCACCCGTTAAATAACGCGGGCAGGGAGGAACACACTGTTTGTAGACTTGTTTCGCCATCGATACCAACAATATTGACAGACAACAATAAATAGACGAGGACAGTTTAGACACAGATCGCTTGCTGAGGCACAGAAGCATGAATGCCGGCGAGCAGCGGAAGTGCTCTTATCCTTTCCTGGTCATGACGTCACCCGCCCGTGACGCTCATTCCCTTTTTCCATTGGACTAGTTGGCATAGATGCTTCAGACGCAATCACGCAGAAGGCGTTCCCGCAGCGTTTCGACGCATCTCGAAGTTCCCTTTTCGATAAGGGAACATACATGTTGTTGACCCTTCCCTTACACCTTAACCTACCCTTAATATCGACCCATACTACCACACTGTCCCTAACCTTACCTGTATCACACCTCAACAGCAGCAAAAGTGTTTTACAACAACATGAACACAATAAGTACATTGTACATATTTTTCAATGTAAGTACATAATAATTAAAGCCACTTAATATAAAGTGGGACCCAATATTCAGTTATAATCATTTGCAACAGGAACTGACATGTTTTACACGATGATACACTCCCCTAACATGCACCAAGGTGTGAGGGCCCGATCAAAGATGCTTGCAGCTTTAATTATTTTTGTCTTTTTTTTAACATTTGGACTAATTTCTTTATTTTAAAGATAATTACACCAAGATGAATGAGTCATTTCTGATCAACAATATTCAGATAAATGAAATCCCCACATCTAAAGTTTTGTAAAATCAGAAACACAGAATCTCAACAATCTTTAAAAAATCTTTTATTATTTTAAGATTTTCTTGCCTTTGTTATACAAAGATGTTAAATAACTTAAATACATTCTTACCAGTCATTCATGATCAGTTTATAACCTACAAGCTATACACATGAGGTAGAGGAAAATAATTTAGAGGAAAATAGTTTCCCATAAGACAAGAAAAAGCGGACAAAGACAAACTACTGAAAAACCTCTGCCCTTAAAAGAAAAAGAATACATTTTAATAGTTGCAGCATTGCACAAACCCTGAAAAAAATCAGAATAGTGACCAGGCCATGGAATTTAAGAGAGAGAGAAAAAAAATAACATTGGTCAAATTCTAAGTGTCTGTGATCCAGTTTTAATAAATGCAAGTCTTTAGACAATGAACTCACTTGCTGGTTCTTAAGGTTATGTTTATTTGATTCAATAATCAATATAGTACTATAAAATTGTTCAGTTTCATCATTTTGCTACAAAGAATGAGATTGCCACAACTAACTGATATATATATATACAGTGCTTAGCATAAGTGAACACACCCATGCTAAAAAATGAGGAAAAATCCAACCTTTAAGGACAACAATTTTCTTTGAGAATGAATAATGTATCGTAAATAATAAATGTTCTTCCTTCAACCCAACTGTACCCTTCTCCATACCTAGATATTGGCATGGGTACTTTTCATAAGGTCATCTCTCAATGCAAATCAAACCAGCTATTAGGCTAACTGAAATAAAACCATGCCAATCTCTTGGTATGGTGAAGGGTAAGTGATGATGTGGGGCTATTTTAATTCCAAAGGCCAAGGGAACTTTATCAGGATGCATAGTATCCTGGATCCATGAAATAACTTGCCTTTAGAAATTTAAATCTGCCTGCCTCTATATGGGAATTTAACATAGGGGTGTCCTGACTTATGCACCCTGTATTTTAAGGAAGAACATTTATTTACAATACATTATTCATTCACAAATAAATGTGGTGTCCTTAAAGGTTGGATTTTTCCAAAAAAAAAATTTAATTAAGGCATTAAGATCAATTTCCAAAAGATTTTTTTTCTTATTCATCTGTTATTTTTATTCATTGTGAGGCAAATATGTAAAGCGCTTTGGTGGCCATTGGGTCTGTGAAAGCGCTATATAAATGCAGTCCATTTTACCATTTACCATCTTTTTAGTCAACTTTAGCATGGTTGTGTTCACTTATCCTTAGCACTGTAATATATATATATATTATATATATATATATATATATATATATATATTATACACTGTGTATATATATATATATATATATATATATATATAATATATATATATATATATATATATATATATATATATATATATATATATATATATATATATATATATATACTTTGGGTTTTGAAGTTTAGCATTGGTTACATTCTTAATCTTTGGTATGTATTCCTTATAATGAAATAAGTAAAAGTTGCATTTCAGATATAAGAGCAGAATTACAATTTAGAGTGTTGCCATTTTTCTTTATCTTGGGGGAATCATTAATTTTGACCATCAGGAACAATTACACTGAGAGGGGAAAAACATACTCCTCGACCCCAAAAAGCAAATACCCAATTATAGGCCAAATGCAAGACAGAGAAAAAATATTTAGAAAATCATCTTGAACTTTACAAAATGTACAAATAACACATGCTCATAAAACATTTAAAAAATAAGTTATATATTGTCTCTGTGTCCTTTTCCCTCTACCAAATACATTTTATACAGGTTGCATTGGAAAGTAAGATTAAGGTACCAAGACAACAACAACAAAAAAGAAAGAAAATAAAAAAGCCTTCTGTCAATGAAAAAATATTACTGATTACTGAGAACATGCAGCAAAAATGCAACTATATATGATATCTACATTGTATGTCATAATACTTATTGAGCTGTGATGTCAACAGGCATCTGAGGAGAATTGCATCTCATATGTATGTCATTGCTGTTTTCTGATCACCTCTGCTGCTCATAGACCCCACAACTGATTAAAGACTAGGTATAGCCATTATGGTTTAGTGTGCGAAGGTGTTTGTGTTTCCAAGCATTCTTTAATTTGCATGTCACCCCATCAACTTGGAATTCAGATCATTAGTTTAAATAAAATAAAAAATGGGTAACAGGAATTGTTAAAGCCTTTATGTATAATGCATTTAAAGGTATTAATAATGTACGTTAAAATGCATTATATATTTTCATAAATAACTGTAACCAAAGAAAAAATGCATTATAATATTTGAAGATTCCTTGTTATATCTGAAATTGGTTGTTTGTCATGTATTATAATGTATTATAACTGTGGTTACAATTATTCATGAGACCATACAATGCATTATAAGGTGCATACAAATTCATTTCAGATTTAAAAATGCTTTTATAACGCATTATACATAAAGGCTTTAAGTAAGTGTTACCAAAAAAAGAATCCCTTCTCAGACAGAATTATTTCCTATGTACTCGTACACCCCTTGTTCCCTTTATCGAAAAAGGGAACTTCGAGATGCGTCGAACGACACGGTGGGAACGCCTCTTGCGTGATTGCGTCTGAAGCATCTATGCCAACTAGTCCAATGGAATGAGAGAATGAGCGTCACGGGCGGGTGACGTCATGAACCAGGAAAGGATAAGAGCACTTCCGCTGCTCGCCGGCATTTAGCTTCTGTTGCCTCAGCAAGCGATCTGTGTCAAACTGTCTCTGTCTATTTATTGTTGTCTGTTACAATATTGTTGGAAACGTTATGGCGAAACAAGTTTACAAGCAGTGTGTTCCTCCCTGCCCGCGTTATTTAACGGGTGGGGACACACACGAGCTTTGTGTGATTTGTTTGGGATTTGAGCATGCAGCCTCAGCCTTCGAGGGGGCTGAGTGCCAGCACTGTGAGAAGCTACCGCTTCGCATGCTCAGATCCCGCCTGTCACTCTTTGATAAACAGAGTGGGCAGGCTCGTGATCCACAAGGATCAGGACCCGCGTCTGCCGAGGCAACGCGGAGAATGCATTCTTGGGGATCGCAGTTAGATCTCTCAGAGGGGTTGGAGACGGGTCCGCGGACCTTTTCTCCTTCTCTACCTGGGAGATCTAGCTCTCCTCTCCCGGTGTCGGAAGCACGCTCTGCGGTTTCTCCCGCCCGGGAAGAGAGCTCTCCCTTTCTGCATTGTTCTTCTTCTGAGGAAGTTGATGTTATGAGTGTTGAAAGTGAGAATGCACACACGGGGGAAAGGGATACACAATTTATTTCCCCGGCGTATGATGAGCTGGTGGATGTCATGTCACGAGCTGTAGAGAAGTTAAATATTGAATGGCCATCTGAGAATAAAAACACTCGCCCTAAAAGCAAGTTAGATGAGCGATTTCTCTCTTCAGCCACATTATGTCCACCACGAGGGCTCCCATTTTTCCCTGATTTACATAGCGAAATATCTAGATCTTGGAATAAACCATATTCATCTCGTGTTTTTAGCCCTCAAACCACCACTTATTCAAGAATTAGAGGGCTAAAAGAATATGGTTATGAATCGATGCCCCAGGCTGAGCAAAATTTAGCGAGTTATCTCGCGCCTGGTCCAGCATCGGCTATGAGAGCCCCAGTTTTGCCCACTAGACCGCTCAAAACTACATCCACTTTAGTGGGCAAAGCTTATGGGGGAGGTCAAGCTGGAGCGTGTTTACACACCATGGCGCTGCTCCAGGCTTATCAGGCTGACCTGCTGGGGGATTTGGATAATAGTGAGGGTGTTAGTCATGACGATGTTCGAGAACTTCGTAGGGCTACCGATCTTTCTCTCAGGGCTACTAAAGAGACCGCTAGAGCTATTGGGCGGTCTATGGCAGCTTTGGTAGCCACTGAGAGGCACTTATGGTTGAATCTTTCTGAGATTAAAGATAAAGATCGAACTTTTTTATTAGACGCTCCTCTTGAACCATCTGGTCTCTTCGGTGACGCAGTCCACGCTGCAGTGGAAAGGTTCCAGGAGACTAAAAAACAGTCTGATGCATTTAAAAAGTTTATCCCTCGCCGTGTCCAGCCCCCTGGGGATGCTGGGCGTGAGCAGCCCCAGCCGCATAGCTCATCATATCGTGTGCAACAAAAAGAGAGTGTTGCGTCTCGTGCACCTCCACGTAGATATTGGAGACAGACGCAACCCTCTCAACCGTAGTCGACTAAGCCTAAGCCGGATCTGAGGACCGTTCTTCAGGCGAAGAAGGCTTCGGCTCAAAAAAAAAAAAGGTCCTGATGCTTAGGCACCAGGCCTGTGGGGACAGCCCCGACCGAAGTGGAGTGGTGTTCACCTCATCACACGGTGCCCGTTCCACTTCGGGGTCCTCACGAGGCCCTCCTGCCAACCCTGCCACCTCCGGTGCTTCAGGGCGCAGTGGTCTCCAGCGAGTCGATGATGCTGTGTTGCGGCACAGCATCGGTTTCGCGCCCTCTGAGGGGGGCTTTAGAGCAGTCAGGTCAGGTAGTTCCTGCCATTATGTTTCAGGCTCCAGATTTGGCTCTCTCAGTAACACCAGAGACCAGCCTCGAGAGGCTGGTTCCCTTAGTAAATTTTCTGGCAGCGTGGAAACTTCTGCCGAATATTTCTCCTTGGGTCCTGCAGATTGTAGAGATAGGTTACAGAATCCAGTTCGGTTCTCGTCCTCCTCGTTACAGCGGGGTGCTGCCCACAGTGGTGCATCCCGAGCAGGCTCTGGTAATGGAACAAGAAGTAAAGGCCCTGTTAGCAAAAGAAGCTATAGAACAGGTGTACTCTCCCGACAGAGAATCGGGTTTTTACAGCCGTTATTTCATTGTTCCAAAGAAGGATGGGGGGTTGCGTCCCATTTTAGATCTTCGCCTGTTGAATCGGTCAGTTCAGAAACTCAAGTTCAAGATGTTGACCATCAAACAGATCGTGACCCAAATCAGATCCGAGGACTGGTTCGTCACGATAGATCTAAAGGATGCATACTTCCATATCTCCATCCTCCCTCAGCACAGGAAGTTCCTAAGGTTTTCTTTCAGGGGCAAAGAATACCAGTATCGGGTTCTTCCTTTCGGCCTAGCTCTGTCACCCCGCACATTCACGAAATGCATGGATGCAGCTTTAGCCCCTCTCAGGCTTCAGGGCATACGCATTTTGAATTATATCGACGACTGGCTGATTCTAGCGGAATCAGAACAGTTGGCGGTTCGACACCGAGGTGTCGTTCTCGCTCATATACGAATGTTGGGGTTGAGGCTCAATGCCAAGAAGAGTGTACTTTCTCCAGTACAGAGAACCACTTTCCTTGGTGTGGTATGGGATTCAGTGACGATGAGGGCCAGCCTGTCGCCCGTACATGTAGCTGCTATCCTGTCAGCCATCAAAGAGCTAAAGCTAGGTCAGTCACGCACTGTAAAACAGTTCGAGAGACTGTTGGGTCTACTGGCAGCAGCGTCCAACGTGATACCTTTTGGCCTGCTGTACATGAGGCCTTTACAGTGGTGGCTCAGAACCAGAGGGTTCTCCCCGAGGGGAAATCCGTTTCGTATGATCAAGGTTAGGCGGCGATGCCTTCATGCCTTAGAGATATGGAAAAAACACTGGTTCTTAACCCAGGGTCCGGTGTTGGGAGCTCTTTGCCATCGAGTAGTGATCTCGACAGATGCTTCTCTCACCGGCTGGGAGCGGTAATGGAAGGCCGCTCGGTTCAGGGTCTGTGGAAAAGCCATCATCTTTCTTGGCACATAAATTGCCTGGAGATGATGGCCGTCTTCAATGCGTTGAGACATTTCCTTCCGGACCTAAGAGGCCATCATGTGCTCGTTCGAACAGACAACACATCAGTGGTCTCTTATCTGAACCGCCAGGGGGGTCTGCGCTCGCGTCCGCTTTGCAAACTGGCGCACCAGATCCTCCTGTGGTCTCTGGGGAAGGTACTCTCTCTGAGGGCAGTGTATATTCCTGGGGACCAGAATATAGGAGCAGACATCCTGTCGAGGCAGGAGCTGAGGCCAGGGGATTGGAGACTCCACCCCGAGGCGGTGGAGAAAATCTGGGAGGCATATGGTCAGGCAGAGGTGGATCTGTTCGCGTCTCAGAACACGACGCACTGTCCTCTCTGGTATTCTCTGACGCACCCAGCCCCCCTGGGGCTGGACGCCATGGTGCAGACGTGGCCGAGGCTACGTCTGTACGCCTTTCCCCCTGTTGCTCTGCTCCCAGGAGTTCTGGAGAGGGTCCGTCGGTATGGAATAAGCCTACTGCTAGTAGCACCACGCTGGCCAAGTCGGATCTGGTTTGCGGACCTGATCCTTCTTCTAGACGGGCCTCCATTGGAGATCCCTTTGAGGAGGGACCTTCTGTCTCAGGCCGGGGGCACAATATTTCACCCTCGACCAGACATTTGGAATCTTTGGGTTTGGCCTCTGAGGGGGCCCAACTTATAGATAGTGGTCTTTCAGCTGAGGCTGCTGAGACCATCCTAAGCTCCAGAGCTCCGGCTACGAGGAAACTTTATGCGCTTAAATGGAGAGTTTTCTCCTTATGGTGTCACCGACACCAGTGGGATCCAGTTAACTGTTCTGTCAACACAGTACTCGAGTTCCTGCAGGAGCGCTTTGTGTCAGGTCTTTGTCCTTCCACACTAAAAGTTTACGTGGCAGCCATTGCGGCTTACCATACTATGGTGGGAGGTATATCTTTGGGTCGAGACCCCCTGATTACATGTTTCCTTCGTGGCACCTTGAGGCTAAGGCCTGCAACTCGCACTAAGGTGCCAGCATGGGATTTGACTATAGTTCTAGAAGGCCTGTCTAGGGCCCCATTCGAGCCCTTAGATTCGGTCTCAGAAAAGTTCCTGACTTTCAAGACTATCTTTCTGCTAGCTATTTCGTCCCTAAAGAGAGTTGGCGACCTTCAGGCTCTTTCGGTCTCCCCCACCTGCCTTGAATTTGCACCGGGGATGGTCAAGGCGTTCCTATACCCAAAACAGGGATACGTCCCTAAGGTTCCAACCTTGACTCCGAGGCCTATTGTGCTGCAGGCTTTCTGTCCTCCTCCATTTGCAACTGCGGACCAGGAAAGACTGCACATGTTGTGTCCAGTGCGAGCATTGGACACATATGTACATCGGACATCCTCAATCAGAAAGTCCGACCAATTACTGATTTGCTTTGGATCACCTAAGAAAGGTCTTCCTGCTTCAAAACAGACAGTCAGTAAGTGGATAGTCGAGGCTATTTCACTGGCATACGAGTACTCGGGCCAGCCTTGTCCTTTGGTGGTCCGAGCCCACTCGACCAGGAGTATGGCGGCTTCTAAAGCCATATTGCAGGGGGTATCTCTTCAAGATGTTTGTGATGCGGCGGGCTGGTCCTCTCCGCTCACATTCGTGAGATTTTACAGTTTGGACCTGGATGCTGCCCCAGGTTCTCAGGTGCTGAGTGCTTAGATCAACAAGAAAGAAGACTGACACTCAGGTACTTGTAACTATGGCGGGTTGGGTATTCTCGTTCCCACCGTGTCGTTCGACGCATCTCGAAGTTCCCTTTTTCGATAAAGGGAACGTCTCAGGTTACTATTGTAACCATAGTTCCCTGAGAAACAGGGAACGAGACGATGCGTCCCCCTGCCATACTTCCTGTGTCCCTGCGATCGGCTTGCTTCGGCAACTGTCGAAGCTAAATGCCGGCGAGCAGCGGAAGTGCTCTTATCCTTTCCTGGTTCATGACGTCACCCGCCCGTGACGCTCATTCTCTCA
This sequence comes from Chrosomus eos, assembly GCA_036326025.1. Lineage (NCBI taxonomy): Eukaryota > Metazoa > Chordata > Actinopteri > Cypriniformes > Leuciscidae > Chrosomus > Chrosomus eos. The sequence continues at coordinate 36,421,987 of CM070823.1, read as the reverse complement.
TTCCATTGGACTAGTTGGCATAGATGCTTCAGACGCAATCACGCAAGAGGCGTTCCCACCGTGTCGTTCGACGCATCGTCTCGTTCCCTGTTTCTCAGGGAACTATGGTTACAATAGTAACCTGAGACGTTTTTCTATTTAAATTTTGCATCAAATTATTCTCTAAATTATTTCTATTACTATAATTATGGAATATCAGCATTTTTGGCAGGCATAAACATTTTTACTTTAGATCGTATGCAAATTTGTACAAGTAAATGTATCTTGTTTTATGGATGTTTCGACATTTTTACTGGGAAAAAAGACAAAATAATAATACAACGATTTTTTTGTAGTGCTGTCATGTTTGACTTTTTCATATTTATGTGGATGTCATTTTTAGTTGAGCATTTGCTTATCTTCAATGTATCACCAAAACATTACTAGTTAAATCATCCACCATATATTTTCAGAACATTTGTTCAAAAATTAACAAAAAGTATATTTGCTACTTTTAAAGATTTGACACAAATAAGATTTAAAATAAAATACAGTGCTTTCCAGATGACACATACTTTCACAGAGATCATAGCGACATAGGTGTGCTTTCTCAGGATAATTTCATATCAGTATAACATTTATTTACAAAGCACTGAACTTGGCACTTCATACAAAGTTTTGGGGAAAAACAGTTTGAATTTGAATTTAATTGAACTTAAAACATCAAGTTAGACAGATCTAAACATCAGTATTCTTTAAACTTTTGTCCAAATGCATGTAAGCGGTATGCATGTGCCTCACTTTTGTCTGTATGCCACAGGATCATAACCATAGCTATTTACAACTTTAAAAAAATAATAAATAAAAGATTTTCCAAGCTTCAGTGCGTGAATGGTGCCATTTTTTTTTTTTTTTTTTACTTTTTGTCGGTCTCTCACTCAGTAGTTCATTCACACTAACCTAAAAAAATAAAGAGCATATATAATTCATTTATATATTTTGTCATATCTTTGTTTCTATATAATTTATTTACACTAAGTGGATCTCATCAGAGTTTGGTGACCTGAATACAGTCATACATTGTCAAAATTCGGTGTTTTAAATTATTAAAAGTCTGATCAGAAACTTAGATCTTGTCATTTGGTCACACAGCGGTATTCTCCATGCCAGCTGTTATGTTAAATAATTTGCAAAAATATGGAATTTCAATGTTCTATTTTACAATATATGGACTTCTACATCCATATATTAAACAATTTTTGTGTTCAGCCTCTCAACAATTGTGAATAGATGTAATGAAACAGTCATTTTAGAAGAACAAGCACAGGCATTTGAATATAAAAACTGTCCACTAAAATTTTGGAAAATGAATTAACTCTGAGGTTAATTATTTCCCCCTAGAAATACATTGCAGAAAAGGGGGCATTTCTTTCTTTCCAATGCAGATTATTGGCCCACATTTGCTGTCATGTTTATTCTCTAACTTTCATTTGTTCCCTCCAGTTGTCTGTGAAAGTGACAGAGCATTAAGTGACCATGAACCATAGCATATTTCATATTTAACTAGAATTGTCCTGAAAAGCACTGCTGCAACAATTACAGCACTGAATCAGCAGCTTTAAATGAGGATGGACAGATCTGTCATCAAGTGGAAGCCTAAATCATGGAGACTAATGCTTACCATCGAATGGTGCATAGTGGTTTCACTTGTTCCCTGAACAGTCATTTGTAGGAGTTCATTTAAGGCAGAGTTAAATCTTAAATAGACTGGCAAAGACTTCCACTGTCAAGCAAAAAAAAAAAAAAAGTAAAAGCAAATCATTTTCATTCCTTGCAAGAACTATTCCTTGCGGTGTTCCACAAATTATATCCACAGAAAAACACAAATCAAAAGTATTGCTTTCCTAAGGGCCTTGTCAAAGAGAGATACAACACAAATGCAAGCACACAAACAATAAAACATTTGTGTGGTTAGTGGTTATTTAACATACTCAGATAAGTGGTGTATATAATAGAATTATAATGTAATTTTATCTATGTACATATGCAAACACACTCTTGTGTGGGTGTAGAATACATGTGCATGTAGAATAGATCTGACCCCATTTTGTCATTGCAAATTCCATCTCCAAATCAAATCATTTGGAATTAAGTCACATAGAAACACATACTCTTACACATACGGCTTGAGACATTTCAAGCTATTATTCAAATCATTGGATCAATAATTGTCTGTCCAAGTCTGGACTTTACAGCTGATTGATATTTTGGCAGACAAATTACTCCATGAAACGTTTAATTTAGTTCCAAAGTGTTGCTTAAAACCATTCCCTTAGGCTTGGTAAATTACACAGCTTTCACACTGCTTAACATGGAAAACAGAAAAAAATATATAATAATAATAATAATAAAATAAAACGCCCTGCAAAACCTCACAAAAAGTGCTTTCATCTTTTTTTAAACTAATTTGATGCCTTTGAGACCTTACCCCAAACTAGGACAAGAGAATCCACCCAAACTTTTCACTTCTTCTTTCTTTTTGTTTTCCATTCATTTCTCTCCACTGTTCCTAGACTGGTGAAAGATGTTCTGCATGATTGTGATGGTTTTACCCCTTACAGGTGTAAACCTCTTCTCTTTGTGTGCACTGTTTGCATTCAACATAGCAGCACCAGCGCACCTGGCACTGGCACGGTCTCGTCACCACTCGGCTCTGAGTGTTGTGCCCCCTGCCACAGCAGATGGCCTCACAGTTCTTATCCTTGTAGCATTTGCGAGCCGAGGTGCCTGCTGAATATTTGCTAAGCTTGCAAAAATTCGGTGAGTCCTCAATGTGAAGAAGATCGGGGGTGCGGGGAATGAGGTCCGGTCGAGGGCCTGGAGGGGGCTGTTGCCCCTGGGATCGGGTCTGGGAGATCTCCCCCTCCCCAGTTGCCTCATTGGTGGAGCTGGCCACTTTGACTGAAGTCTCGTAACGCTGTTTGAGCTGCTTACCAATTTCATGAAAGGGTGCCAGCTGCCTCCAGCATGTTTGCACGGTACACGAACCTGAAACTCCGTGACACTTACAGGTGGTCTCCACCCCAGCCTTGATGACCTGTGTGGGACAAATGTTAAAAGAAGTGAGACAACACACATCAAAGGAATTATAGTTTTCCCAAACATCAACATTTATGTTGCCAATTATCTCAGCAGACACAGCACAGAGCTCAGCTGCGATACATGAAAGACACAGTAAATGCAGTGTTTACCAGACCCTCATGTTACCCTTTATATTGAAAAATTTTTAAAGGTCAGTTAAACTGATGGGCAATGTTATTTACAAAACAAGTATTTAAAAAGCACATTAAGGCAATAACTTTGATGTTCCTACATAATTTGATTGCTGTTACCCTTTCCAAGACTGAAAAACAATATAATACAGGGCAGCGAAGAGTAGGTATTATCCTCATTCTTACTTAATTGCCATAATTATGGCTTTAACAAAAGCAGCATCAGCTGTCATGAAATATATGTGCTTTAAACAGTCAGTTATACAAGGATACAATTTTTAAAAAGAAGTGTGACCAAATCAATTATTATTATGATAGCCGTGGTAACTTTAAATTCAATCACAATATGCTATGTGGATTTTTCATTAGGAGCTAAGTTGGTGGGTTTTCATTAGGGAAATTCCATAGACATAATGATTTTTAGAATGTATAAACTGTATCCCATAACATTATCACAGAAACCTTTCTGTATTTTTAGATTTTCAAATAATAATCACTTAGTATGATTTATAAGCTGTTTTCCTCATGGAGAATAAAACATATCCCCACAAGGACAAGGATATTTGATATTGCCATCTTTGTGGGGACATTTTGTAAACTGTGGCACTAATAGAGTCTTGCGAACGAATTTCAGTTTACCCTATCTTATTCCCCCAGAACACTTGTAATATCTGACACGTGTAGCAATTTATTCTGTGATACTTTTGCATTTAAAAAATATATATTGATACTGAGCGCGAGCGGGAGATTTCTTTTTTATTTTTTCTCCCTTGGTGGTCCGAAAAAGAAAGAAAAGCATACTGCAGAGTGAGTAAATGATGACCTATTTTTCATTTTAGAGTGAACTGTCCCTTACATTTCATGTTATGCAGAGAGCATTACAAACCACAATGTTTGATCCATTCAACATTTCTGTAAGAAAGTGAACCTTACGATAAGCATAAAAAGGCGCTGTCTGGACAGTTTCTCTTGAACCAGTGGTAGACTTGTTCAACAAAAACTGCAAATCCACCACAAAGAAAGGAGAGGAAAATATGTAACGTCAGCTTTAAAATCCAGGTGATGCCGAGGCTAGCACATTCCAAGTTTGTTCTCCATATGGGATTTGACCCCAAACCCCTTACACCTCCTTACATGTGCAGATGGACCAAAAATGCAGTGTTGTAAATCTCTTATCGCAGACAAAATGGCCCGAGGATGACTACTTCAGATGGACAAGCAAAGAGTCCTGAGCATCTGCTGAGCGGTGCTGTAATTTATATTCATTCTAAAACTAAAACTAACAATGTGAGACAATATGTTAGTGCCAGACCTGTAGTTTACTTTGGCTCTCTGTTATGGGTTTTTTTCTGTATCTTCTTTCTTTGTTTTTACTCAATGTTACCTCGGCTCTTTCTCTTACCAAAAACAATGGGAGACTTAGACTGAAAGGGAAACCAAACCTTGATTAAAGGACATTTATTATAAATTACTGAATTAAAAAGTCAATTTAAGTGACTTAAAATGGTTCTTTTACAGACTATGTAAGTGACCTTAAAAGTATGTGTGAAGCTTTTAATTTAACAACAACAAAGAAAAAAGTATGTGTGAAGCTTTTAATTTAACTACAACAAAGAAAAAAAAGGAAACACTAAGTGATACAATAAACTAGTTTACAGTATATTGTGTGCAGATAACTCCACGTTTCTCATGCATGTTTCTTTCACACAAAATTGCTCACATTAATTATGATTCCCATTTTAAAGACAGTTTTTAAAGACATTTTAAAGACAGTGACGTTCAGAAGAAATATCACCCCAATAAACATAAACATACTAACCGGACAAATATGTTTTAATATATACCTTAGCAGCCTACCTTCATTCCTACATTGCTGTTGTGCATGTCTATCCGGGCGCGGAGGTCCTTGTTGGACCTCTTACCCAAGAAGTCTTTGACAAATTTGTTGCTGTATTTGAGGTTGTCTCCACAGCCACCCCACTGCCAAGCCTTGCGGTTCTCCAGGTCAGGAGCCTCGTCACAGGTGCAGCGCTCCATGCGGCCAGCGCTGCAGGCTTTGGCCATGGCGTGGGTCAGGCCTGCTGAAGAGATGGCATAGAGGAATGCCGTCTCTTTGAAGCCTGTAAGGAACATGGGGATTATGAGGCAGCCAATAGTTCATTACTGACGTTCAATCCTGTGATTTTTTTCCTGTGATTTTATGTTGAATTCCACCCAGAGGGAATGCTAGTAACAGCACCAACCTCACTTTGCTCTTACTTTTGTTCAGCAAGGACGCATTAAATTAATCTAAAATGACAGTAAAGACAATTATGATGTTACAAATGATTTCTATTTCAAATAAAATGTTTTTCTTTAAATTTTCTGTATTGTGGGTACCGCACTTTTTGGTGTCCTGAGTACAGTAAAAAAAAAAGGCTATTAGAACGATATCTTAATGATCGTGTAACACTGAAGGCCATTGCACACTGATTCCGAAATTTGCATCCGAAATTTTCGCACGTTAAAAAAAAAAATCGACCTCACGTTATGTCAATCACGCTTGCACACTGCCTCTGAAACTTTCGTCTGTCATAAAAAAAATCTGATCAGGCTCGATTTTCTGCGTTTTTCGCATCTGTAGCAAGCAGTTTGAATGGTGTTTGAATGGTGTTTTGACAATTCAGAGCCACCGAATCACGAATACGAAAAAACGCATACGGAAATTTCGGACTTATGGCCTTAAGACTGAAGTGATGGATGCTGATGGAGCTTTGCCATCACAGTAAAACAAAAAAGGTAAATATATATTAAAATAATTATTAGGGGATGCCAGAAGAGATAACTTTTGTAAATTTTGTCTATTTAAATACATTAGAAAAGTGAACTGGATAAACACGGTTAAATTAAAGTGCCCCCTATTATGCTTTTTTCGGATATTACCTTTCATGTAAAAGATCTGCTAAGTTTCATAGATCGAAATGCACAATAAATGGAGTTATTGTTTGTTCCAAAAGAAATAACTGATTCTGTACTGCCTGAAACAAGTTGTCAGAAATTCCAGTTTTACTTCCTGCACAAATCTACGTATGTTTGTAACAAATTGCATAATGCCAGCCTATGGTCTCCATTGGAGGGCCCACAAACAGAATCTACTTTGACCCGCTCTCAAACACTGTAGATGTAGCTGAGGCCTGGAAGAGTTTGGTTTGTATTGTCAACATGAAGAGAAGATGCTGTTTTCATGTGCTATAAAACCAAATCCACTTTGCATGCATTTGTACTAAGGAAGCCTCCAGAGCTGAAATTCAGATATGGTAATGGGTGTTTCATAGACCAATCACAACAGAATTGGCCATCAGAGCCGAGTAGGCTCTCGGAAAGGAGGGGTTTATAGAGCCCACCAAAAAAGTAATTGTATAGATCGCACACTACTTACCTCTCTTTAAAATGTGAGCCCTGTAGCGGCCCTCCAAGGTGCAGTTCCATCTCTCAAAGCGGAACTGGTACTGGCACTCTAAGGCACTCATGCTAATGGCCTCCATGAGAGTTTCAGCCACTCCAGGGTCCCGTCTGCACATTCTGCGCTGTTTTTTCTCCAGTTTGAGTCGATCACACAGCTTGTAGTGTGCCTTTCCCGCCCTTTCGTCTGGCTGTGAGGTCAGTGGCAGAATGGACAGGGGTTCATTACCTGTCAGCCTATAAGAGAGACCAATGAGAGACAAATATCATCATTATTACTGGGAATTGTTAAAAGGCAGAAGGGATGTGTCAGCCAATAGCCTTTACCATTTAGAAAAGGTTGTGTCCCGAACAAAGTTATTTAGTATAAAGACAGTTGTGAGGTACAGTTTACAGTTACTGTTATATATGTTACCGTTATTGTGATATAAATACATTCTACACATTGAGCCAAGCTGTTTGTCTGGCAAATGCAACTTCAAATCTTATTCAGATTATTTCCTAATCTGCTCTCTGTTTTATAAAATGTCCTTCTTTTTTTCTTTCTTTTCTCTAAAATTACAGCTGTTCTTAAAGAGCCCATATGTAGAATTCATAAACCCTATTTATTAGCGACACCGGTGGCCCTTAAGTGAACTGCAGCCAGCAACTTATTGCTTGTGATCGCACTCATGCGCACACTCCATAGTGACTCGAGCTAGCCTTGGATGAATATTGTTATGTGACCAAATCAGTCACATAATGTACAAGACTAAGTGTAATTCAAGGCCCCGATATAATCGCCGCACAGTTCTTGTTCTCGTTCTCCGCTTAGAATTAAAAAGAAGTTGGATATACCTTTGCAGCAATGTACTGTTAACAAAAATCCTGACATCGTTCACGCTGCTGAGAGCGACGTTTAGATGAATATGTAAATATGTGCCACAAGCTTTCCTCTCGGTAACAAAATAAACACACAACAAAAATGACAGTGGTGAGAAAACAGCAGTTAAGAAAGCATCTGATCATAGCGATTTACTTCCTGCAAAAACCTATGTAGGTTTGTAACAAATTTGCATAATGCCAGCCTATGGTCTCTATCGGCTGCCCAAAAAATAGAATCTACTCTGACCCGCTCTCAAACACTGTAGTTGTAGCTGAGGACTAACATTGACATTACAGACATTTACAGTCAGCTCTTTCGGCATGATCCTGAACATTGTAAAAGCAATAAGCATTAATTTCATGTGTCATTGAACAGAAGAGCGAGTGTAAACATCACATTTGACGATAAACAAACACAACATTATTTTCCCGGCAAAAAAAAAACATCCTGTGCCATTGTAGGAATATTCTTGAACTGGCAGTTCAAACTTTGATGAGCTGATAAAGCTGCACAGGTTGACCAGTAGGTTTATTCGTTTATAGTGGCCCCCTTTCGAGATAAAACTGATTTGAGCGGAATAATGTACAGTACTTGGGTCCAATACTGACAATAGTTTGTATGTGTATGAATAGACGTAAAAGGAGTTTAAAGTGTGACTGTGGCTTAAATGTGATACTATCAGTCCAGACAAATAAGAACTACTTTAGAGTTCCTGCTACATAACTAAATGAATGAAAAGACAAGCCCGGCTTCACCTCCGGGAAGGATAAATGAAGGAGGGGTGCTTTGGGCACTTTTTTATGTGCGCCCTTCAGCTCAATAGCATGAATGAATTCTGATGTGGTTAATGTTCTCAAATGTCTAATGCCCTATGGAAAACACAATTCTAGTTCAAAAGTTAATGTTTATATGAACCTACACTGGGCTTCACTTTATCTACTGTCCAGCTCTGTGCATTTAGCCGCGGTTCTCAACTCTAGACCTGGGGACCCACAGCACTACATATTTTGTATGTTTCCTTTGGGCCCTATCATACACCCGGTGGAATGCAGAGCCAGGTGCAAGTGTTTTTTGTAGAATAGGGGATTGATATTCACATCCTGCGCAATGTGTTTGAAATAGCAAATGCATTTGCGCCCATAGGCGTGCTGGTCTGAAAACCAGGTGTGTTCAGCCATATTGTTGGCACTTTGCTATTTTGAGGCAATTGAAACCAATTGACCAACAAAAACCCGGTCAGAAGTCAATGGCTTCTGTTAACATTTACATTTGTGCATTTGGCAGACGCTTTTATCCAAAGTGACTTACATTGCATTCAAGGTACACACTTTAAATTTTTTTGTCAGTTCTTGCTTTCCCTGGGAATCGAACCCATGACCTTGGCGTTGCTAGCTCAAACACTCTACTGTTTGAGCTACAGGAAAGCCCAGGCTTTCAGGCTTCTGAAGTGAAGTGATGCATTCGTGTAAGAAAAATAACCATATTTAAAATTTTATCGACTAAAAAGTCAGTTTATGCCAAAAGAGTGATCCTTGAACTTGACGCACAACGTAATGATGGACGCAGTTGCCCAGTTCTGTTTGTTTGAACCGCGAGAGGCATCAAAGCTCACGCTACTCCAACATCCTATGGCATACATTGTCACGTGTTACTCTTTTGGCGCAAGTCGACTTGCATACAGCCATCTGCCGGAAGCTAGTTATTTTAGTCTATAAAGTTTTAAATATGGATATTTTTCTTACACGAACATCACTTGACTTCAAAACGCCTTTATTAACCAGCCAGAGCCATTTCGAGCACTTTTATGATGGATAGATGAACTTTTATCACGGATGGATGCGCTTTAATGGACTTCCAAAAAAATATACCCATTGACTCCCATTATAAATCTTGGAAGAGCCAGGAATTTTTTAATACAACTCCGATTGTATTTGTCTGAAAGAAGAATGTCATATACACCTTGGATGGCTTCAAGGTGAGTAAATCAAGGACTAATTTTCATTTTTGGCTGAACTATCCCTTCAGTCAGATCCGTATGTTCATTTGGCCGGAAGCTAGTTATTTTACTTAATAAAGTTTTAAATATGAATATTTTTCCTACCCAAACTCATCGTTTCGCTTCAGAAGGCCTTTATTAACCCTAATCAAACTAATCAAACAGCTCATCAGAGATTTTAAGACCTTAAATTTGTATACTGTTGATGGTTTGCTAGTTGCTTGGTGGCCCAAGTGAAAATATGCAAATCTCTATGGTTTTGTTTAGATTTTTTTTAATCATTCACCATGGTTCAGAGTTTGTGCAAATCCCTAACCCTATGAATTAAATGATGCTAAGACCACTAATAATCACAGAAATATCAGAAACCAAACTAATATCAATGAACCCCACATACATTATACTTTTACAGTTATGGTTGCTCGGTACATTTCAGCAAATGTTGCATGTTTTAGACATGGTGTAGGCAGCATGTGATGGGGCAGTCCCTCTTTTGTCAGTTTATTTTAGAGCATGCAAGCATAAAACACACTTGCTGGGTCTGCCGCATAGCTGGCTTAAATCTAACCAGCATTCTGCGGTTTGTGACGAGGAGAGCTGAGAGTTACTTTCATAACACATTTAAGGGACGAGACTGTCAGCTAATGACCATATTGGTCACACCAATTGACAACATTGGCAGAGCAGTAGCTCATTATGTGTAATTTCTGGGTTCCTTTTACACATTCAATGAGAGGCAAAGGAATAAATGGATTTACAAAACTCACGGACACAGGTTTTAAAACACATATGTTATTACAGTGAAGATTATAGCTTTAAATCTGCCACTTTTGTCTTCTAACATAGGTGCTGTCTATTATTAACTACAACCTAGGGGTTGCCCAGAAAACATACATCAACAGAGCTGCAGATGTTGACATTAATGACAGCACAGGAGATTTCTAGAAATATTCTGCTCTGATCATTTTGATACATTTTGCTGAGGAAAGCCATGTCAAGACACCAAGTTTTTGGCACTAGTTACTGACTCTTGTCATGCAGCTACATTTCCAAATGTTCATGCAATATATCCTGAGCTTGAAAAAGAGCTGCCTCATAAGGAAATCATGACACATAAAAAAAACCAGATGTTTATTCAGTTGCTCAAAGGTGACTTCATGCAAAAATATAAGGGGGTCCACTTGTGTTTTTATTCAGTTCAAACCTTCAGGCTTGTTGTGAGATCTGGTTGGGGGACAAAATGGGGGACTTCTGGGGGAAACAAAAAATTACTTCAGCTACTTTTCCCATGAATTATTTAAGCGAATGTGCTGGGTGCTCAGCAATGACCACAAAGTTTTGATCGCTTCATGAATGAGCTTTAACACTATGTAGTCACATACCATCTATTGATGTTAACTGAACATTTTAAGAAGTAGACTGAAATGCTGATTTTGAAGTTTATGCCAAAATGCTGTCTTTATTTGTCATCTCTTAAAAAAAGCATATGTTCGGTTATTTGAATAATTTCCGAAACTGTGTAATCCAATTAGGACATTAGACACACTTGTGGCTTGACTGTGATCCTGTAATATTCTGGCTCACTCCCTCAACATTCCAACATACTAAAGTTCTCTGGGAATGGCAAAAAGGAATGTTCAATTCCCAAGCAAAGTGTATATTTCAGTTATATCTACATCCTGGTTCCGCTGCTGTAAAATACTTGCAATTTCTTCTACACGTTTTAGATACAACTCAGTAGTGATGGAAGACTGCAAGTTAATAAGCTAACAAGTGCAATGAAGCTTATGAGGAGAAGTTAAGAAAAAAATATGATGAAAATCGTTATGAGAGCCAAACATACATAGTCTGCAGGTTTCATTCCATGTACTAAAGGGAAATTCTGAAGACATAACACAGATTTAAACAGGTGGCTGCAAATGTTTGTGAGAAATTTCTCTCGGGAGCGCTGACAAGCCATGAGTTCAGCATGTTTAAAATGAACACAAACACAATCTTTGTGAGCTGAAGCTAAGTGTAAGGAATCTGTTTACTGCAGCAATTTGACATCTATTGACAAGTTATGGAACAGAAACTAGGCAAGCAAAGACATGCAAACGCGTATTAACAACACCCACATCCATTGCTTATTTTATAATGACATGTTTATCCCTCTCCAACACAGCCAAATTTAACAATACAAGTAAACTTGGTTAATTAGTAGGCTAAATTTGACGACCTAAAAAATATATAAAAAATATATGCATTTGATATAAACTTCACACACTCACAAGTGACCATTGCTTTATTATTATCAAATATCAAAGACACAACAATTGGTTTCTAATTGAAGAACCAAAATGTATTTATTTATTTTTCTAAATCACAAAACCTTTAAAGTGTCATATTCTGGCCTAAAGCAATTTAAAATTACTTTTATTTTTTTAAAGGCTCAATCATGTACTAAGGTTTTCAGAGTCTCAACTCAAAATTGACGATATACCCTTCAGTCATTTAAAAAAGGATTAAGAATTCATTATCAGCCAATAACATACAGAACAGAGACATGTTAGGCTGTAAGAATTCAACAGAGAACAAACTGACAGATATCACAGAAACAAAACAGTAATTTCATGTTGGGCTTCTGAGAAGTCTTTGAGACAAGCCTCTATCTGAAACACAAAAGCTACTATGGAACTGGAGAGCTGCCAGAGACAATGAGCTCCTCTAATCCCTGGGCTACTGGTGATGGCTTACAGCCCAGTATTTTTAGCCTTTTACCCAGAGTGCTGGAGGGCAAGCCTGGATGTGTGAGAATGGAGAGCAGTCAAGTATTCAGCTTTTGAAAGATGAAGTCACCTCAGCTATGTGTGAGCTTTTATTTGGGCTCTTTTTCCAAAACTGTATAGATTTGACAGACAGCCTTACTGCTCAGATTGTCTACAGTATGTCAACAGAGACAAGCAATAAATCTTACATTGAAGTTTTATCCCTAGAAATACCTTATCATTTGACTTCTTCAAGGAATAGATCACCTAAAATTTAACTTGTGATGTCATTATTTACCCAACCCAGTTCCAATCCGCGCCACGCTGACATTCAATCGCTGGCGCTTGCGTTTTGAATCAGTATTGCTATTCTTTAACGTTTCAATATTTTACTGAATGTAAGTGAGCTATGCTCATATTCTAATTTTAAATTTTAATTATGGCAACTCCTGAAATTGGTCATCCCATTGATAATACCAGAGCACTGAGCAGTTGAAGTAAAAAGAAAACTAACAAGAACGCAGATATTGCAAGGACGAAGGAAGAACAATGTAAGTGTCTAAATTCATGCACACAGTTCAGTTGAATGGTTAAAGGATAATTCCGGTATTTAGCACTTTTCTAGTTTGTTTTGGATGAACTAGAGTGGTGGACACAGAAATTTTGACAATGGGTCCTGTCTTGACTTTTTGACTATTTTAGAATCGCCTCTGACCCCTTCAGAGTGGCTGTCTACGAGCATGCACAAAATGTCCTTAAAACAAACCTTAACGCTTGTTTTCAAAACTGTGCAACTCACAGAGTGGTTAGTGGTGTTCGTTGATGTTCCAAAACAAAAAGCGTAGCGAAATAGTTTCTGTCGTGTTTTATAGCACGAGTTATTGCAATGAGTCCTCCAACAGAAATCATGCGATTTTACAAAATGGCAAATAAAACACGACAGACTGGGGAGCTAAACCATTTAGTGCTTTGTAAGTAATCAGAAATATTAAAAAATGTATACAATGTTTAATAGGCAGCCAATGCCGTGTTGACAGAACCGGGCTAATATGGTCATACTTCCTGATTCTGGTAAGAACTCTAGCTGCTGTGTTTTAGACCAGCTGTAGTTTGTTTATTAAGCGTACAGGGCAACCACCCACATTAGCATTACAATAATCTAGCCCTGATGTCATGAATGCATGAACTAATTGTTCTGCATTTGTCATTGAGAGCATATGACGTAATTTAGATATATTTTTAAGATGGAAAAAATGCGGTTTAACAGACACGGACCTAGAGACAGAAGACCAGGTGAAAGTTTATTTAACAGCAGTAGGCAGACAAACAGGTAAATGGCAAACACAAGGTAGAGAAGAGCACAGGACACAGACGCTGGAGAGGAATATTGGAGGAATCGCTAGAGAGGACACAAACACGGGATAAACAAGACTGGACGATGAGGGAACAAAGTGAGTGGTTTTATGGTGAAATTAATGAGGGAGATCGCTGGTGCGGGTGATTGTGAAGGAGGGGGAGGTATGGGCCAAGGAGAATGCTGGGAAATGTAGTGAAGGAGGTGGTTTCTAGGCTGGTGACCGTGACATGTATTGTCGTCATCATATTGCATCATTTAGCTTTTGAAATGTTATTTCACTATGCAAATCCTATATTTGGAACATGCACATTAACAAAAATGAATTTAACACTTTTAATGTCTGATACATCCAATACAACGGTTCATTTATCGATACAGCAGCTCTGGGAAAACCAGCGATGTCATCGTCCAGCTCAGTTCAGTTCTCAAACAATGCTGTCAAAGCAGGCAGATCAAAAGTATTAAGAATAATACGTTTCCCCAACTAAGCAAGCCAGAGGAGACAGTGGCAAGGAACCCAGACTCCATCAGGTGACAGAATGGAGAAACAAATCCTTGGGAGAAACCAGGCTCAGTCAGACGGCCAGTTCTCCTCTGGACACGAATGAACAGTGTATGATCAGACAAGTAAGAGGAAACAAACAATGCCTGTGTAGCTATCAGATTGATCAGAGATGCACCAGTAGGAGGAAAATGGATGCTTTTGTAATAGAACAGCCTAGTGCCAATATGGTAAATGTATGAGAACAAAAGGGAAGAGTAAATGATAAGGTCACTTGTTCTTCTAAACTGGAAATGCTCAGTACTGGTTCTAGAGATACACATTCTCACAGAATTTTCAACCCATTTATCATTTTCATGTGAACTCAAAGACCTCGACTAACTAATCAAAGTCTGTTTGATAAGAGCTGGAACTAAACGTAATAAAGTTTAAGTTCCTGGGTCTCTCCAAATATACACGGTGTATGAATGTGAACTCTCATCTGCAATATAAGATTAACTTCACTCACATCACATTTGAAACTCTCATCAGACATTGCGACAACCAGTTAAATTCACTTGGGACAACCAATCATATTTTCATTAATACTTTTTGATAACTGCTTACTCCAAGCAAAACCAAATACAATGTTTATATATTAACAAGTTGGCATGAAATACATTTTGTAAATGCTTGTTATAGATCTTCTTGTAAGCTATTCATCCATGTCTATGTTCTGTTTGGGGGAGTCAAAACATCATAACTCAATCTTCCACTGAAAACTACAGACTTACTGTACATTTGAACACCCAGGCGTGTGCCCAAGACAATGTGCATGGAATATCTGCTAAACAAAATAAACACAATATAGCTAGATATAAATTTGGAGAATAATTTATAACTTTGTTATATAGATCCTTTTAGTTAGTAAACTTTTTGTAGACGGAGCTTAGGTGGAGGCAGAACGATTCCACTGGCCATTTCACTAAAGCTAGTTAGCAAGTTTTGTAAGCTTGTTTTTTTAACAATGACTGCAGAAAATCCAATTTTATCTTAATGTGTAAGATCACTCACTGTCCAGGACCGCGATTGTTATTTGCAAAAGTTAATTTCAACGGACAGGACCAGATTGGCCGACCCGTACACGCTCACTCAATGGATGGACGATCTGACAGGATTAACATTACCTGTTGAGTGACCTGACATTTACACCTACCGGATAGAGAAACCGAGCATAAAGAGAAACTGAGGGCATATAAATCTTTAGATGCCTGTAACTATTTTCTGAATGATTATGTACACGACTTGTGTGGTACGATCCGCAGTTCTGGCTGGCCAGCGCCAAGGCCAGAAGACGACCATGTAAAGAGTGACATTACAGTGCAATTTTAAAGATGTGATTATTTTCTAGAAATTAAAATTCCAGATTACAGCAAATTAATTTTTTAACTTTATGTATTTGATTATTCTTTCTTACCATGTTCTTCAAAAAGTCTGGTCACAATCAATCACAACAATGTATACAATCATAGATGATTCCCAAATAATCACAATAGTTTAGAAAACATTATGCAATAAAATTTCAAATTGGAGCCTGTACTCGATTATTGCACCCAACAACACAACAAGATGACATTTTAAGCTCCTTATGTAGCCGAATCTGTGCTGGTTTGTATTGGCTGCCTCCAGTCTTCCCTTTGTTTTTTACTCCAGCTAACGCCGTGACATAATTGTGACGTCGGCGCAAAAAGGGTCTATACTATCATATTGCCCAGTCCTAAAAACACGCTCTATAGAATTAAGACATTATAGACTTAGCATTGTGACTTCTATGTTTATTGTGAAAAGCTATTATAAAATTATAAAAATACATTTGAATTTACGTATACTATCAGTCCCAGACCATATTACAGGTGTTCATGTACAGATTCTATCTTTAGGGTTGTATGATTTTTTCACCACTTGGCTTTTTCCATCATGCTTTCTCACTAGAGTCTTCGCTGCAGTCCTGTCACTCAGCACTCTGGGGCTTGTTTGCCCCCTTTTTTATTACTGTCAGTGTCAGCACTTCATATTACCCGTGACATAACAGTCATATGCATTTTCCGTGGAGAGGTTTTAACTAAAATGATCCATTACACACTCTGGAGGTTCTTTCCAGGTTCCTTAAAGTTGTTGTTTATTCTAAACTCTTTTGTCTGTCTGTTCAGAATTTTTGTGGAGCTTAGTTCTGACTTTGCGATAAAGTGATTATGAATGAAAAATTGTTAAGATGATTAATTTATGAGCACCAATAGATTTCAAAGATGAATGTGAGACACACTGGTAAGCCACAACTCAAATTTCATTTGATTATAATTAAAAAGTTAATTATGCCCTTTCCTGTGAATCTGAGAATTAACTCGGTCAAATACTAAACTACACATATACTAACATGACATCATGACTTTTGCGTAAACATACATGCCACTTTCAAGTCAAGTGACGTGTTATCTATACGCAATTTGAGCTATCCGCGTGTATGCGTGTATGTCTACGCCGTTAAATGTCCGAGTGATTCCGCGTGTATGTACACGCCGTTAAATGTCCGAGCGAAACGAAGAAAAACCTAGATCTACATCTGGCGATTGATATTTTTTGTCCTAGGATGGTAGGGGAACACTTATTAATGGTATTAACCCCAGTGACGGGTAGGTTTAGGGACGGTGTTGGGGTAGGTCATATATTTATATATACAGTAATGTAACGTTAAGTCAACGGCGTTCATAAACACGCTGAAAAGCGATTATGCGTGTTGATAGCACGCCAAAAATGGAAATACGAATTGGTGTGTTATACATACGCTATTTCATGAGATCAGTCTGCATATACGGCTCATGACTGTAGTGGTTCTCACCTGTGGCACCAAATTCATGAGTTTGCCTGCACATCCAGACTTAATAGTAAATGGAAAATTAACTGGGCTTGCTGCTCGAAGAAAGCTCGAACCCACGGCTGGGCTCGAGCTTAACCCCCCTATAACTGTTCTACGTAGATGGTGAATGAGAGAAATAGAGGAGAAGATGGAGAGGTGGAGGGATGCTGGAAGATTTGTCACTGGGACGGTGCAATGACTGCTGCTTTATATACTCATAATGATGATTGACAGGACTGAATGATTAGACTCCTCCCAAATCTACTTTTGAAAAGTCATTTAGGCTGCATCCAAAATCGCATACTCTTGATTTTTTTTTGTTCTTATTTCGAATGAGTAATTACTTTACAGCCGTTAAAAAAGTACATTCTATATAGAATGAGTCTGTGTAGTATGAATGTAATCTGGATTCACCATCTTGTTATTATCATGTGACCTGCCAGCATTAGTTACGTCGCTTCACTGCCATTCATAAATCCTCTACTGTGGCCTCGTGGGATAGTAAAGTGGTCATTGTATGCACACTTCAGAATCTTGCCAGAAGTAGGTCATCCAGGTACTTTTTGCTTACTCTTTTATGAGTACTGTGAATTTGGACATACTTTTCTGTCACATACTATTTTTCGCCTGCTTTATAGTAGGAAAGTATTCAATTTCGGATGCAGCCCTAATGTTGTAATGATGCAGCCCTAATCGTTTTGGCCCTAATCGTTTTGGATCGATTGCTCTCTGCCGATCGATTGCTCCTGTCTGCCTCGCTGCCTGCTGTTGTGTGTGAGTGTGTTTGCTCCGAGGCTGTTAGCTCCGTCTAAGCCTCGCATTTCTTTCTGTTTTGAACCATCGTTTACTATCATTTCTAGTTGTTTATACTACTAATTACAGCTTACCTAACATCGCTAGCTTCCGTTATTGTTAGCACAACACGCTAGTATCTCGCTAGCCTGTTAAGGCGCCCCCCGTGCGCTCAGTTATTTATTTTTCTCGTGCGCGCCCGCACATCTGAGTTCATAAAAGCCCAGGTGAGTAAGAATCAGTCAACAAACACGGTGAGTAATGTCTTGTCCTGTTATTGTCACTTGCACATCATGCCATATGTTTACCATAGCCTTCCCCGTCGGCATAGGGTTTATATGTGATAAATGCAAGGAGACAGTCAGGCTGACGGAGAAGATTTCAGAATTAGAGACACGCATCCAAACTTTAATTGAGGATAGTAAGTGTGCTCGAGCTTTAGATACTACTTTGGATGCGCCTAGCATAGTGAACCATTTACATGATTCGGTTTCCGGCTGAGTTATTGCCTGTGCAGCCAGGCAGATGGGTGTCGGTGAGAAATCGCTCTAGTCGCGGATCAAAAAACCACTCTTCTGTTCCGGTTACCATAACAAATCGATTTGCCCCTCTCAGTGAAACACCCACTGAGAATGCTGTTGATTGTGCCCTGGTAATTGGCGATTCTATTACACGGAACGTGAAAATAGAGACACCAGCCACCATAGTCACATGTTTGCCGGGAGCCAGAGCGCCTGACATCAAATCAAATTTAAAAGTGCTGGCTAATGCTAATCGTAAATTCTCTAAGATTGTTATTCACGTCGGCACTAATGATGTTCGACTTCGCCAGTCGGAGATCACCAAAATTAATATTAAAGAGGTGTTTGAACTCGCAAGTACGATGTCAGGCACTGTAATCTGCTCTGGCCCCCTTCCTGTTCGAAGGAGTGATGAGATAGTTAGTAGATTGTGTTCACTCAATGGCTGGTTGTCTAATTGGTGTCCGCAACATAATATAGAATTCATAGACAATTGGAAAAGTTTTTGGGGCAAGCCTGACCTGTTGAAAAGAGATGGTATTCATCCCACCTGGGATGGTGCTGCTCTTCTCTCTAGTAATTTGGCTCATAGTCTTAGAGATAAAACATGACAATCTGGGGCTCAGGTCAGGAAGCAGACAAACTGGCTAAACCGACCGTCTGCTAGCGGCCTCACGTCACCAAGGTCAGATAAATCTCATCACATAGAGACTCTTTCACCTAGATATCATCATATAGAGACTGTGTCTGTTCCCCGAATTTGGAAATCCAAAAAACTGCCAAACCTTTCTAAGGTTAAAAATCTAATTGATGTTCAACAAATAAAAAACAGATATAATACAGATGAGCAAACGATAAAGCTTGGGTTGCTGAATATTCGATCCCTTAATTCAAAATCGCTCATAGTTAATGATAAGATTAAAGACTATAACCTAGATGTGCTGTGTTTGACAGAAACCTGGCTAAAACCAAACGATTACATTACTTTAAATGAGTCCACTCCGCAAGATTATTGTTATAAACATGAGCCTCGTCCGAAAGGCAAAGGGGGAGGTGTTGCTGTAATTTATAGTAATATTCTGAAAACCACTAAGAAATCTAGTTTTAAATATACTTCTTTTGAAGTGTTGGTGCTTAATGTAAAAATTTATAGTGTAAACAATAAATCACGTTTGAGAATTCTGCTGGCTACTGTATACAGGCCACCAGGGTACCATAAAGACTTTATCAAAGAATTTGCTGACTTTCTATCAGAATTAGTATTGGCTGCAGATAAAGTCCTAATTGTTGGTGATTTTAATATACATGTAGATAATGAAAAAGATGCATTGGGATTGGCATTTAAAGACATTATAAACTCAATTGGAGTGAGACAACACGTGTCAGGACCTACTCATTGTCGTAATCATACTCTAGATCTAATATTATCACATGGAATAAGATGTTGATGGCGTTGAAATTCTGCAGCAGAGCGACGACATCTCCGATCACTATCTAGTCTCGTGTAAATTACATTTAGCCAAGGCTGCAAAGCCGACTCCGTGTTATAAATATGTTAGACCTATCACTTCTGCCACTAAAGATTGCTTTATCAATAATCTTCCAAATCAGTTTCATAATCTCAGCATCCCAGATAGCTTAGAAGAACTTGATATTGCAACAGAAACGTTTAACTCTCTCTTTTCCAGCACTTTAGACACAGTTGCTCCGCTGCGCTTAAAGAAGATCAAAGAAAATAGTCCAACGCCGTGGTACAATGAGCACACCCGGGCCCTTAAGAGAGCAGCCAGAAAAATGGAGCGAAACTGGAAGAAAACAAAACTAGAGGTATTTCGGATTTCATGGAAGGAGAGCTCGATTGCTTACAGAGAGGCCTTAAAAGATGCTAGAACTAATTATTTTTCAACCCTATTAGAAGAAAATAAACATAATCCTAGGTATTTATTTGAACAAGTGACTAAACTAACGAAAAAGAAAGCTTCAAGCCCAGAAGTTTATAAGAAACACAGCAGTAATGACTTTATGAACTTCTTCACTTATAAGATTGATAATATCAGGGACAAAATTATAACTATGCAACCGTCTACTACAGTATCGCATCAGGGAGTATATTGTAGTCTCTGTGAGGAACATTTTGATTCATTTGTTGCTATAGGAGAGGAAGAATTTTGCAAAATTGTTAATTCATCTAAATCGACAACTTGTATGCTAGACCCTATACCGACTAAGCTACTGAAAGAGATGCTTCCAGAGGTCATAGATCCTCTTCTAGATATCATTAATTCATCTTTGTCATTAGGATACGTACCAAAAACCTTTAAGCTGGCTATGATTAAACCGCTTGTTAAAAAACCGCAACTTGATCCTACAGAATTAGTCAATTACAGGCCGATCTCGAATCTGCCTTTTCTGTCAAAGATACTAGAAAAAGCAGTATCCTCACAACTGTGTTCCTTTTTAGAAAGAAATAATATCTGCGAGGATTTTCAGTCCGGATTTAGACCGTACCATAGTACTGAGACTGCTCTCATTAAAGTCACAAATGATTTGCTCCTATCATCCGATCGTGGTTGTATCTCTCTATTAGTGTTACTTGATCTTAGTGCTGCATTTGATACTATCGACCACAACATTCTTTTAAATAGACTAGAAAACTATGTTGGCATTAGCGGAATTGCACTAGCATGGTTTAAATCATACTTATCTGACCGATATCAGTTTGTAGCAGTAAATGAAGAGATGTCTTATCGATCACAAGTTCAGTATGGCGTACCACAAGGCTCAGTACTAGGACCGCTGCTCTTCACTCTGTACATGCTACCATTAGGAGATATAATTAGGAAATATGGAATTAGCTTTCACTGTTATGCTGATGATACTCAGCTGTATATTTCTTCAAAACCTAACGAAACTTACCAATTCACAAAATTAACGGAATGCATAGCTGATATAAAAAATTGGATGACCAGTAATTTCCTATTACTAAATTCTGAAAAAACAGAGATTCTAATCATTGGACAAAAAACTTCCTCACCTAATAACCTAGAATACTGTCTAACACTTGATGGCTGCTCTGTTAAGTCTTCGACGTTAGTTAGGAACCTGGGTGTGCTCTTTGATACCAATCTTTCATTTGAAAGTCACGTGTCTAGTATCTGTAAAACCGCATTTTTCCATCTTAAAAATATATCTAAATTACGTCATATGCTCTCACTGACAAATGCGGAACAATTAGTTCATGCGTTCATGACCTCAAGGCTAGATTATTGTAATGCTCTACTGGGTGGTTGCCCTGCACGCTTATTAAACAAACTACAGCTAGTTCAAAACGCAGCCGCTAGAGTTCTTACCAGAACCAGGAAGTATGACCATATTAGCCCGGTTCTGTCAACACTGCATTGGCTGCCTATTAAACATCGTATAAATTTTAAAATATTGCTGATTACTTACAAAGCACTAAATGGTTTAGCTCCCCAGTACTTGAGCGAGCTCTTAACGCATTATAGTCCTTCACGTCTATTGCGATCTCAAAATTCTGGCCAGTTGATAATACCTAGAATATCAAAATCGACTGCTGGCGGTAGATCCTTTTCCTATTTAGCACCAAAACTTTGGAACAATCTTCCTAACACGGTCCGGGAAGCAGATACAGTCTGTCAGTTTAAATCTAGACTAAAAACACATCTCTTTGGCTTAGCATACACATAACACATTATAGATTTCTATAATTCAATGTTAGGCTGCATAGATTAGATCAGCCGGAACCGGGAACACTTCCCATAATTCCTGATGTACTTTGTACATCATAAGAAGGATGGCGTCTACGCTAATATTAGTCTCTCTGTTTATCCCGAGGTTTACCGCAGACCGCTGGATCCAGGGCATATCCAGATCTGATGAAGGACCATCACATGGACACGTCGACACGCGTTATCAGGGCTGTGAAGGTCCATGGACACCTCACCACTCATCTCCTCACCGGCCGGATGACCCAACCCAACCAGATGAACTGGATAATATCGTGAAAGTTCTGATCCCATCTGACTCCTGACATTATGCTGCCTAACTCATAATCATACACTGTTCATTCGTTGGCCAAAGGAGGACTGCCCCCCCCGACTGAGCCTGGGTTCTCCCAAGGTTTTTTTCTCCATTCTGTCACCTGATGGAGTTTTGGTTCCTTGCCACTGTTGCCTTCGCCTTTTGGCTTGCTTAGTTGGGGACATTTAATTTTCAATTGAACAATACTATTACAACATTGTTTTCCTGTTATCTCTGTAAAGCTGCTTTGAAACAATTTGTATTGTAAAAAGCGCTATATAAATAAAGGTGACTTGACTTGACTTGACTTGTTGTGGTCACACGTCACTTAAAAGGAGTGTGAGAGTGTCAGGTGAACTTGTAGAGCCTCCTATTAGTTTATCATCAAGGAAGACACCAGTATACTAAAGGAATTTTATTAACAAGAAGATTGAAAAAATTAACTAACACAGCTACTAAATGAATACCGATGGATAAAGAAATAAAGTAATTGGATGTTACTTTGGAAAAGTTACGTTATCTTAAGATAAAATGTTTTTTTTATCCAAGATTAACCAGGTAAACTGTCTACATTTAACAAATAAACTCAATGATTATTTGATATTAACAAACATCAGCTATACAACATCTTATGCAAATTTAAAAAATAAAATACACTGACAACACAAACTAATGCCAAGGTCTCAGGGAAGAGGTTTGGAAAAGTGATATTTACGTTCCACGTGGTGATGAGTCTGATGCGGGCAATGTCTAGAGTCTTGAACACAAAGTACTGGGGAATGCTGAACTCCTGGAGCACAGAGAAGGTCTGGAACACACAGATGAAGGTACCTTGGAAGTGAATATTTTAAAGTTGCTGCAGAAGGTCCTGGCAATCTGGAATATGCATATGGAGGAGCTTTGAAGAGAAAGTTTGCTTGTGGTTATTGCTGTTGTTCTTCTAAAGCTCAGATCCCTTTTAATCCTTCATGAGCATGAGGTATTTTCAAATTGGTGCCTTTCCGATCCAACAACGTGATTGGCTGGAGTCAGAGCTAAGTAAACGCAGTATGGCCCCCACTCTTAAAGTTCAAAGTTTAAACAGTGTCGTTAAGATTTTACCTTTTTTTTTTAATTTCAAAACCACATCTAGATTAATCTAGACATTGTGCTAAACTCATATAGAGTCCAAATATGTTTCTCAAATGTTGAAATTTCACTTATGTATACAGTAATGATTATAAGTAATGAGTTTTTATACACTGTTGTCACAAACAGCACTCATTAAGTGTATACAGTTCCATGAATGTATATAAAGAGGATGTGTTTCTTTTTTGTCCAGTTTTTGAATGCAAGAACGTATATGAAAATCTATCTTTTTTTGTGGCTGTCCTGTATCTCAGCCACATGGCAAGGCAAGAGTTAAAACCTGATCACATTGAATTGAAACCTTTCCACATCCTTGTGTGAAAGTGGAGTTAAAATTGTGTCATCCTCTCTGCCTGCTGTCCACTACATGACAAATGAGTGACATTCCATTCACAAGCTCAAGATCATGACCTTTCTGTTAAATGGCTCTAAAGCCTGATTTTGTTCGTAGTATGGAAGAGAGATTATTGAAAACAGATGTGAAGAGACACAGTATAACTAATCACACAAAATCCTGACAGTTTGATATATGGGGCTCTATCTTGCACCCAGCGCAATTGACTTTTTACACTGACGCATGTATCATTCCTATTTTGCACCCGCGCAAAGCGGGCTTTTCCCTCCACAGACGCGCGTCGGTAAACTAGGAAATGAACTTGCGCTCCCTGGGCGGGTCGGCGCAAAAACGAGGCTTGTTTCGGCGCAAACATTCCCTAGTGCTATTTTGCACTTCCAGAAAACAATTCCGCCACTGACCAAAAAAAAACCTGGTCTAAAGTCAATGGCGCGTTGCGCGTTGTTCAGAATGCTATTTTAAGCGCACATGCTTGGCCATAATGTAGCGGGTGCACAACGCGCACACACTTTGATTCTCTCATCAACACAGATGCAGCAGTTTTTATTTTTGCAAATCATACATTATAACAAGGAAATATATTACCATACGAGGGAAATCATTGTGGTGTCCATGAAGATGTGAAAAAATAGGCATAAATCTAGCTTACACATTTACCAGTGTATATTGGTAATTTTTCAGGCAAATTGTAGAAATTACGGATCAGATCTGTTTGCCCAATAGTGGCAAGACACATATGTATATAAGGACATCTGACAAATTATTTTGTCCGTCAAGAACTAGGAAAAAAAAATCGGAAGACTGCGAAATCACCTTTACCATAATGTAAGTACATTAAAAACCTTACTCTTTAACTTACCAGTTAAGTTGAGCTTTCTCATATTTTTTTCTATTGATTTGGGTGGTGTTGTCCCATCCCCAATGTCAATTCTCTTTATTTTACGGCCCTGACGAGAACATCGATCTCCTCGGCTGTGAACCGATTCTGAAGCGCGCCGGGTAAATGCGCCATAATAATAACAATCCGCCATGCGACATGCGCTCCTGCTCTTAAAGGGTATGTTGGATGACGCTCTGATTGGTTTATTTCATGTTACGCCCAAACCACACCTATGAATAATGAAGCTACTTCAGACCAACCTCTTTTAGATTTGCGCCAGGCGCAAGAGGCATTTATCCTGCCGGGAAAATAGCAACAGCGCCGGGATCCGCCCACAAAGTTACTTGCGCTTTGACACTTGCGTTTCAGATCGTGCGCTGGGTGCAAGATAGGGCCCATGGAGTTCTAAACAAAAGTTCAGGAGGAGCTTGTTTTTTCGGCTGCTTACCTCACTCCCATGACCTTCCGGCATCATTTCAAATATTAAAAGTGTATATTTAAAAAATAAAAAGTACTTTCTGATAATTTAATAGTAATGAAATAACAGACTACTTAAGAGAGTACACGTTCATGACTGTTTTACTTAATTTAAGTAAACTGTTAAAAAGTGCTGTTTATAATTGGGTAATTTACAAATAAAGCTTCAAAAGTTTTTTTTTATTTCTTTTCAAAACTGATGTAATGCACATTTTTGAGAAATGAACAATGTGTTTAAACTAGTTTCAGGTGTTAAATAACATTTCAAAGTGTTAAAAAGTATTTTTTAATGTTTTTATGGCAGGCGGTAGGTCTACAACAAAATAGTTGTAGTTGTACCACCTGACATGGAAAGTGTACCTGTCACCATTATGTTCAGTTAGTTTGCTTACATGGACTTCTAGTGTGTTTTCATCACATGCGTTTCTTTGTCTTTGTTTCCAGCCTCTCATTTGGTTCCCATGGTCACTGTGATTAGTTTCTTTGGTTCAGCTTGTCTACACCTCGTTATCTTTAGTATAGAAGTTCATGTGTGTTTCTTTTTAGTTTGTCCGGTCACATTAATCCTGTTGTGTTTGCTTGTCTGCCTTTTGTATCATTTGCTTGTGTGAATTATTAAAGCTGTTTTGAGCCTGATCTTCATCCTCCTGTTCTTCCAGCAACCCAGTGTGACAGTACCAACCTACCCATACGTGAAATTAGCCGTTTTTACCAGTATTTGACAGAGATCTACAAACATCTCTGCCACAAGGATCTTTTGAGGTCAACTGGATGATACATTATCATGTTGTTATTGTTATTATCTTGTCAATTCATGAAAAAAAAGACATGTTTGCAGTTGTGCCACCCTAACGTACAAATGGCTGGACAAAAATTTAAGTCAGCTTTGGTCATCTATTTATAAAATGTGTTAATATGAAAGGTTTTAAACCTAAAATGATGCCGCAGTATTTCGTTTTATTATTATTATACCATTTTAGATAATTTATTTGTTCATTTGTTCGGACAGTTGCACCACCTGACATTTTGGGGGTAAACTGTGGTTTGTTATTTAACATTACATTTTAAGTGCACTTTTAAAAACTGCAACTTCATCATTACACATTTGTAATCACAAATACATTTAAATACATGACATACAGGTTTCAATAAAAATTTGGAGTATATTTTAATTCAGTTAAGTGGACTTTACACAATATTTCAAATACAATAGAATTAATTTTGAAATTACATATAAAGATGTACTTAAGACCTATATAAGTGGGTCAAAAAAGCACTCTTAAAGCGATAGTCCACCCAAAAATAAAAATTGTGTCACTTCCTGTGTTTAGTTCCTGCCTTGTTAGTTTCCATAGTTACCCTTGTTTGTTACCATGGCTACTCATTGCCTACACCTGTCCCTCGTTAGCCCCTTGTTATCTTGTGTTTCTTCTGTTCAGGGTCTGGTATTCTTTGTTGGATGTTTAGTAGGGGTGTCACGATTTCGATTTTAAATCGAAATCGATCGAAATTAAGTCACAATCTCGATAATCGAATTCAAAAATGGAATCGTCGATACTGCCACGCCCCCATGTCACGTCCAGTCGCTATATGCAAAGCGGAAAAAAAACAGCGTTGAAGTGCTGCGAGTCCTCTACCTCAGTTACAGCCAGTCAAAAGATAGCATGGCTGCAGATGCAGGAGACCCATCGACAGGACTTCTGACCTCCTCTTTCACTAAAGTCGCCGGTGTGGGACAGTGGGAGTATTTCTGATTTCCAGTGAGTTATGTTGACAACGTTCACATTCGCGTTCAAAGTTCGCGCTACAAAAAAGCCACAGTTTGCAAGCTCTGCTACTGTATGTGCGTCAGTGCGTGTACCATATTCTTCCACTTTTTAAATTAAAACTTTAAATTGACAAAAACAGCAGACTCAGAACAGTATAAATCTTTATACAATAAATCTAGCATGTCACAAATAACTTGATTCTCCACCTCCACGAATGAGACAAGTGTCGTTCATTTCCGCACCGAGTCTATTTTTGCTGTGCTGCACGCGCCGAGTTAAAGTGACAGCGCACAGTTCGTGGTCAAAATGAACATGACATGAAAATGTTGTAATTTCATCATAAATGCATTTAATTAAATTCTACATTAAATACTAATATTTTTCACGGTCGTGTTTGTACTTTAAGACCGAGGTAAAGCAAAGAAAACATAGATGTATCTGTTAAACCGTGTTTGTTTTGTTGTGAACTTGAATGTCATCTTCTGTGAATAAGACTGCAGTTACAAAAGAGAAAATACATGGCAGGTTATTTTGCTTAAGTTTCTAATTGACTGAAGATATAAGTTATTGTAACATTATTTTGTTAATAAATGTTTTAAATTTGACAATGTAGTGTGGTACATTGCGAACAAAGGTCATATATTATATTACATAAAGTCTAGTCTAAAAATGGCATCGCAAACTGTGCTTAAAAAAAATACATGTAAAAATCGAGAATCGAATCGAACCGTGACCTTAGAATCGAAAATGTAATCGAATCGAGGATTTGGAGAATCGTGACACCCCTAATGTTTAGTCAAGGTTCTCAGTTCTGCTCCCTGGTTTTCTTGTGTTTATTAGGGGCCAAGCCCCTATTGTTAGTTTTTTTCACTATTATTATTATTCTGTATGAGGAGTCTATGACAGCCCTATGAATCATAAGTAGGAAAATGATGAAAATTTTCACACTTGTAGTGATGGTAATGAATAGTAATCTGACCAACTTTGGGGTCTCTAGGACCAACTCTATAGCACCACCACCAGTTCAAAGATTCACATTTGACATTCACATCACAACTTTTGAACCCTTTGATAAAAAAAAAAATGAAACTTAATACACCTGATTCCTCTCATCATGCTGATCACATTTAACGTCTTATATTAAGACTCCACCCATTACAGTAGTCGCAGTATTTTGAAAAGTACAGTATTCAGCTTTATCACTACACCTCCTTTAAATCATCTCCTATTCGAAAAAAATACGAAAATTGGCTCAAATGATCTTTGGACTAAGCCGCACAGAAATGACTGAAAAGATTTTTGTTCAGAAATTATGTCTCGAAAGTCTTGAACTTAACAAGGTCGACCCAAAATTGGTTCAGATGCTGTATCTCGGCCACACTTTGATCAACCAAAATTAAAGTTGACAGGCTTCATCAGAACCATGATCTGAGAGTCCATGCCAAATTTGGGAACAGAGCCACCTATGGGTCATGAGATCTGAAAAACCGTCGGACCTTCCCCGTCGGCAATATAGGGTTTATATGTGATAAATGCAAGGAGACAGTCAGGCTGACGGAGAATATTTCAGAATTAGAGACACGCATCCAAACTTTAATTGAGGATAGTAAGTGTACTCGAGCTTTAGATACTACTTTGGATGCGCCTAGCATAGTGAACTCTGTACATGATTCGGTTCCGGCTGAGTTATTGCCTGTGCAGCCAACAAAGCAAATTTAAAAGTGCTGGCTAATGCTAATCATAAATTCTCTAAGATTGTTATGCACGTCGGCACAAATGATGTTCGACTCCGTCAGTCGGAGATCACCAAAATTAACATTAAAGAGGTGTTTGAACTTGCAAGTACGATGTCAGGCACTGTAATTTGCTCTGGCCCTCTTCCTGTTCGAAGGAGTGATGAGATAGTTAGTAGATTGTGTTCACTCAATGGCTGGTTGTCTAAGTGGTGTCCGCAAAATAATATAGAATTCATAGACAATTGGAAAAGTTTTTGGGGCAGACCTGACCTGTTGAAAAGAGATGATATTCATTCCTCCTGGGATGGTGCTGCTCTTCTCTCTAGTAATTTGGCTCATAGACTTAGAGATGAAACATGACAATCATGTCAATCTCGCGTCATCAAGGTCAGATAAATCCCATCACATAGAGACTCACCTAGATATCATCATACAGAGACTGTGTCTGTTCCCCGAATTTGGAAATAAAAAAAACGTCCAAACCTATCTAAGGTTAAAAATTTAATTGATGTTCAACAAATAAACAAATATAATACAGATGAGCAAACGATAAAGCTTGGGTTGCTGAATATTCGATCCCTTACTTCAAAAGCGCTCATAGTTAATGATATGATTTCAAACTATAACCTAGATGTGCTGTGTTTGACAGAAACCTGGCTAAAACCAAACGATTACATTACTTTAAATGAGTCCACCCCGCAAGATTATTGTTATAAACATGAGCCTCGTCCGAAAGGCAAAGGGGGAGGTGTTGCTTTAATTTATAGTAATATTTTCAAAACCACTAAGAAATCTAGTTTTAAATATACTTCTTTTGAAGTGTTGGTGCTTAATGTAAATATATATAGTGTAAACGATAAATTATGTTTGAGAATTCTGCTGGCTACTGTATACAGGCCAGAGCACCATACAGACTTTATCAAAGAATTTGCTGACTTTCTATCAGAATTAGTATTGACTGCAGATAAAGTACTAATTGTTGGTGACTTTAATGTACTTCTTCACTTATAAGATCGATAATATCAGGGACAAAATTATAACTATGCAAACGTCTACTACAGTATCGCATCAGACAGTGCAGTGTAGTCTTCATGACGAAAAATTTTGATTCATTTGTTGCTATAGGAGAGTAAGAATTTTGCAAACTCGTTAAATCATCTAAATCAACAACATGTATGTTAGACCCTATACCGACTAAACTATTGAAAGAGATGCTTCCAGAGGTCATAAATCTTCTTCTTAATATCATTAATTCATCTTTGTCTCTAGGATACATACCAAAAACCTTTAAGCTGGCTATGATTAAACCGCTTGTTAAAAAAAAACGCAACTTGATCCTACAATTACAGGACGATCTCGAATCTGCCTTTTCTGCCAAAGCTACTAGAAAAAGCAGTATCCTCACAACTGTGTTCCTTTCTTGAAAGAAATAATGTCTGCGAGGATTTTCAGTCCGGATTTAGACCGTACCATAGTACTGAGACTGCTCTCATTAGAGTCACAAATGATTTGCTCTTATCATCTGATCGTGGTTGTATCTCTCTATTAGTGTTACTCGATCTTAGTGCTGCATTTGATACTATCGACCACAACATTCTTTTAAATAGACTAGAAAACTATGTTGGCATTAGTGGAATTGCACTAGTATGGTTTAAATCATACTTATCTGACCGATATCAGTTTGTAGCAGTAAATGAAGAGATGTCTTATCGATCACAAGTTCAGTATGGCGTACCTCAAGGCTCAGTACTAGGACCGCTGCTGTTCACTCTGTACATGCTACCATTAGGAGATATCATTAGGAAACATGGAATTAGCTTTCCCTGTTATGATGATGCTACTCAGCTGTATATTTCTTCAAAAACCTAACGAAACTTACCAATTCACAAAATTAACTGAATGCATAGCTGATATAAAAAATTGGATGACTAGTAGTTTCCTACTACTAAATTCTAAAAAAACAGAGATTCTAATTATTGGACAAAAAACTTCCTCACCTAATAACCTAGAATACTGTTTAACACTTGATGGCTGCTCTGTTAAGTCTTCGTCATCAGTTGGGTACCTGGGTATGCTCTTTGATACCAATCTTTCATTTGAAAGTCACGTGTCTAGTATCTGTAAAACAGCATTTTTCCATCTTAAAAATATATCAAAATTAGGTCATATGCTCTCAATGACAAATGCGGAACAATTAGTTCATGCGTTCATGAGCTCAAGGCTAGATTATTGTAATGCTCTACTGGGTGGTTGCCCTGCACGCTTAATAAACAAACTACAGCTGGTTCAAAACGCAGCCGCTAGAGTTCTTACCAGAACCAGGAAGTATGACCATATTAGTCCGGTTCTGTCAACACTGCATTGGCTGCCTATTAAACATTGTATAAATTTTAAAATATTGCTGATTACTTACAAAGCACTAATTGGTTTACGCTCCCCAGTACTTAAGCGAGCTCTTGACGCATTATAGTCCTTCACGTCTATTGCGATCTCAAAATTCTGGCCAGTTGATAATACCTAGAATAGCTAAATCGACTGCTGGCGGTAGATCCTTTTCCTCTTTAGCACCACAACTTTGGAACAATCTTCCTAACATTGTCCGGGAAGCAGATACAGTCTGTCAGTTTAACCCTCTGGGGTCGGCGGTATCGCCGGCGATACCAGCTCACTTTTTTCCTTATCAGG
This sequence comes from Chrosomus eos, assembly GCA_036326025.1. Classification (NCBI taxonomy): domain Eukaryota; kingdom Metazoa; phylum Chordata; class Actinopteri; order Cypriniformes; family Leuciscidae; genus Chrosomus; species Chrosomus eos. Next base: position 36,390,551 of record CM070823.1, on the reverse strand, counting down.
GCAAAAGAGACTCAAATTACTCTGTTGATTTTGATCTTACATATAAGTGTTATACATCATTCGGTCCTGTTAAGTTTGTAATTTTTTTTGTGGAACCTCACACTAAAAACAAAATGTTGTGCTTTTCGCCAAATAAAGAAAAATAAACATGATGCGCATTTTGCCTTCTGTCAGTGAGGTCCATTCTGAAACGCGTCCGAAAAATGAACTGTAACTCTGTCAATACTTTTCACAGATATATGAGAGATTTCTCTTTATGAAGCTGAAATTCTCTTCTTTTAAATTAAGTAATTTATTAAAAAAATAAATATTTCCAGTTTATGTAATCTGTTTGAAACCAAGGAGAGGTACAGTTTTTTCGTTCTCCCTTCATTATCTTTAATTAGCTGAGGCCGCCACGCCCCCAGAGCTTTTTACATGGTAAATGGGTGATCTATGCATCGCACACGCGGCACGCCCCCTGATCAATGCCATAACAACACGAAGTTTCTTCATCAGATTCAGGCTACGTTTACACATAGCCGGGTATTTAGAGAAACGAATATTTTCCTCCCCTCCGTTTTCAATAATAACATCGTGCACACACCCGCATAAATACGCCGCGAGCGCCATCATAACTATGCCAAACCGATGGGCGGCAGTGTAGGGAGAAGGATAAAGCCAATCAGAATCCTCAGAATCGACACGAGAGAACCTAAAACCCCGTTTCTCCCAGTTAACAAGGCAACACATAACCGGCGTTTTCAGAAATCTCCACTTTGGCCGGAGTTTTTAGAAATAATCGTTTTCTGTGATAAAAACGGGGTTTTCGTGTAAACGAGAGGCCAAACCGCAGGGAAATATCTGCGTTTTCCCTTCGTGTAAACGGGGCCTCACTAATAGTTTATCGGTTTTGAGGATGGCAGCATGCTACTCCTTCAGATGATTTTGGACAGCGTGGAAGAATTCACCTTTTCCTCAGAGGAATTTGAAACTCGGACGACCAACGGCTGCATTTTGAAGAACGAATTGACCCTGCCGAGGATAAGTTCGGAGTTATATAATTCCTTTTCTGATCATATAGTGCTCAAATGAATTTTCAGACTATATTTTGCCTAGTTTTTTGCTAGCTTTTGACATAGGAAAGATTTCCTCAATAGTGTACGCTCATGTAAACTTTTAAAATGTGATATTACATTTACATTTAGTCATTTAGCAGACGCTTTTTAAAATGTAAATGTACTCTCTAAATATATTTGTATATTAGGCTACATATATTTCATTGAGAGATTGAATTGAGAGATTGATTGAGAGAAATATATTTCAGACTCCGGTAATGTGATACTATACAATATATTTTTTATATATAAATGTTCAGTTTTGGTTCTAGCCTATGACACTAACATGCTAAAATACTGCCTTATGTGTAGGCTAATGCATTTTGTTTGCGAATAACTCCTTAAGTTATATAATGTGATTGAGAGAAATATATTTCAGACTCCAGTAAAAATATGATAGGCTAAATACAATATATTTTTTTATGTTTAAATGTTCAGTTTTGGTTAGTCTATGACACTACTTATTATGAGTAAATATTGCCTTATGCACAGATGTTAGTGAATGAAGGTGCAAATGTTTGAAGTGATGTGTCGTTCGCGAACGATCCGTTCATTGAGTGTATGCGTGCGGTCTATATGGGCCATAAACAGATACTCGCGGTGACGCGGTCTACCCATCAATAGATGCTTCTCCGTCCATCAACAGATTGTGCATCCATACCCATTAATTGTCCATCAGTTTACTTTGGATAATGTAGGCTATGCTAACAGTTTTGCATCATGCTTCTCCAGCACCTCGCAGAGGAGCACGCAGGTGTCGTTCAGTTCTCAGTGTGATCGAGAATCATACTAAGTGCATAGACGTAATATTTTACAGATGAAATGTAGCCTAATTGTGTTTACATCATCATAATGTAAAAGTTCATATTCTTGTGTGAAATTACAAAAACTTTTTATCCATGGCAATTTGTGATTCATAATGATAATAATACAGTTTCTTTGATTGTGTTATCAGCATGCTCACACTTTTTCTTTATTCTTTTTATAACAGATAAAACATGTCCAAGCACCAGTTCCAAAGAGAGCCAAGGCAAAGCAATTGTTCAGGCTGCCTCACAGCACCTTGGGCCATTAGCCATTGGGGGAGTGTCTGTCTTTAGTCTTCCCAGGTGTAAATCACATTAATATTCATGGCCATTCACACTCTCACGCATACAGCAGTGCTGACCCAAAAACTGACGTAAGAAATTTAAATCGTTATATTGTTGTTTGTGAAAGAGTGGTCAGAATGATTTTCACTTCATTTTGTAGTAAAAATTCTAGCCTACAAGAATAGTAACTCAAAAGTCTTGTGGACAACTATTCAGTATGTGTTAAATGGCCTTATTGCAGTGACATTTTTTCCCCCAAAACATACTAACCACGCATAATATATATTTTTTTCTATAAAATGCAAACATGTACAGTGGTTACTCAACCAGAATAATACTTTTACCGCCGTCGCTCCCGGCGGTAATATTCGGATCTGTATTTGCTGCCTTTTACCGCTAAGAGGCGCTACAATCACAGACTTTGAAAGGTGTCCGTTTATTCTCTCTATTGCGTAATCTAACGCCGCGCCGCGGCTCATTCAGAGCGATTGAAAGCTGGTAACAGATGAATTTAATTAAAACATAAACGAATTCATAATCACAATACTGAAATTAAATTGAATAAATAGTGTAAACATTACAACATAAAACATTGCAACATAAATATATTAGGCTATCAATGAGGCTCTGGAAGAGCATAAGACAAGATGTAATAGTGTTCAGACGGTAGCTCAGTGGATAACGCAATAGCACGAGTCTCACTGCACTTCAAGCGATCCTAGATTGAATCTCACTGTAGCCAACATTCTGTTGGCCGACTTAATTTATGTTTTACCGTTCTTGATGCTTAAATAGGTAGGCTAACTGTTTATTAGCGAGTTCATAAACATTTATTTAATGTCAAGCGTTTTTTAAAAATTAGCAATGCGTCAATGCCACATTAACGTAAATTTGCTACATTCCATGTAGAGCCGCTGCACGACCAAACTGATGAGGGAAATGAAAATAAATTAAAAAAGACAGCTGATCGCGTCAGAAAATGAAAATAATGATGCTTGTCTTTAATCTGCTAAATTATTGTTTTGTGAATCATTCACGAAATTGAGTTGACTGACAGTGATACCTGGCCATAGCAACGGGAGAAATTTTTCAAAACAGATCCATATTGAACAAATCAGAAAAGACTGATTTTGTTGACTTGACAGACTAACTAAATAGTATTACTTTCAATATAAAAACAAATGAAAATGTAAAAGAACACTAAAATTAAGTTTGCGCAAATTTTTAAGGTTTAAATAAAGTGTCGGGAGAGTTTATTTGTTTTAAACAGGGTTGCATTGAGTTTAGAGCAAGCGGCAACATTCCAATCTCATAAATGAAGCCTACCCGGAAGTGCGAAAAACTGCAATACATCGAAAATCCGCTAGGGGCAGGTCCCAAAAGTGAGCAAATGTCCATTGACCCCATGTTAAAATGTCCGTTTTCACAGCATAAATTCATGCTTTTACAGGTTGGTCCCATGGACTTTTATTGTATTTTTCGATAGGTACCGAGTGCCTGACAATTGTGAGGGGGGTGAATTTTTTTCTAACTCGTTAGTTTAGATCGTATTTAGATATAAAATGTATGACAAATAAGGGCGTGGTTAACTTTGATTGACAGCTGATAACGGGCTGCGGCGAATGAAATTTGACGTCTCGGCCATGATCTGACACAACACATCACACCACCTCTGTATCCTTTCTGAACATTTGTATTGAAATATCGTACAGAAAATGGGGTGCTCTGCTATAAACTGCACTAACCGACACTGTAGGAGTAAGTTACTTCGCTCCATTTTTTCCGGTAAGTGACATTCCACTACTATTTAACGTAGTTAGCAGTATTTGTATTTAGCATCAATGTTTGTGGGCAGTGGCACTGCAACAGTTAGCAAGCATTAAATCGCCTCAGAGAGAGGTGCGATTGAACTGTGTGTGTGTGTGTGTGTGTGTGTGTGTGGTGTGTGTGTGTGTGTGTGTGTGTGTGTGTGTGTGTGTGTGTGTGTGGTGTGTGTGTGTGTGTGTGTGTGTGTGTGTGTGTGTGTGTGTGTTGCGCGGGCGCGATCGATAGGTGGAAGCATAAAAACATACTCCGTTATTTCGTTCATACAGGACATTCAATCTGCAAAGTGTTTACTTATATTTGTGTACACTCGCAATAGTAATGTTACAGATAGCTGAGGCTGCTTGAATGAAGAGGCACGTCCACCAGCCGGCTCAGTCTCACACAAAGCCCCCCTTTTACCCATATATGGATTGACCAGAAGGTGGGCGGGTTAGGCTTTCCCAGGATTTTCAAAGATGGCGCTGCCCATACCCCCCATAAACGGCTTCAGAACCGTTATTCGGAAAGTCTATGGGTGACGTCACAGACGCTTTGTCCATTTTTTTTACAGTCTATGGTTTAGAGTTATTTCCTTTGCGATGCAAAATAAGAAACACAGAATCTTATTCTTGCAACATTTTAAACTTGTATTGCCAAATAAATTTCAGCCAAATTAAACAATTAAAACAGTACAAAACGAAAATAGTCCTAAGCCACATAAATTAAGAACATGCGTTTTTCTTTGCCTCTCTCTCGCGCTTGATCTCGTTTTTTAGCAAGTTTATTTTGTCTCCCTCCCTCCAAAAAAACTGTAACAAATTATTTAGCATTTGTTGCTTCAAAGACAAAGCATGCCTTGTTGAATTCACTTTATAATAAAACGAGGTTGATCTTGAATTAAAGAGCTCTGTATCTGCTGTGGCATGAACGCGTTTCGTCGACAGTTTCATGTTTAGATAATGCCAGATTGTTAACAATCATACACACTGCTCAAACATTCTAAAACTCTATAAAAACCAGTTGGAACAACTGGATTGAACACTTTAATTGAAATTTTGTGTGAAAAAACTTTAAATACAAATATACAATATTTATAATTTAATAAGATATAGGGCCTACATTTGGACACACAGAGAGATGTATCCTTAAAAGAATTTAGCCTTTGCCTACTCATCAGGCTGGCTATCCGGCATCTCCATATGAAAGACGAACATTGACACCTATTGTGCACGCACGGTAAAGCCACTGTCCCTCCAACCCCCCCACAGGCTCTCTGAGTCTGAGACTGACTTAACACACACACACACACACACACACACACACACACACACACACACACACACACACACACACACACACACACACACACACACACACACCCCCCCCACCACACTCATCTACAACACTACACACACACACCCACACACCCACACACCACAACACACACACACAACACACACACACACACACACACACACACACACACACACACACACACACACACACACACACACACACACACACACACACACACACCCCCCCCCCCCCCCCCCCCCCCCCCCACAGGCTCTCTGAGTCTGAGACTGACTTAAAACAAAAAGAAGTTGCAATTCACACTTAAACACTTAAGCATTACAGTTAAGCATTAGATAATTTCATTTCATTTCAATAATTCATTCAATTTCAATAAGTTGTTCTTTTTTATTTAAATATATATATAGGCTATAGCATATATATATATAATATATATATATATATATATATATATATATATATATATATATATATATATATATATATATATATTATATATTTATATTTATATTTATATATAGGCCTATTTTTTTATTTTTTTTACAGAACTGCTTTTGAAATTACGATTGGTATTATTATACAGATGTAAAGTCATTCTGTTGGATAGTATTTGTTCCAGTGTAAAATAGAAATGCTTGGCAATTTTATTTTATAAATAGGCTATAAGCGAAAACTATATGGTGTAACAGAGTTTTAGAACCAGACAAATCTCTCTGCATTAATAATAGGATATAAAATGCATTAATAGGCTACTATAAAATTTACAAAAGTCCCAAGTTTGTTCGGGATTTGAACCCTTGTCATCTAAATGATCGAACCGTAAGTTCTACAACTCGGCCATGAATTTACTCTTTGTTAAATGACCAAACGTTTGTTTCTCCAGTGTGTTCGTTCACATGAGCGAGAAAACGTTTTAATCGTTAGCATATTGTAGATCTTTTACAGTTTTAAAAGATGATATATTATCTGTATGACCAAAAATTACGGAGTAGGCTAGCCTTTTAAGTTCTTTTAGCTGTTATGACAAAAAATAAATTCAAGTGAAAGCACCGCCGCGTTTGTCGAACTCTAGTTCAACATGCCAGAATAAAACCCAATTTTAGAACAATCCGTAGCGCCACTCGGTGTGCCAAAACACTTAATTATAAACATCAATATTTCGTTCAAAAACATCTCAAAACGCTTTGTGACATTTTGAAAAGCCGTGAATGTATTAAGGCCACTGGAACCAGGGTCGTAACAGAAACGCGCTGCATGTTATCTCTCAATACAGGAGCAGAAGCGCCGGTTCAGATTGTATTGTTTGTTGTTTAAACGTGCGTGTTGCATATTTTTAAAAATATATATATATAATGATGAACTTCGGTTGTGCATCAGTCAGTGTGCGCGCACACGAGAGAAGCACTCTTCAATCCTCTCATTCCTCAATAGTTTAGCGTTATTGCACCTAATTTATTTCCACTGACTGCGAGAGAGGCCTATTTTAACTTTTGATTCATAAAATGTTCTGCTCTAAAAGTTTGTTATATTCTGTTTAAATGTAGGCCTTCTTTTACTTAATTAAGTTTTGCTTTCGTTTAATTTAACCGAATCTGTTGTAGGCTAAATTATTTTTATTTTTATTATTTTTTGTTCTAAAAGTTTGTTCTATTCTGTTTGGTTAGTTTATTTTATTTTTTACATATTCAATCAGTCTCATTCTTTATATTTTTTTTTACAAGACCTTGTGCTGTGTTTTTTAATAAACAGATACAAACAGAGATATATAGCCTAATAGTTCGTACAAATAAACGTCTATATGTATAGGCTACTACTATGTATACTATACATTGTATGATCGTTTGTTTAAATAACATTAACAAAATTGTCTGTCTTTAATTAATAATAAAATTATTACTTTAACATGCAGTTTCAACTTCACCAAATCTTTGTTTGTTTCATTATTGTAGCCTACAGAAAATGCAAATAGTTCTTGTTTCAATTTTTCATGTTTGGTGCTTATTTGGAAATTGCCATAGTTGTTTTTCAAGTATTTCATCCTTACTGTTAATTGACATTAGCCCCGCACTTACATTTCAAAATGCGGCAATTGCGGCTGTTTTGCTAAATGCCCATTTGCGCCACCTGGTGGTCAATTCGCGAATGACTTTCAAATGCGGCTAGTTTATTTTACCGCGGGGGATTTGCCGCGGCACGAGTCGCGGCAGTAATAGGCATTCTGGTTGGCTACCCACAGTACATCCATTTTGCTCACATATTATTGTAGCAGAGATTGTGCTGAGTAAAGCAAATTTATATGTTGGCAAATGGTATGTTTTAAGTAGCTGAAATAAGCACAAATGTCAGGGCATGTCAAAACATCTCAAGGGCCCCAAAAACACCTCAGACCCCAGAGGGTTAAAGCTAGACTAAAAACACATCTCTTTGACCTAGCATTCACATAATACATTATCGACTTCTATAATTAAATGTTGGGCTGCATAGATTAGGTCAGCTGGAACACTTCCCTTAAATCCTGATGTACTCGTTACATCATAAGAAGAATGGCATCTACGCTTATTTAGTGTCTTTGTTTATCCCAAGGTTTTCCTGCAGCCTGCAGGATCCAGGCTGTTTCCAGATCTGACGAAGGACCTTCGCCTGGACCCGATGACAACGCAGTGCTGAAGTGCCAACTAGCCTCTCCCTATGGAGGATCCCGATACCACTCTACAGATAAAGCGCTGTGGAAATTCCGGTTTTGCGTCCCTACCCGAAATTATAAAAATAAAATAAAATTCTGCATCAAAATTTATAGGCAAGACAATTAGTATTTTTAGGCATGATTTGTAGCGAATTACAAACCTACACACATATATTCAAACGCACATAACTATAGAATAAATTCTTAATGCGCATGTGAACGCCATCAGCGTTTATCACAGGTTTGCGTTTAGGCCCCATTTACACTGCATGGTTCAAGTGACCCAAATCCGATTTTTTTCCTCTCATGTGTCACAGATCGGATATGACCCATGAACGTGTAAGCAGGAAAAAAACGCATGGATTCCGATTTTCTCAGGTCGGATTCAGGCCTCACTCATATGTGGTAATAAATCGGATATGAATCGGATACATGCATTTGAATGTGCCATGTAAGCAGACAAATCAGATATTCCCCAGTAAATGCGAGTCGTATGTCATTAAAAAAGTGACGTCAACTTACTCATGTGGACACCACGAACTGAGCGATCACATTCTTATTATAGGCGCGATGGAGGACGAAGGATACACACAGTGGAGCAATGCAGAGGTTTCATGTCTTTTGAGTATTTGGGGCGAAGAGACAGTCCAGGCAAAAATGCAGGGTTGTTACAGAAATAAATCCGTGTTTGAAGACATTTCACGAGATATGGGGAGGCACGGTTTTAAGTGTTCGTGGCTACAGAGCCAACGTAAGATAAAAAGCTTTAAAAACAAATACAAAGCAAAAGCAAAACACTGGATAATTTTATTCATCCATTGCATTTTGTGCTGTTTTACTTCCTTTTCCGGGTCAGAATGTCTACATTTGGTAGTTTCAGCAGTGTATAGTGTAAATGCAAAAATCGGATACCGGTCACTTTTAAAAGATGATGTAGAGCGGGTCGTCAAAAAAATCGGATATAGTCAGAAAATCAGATTTGGGCATCAAGACCTGCAATGTAAATGCAGCCTTAGAGAGAACGACGTCGTCTTAGCGGCCCCTAATTTAATAACAAATGATCATTTCGACGGAATTGAATCAATTAAAACTAACTTTAGCTGGAAACTACATTATTCAAGAACCGCTATAAAACCAAACCAATCTCTTGTTACCTTAAATTATATGTTTATCTCTGTAAAGCTGCTTTGAAACAATCTACATTGTTAAAAGCGCTATATAAATGAGGATGACTTGACTTGACTGTGATACAGGCATTGGATTATTCTTTATGTAATAATCTATGTTTTTTTGTATCTGTCCCTATTCAAATAAACAATAAATAAATAAATAAAATGTCTAAAGGGGGTCGCACACCGGATGAGCTGCACCGCGTCACGTCTAGGACAACTCGAGGTATCGCACACTGGACGCGCACTTTATTGCCAGCAATATTGGTATGTTTAGGGACATTATTGAATGCAGCAAAATTTGAAACTTCTTCGCTTCAGCTTGCATTTTCTGTCTCCCACATTTGCACATGTATGAATGGAAGTCAATGGAACGAAAACTGTAGTGTGACCACCCCTTAAGGCGAACTTGCTTTCAACACGTTTAGGCTTGCTGGTTGTGTGGTCTCCTGGCTGGCAAGTCAGGGTCCCCAATTACTTCAAATGCATGCCAATCATTCCCCCCAGCTGTTGACCCCAAACAAAGCCTTTTCTCAGACACCCCCCCCCCCCCCCCCCCCCAGCTGTCTACCACAGTAACCCAAAACAAAGACAGATGTGAGGAAAAGTATGAGTTACTCGTACAAGCCAAACAAAAACCTTCGAGGAGTCCATTCGTGTTTCTATCTTGGCTTGAAATGCACTTCAATTCTCTGGAAAAAACATGGCAATCTTAGCCAATGCTCAACAGATGGGTCTGCAAGATGGATTTAACTTTAGTCCACGATGATTGTTCAGAGTGTTTCAAGATGCTTCAATGTCATTTCACACATCACATTCATTGTTACAAATATTGAAGATATACCAAGCAAATCTTTCCACACTATAAAAATGCTCAATATCTGCTCAGTGTCAGCAAAATGAGCCTGTGGCCTCCAACCTTGACCCTGTCCGATTGTATTTTGTTGTCAGAAAACCTCCTCCAGGGGTAGAGGGGGCCAATGAAGCACTTCCACCTCATTCAGGGCAGAAAACCCCCTCCTCCTATACTTCAGGGGTAGAAGAATCCAGAGAGCTGGATGAATTTCAGGCTGCAGTGCTGGAGTCCCATCTAGAGTCTGGCTGACCTGACCTAGCAGGAAAGCAATAGTGGTAGATCCAGCCAAGCAGCAGTGGCAGCCAGTTGTGCATCTTGCCGCCCCCAAATGTGTGGCAGCCAAAAAATCCTAATGACTCCCTTCATAATGACCATGCTAAAGCTAATGTTTACCTGTGGGGTGCGGTTAGCGTGGCAGGTTAGAGATTACTGCTGATTAGTGTTTGACAGGTGGATACATCGAAAAGACTTGCTGGATGTTTTTATTTGTTTATGAATTTTTAAATTGGTGATAGGTGTGAAAAAGATAGTATACAGGTGTTGTATACCATGTTAGGAGTAACCGATAAATGCTTTTATGTAGTCAAAAATAGTGTAAACAGAACTGTTTAACAACATTTACTTAAGAGTAAATTGGTGTAATGGTAATAGTTAATTAGTGTACACATTAGTCACTCATGACTTCTCCATAATTTTTATCTAAAATTATTACAAAAAAGCATTGTAGACATTCCAAGTCCCAAGAATATATTTTCTTTTTTTCTTCAAGCAATGCCATTCAACATACAGCAGCTTTTCTATATGATGACACATCTTCAGGAACACAATTGTGCACCCAATGTATCTATGAATTCACCAGCAAACTGTCTGCCTCACAAGAACAAAGTGCAGCCAAATAACATGAAGATGATGGGTCATGATGGAAACAGTTGAGTAACACACACAGAATGACCTTTCGAGTCACTGTGGTCTTATTAGCTACCTAATAAGACTTGTTCTCTTGTTCCCAACACCAGTCAACAGGTTGAGAAATAAAAGGTTGTAAATTTGTCTGTTCTAGTCACGTAAGAACACACCAAAATCTACAGGAAACTGCAGATAAGTACAAACACAGGATGGCTAAAAATCAATTGGACACAGATAGACATTCGAGATTGTTTGAACATTTTGCTAAGAAAAGCACATGTTTTCCATGTGCTAGTGGGGCCAGATGGATGAGGATGAGATGATTATTTACTCGGCGCTAATATTTTGTTTGGCAAGGTCACATGAGAATGTACTTAAAATCATTAACAGAGTTGCCAGTCTACAACAGCTGTAAACAGGTGTAATATCCAAAGGAAAGGTTAATGGACAATACCAAGCACATACCAAAGGAACATTATTTCTCAGAGGATTTTTCAGTTATGTTTTAATCAAGTATCAACTTTGTCATTGATGTTTCTCTAAACTTTGTTTGAAATACACAAATGAATTGAGGTGCACAAGAATAGTTTGATTTTTACATTTTCTGAAGAAAATGCACATGGTGTTTGTTTTAGTTCAAAGCTCTGTGATTTTCAGGTGCTCTGGCTTGTTTCTGGTAGTTGTTCACTGTCTGCAGTTAAAAGAGCACCCCCCCCCCCCCCCCCCCCCCCATGTTTCAATTATAGTCTATTAGAAAGGTCCATCTGTGGCCTGAGACATTGGGATAGGCTCCAGCATCCCCGCAACCAGGACAAAGTGGATTGGAGAATGAATTGACCCAAGTTTGCGGAAAATTAATAATGATGCTTTGCTTTCGAAAGCATTAGTAATTTAATTGTGGCCAACATTGCTGAGATGATTTGTTCTTGGACGAATTTGATGAGAAATTACTCAAATTGAATTCACTGACGTTTATATTCCGAAAAATATGGTACAAATTTAGGCATAGTTTTTCACATTGTTGTGTGAACTGCAAGAGGTTGAAAAATGCAAGAGGTGACACAGCTGTAAGGTTGTTTTATATGGAGACTAACTCCAAAAGTAATCTCACTGGTGTCTTATGAGAAACAATATTTACAAGCCACAATTTCTTGTAAATATTGAAAATAATTTAACTATAAATGTAGGGGTGGAAGAGTAGGACACACACACAGTAAGTTGGTGCATACAGTAGCGTGCGTGTGGTTAGCATTAGTAAGAGTTTAATCGCGGGGCTCGACACAGGTCAGCTGCTCAGCGATGGTGACTGTGTGACTGGCACAGCATGGGTGCGCCACAGAGCTCCACATGACTACCTATCGACCTCACACCATGGCACTGAGAACACCAGCACCCAGTGACAGGTACGAGAGCTGCTCCACTCTCTCATTTGGGCTTCCACTAAAAGCCTTTTCTAAAACCATGCAAACATAGACCTTAATGATCTGTTTGTCCTGACCATAAAAGCATAAAAATGGACTTGAGAAGATGGGAATCCTAACATGCTTTGACTGTGGGGGTCAGTAACATAGCATTTATGGTTTTTATTGTAAGCTGCATGACAATTTAATGACACAGCATCCATGACACTGATTCTATGGGTACACTGATACATTGATCATCTTCATTTCAAATAGAAGACCAAAATGCCTTTTACAAAACCAATTAATCTTAAAATACCACCTAAATTAGTTACAGTTATTTATATTTGCTGCTGACATAAATTATATAGCTTTTCCTACATATTAGAGACTCTTGTAAAGTACTACATCTAAAAGTACTGCAACTTGTTCCTAGAGGAACCAAATCTTAAAACGTCAGCTATAAATCTTAAGCTTTATTAGTTAGTTATTTATATTTTTTATTTATTGTCCCTTTTTCACAACTGATGCCTATAAGGAACCAGTTGTATTACTTAAATGTTTTGTTACCAAAACTATAATTATAATAATCTGGGTCCAAGCACAAATGTCTCGTAGATGATACAGTTATACAATGTCCATGTCTCTTTTCAAATAAAAGTCTTTAAGTATCTCTTCATGTAAGCATTATGCTATGTACTATATTAAAATAGACAAATAATACTGTTATACAATGTCCATGTCTCTTTTCAAATAAAAGTCTTTAAGTATCTCTTCATGTAAGCATTATGCTATGTACTATATTAAAGGGTACCTATCATGGAATTTTGAAAATTACCTTTCATGTAGTGTGTAACATAGATCTAAGTGAACGAAAACATCCTGCAAAGTTTTAAATATGAAAGTTCACTGTATACAAAGTTATTATCTCTCAAAAGTAAGAGTCGACTCTGAGTCGTTGATATGAATCGATAGACGAACGATGCACTTTCGTACGTCACTTGTACAAGTTATTTGAATAAGATACGCCCACTCATTGCATTAGGAGACACCAGGGAAAACATCATGTCGACGAGACGCTGCTGTGTTTTGAAGTGCGACGCAAAAGCAAACTTTTTTCATCTGCCCAGTGAGGAGCATTTGAAGACAGTGGCTACAGTTCATAACTATACCACAGAAGTATTATAGCCCGAACTTGTTCTGTGTTCGCGTCATTTTGAAGATGATTGCTTCACAAACCTAAATGCTATAAAGTATGAATTTGCGAGCCGGCTGATACTGAAGGAGGGAGGTTCAGTACCGAGTTTATTTGGATCAGCTTCCTTCTCCGAATCACAACCTGTAAGTGGCTGTTGCTTTTATGTTTGTATCATGTTCTATAATTATTTTGTGTGTTGTGTACGCACAGGCACAGCGCAGCTTCTAGCAGCTAACTTAGGTCTTCAATGTCAATTGTATTGAAATATGTGAAGTGTTTGTCGTGAGTTGTCACAGCTCTCGAGTGTCACGCATCACGCATTGAGCGTGACAGTCACTCATTTCGGTCTTTTGTCACGCTCTCCGGCCACACATTGTATTTCTCACGCTGAAAAACTATTTGTAATATATTTAATATACCGCAGTGCCCAAAACTCACTCACTGTGGAACCGGCAGGATTCAAGCGCGTCTCCTCCAGTGTTGCCAGGTCCGTATGCCTGCACTGTTTCCGCGGGTTGTTTGTGTAGTGCACGCTGGTTGACGCGATTGTTTTATCCACTGGAACATGATTGTTATTGAGGAAACACCCGGGAACGCTATTTGAATATTTTTGGCCGTGATTGGGTTAGTTTGATGAGCAATTGGGCTGGTTTTGTTGTGCAGACCTGGCAACCCTGGTCTCCTCTGGTGTTGTTCGTCTGGTGTTGTTAGCCAATCAGAAAATAGCACTGTTGTATCTGGGTATAACACAGTCTCATCCCAAGAAGTCATATATTGACGTCTTGGGACGTCTTTTGACCATACGTCAATATCCGCCTTTTTAGGGTACCCTTAAACGTCGGTAAATGACGATCCTGGGACGTCATACAACTGACGCTTTACCTTTAACGTCAGTAGGTGACGGGGTAGGTTTAGGGGTAGGTTTAGGTCTGGGGTAGAGTTAGGATCCGATAACGTCATCTAACCGACGTTTAAGGGTACCCTAAAAAGGCGGATATTGACGTATGGTCAAAAGACGTCCCAAGACGTCAGTATATGACTTCTTGGGATGAGACTGCGCTGCTGGGTAAGATCTAGCGCAACAACCAATGACACCCCGTCGGCTGGGTGTCTAACATATCACCACGGATTAGCGTCACGCAAAGGCGGGGTTTGGAAAAATGACTCGCTAAACGATTCATATGGGAGTCGGTGAGCAAATCAGGTAAAAATAAATGCATATTATAAGACAACAAAAGTGTTTTTTGTCATTGCATGCATGTAAAACTGTTGTTGGGGACTCCCAAAACATTATTAGGAACATTTTAAATGCCATAATAGGTACCCTTTAAAATAGACAAATAATACTAAGCACGTTTACATGCACAACAGTTCGCTGATAACTCACAAAAATCAGCTTATTGAAATAACCTGTTGTTGTCTTGGTTTACATTAAAACCAATAACCCGATATTGCAAGTAAACCACGTTTACAAGACTTTATTAATAAATCCTGTTGTTTCCCAGTAGTGATGTCAAAACAAAATAATTTGCGTATCTGACTCCCGAGTATTTCATTGTGTCGGTTGCGATGGCAAATAAAGCATTAAAAAGCGAAGAAGAATGCAACATGTCAGCGGGAAATTTACGGTTCATTTATTATCCTCTCATGCAGTATTTTGACCGTACCACTGCTACTGCAAGAGATGAGAACACTTATAATTTTTTGGATCAAGAAAGAGTCTGAGTTCGCGATATATTTCCTCCTCCCCCACTGTCTGGATGTGCTCAAATCCACACAAAGGATGCATTTTTGTCACATATCACACATGTGCACTTCAATAAGCCAACAAAAATCAGCTTAAGGGGCAAAAATCTAGCTGTGAAGATTGGTTTCTGCTTAAGCCATTTATGACCTTACTCCGATAAAGGAAAACGGGTTAACGGGTTTACATGATCTCGTGCATTGTCAGCTTATTACGCAAAATCGGGTTAAGAACGTGCATGTAAACGCACTCACTACGTTTACATGTGCACCACCAATAATGCAATTATTTCTAATAATCAGTAAATGTATCGCAGTACATTCTTAATCGCAGTAAGATGTTTACAAGACACAATAAGAACTCTTCACTCCAGTTTACATGCAATTTTCATTATTTTGATTATTCGCTAAAAAGTATGGTTATACCACACTCATATTTGCATACAGTATGCATCTTACCGGCTATTGATTTAATCTATTCACATCACTTTCAAAATATATATATTTTTTGTGGACGTATTGGATATTATTTGGTGCAGTGATGAACATCACAATGCCGGTGTTGTGCCGAATTCTGACCCCCGCCAAATTTTTATTTACCCTAGTATTGTAGGTTTAGGATTAGTTGTGGGGGAGGGGTTAGGATTAGGCAATCAAGTAGCGACTTCAACGAGGGGGGTAATTCACACGTCATCTGTGTAGAACGATGACAACGCAGTCCTGAAGTGTCAACTAGTCTCTCCCCTGTGAAGGCCTCCTTCCTTCACCTTGTTACAGATAACATGTTGTCAAAATGATTCCAGTTCCCATGGATACATTGGAATTGGCATTTAAAGACATTCTGAACTCTATTGGAGTTAGACAACACGTGTCAGGACCTACTCATTGTCGTAATCATACTCTAGATCTAATATTATCACATGGAATCATGTTGATGACATTGTAATTCTACACCCGTGCGATGACATCTTAGAACATTATCTAGTCTTGTGTATAATTCATTTAGCCAAGGCTGCAAAGTCGACTCCATGTTACAAATATGTTAGACCTATCACTTCTGCCACTAAAGATCGCTTTATTAATAATATTCCTGACCAAATTCATCTCCTCAGCATCCCAGATAGCTTAGAAGAACTAGAGTTTTTTTTTCACATTTCACGGAAAGAGAGTACGATTGTAGTAGCAATGTTTAAGATTCAGGGAAGAAGGAGGCGGAAACCAGCGAACATTCAAAGACTTTTTAATAAAAATAAAAGAAATACAAAACAAAAGGATCCGCCATAGCAATTGCTTATTGCTATATCTTGCGTGGCTGAACGGCACTTGTCCCTCTAAGAAGTTGGACGGCGACCACTCGGGGCCACGTAACTAGTTAGCATGCCGGAGTCTCTTTTGTTATCAGAAAGAACCAGACAAATCGCTCCACCAACTAAGAACGGCCATGCACCACCACCCACAGAATCGAGAAAGAGCTATCAATCTGTCAATCCTTTCCGTGTCCGGGCCGTGTGATCTTTCCCGTGTCGAGTCAAATAAAGCCGCAGGCTCCACTCCTGGTGGTGCCCTTCCGTCAATTCCTTTAAGTTTTAGCTTTGCAGGTCATAGATCCTCTTCTTAATATTATTAATTCATCTTTGTCATTAGTATACGTAACAAAAACTTTTAAGCTGGATATAATTAAACCGCTTGTTAAAAATTAAATTGTTAAAAAGGATTTTCAGTCAGGATTTAGACCATACCATAGTACTGAGACAGCTCTCATCAGAGTCACAAATGATTTGCTCTTATCATCTGATCGTGGTTGTATCTCTCTATTGGTGTTACTCGATCTTAGTGCTGCATTTGATACCACTGACTACAACATTCTTTTAAATAGACTTGAAAATAATGTTAGCATTAGTGGAATTGCATTAGTATGGTTTAAATCATACTTATCTGACCGTTATCAGTTTGTAGCAGTAAATGAAGAGATGTCTTAACGATCAAAAGTTCAGTGTGGCGTACCACAAGGCTCAGTACTAGGACCGTTGCCTTTCGCTCTGTACATGCTACCCTTGGGAGATATCATTAGGAAGCATGGCATTAGTTTTCACTGTTATGCTGATGATATTTGCTCTATATTTCTTCACGCCCTGAAGAAACTCAAAATTAATGGAATGCATAGCTGATATGACAAATTGGATGACTTGTAATTTCCTTCTACTTAATTCTGAAAAAACAGAGATTCTAATTATTGGACAAAAAAATGCCCTCGCGTAATTACCTAGAATACTGTTTAACACTTGATGGCTGCTCTGTAAAGTCTTCGCAGTTAGTTAGGAACCTGGGTGTGCTCTTTGATACCAATCTTTCATTTGAAAGTCACGTGTCTAGAATCTGTAAAACCGTATTTTTCCGTCTTTATACAGACAGCATAGACTCTATGGGACTGACAGGAAGAACGAAAGATTAGGGCCCAAACCCTTCCATTACAGAACCCATAGGATGTTGCGCATGCACAGTCAACACGAAATTAACGAATCACTCTCTGAGACAACTCGCTAGTCCCGAGTCATATTAAAGACTCAAAACTTTTCTGAAGACAGATCCCTTCTTAGATGCATTCATATAAACCTCAATCCCCAATTCAATATTTATATTTTAGTTCCTATGTTTCAAGCATCGCGAACAGTGACCGTGCTGTGCCTGGTAGAGTTTTTGCATTCGTCTTCACCGTATCCTGTCTATGGCCTGTGTTAACGTCCTGTTTACAGACTTCGTAATTAATGACATTTTGGGAAATTATTGCAATGCAGTTTGTGTGCAAGTTCAGAATAGAGATCAGCCAAAATAAAACTAAAAATGTATGTCCGGTCGACCGGTGGCTCTCTATAGAAGTCAATTTATTTACCCATTTACACAGACTTTAAACTTTGAGATCTAAAATTATTTTTTTATCCTGCTGCTCCCTTTGGTGAACAACAACAGTATTGCAGCTTTCATCTCTGAATCCCACTGATTTAAATGGCTGAAATAAAAAATAAAAAATTGCTGCTGGCATGCTGAGCATTAGAAGTTCGTCAGAAACTCGGCATGTTCAGTTAAAATGTCTTCGAGCCCATGTGTATGAAGTTCTGTGAAATTTAAATATAAAACATAAAAAATTATGAAAACTGATAGAAAAAAAAATTCTCATCCTGTGGTCTCCTCTCCTGGAAACATTAGTACAATGTGTTGTAGTCCGTCGGCCAAATACCTTTCCTGATTTCCCCTTAAACCACTTGACTGATTCACACAAAATGTTGCATGAGTCATCTATAGACACTACAATTCAAACCGTTCAGAAGATATGAGCCGATCCTTTATGTTGCCATGGATTAAAACACTTCAGGTTATCTAGAATGTCAGAATAATTTTATCCATGGCAAAAAAAAAAAAAAAAAAAAACAGAGATATACACATTTTGTTGAACTTGACGCAAAGAATCGGAGGAAAAAGAATTTTGATTCTAGCCACTATATTTGCAGTGATACAAGCAGCAACGTAAAAGTACTTATTATAGTGCCACCTATGATCAGATCGGGGTTGGTGTACACCGGAGAAGTGGGGTGCATTTAAAACCATCCTGCCAAATTAGTTGTTTCTCGGATTAATGGTTTTGGATGGCCAGAGCTTTATACAGCAGAAAAGGTTTGGCACCTTCGTGTATATAGAGCTGCAAGCAGCATGAGGCAGAAAGGCACGATGAGGATCATGAGTATCATTCAAATCGGTCTGCTGCACTGAATTGAAAGAGTTGAATTGAAACTCTGCAGGTGGTACATCTCCAGGAACAAGATTTGGCACCTTTGCACTAAGGCTGGGCATACACTGTGCAATTTTGAGCTGAATTCTGACTCATGCAACTCTTTTTTGAGCCGGGCCAATTTTTAGTTTTGTTGTGTGTCGTTTGTCGTGCAGTGTACATGGGGGAAACGAGAGGCAAAAAAACTCTCCCACCCGGTAATCGGATGGTCGGGTGAATTTCTGGCATGTCAGAAAATTTTGGAAGCCCCTCGTGAGGGTATCGCACAGTTAAAGCAGAGCTATGAACCGATGGACCTAAATTTAAAGGTCCCGTTCTTCACGATTCCATTTTCAAACTTTAGTAGTGTGTAATGTTGCTGTTAGAGCATAAATAATACCTGTAAAAATTATAAAGCTCAAAGTTCAATGCCTAGCGGGATATTTTATTTAACAGAAGTCCCCTTTCAAAGCATACAGCGAACGGCCGGTTTCGACTACATCCCTCTATTTCCTTTTTTAATGACATAACTAGAACAGTTCCCTTTATCGAAAAAGGGAACTTCGAGATGCGTCGAACGACACGGTGGGAACGCCTCTTGCGTGATTGCGTCTGAAGCATCTATGCCAACTAGTCCAATGGAATGAGAGAATGAGCGTCACGGGCGGGTGACGTCATGAACCAGGAAAGGATAAGAGCACTTCCGCTGCTCGCCGGCATTTAGCTTCTGTTGCCTCAGCAAGCGATCTGTGTCAAAACTGTCTCTGTCTATTTATTGTTGTCTGTTGCAATATTGTATGGAAACGTTATGGCGAAACAAATTACAAACAGTGTGTTTTCTCCCTGCCCGCGTTTATTTAAACGGGTGGGGACACACACGAGTTTTGTTTAATTTGTTTTGGGTAGAGCATACTTCTCAGCCCTTGAAAGAAAAAAAGGTGGGGGCTGAGTTCCAACTCTGTGAAATAGTATGCTCTGCTCTCGCCTGTCACTCTGTATGATAGTGACAGGCTTGCGATTCCCAGGACCCGCGTTTGCCGAGGCAGCGTGGGGAATGCATTCCTGGGGATCGCAGATGGATCTTTTGGAGGGGTTTGAAACGGGTCCGTGGGCCTTTTTTCCTTCCTTACCCGGAAGATCCAGCTCTATCTCCCCGGTGTCGGAAGCACGCTCTGCGGTTTCTTCCGCTCGGGGAGAGAGAGCCCTTTTTCCTTCATATTCTCCTCCGAGGAGGTTAAATGTTTTAGAATATTGAAAGTGAAAGCAAGCACACACACTGTTGAATTAGATTCGCCATCTATTTCCCCAGTATATGATGAACTGGTGGAGGTTTTGTCCCGTGCTGTTAATAAATTAAATATTTAATGGCCAGCTGAGATTAGGGACGCTCCTAAAAACTAAAAATATCGAGCGTTTCCTACATCTATCACATTATCTCCACCACGAGGCTTCCTTTTTCCCTGATTTACACACTGAATATTTAAATTGTGGGATAAACCGTATTTTATTACTACTTTCAGCCCTCGTGTTAAAGATTTATTCAAGGGTTGAAAGATTACGGTTATGATAATGCCCCAGGCTGGAAAAAAAAAAAAAAAAAATAGAAAAATGCTGTTTTCACCTGGTCCAGCATCGTCATTTAAAGCCTCTGCTTTGCTCAATAAACCTATCACTAAGAATCTCGCGTTTGCCGAGGCAGCGCGTAGGTTCAATGTTGTAATCAGAATCTAGCTCGGATCTCGCGTTTGCCGAGGCACCGCTTAGATTTCGAGTGTACTTTGCAAAATAAGGTTCTGTGGCTGGGATCTCGCGTTTGCCGAGGCAGCGCGTAGGTTTAATTATAGCTACTTTGGTTTTATGGGTAAAGCTTATACGGCAGCAGGTCAGCTGGAGAATGTTTATAGAAAACTATAGTATAATGCTCCAGGCTTATCAGGCCGATCTGCTGGGGTTCTGGATATAGTGAAATTTGAGCCTTCGCGTCTCTTCGGCGACGCATTCCATGCGTTCGTTGTTAGGTGATGCATTATATATATATATATATATAAAAAATATATATAATAAGGTTTCTCCCTCGCTGTGTCCAGCCCCCTGGGGCTGCTGGGCGTGAGCAGCTCCAGCCGTCTAGTTCATCATATTATGTGCACAGAAAGTGAGGACAGCCCCGACCGAAGTGGAGTGGTGTACACCTCATTACACGGTGCCCGTTCCATTTCGGGGTCCTCACGAGACCCTCCTGCCAACCCTGCCACCTCCGGTGCTTCAGGGCGCAGCGGTCTCCAGCGAGTCGCTGATGCTATGCTGCGGCACAGCATTGGTTTCGCGCCCTCTGAGGGGGGCTTTTGAGTAGTCAGGTCAGGTAGTTCCTGCCATTATGTTTCAGGCTCCAGATTTGGCTCTCTCAGTAACACCAGAGGCCAGCCTCGAGAGGCTGGTTCCCTTAGTAAATTTTTTGGCAGCGTGGAAGCTTCTGCCGAATATTTCTCATTGGGTCCTGCAGATTGTAGAGAGAGGATACAGAATCCAGTTTGGCTCTCGTCCTCCTCATTACAGCGGGGTGCTGCCCACAGTGGTGCATCCCGAGCAGGCTCTGGTAATGGAACAAGAAGTAAAGGCCCTGTTAGCAAAAGAAGCTATAGAACAGGTGTACTCACCCGTCAGAGAGTCGGGTTTTTACAGCCATTATTTTATTGTTCCAAAAAAGGATGGAGGGTTGCGTTCCTTTTTTAGATCTTCGCCTGTTAATTCGGTCAGTTCGGAAACTAAAGTTCAAGATAGCTGACCCTCAAACAGATCGTGACCCAAATCAGATCCGAGGACTGGTTTGTCACGATAGATCTAAAGGATGCATACTTCCATATCTCCATCCTCCCTCAGCACAGGAAGTTCCTATGGTTTTCTTTCAGGGGCAAAGAATACCAATATCGGGTTCTTCCTTTCGGCCTAGCTTTGTCACCCGTTCGCATTCTGAATTATATCGACGACTGGCTGATTCTAGCGGAATCAGAGCAGTTGGCGGTTCGGCACCGAGGTGTCGTTCTCGCTCATATGCAGATGTTGGGGTTGAGGCTCAATACCAAGAAGAGTGTGCTTTCTCCAGTATTGAGAACCACTTTCCTTGGTGTGGTACGGGATTTAGTATCCTAACAGCCACAGAAGAGCTGAGGCTAGGCCAGTCACGCACTGTAAAACAGTTCAAGAGACTGTCGGGTCTTGTTGCAGCAGCGTCCAACGGAATTCCTTTTGGCATGCTGTACATGAGACCTTTACAGCGCTGGCTCAGGACCAGAGGGTTCTCCCCGAGGGGAAACCCACTTTGCATATCAAGGTCACGCGGCGATGCTTTCGTGCCTTAGTTATATGTAGTATACACTGGTTCTTAACCCAAAACCAGTCACGCATTGTAAACAGTTCGAGAGACTGTTGGGTCTACTGGCAGCAGTGTCCAACGGAATTCCTTTTGGCATGCTGTATATGAGACCTTTACAGTGCTGGCTCAGGACCAGAGGGTTCTCCCCGAGGGGAAACCCACTTGCATATCAAGGTCACGCGGCGATGCTTTCGTGCCTTAGTTATATGTAGTAAACACTGGTTCTTAACCCAGGGTCCGGTGTTGGGAGCTCTTTGCCATCGAGTTGTGATCTCGACAGATGCTTCCCTCACCGGCTGGGGAGCGGTAATGGAAGGCCGCTCGGTTCAGGGTCTGTGGAAAAGCCATCATCTTTCGTGGCACATAAATTGCCTGGAGATGATGGCCGTCTTCAATGCGTTGAGACATTTCCTTCCGGACCTAAGAGGCCATCATGTGCTCGTTCGAACAGACAACACATCAGTGGTCTCTTATCTGAACCGCCAGGGGGGTCTGCGCTCGCGTCCGCTTTGCAAACTGGCGCACCAGATCCTCCTGTGGTCTCTGGGGAAGGTACTCTCCCTGAGGGCAGTGTATATTCCTGGGGACCAGAATATAGGAGCAGACATCCTGTCGAGGCAGGAGCTGAGGCCAGGGGATTGGAGACTCCACCCCGAGGCGGTGGAGAAAATCTGGGAGACATATGGTCAGGCAGAGGTGGATCTGTTCGCGTCTCAGAGCACGACGCACTGTCCTCTCTGGTATTCTCTGACGCACCCAGCCCCCCTGGGGCTGGACGCCATGGTGCAGACGTGGCCGAGGCTACGTCTGTACGCCTTTCCCCCTGTTGCTCTGCTCCCAGGAGTTCTGGAGCGGGTCCGTCGGTATGGAATAAGCCTACTGCTAGTAGCACCACGCTGGCCAAGTCGGATCTGGTTTGCGGACCTGATCCTTCTGCTAGACGGGCCTCCATTGGAGATCCCTTTGAGGAGGGACCTTCTGTCTTAGGCCGGGGGCACAATATTTCACCCTCGGCCAGAGATATGGAATCTTTGGGTTTGGCCTCTGAGGGGGCCCAACTTATAGATAGTGGTCTTTCAGCTGAGGCTGTTGAGACCATCCTAAGCTCCAGAGCTCCGGCTACGAGGAAACTTTATGCGCTTAAATGGAGAGTTTCTCCTATGGTGTCACCGACACCAGTGGGATCCAGTTAACTGTTCTGTCAACACAGTACTCGAGTTCCTGCAGGAGCGCTTTGTGTCAGGTCTTTGTCCTTCCACACTAAAAGTTTACGTGGCAGCCATTGCGGCTTACCTTACTATGGTGGGAGGTATATCTTTGGGTCGAGACCCCCTGATTACACGTTTCCTTCGTGGCACTTTGAGGCTGAGGCCTGCAATCCGCACTAAGGTGCCAGCTTGGGATTTGACTATAGTTCTAGAAGGCCTGTCTAGGGCCCCATTCGAGCCCTTAGATTCGGTCTCAGAAAAGTTCCTGACTTTCAAGACTATCTTTCTGCTAGCTATTTCGTCCCTAAAGAGAGTTGGCGACCTTCAGGCTCTTTCGGTCTCCCCCACCTGCCTTGAATTTGCACCGGGGATGGTCAAGGCGTTCCTATACCCAAAACAGGGATACGTCCCTAAGGTTCCAACCTTGACTCCGAGGCCTATTGTGCTGCAGGCTTTCTGTCCTCCTCCATTTGCAACTGCGGACCAGGAAAGACTGCACTTGTTGTGTCCAGTGCGAGCATTGGACACATATGTACATCGGACATCCTCATTCAGAAAGTCCGACCAATTACTGATTTGCTTTGGATCACCTAAGAAAGGTCTTCCTGCTTCAAAACAGACAGTCAGTAAGTGGATAGTCGAGGCTATTTCACTGCATACGAGTACTCGGGCCAGCCTTGTCCTTTGGTGGTCCGAGCCCACTCGACCAGGAGTATGGCGGCTTCTAAAGCCATATTGCAGGGGGTATCTCTTCAAGATGTTTGTGATGCGGCGGGCTGGTCCTCTCCGCTCACATTCGTGAGATTTTACAGTTTGGACCTGGATGCTGCCCCAGGTTCTCAGGTGCTGAGTGCTTAGATCAACAGACTGACACTCAGGTACTTGTAATTATGGCGGGTTGGGTATTCTCGTTCCCACCGTGTCGTTCGACGCATCTCGAAGTTCCCTTTTTCGATAAAGGGAACGTCTCAGGTTACTATTGTAACCATAGTTCCCTGAGAAACAGGGAACGAGACGATGCGTCCCCCTGCCATACTTCCTGCGTCCCTGCGATCGGCTTGCTTCGGCAACTGTCGAAGCTAAATGCCGGCGAGCAGCGGAAGTGCTCTTATCCTTTCCTGGTTCATGACGTCACCCGCCCGTGACGCTCATTCTCTCATTCCATTGGACTAGTTGGCATAGATGCTTCAGACGCAATCACGCAAGAGGCGTTCCCACCGTGTCGTTCGACGCATCGTCTCGTTCCCTGTTTCTCAGGGAACTATGGTTACAATAGTAACCTGAGACGTTTTTTGACTAATCTCCGCCCACAGGAATACACAAAAAAGGTGGGCATGGTCTTGTAGTGCTCCCACAGAGAAGAATCACTTTAGCTGCGCATGCATCTCCAATTTATGGTAATAGGCGTAAACTTTCCGGGCAACGTGCGATAAGCTGCTGTCGAATCACAACACAGGAACCGCTGGCACAATCAGAACTCGCTACGTATTTCTGAAGGAGGGACTTCATAGAACAAGTCAGTCATCGGGCTGTTTTTTGGACAGTGAAAACAGCGGTTTACAGATAAGTAAATTGTGTGAAAAATACTGTGTTTTTTTACACGCGAAACATGAACACATGTTATATTGCACAATGTAAACACAATCAAAGCTTCAAAAAAACATGAAGAACGGGACCTTTAAGTGTTTTTTCCTTTACTGCGCCTGCACGGAAATAGAAGTTAAACCATTTCATCTTTAATGCAGCAATAAAGAAAACGAAAAGAGGGAGATCTTTAAGTTCTGAAGCGCACATCGATGGATACTTTTCGCGGGATTTTTCAAATGTGAAGAAAGCAAAAACATGGTTCCTTGTATTACAAACGCATTTGTTGAACTACCATTTCGTTGAACTACCAGGAGTAAACTGTTGAATTGTTGAATGTGTTAAGACACTAGACAGTATATTTGGGATTTTGCTGAAAAAACACTTTGTATATAGCTAACAGCGGAGTTTCAGTAAGCACACACACGTACGTCTCCAAAGTGGATTTACATAATACATTTAGTGAGTGTCTTTAAGATGTATATGGTTTATTTAACATCTGACAGAAAAATCTTCGATAAGTATTGAAGATGAGCACATCACAACATGAAATAGACATCTGAGTGATGTACGTTTTCAACACTGATTAAATTAGATGAATGTAAGAAATGTAAATAAACAAATCTACATAAAGTAGCTAAACATAAGTTGTCTATTTTATTTGTCCATTAGCACTGTTGATAAATTGAGAAGCATTTTTGTTGAAAAAGAAGTTAACACATCAGCAACAACCTAAACATATAAATGTAGTATTGAGCTCATAAATCGCAAAGGTAACGTGAATAGTGAGTATACTAAAGAACTTAATAAAAATCTATTCAAATCTAAAGTTATAGTTTATTTTATTGTAATTTCAAACAAAGTTATTGCAGCACTTTTCTGATTCTTTATTTCTGTGCATTTGCTGCAGAGCTTTTGCAGTGGATCAGGGTGACGGAGGCATTTTGTGAGGCATTTTGTGAATACCTGAAACAAAAATATAAAGTAAGATCATTTTGTTACTTCTAGTACAGAAGTCAAATGATAGTGTGCTATTAAAATGACCGATTTTCTTTAATGTTTGTGCATTTTTGTAGGATCTGAAATGTCCACAGACTGGTATTGGGAGCCCACAGCATCGTCCTAGAAATGGTATAGTGCCATGGACGAGACCCTCAATCACTCCACCTGTCCTTATTGCCTCATCTGGCCCATCTGTTGCTGTGGTCTCTTCGTCCTCAGTGAGCTAGCGAGAGCTTCTAGAAAAAGACCAAAATACATTGAGGATGTGATTTTGGTCAAGTTTGTTCTGCTGGTTTCTGTTCATACAATGGAGCCTGACATTCAGAAGCTTCAAAAGCATCATCAAAATTGTCATGAAGCTTCTGGAAGTCAGGCTCCATTGACTTATTGTATGAACAGAAACCAGCAGGACACACTTGACCAAATTCAACTTTTGTGTTCAGAAAAAGAAAAAAGATTGAACAACGCAAGGCGAGTAAATAATGACTGAATTGATATGTTTGGGTGAACTAAACCTTTAAGTCCCACAAATAGAAATTGTATGAAATGTATGAATGCCTTTATAAGATAGTAGTGCCTTGAAGAAATGAAGTTTAAGAAATTATCAGCTTTATTGAGCGTTTGTGCCCGAGATGATTTCAAAAAAGGATTTACAAAAATCTAATTAATGCATTAGACAGATGCTTTTATCCAAAGCAACGTACAGCACACTTATTTCAGGGAATATCCCACTGGAGCAACCAGGAGTAAAGAGCCTTGCTCAAGGACACACTGGTGGTGGCGGATGTGGAGACCAAACCAGCAACCTTCTGCTAATCAGTTCATTGGTTTAGCCCACAAAAGTGATAAAGCTACAACAAAAATTAGCATGCCATTGTAAAAATATGAAATAAAATATGGCAAGAAACGGAATGCTGACATGAATTTTAAACCGTTCAAATGTTTTACAGGTAGAGCAGGCACACAAATGTTTGGAGCAGACACAGCGGCAGCCAGATTGTCCCGCACATGTTCTCTCACTCTTGCTTCCAGGTTGTGTGGTTCAGGGGGGCCATCATAATGGTCTTTATCATCCTCTTGCTCAACAATGTCCCCATTGAGAAGAGTGGGATTGTTAAGCACAGAGCAGCACGCAACAACCTCAGGCACAAAGGCATGGCTCACCAGTGGAGCACCAGTGTGTTTTCAGCATGCTCTACTATGCTTCGTGCACAGGTATGCTTGCTGTTGAAACAAGCCTGCACTTGGTTCTATGGGCTGCCATAGACTCAACTGCAATAATGACTATTTTTTAGATTGATTTTTAGATTTTAGGCAAAATGGCTAAAAATAAAATAAAAAAAAATCACAAATACAACTTCTATAATGTTACTAATTGATATCACTTTTGAACAATAGGTGGCGCTATTTCCAAATTGATGTAGTGATGTCTAGTGTGAGGTGAGCGTGTGAACGAACAGCCAAACCACATAGAATAAGCTGCGGTTTTGAAAATACCCGTGTTCGTGTGGACAGGGTCTCAGTTTGGCATCATGCTAACAATTTTGTTGATGCATTATTCAAGAATGGTCCATCAAAAAGGCATGGTCTGAAGATGATATGAGCAAACGTTGGTGAAAATCAGAACAATTAACTGGGAGGAGTTTGAAAAGTAGGTTTTTAAAGTAATTCAAAACGGCAGACAGCAATTTCAACCAAATGTGACGTAATTAGTATCATTGTTCTCAGTATGACTCAATGGATCAATCAACACTAGTTTCATTAAAATAGATGAAAGTAATTGAAAGCTATTAGCATTTTTGAAATTTCATTATAATTTGACCACAAAGTGACACTGTCTCAGCTTTTTCACTACCTTCAGGGCGTGGTGCCAATGACACATACCAAGTTTTGTAATGATACACTAATACTTTCATAAAATACAGCATTTTACGACAAAATTACAAATGGCCGACACCCACAATAGGTGACAATTTGCTATCATTTGACTTTGTATGCTGCACCAAATCTAAAGAGACTAATTTTGAAGATGTGAGAAAAAGGCATTTTTCATATCTCCAGACCACTAGCAAGTTTCCTTAGATAATCCTCATGTTCATTTTGGCATGCACTTTATCAATTTTTTTCAAGCATTATTCAAGAATGTTTGACTAATCAACTTGAATTCCATAACTTTTTTTTGCCATGGTCTTAAGATTATCTGGTTCAATTTTGTGAAAGTCAGAGCCACAGTCTAGGAGTTTGAAAATGTAAGTTTTTCACAAAATTCTAAATGGCGAAAAAAAATTCATAACGTCATAGGGTGCAATTATCTTGAGCCAAAAAATCAGCAAAAAAAAACATAATGTTGTTTGAAAACCTTAAATTTCGTTGTGTTGTGCACTACTGGGCCACCATAGCCATAGACTTCAAGAGTGGAATAATAATAATAAGAACACTAAAAGATACAATAGTTGACTACGAACCTTCGGTGCTTGGCCCCTAATAAAATTAAGAAGAAAATCAGTACAAATACAATAAGGTTCCGGCACCTTTGGTGCTTGGACCCCTAATTAGCCAAAAACATCTTGTCAGGAATATACCAGACTTGGAGACAGAGACATTAGTGAACCCAAGTATTTACTGACACAAATGGAGTAAAGATAAAGGTTAGTAAATGCAAGTCAGTTCAATGATGATATACTCAACCAGTTTTCATTAGATGCGTCTCTATAGCACACATTGGGTCTCATTCATGAAACATTCGTAAATATAAGAGTAAATATGTGAGTGATTTGCGCGTAAAGAGACCTTCCCGAAAACTCTTCTCCTGATTCACAAATACTTCGTAAACGTCAGATTTGATAGTGAAACGTGTGTGTGTTAATGAATTCCAATCAGTCGTAAATGGGACGCGCGTGCACGTTCATTCTCAATTACCATAAATCCTGCCCATTAAATCTGACTGAAAACTATATGGGCATCATATTATGACATGAATGCGAATGAAAAAGAAAAATTTCTCAGATGCAGAAATTAAAATTAGTTCAATTCGGAAAAATCGTATTCAAACTGGAAGAGGACCACAATCGCAGATGCTATATTACTGGCTCTCATAATAAAAGTAAAAAGAAAAACCGTATGTAATTACTATATATATAATATTTTTTCAAAATGCGGTGTAATTATGTACCCGATTAAGGTGAATTAAAATGCAGCCTTATTAATGAGCAAAACGGTACCAACTAACATTTGGAAAATACGAACATTTTAAGGAATCCAAAAATTTACGTCAGAAGCACTTTACACACGATTTACACAAAAATTCGTTCTGCTCGTGTTTCATGAATGAGACCCATTGTGTGATATGATATGATATACCCATTGTGTGATATGTCATATGATACCCACTGTAAACCCCATGGGTAGGATTAGGGTATTACATGCAATAAAATGCTTATCATATGCACCAGAAAACTTTGTGTCATATGCACGTAAAAACTCATTTTAGCGTATAAATTACACACAGTGCTATAGAAATGCATTTCATGAGATCAGGCTGGTATACTGGTTGGGTAACATGCTTTTCTCTTTTACCAGGGTGACGCACACACACATGGCTCGCTTTAAATGGTACCACCTCTGTTGAGGTTCCAAGCGTACTGTACCGATACTAAAATGTGACGTGAAAACACTGCAGATCACTGATTGGTCAGACAGAATCGTCACTACCAGCGTAATTGTATTTGCGACAAACCCGCTAGATTTAAATAGCCAGTAACGAAGTGGACGAAGTGCAGACATTCATCTCGTTGGTTGCTGAGGAGCGGATAAACTATAACAATCAGTCTGTAATCCCACCCACTTTGAAGCGGTACTAACTGCAGTGGAAAAGCAAACCGAGCTAAAGCGAACCGAGCCGTGCCGTGCCGAGCCGAGTCGTACTACGCAGTGGAAAGGCGAATCAAGCCGAACCGTGCCACACCGAACCGTACTGAGCCGTACCGAGCCCTACCATGCAGTGGAAAAGCGCCATTTGTCCTGGATTAGGCTAGCAACTTGTTTTTTATTTTGTTTGTTTTTAAAGCGACTAGCAAGAAATCTAGAAACTTTTTGGACTGCTAGCTAACATTTAGTCAGTCACTACATCATATTCGTACAAATCAAATATTTGTTTTCAAAACATATCGCAGTATATTATTCCCTAGTTCAGTCTAAAAGACTGAAGACTGAGTGTAGTCATGCACTTAACCTATCCATACCAAAACCAACTATTGAGACAATCAATTAATCTGCCATCAATAAAACCATAATTTACAAAGACAAGTCTTTTCAGTCCCTCCAGGATTTCGCGATGTCGCGATCGCAACTATTAACGCAACTTCAACAAATCCACGTGAATTCAGTGCGCCTTGCCATTTTGACCAATCACCGCAACTTTTCTGCAACTTTGACCAATCATCGCGCCGCGGTCTCCTGCAAAGCGGCGTCATACGTCCGCAAACTCGCTTGTTTTGTTCGGAAGACGCAGCAGATGTGGGCTGCCAACGTTTCACATTTAGGCTACCTACAAAAATAACAGAAAAGGCCAGTGTTGCCAACTTAGCGCCTTTGGTGACAAAAAAAAAAGCGACTAGAGACAAATCTAGCGACTTTTTGGACAAACCTCAGTAACCAAATGTTGCCAGCAGAGGTGGAAAGTAACGAATTACATTTACTCGCGTTACTGTAATTGAGTAGTTTTTTTGTGTACTTCTACTTTTTAAAGTAGTTTTTAAAATCTGTAATTTTACTTTTACTTAAGTAAGTTTTGTTTGAAGTATTGTAATTCGCTACATTTTAAAACATATCCGTTACTGAGAAAAAAATAATAATACAAAAAAAATATGCTTTTGATGAAAACATCGCGCTCCGGAAACTACAGCATTGATTGATTGAAGGGCGGGAGAACAGACGCGCTAAAATCACAACACAATATGGAGAAGATGACGGACAAGACAGACGCAGACCCAGCTGAACGCGAAATGCTGTCGAAATCTCACTCGCACACATACCGGTATGTGAAGCCCTGGTCAGGGAATACTTTGGATAGAGAAAAAAATGGAGTTTAAAGTATAATGCGGATGTCACATAAAACAAGCAAACTGGTAGATGTATGGATGAATAAATCGAAAGTAAGCTGTACAATAAATCAAATTGCGAAATGATCTGTGAATATTAAAGCACAAAAGACTGCTTTGTAAATATATAATCTGCTTGTTCTGCGTGTCTCTGTGTGAATGAGCTGTGCTGTTTTGTTTACTTACTACATACTCAAGTACGCGACGCGCTCATGCCGTTTTCAGCATCTCACAAACAATACGAGGACATGAATGAACATTTCCAGAGCTGCTATGAGAGAACTCCTAATGAGCATTTTCATAATTTTATTTGAGAAAAAACATTGTCAAATACACTCTGAAACAGGACTTAACCCGTCAAAATAAAAGTTCGGTTTTACTAGAAGAAATTATATATTATATTTTAGGCCTACAATTAGGGGTGGGCGCTATACCGGTATGAACGTGACTACCGGTATTATGTTGTGCCATGATATGGATTTTGCGATACCGAGGATACCGTAGATTTCATAAATCCAAATTTTGCAGTTATATTGCTTTGTTCAATTATCAAAAATAAATCATCGTTTTCGTGATTAATAAGCTCTTTACTTTAGCGGAAATGCCTGATTTGGCGCTTCATACGCGTGAAGTTGCTGAGGCACGCACTCAATGAAGGACCGTAAAGTAGAACACATCGCTAGTGCTAAGCGGCTGTTCATAAAGGATGCATCTTTTGCGGTGGAATGGGAAATAACACAAGGTAATAAGACGCAAGTTGGACTTATTTTAACTTGAGCGCAGCATTTTTAGAATGCCGTTTCATTTGCGAGACGCGGCGGGTGCAACACCAAAACAAGTTCGTCAAGCACACAAAAAAAAACTTAAATGTTCTAGGCTACTGAATGTTTGAGATGTCATGTTTTCATGAAGGTTGAAAGGTGCTGTTATTATCTTTTTTACAAAACATTTACTGCTAATAATATTATTATCCACGTGGAGGCTATGGAATACCAGGACACACACACACACACACACACACACACACACACACACACACACCACACACACACACACACACACACACACACACAGGTCCACTATCTTTGTGGGGACTCTCCATAGACTTAATGGTTTTTATACTGTACAAGCTGTATTATTCTGTCTCCTTACACTAATGTTTGTATGAATTTTTCATAGTTTTTTCTTGTATACTTTTAAGTTCCATTTATTTGGTGCTTTGTTCAATCTCAAACAATTATTTTATTTGTATTATTAAGATGTCTGCACAAGAGTTAACTGTAATCTGTGCAAACATTAAACTTAAATTAAACGTCTCGCTTTGGTCTACACTGGAAGTGTACTGCTTGCTCTGCTAAACTATAATTACTAAAACTGAAACTAAATAATATAAAAACTAAATAGAAATGTTTTTGCAAAATAAAAACTAAACTAAAACTAACAAAACCATTAATGAAACTAACTAAAACTAAACTGAAATTTAAAGCAAAATTGAAAACGATATTAAAATAAAAACTAATTTAAGAAAGCAAAACAATAATAACAACAGATATTCCCGGAGACGGAGCACGCCCGAAGACGGCTCTCACTCAGAAATCAATAAAGTCTTCATTCGCTGCCGGTACTCATTATGACAAGACGAGCAAAGAGTGGAAAGACATAAGAAGTGCATTCAGGCCTACCTCATGTTGCACTTTTTGAGAAAAAATGGCACAATAAAAAAAAAAAAAATTCAGGTCTATCTTCAATGAAATCCCTCACCTTTTTCTAGTTATAAAGGGTTAAAATGCATATTTTGCCTGTAATTTAACGAAGGTGTAGTAAAATGTGATTCCAAATTTTTTTCTCATATCGCGATATAATATCGATATCGTCCGGACAGTGAAAAATATCGTGATATAAATTTTTGCTCATATCGCCCACCCCTACCTACAATAGAATGTATGCTACCTACTTCTCATATAATAATATTAACAACAACAATAATAATACTACAATTTATTTAAACATTAAGGAATATATATTATTTGTCCATGGTTTGAGTAAATCTGTTTTGTACTTTGCCAAAAACTAAAAGGATAAAACGTTTGCTAAACTTTTATTTGATTACCACCGTTTTTGATAATATATGTATTAAATCATAAAAAGAAAAAAAAATCTGAATAAGAAACATTTCATAGAACTCTATTTTTAAACATTTTAATAAGTTAATGATAAAAATAAGTTTAATAAAATCTAATTCATAATCAATTGTTCAATAAAACATATCTAATCAACTAATTTCAATAAATTATTGAAATTAGTTGATTAGATGTTTTATTGAACAAATGTTTCATTTATTTAACTGTCATTTTTACTGATGATAATAATAACCATAATTTAATAATATAGTTTATATAAACCGTGATATTTTCTGAGACGGTTATACTGTGAAACTCTCATACGTGCCCTGCACAGGAGAGTCCCCCACCACACCCCCGCTGTTAAAGTTACTCAGCTACTTTTTTTTCAGTACATTTTAAACGAGCTACTTTTTACTTTTACTTGAGTAGATTTTTAGACCGGTACTTTTACTTGTAATTAAGTAAAATTTTATTGAAGTAATGGTACTTTTACTTGAGTAGAAAAATG
Source organism: Chrosomus eos (assembly GCA_036326025.1). Taxonomy (NCBI): domain Eukaryota; kingdom Metazoa; phylum Chordata; class Actinopteri; order Cypriniformes; family Leuciscidae; genus Chrosomus; species Chrosomus eos. The sequence continues at coordinate 36,356,631 of CM070823.1, read as the reverse complement.
TTGTACTCTTTCCACCTCTGGTTGCCAGCACAATATCTTGCGAGCGCGAGGTTTGCTTTCTCCCTGTCGTCACCTCTCTCTGCGTCCCTGTTCAGTGAACGGCTGAGAGGAGCAGCGGCACGGCCGCTGACAGACATGAATGAGCAGTGTTGTTTCCACGGTGACGGACTTATCACTTATCTGCTTCTCTTTTGTTTTATATTTAAAGAATTTACCATTTTATTTTACTTTCTTTTCTTGTGTTTATCACTTGTAATACTCACTATCACAGTGCATTAGTTCACGCAGTTCCCGAACTCTCTCAATTCAGAATTTTACACATAAAAAATAGCTACTCGTTCTATTGTCTGACAAAAAAAAAATAAGGAAACGAGAACGGCTTTATTGGATATTCGGCTATATTATATTATATTATATTATATTAAAACATTATTATAAACATTTAATGTTATTATTAAACTTAAGATTTTTCCACCATTTAACTTTTGTGGCTATTCCTAAGAAAACTGTATTTTGCACTTTATTAGTATTGCAGAAAACCAAATGCAGAAGAACATCGCAACTTTCATCGCAACTTTTTAGAAAAGCGGCCGCAACATCAGGCATTTTAGGCCGCAACAATCACAAAAAAGGCCCCCGAATCCTGGAGGGACTGTCTTTTGTTAGAAATACATGCAACCTGACTTCTTGCTGCATGACTGATAATAGATAGATAATAGATATGTTAAAAAAGTGTAGGATCTGTTGTTGTATCTGTTTGTTTTGTTTATTCATGTTATATATCAAGCAGGTATTTTTTCAAACAAAAAACTCCTAGTTTGATGCAAGCACAATGAAACAGCAAAAGCATGAACTCCATCAAGGTACATTCTGGGTTTGACTTGCCTACTGTTTTGAGAGCAACACCCAGTCCATGCAATAAATGTGCATGTATGGTTCATAGCTCAGGGTTTTTACAGTCATCTTATGTTTTTTTTAGTCATCTAATCTTGGCTGTAGTCACTGATCATTTTGGCCCACAGTCCACCCAAAGCCCTCTGTGGAGGAAAACAGTCTGTGGTGGGAGACGGAAAACCCATGACATGGTAGTGCCACTAATTAACGTCATTTCATCAATCCGTGACCACCAAAAGCTATTCAGATTCCATATTGGCTTTCCGGTTTTGCCTGGCTGTGCTGCTGTCTGCGATGCCCATCACTGAATTTCCAACAACAGCCTACATATCTACAAAGCACACAGCTGATGGTAGGAACGGACCCACCCTCTCTTAAAAAATTGAGGCAGACCTCCAAGCTGTGGTTGGATCCATGCTACCAGAATATTGAGCCGTTTGGATGCAAGTGAGCCAAACACATTTAAAGACATTCCCCAGAGCAATAATACCATATAATCAAGGCAGGGTTGGGATGACTCCTGTGGGAGAAGCCATTCTCAAAGCTTGTCAAGAAAGCCATTGAGGAAAAACAAACCGGTAGAAATTTAGAGACACGGATTTTCTGTTTTTCAAGTGGTTACTTGAAATGTCATGAAAGCCAAAGAAATGTTGGTAATCTTAAGTGTGTTTATAATACAAAAGTTACACTATGTTAAGCTGTCCAGCAATGATGCACACATTTGTGGGGTTGTGCTGTGTCTGTTAAGTGAAATGTTAACAATGGCATTTTAATTTTGATTAAGTAAATCGTCTGTGCGTATATACAGCCTCTGAAGGAAGTGGTCACGTGAAGATCTTCAGTTGCAGACACTGCTATTCTCTGGCACTGAAAGACGATCCACCGCAGCACAGGCAGCAGCTCTCATCAACATTCCCAAGCACAAGTCTAGTCAAGAGATTAAATCTGAAGCCTTATGCAGCAAACTGCTTCTGTATAGGGGCTTTCCTGTGAGCTGTGGCCAAAAAATGCCATTGCAGACAGATCAAACTGACCTACTGATTTTCTTCTTAACTACCTTTGAATAAAACTGCTGCTCTGTTTACCTTCTCCCTGTATCCTCATCACACAGCTCTCGGTGCTCATATCTGTTTTACCACTCATTCGCCACTGTGTTAAGGTTTTATAAAGGATCAGATGATGACTGTAGAGCCAAGCACTTTTACAGTAGTGACTGCACCCCCTGGTGGAAACATCAGGCACTGCAAGTACTGTTGTTACACCTATTGATGGGCAGGTTCTGACAAATCATGACTCATAAATTAGTTAAACCAAATCAGAATAAATGGATTACATAACAAGTGATGCATATCTAGAAATGTAAGAGGCCAGAAGCTGAGTGCTAGAAGCACAGTATTTCCTATAGAAATACTGTAGAAGCCTTGGGCCTGTCCTGACCTTGTTCTGGCTGGGTTTTGGGGGACAGAACGACACCAAATTGTTGAGCCCTCATTACAGGGTTATAATGTACATGTTGTTGCAGCCAACATCTTTAACGCAGGCCTTTGGAACATGTACAGTAAGTAAAAAAAAAAAACTCTAACCTTATCAACTTATAAAGATATTCAATTGAATTGTTTCTTGCTAATAGGTCACCGTCAAAGTATATTTCACCAGTCTTTTTTTAGGCCTTGTTTACACCTGATTTTAAGATACGTTTTGGTCAATCAGATCACAAGTAGACGAGGCAGACCGTTTACACCTGGTGTTTTTAATCCATCTCTTTTGTACACTTTCAACCACTTTTGTCCTGATTTCTTCGAAGGGATGGTCTATGGGTGGGCAAATGTATGTTCTTTTTCAGATCTTTTTCGATCTAACAGACAAAACAAGCATTTTCGACTACCTCTGGAAGCTCAAAATGTTTTAAACCCCGTTAACACCTGTATTCAGCGTCGCCCACTTGTGATCCGATAGACCAACACGCATCTTAATACCAGGTGTAAACAGTACCTTAAATGACAAAAAAAAAAAAAAAAACACAGAAGACAATTATTTTGTCATATTAAATTCAAATACAAATGCCACCGTTTTGGGCTCTACATATTTAAAAATTGTAGACCCTTTGTACATTGTGATTACACCCGGTTTATACTTGGAATCAGAATTTAGGTGGGAATAACCAGCATCTCACACAAAAGTAGGAAATATCTTCCCTAAATTCAATTCAGGTTTACATTTGGGACAGCAGTTCCCAACATGTGACCCCAGTCTGGCATCCACAGGAGATCTGCATAAACTTGTCAAAGCCAGGCACAAAAGAATCTCATTCCATGGATATTCAGGGCTTATTTTCCTTATGTTTTCCCAGCATGTAACCTCTTCTCCTTTCTTTCTTCAGACTGTTTGAGGTGAGCTCTAAACCGAGACAAAAAGTGTGCAGCCCTCGTATTGCCTCGTTTCCCAGGAACATTCAATGTTCAATGTTCACTACTTTGTCCCCAACCATCCAAACCTGGTCTCCCTGGGATTTTTGTTAAATGAGATACAGCAGAAACAAACATTGGGCACCTGCCGCAACAGGCTAGATGGGACGGGTGGTAAAAAACTAAGTCTTTGCATTCTTGTGGCCAGGATGACAATTTCAGCAGCGGCTCAACTAGGCAAGGAATCCCACCCAACCCTCAGAGACGCAGACCGAGGTCAAACAGAGACTGTGTTTAGATTTCACATATGCTCCACCGCACTGGGGAAATTGGGTATGCAGCATTGACCCTCTACTTAAGTAAATCAGTGCCAAGAAGATGCGGCATGTGCTTCATGGAAGGTATTAATTTGCACTTTAGTAGAAGCAAGTGTGACAACATGTCAAAATATAATGATTTCATGCTGGCTCTGGCACGAAAAGGCAAGGTTGAAAAGACTTAAGTTTGTTTATTGACTGTATATCATTGACTGTGAAGTTCTTGGCTATCTGGAAAATGACACCCATATCACCATTCAAAAATTAACACTCATTGTATGAGATAAGAAAGAACACCCATAATGCCATAGTGAAATATATCACTAATGAGTTTCCTATAGTTTTTTTCATGACCTGATAACATGGAAGTACAAGCAATTTCCGTCAAAGTAGACAAAGTGCTGAAACTGCCAAAGTGTGAATACTTTTAAACAATGGCTATTTAGCCTCACATAAGCATGACAAATTGAATGTTAAAAATATAAAGGAATTTAGACGAAGCCTCTTGACACTGCATATCTGCTTATTATCAGACATTGTAGTTTATCTTTTTCCATTTAATGTGCCAAAAAACAAGGGGAAATATTCTTAAGAGGCTAATTGCAATTGGTAACAATCTTTCAGATCAAATAATGGAGACAATAAATCTTTATATGAAGTACTATCCCACCCATGCTAACACAGGCCAGCATTTATTAAATTTATTGACTTCCTAAGAGGGGGTAAAATAGGCTTGGACCCAATCTACAACCACTGCAGCCCAACAAACCGGTTTACTGCTTCATAATGTTCAATGGGGCCTGAGGGAGCCACTCCCGCCCTGGCCCTTGATTTGCCCTAACAATATCCTCTCCTTAGCACACCTTTTTACATAGAATCTTCCATCACTCTTCACCATGGAGCCAAGAGAAATAATGATACAATGTCTTGAACTGTTGAGAAGTTGTTGAATGTGAAAACCTAGTACATCACTACAGATCCAGCCAGACTGGGTTAAAACACCAGGACAATATTAAACACCCACCTGTCCTTGGAGTAAGTCCATACATTTTGGATTTTTTTTACACCAGCATTATAACACATTTTGTGTCCTTATAAGAGTTTAATAGCAGTCAACCTCGCTACTTTTACCCTCCAAACCTGGTTTAAAACTTGTTAATGCAAGTGACAATGGCTCACAGACGATGATTAAAAGTTAAACACATGTTTCGAGAAACATGAAGTTCTGGTGTGACCGCTAAAGGCGCGTAATGGAAGAATATCAATAAGTAGAAATGAACGCGTCATAGAGGAATACATTCCAAAGGCGTTCCCACTGTATCACAATTACCTCAATTAAAATTATGCTAGGGGAATGTTTATAGGGGGAACTGGGGAAACTAAATTCAACACACATTCTTGAACTTGCGCTAATTAAACTTAGTGAGCGAGTAAAAGGGGTGCCAAAACGAGTGTTTATGCTGGATGAAGAAATATTATCTGCGATCTTAACAGACGTTTTGGCCACCAGTTTAGAGATCTTCGTTGCTTTATTGTTAACAGCTGTGTAGAACTGCTCGTGTCTAGTTTCATTCCTCTACAAGCATGTTTGGAAAAAAGACGAACCTGACCGGTTGAGCCTACCTGCCCGTCCCTGAATTAGCCTAAGAAATTTATAAAATGTCCTGATATGCAGTATTTATTTGCAAATATGGGCATATTTAATGAATTTATAAATAAGTTATTAACTGGAGACTTCATGCAAACATTACGTTGTTATAATGAGAACAATACTCACACTAAAGCGCAACTCCACAGGTTGTTACGGAGAGAAGTTTACATAACTTTTCCCCTAGATTTTGGTGTCTTTTTTGTTTATGATCTTTGATTCATCATTTCACATCTATGTTTCGTATATTCTTTAAAAAACCTGAAGCTTGAAAAACATTTAAAGCTTCGCCTACCCGAAGTAAGCTGTGCTCGGTCCAGGCAAGCTGATCAAATGCACTATAATGGTAAATGATAACCATCCCAGGAGAAGGTGTCCATCCAGCATTTTGTAGCAGCTCTGGGGCAGCTCATTTCGTTCGTCCTAAGTTGCTGTGTAAAATCCTTTCTTGTGAGAACGGCACTTCTTATACACTGCGAGGATTTATGCGCCCCTCCCATTCACTTAGAACAGGGGAGGAGAGAGAGAGAGAGAGAGAGAGAGAGAGAGAGAGAGAGAGAGAGAGAGAGAGAAGGAGAGAGAGAGAGAGGAGAGAGAGAGAGAGAGAGAGAGAGAGAGAGAGAGAGAGAGAGAGAGAGAGAGGAGAGAGAGAGAGAGAGAGAGAGAGAGAGAGAAGAGAGAGAGGAGAGAGATTTAAAGTAAGTCTGGCTTAATTATTTACGTTTGCTTTTTGTAGGAATGGGCAGTAATAATCGTGATACTTCTAAAATGGAATAAATGTGCCGGTTTCCTGATACAGACTATACATAATCTCTATACTGGCTTTTTAATATCAGACAAAACTCTTGAGCTGATGAAAGATAGATATTGAGCATGCTCAACCAGCATATGAATATTTTCCCTATTATTCATGTTTCATTTGGTTATCGCTTGCCCAGTCAAAAATCTACTCATGTCCACAGAAACCGAACGTGACATTTCTTAATTAATTCATTAATTCATTTCTGAGAGGACATGCTGGCTGGCACAAGTTCACTGCAGTGAGCAATTATAGGTACATTATTTTTGTATCAGATAGATTTTGCAATTAGATGAAACATTTAATAAGAAAGCAAAATAAGTTATTGGGAGTTATAAATCTTGATGAGAGATTTGGTTTGGCAAGAGCAGAGGAGAGAAGATTCTTGTTTGAATGTTGTTTAATGATGACCAATAAAGGCAACATGCTTCACACTTCTAAAAAGCTCAGCTAATCTGTTCTGCATTGAAGTAGATACCAATTGAAGACTTCAGATGCAGATTCAGATTTTATTTTTATTTTAAATTAGCATTTTATAAGGCTCTCTTGTTTAGAAGTTTAATTTTGAATTTAACAATACTATTACAACATTATTTTCCTGTTATCTCTGTAAAGCTGCTTTGAAACAATTTGTATTGTAAAAAGCGCTATATAAATAAAGGTGACTTGACTAGAAGTTAATAATGGCTTAAGTTAATAATGGCAATGCAATGTTTATTAGTCATTGAAAATGTTATTTACTTGCTTATTTTCAAAATTGTCACAGATAAGAGTAAAATAAAAAAACATAAAAACTGCTCATTAAAAAAAATGTAAAAAAAAAAAAAAAAAAAAAAAGTCAGATGGTTTTTGCATCTGAAGTCTTCAATTATTGATTCACAAAGAATGACGTGTCATTAAACATTAATAAACCCAGTTAGCACTGAAGTCACAGATGAAACACAAATCTTGGCATCATAATCCACCACTTACACATCTATGTTTTGGCAGTGAAATGTTAGTAAGATAGGGATCTGTTGGGCTGGTTCCAGCTCACTCTTGGGTACACCTGGAAGGAGCTCTTGACATGCTTGACATGACAGCTTTTGAATGCTGCAACAAAATGGACCTTTTCAATCACAAGGATCACAGTAGCAACAACAGGTGGGCTACTGGAAACTTTTGCCAAGTTTCTGTTTGCTAAACTGCCTGTTCTGCTGGATCATGACACAGGGAAAAAACCAGGGTGAAATGGTATTATTGATGATCTACCTAGCAACCACGAGGCAATGACATCTGCTTTATTGAAACCAGATGATGGGGCATGCAACCTCACAAATTAAAAGACTGGATATTACTAATTGGCAAGAAGAGATTCCATAATTCATTTAAGCATGGGTCCCTTAAAATCAATATTAATTTAGTTTTTTTTTTTTACTTTCTTAGTATATTATTTGGTGTACGTTTTTTCAAATAAAAAAAGTTTGCCTTGTTGCTCCCTACCATCATACATCCCTCGTATTTATCAACCTCTTCCCTCCAACTACTTGTAATATGGGTTTTCCAAATCAAAAAGAGCCACCTACCCTAATGTCAGGCACAGGCCTGGACAGTTGACTGTGTTGTGCTGCTTAAAAAAAACCACCATCATCTCCCACAATCTTCTGAATGAAAGCAATCTAAAGGGAAAGACTGAAAGAGATCCACGCCGAATGCATTTCAGAGTCCAAACCTCCTTATGCTATGCGTTAAATTAAGAACTATCACTTTACGGCACAAGTTTCGAATTGAGCCAGGAGTAGGATCTAGTTAATCATGGCTTTCTGAAACACAGATCACTAACACCTGGATTATGAAACCCTGAACTAAAATAAACAAGATTAATTTAAAACCAACTGTGCTAATCTGAATTAGCACGACCGAGGTTGCCTATAAAATGGAACGAACCAAGAAAAACTAAATATTCTATAGAACTGAGAAGCAAATCCAAGGAAAACAATGACAGCAGAAAAAAGAAAAAACTCTTTTAAAGCAAATAAAAACTGTATACACCATTTGTGGAATCTACATGATAAAGAAAAAAAATTATGAGAGCATTCTCTCGTAAATGCTTTGCTTTCCCCCAAACTTTGAAAATTTCAGAGTATTGGAACCAGGGTCTCCAGCATGGAAGGCAGGAACATTAACAAGGACGCTATAGTCTCTAGCATCAATCACTTCTGCAATTCTTGAGGCCATGGGAAGAGAAGTTTACAAACACAGCTCTAGCTTGCCTCTCTCACTCACTCACTCACACACACACACACACACACACCACACACACACACACACACACACACACACACACACACACACACACAACACACACACACACACACACACACACACAACACACACACACACACACACACACACACACACAGACAGATATTTCTGTTAATCTGGTTTAAATGACTATTTAGTCCAGGACTAGGCTTAATCTCTGTCTGAGAAACCACCCAAAGTGAAAGAAAACATCAGTACAAATGGAGAGCAGAACAATATAACACAGAGCAATTTAAGTTTTACATAGCCCACTGGTATAAAATGAGAATTTAATAAAATGTTAAATTTTTTAGCTAAGGGTATACAGTAGAAAACTTATTTTCACTTATTTTGCAATATGGACACACCACTTTCAATGAAAAAGGTATGACTGGTATTCAATGAAAATAATTAGCTCATAGAGACTTATGCATGAAAAAAAAGACAGCTGAAGAAGATGATTGACAGGCCATTTGCACTGATGTGCATGTTGCCTTCCAGGGTTTTATGGTTAGGTGTGTAGGACAAATTCACTCCTACAAACAGTGCATCCATGCATGTTCATGGATTTGTACTTGTGTTTTCCTAGATCAGACATGCTCAAACAAGCATCTGTAAATGATCAGAATGGCTGCAGTTATGAGCATGTACACAGGAGTTTACCAGTCATTTACCAGTCATTTTCATTTTGAGCTACCACTTAAAATTATTCATGTTTCTGTTCTTCTATGTGTCACATACAGGCAAACACAAGTAACATTTCTTATAGCAACCCTTTAATTAACTGTTTTGTTGTTTAAAAAATAATACTATTTTCATGTCCATTTAAAGCTATCATGATGCTATACGCTTACAGAGATGTTTTACATTTCATTAATTTGACAGATGCTGATGTCCAAAGCTACTTACATTGCTTACATTCAATGTATTGCACATTTTTAAGCTTTGATTGGTCACACTTCATATTAGTTGTCTATAACTACTGAGATAAGTACAATATACGTATTGTGTTCATATTATATTGCAAAACAATTTTGCTGCTATTGCGGTGGGATAAGGGTACGGTTAGGCACAGGTTTGGTGGTATGGTTAGGTTTAAGGTGTAAGGAAAGGTTCAATAGCGTAATTATAGATGTAATCACAGAAATGTAATACATCTGTAATTACATGCAGGCATTTTCATGTAAAAACATGTACTATGTACATAATACAGTTAGTACATTGTCTCAAATGATTAATTTAAATGTTAGTACATTTTAATATAGTTATAGTTAGATGGAATATACAGTTAAATACAATACGCTTTTATTTAACTGAATTTGTGAGGAAAAACACCAATTAACCCATGTGATGTATTGCAAATAAACCAACACCTCAGCATGACTAATCCTTCATTTTACAATGATGTAGTATAAGAATCTGTTTACTTACAACATATACACTTAGGCCCTGTCCACACAGACACAGGTATTTTTATAACCGTGACTTTTTTTACGTGGTTCGGCCGTTCGTCCACACGGAAACGCAGTATCAGGTCACTGAAACCAAACATTTTTGATAACCCCTGCCAGGGAGAGGATTTTCAAAAACGCCGCTACAGTGTTGTCGTGTAGAATCAGATTTGCGCCTACCGGAACCGGTAATATCTTTTTGTTAGGCTTCTGATTGGCCAACGTGGCTTTACGGTTAGGGTTATATCACCCCCTGCTGGTGTGGCATGCTCTTGACCGCGCTTTATAGCGTGTTTTTGCGTTTTCATGTAGACTGAGATTTTTTTTTAAACCGAGCATGTGTGGAAGGGATTTTTTTTTAAACGCATGAGGAAAAACTCTGGTTATAAAAATACCCGTGTCCATGTGGACAAGACCTTAGTGTAAAGTTCAATCCAACGGCCTCTGCATAAGTACAGACCCTACAACAGAATGAATCAGTGCTATCTTCCTGCCATCTTACTTTAACCTATCCAACCCTTGTGAATACCCAGCAGTAAGAAAAGAAATGACAGGGTTGTGGGGTTCTTCTCATAAAATGTATTACTCGTGTAAGAGAAACAGGGGTGGGGATCCAAATACATCTTTATTTGAGGTTAATCCAAAATAAAGGTAAGGGTCAGAATCACAGGGGCAAACAATCAGAGGGAAGAAAACACAGGTAAATGGGAAAATCCAAGAAATTCAATGGAATTCAAAACCATAAACACAGAACACTAAAGACAGCATGCTCAGAATTGCAGTGTAACACTAGGCAAGACTTTACAATGAGAGACTGAACAAACCAGGCTTATACTGTATATGGTGAGTAAACAAGGTAATGAATAGTAGCTGCATGCAAACACACACACGATGAATCCAGGAAAAGGATTATGGGAAATGCAGTTCTTGATATAATGACAATGGTCCAGGGAGGAGTGCCCTCTAGTGGATATCAATTGCACTCCGGCTGGTGATCATGACACCATCCATTTAACATTAACGCATCAAGTCAGACTCCCCTGCCAACCTTTTCGGGGCCCTGTGGTATTTTCAGGATTTTTTGGCATCATTAGTGGTTTGGGATGTGGAGGCTGACACTGCATCTGTGGAGCGGGGCCGTCTCAGATCTCGCACCTCAGACAACTACAGAGACACCCTCTAGTGTTTATTTTCTTTGAATCATCTGAGGGCACCATCCCACCCTAACATAAACAAGAGGCTTTAAACCACACATTTAAAGTCGATGTGAAATCGAATCCTTATTTACTCTCTCATCTTCAGACATGGGTCTTATTGCTCTTATTGTGAGCAATTTATTGGTGCATGAGATTCCAAAGGAAAAAAGTGTGTCTCTGTAATCTTTAATCAAAATATAACAACTTGATCTGGCGTTAAAATTACTTTCTTTTTTGGCTGATGTCACCAAGCTCTCTTGTTTTTCAACTCCTCCACCTCCAACCCCCTGTCACACAGAGACCACTTTTTATGATCAATTCCAGATGGATAAATTCAAGTTTCGCCCTACATGTTTTTTCCTCATTGAATATCCTGTTTCACTTAGAAACACGTCACAATACAGAAGAGAAATGGTTGGTTGTTTCAGTGGTCCAACATGTCAACTTCTGGTTGGTCAGGAAACAGCAATTCTGTTTAATGCCCCTAGTGGCAATTAGAAATTTCACATTTAAAGTCATCAACAGAATTCACAACCTATTTTACTTTCATTGTATGCATTTATTGGAAATACACACATGTACCACTGTGGTTATGGGTCAATATTAAACTTTAATTAGTATATTTTTCATACTTTGCATTATAACAGTGATTCTTAAATCGACTTTTGATTGATTTTAGTTTTTAGTGTTTTGTTTAAAATAATTTGAATTGTATAATCGTCTTATCTGTAATAGCCAGAATGTGTAAAAAAAAAAAAAAATAAAAAAAAAAATGCAAATTGTATCGTGAAAAGGATTGTATCATATAGTGAGTGTACCATAATAGAGCCAAGTGATTGGAGAGGAGCATTTGAAAAATTAGAGACTGGTGACAAAAATCATTAAAGGTGGAGCAAGTTATTGCATTTTGCTCAAAGAGTATAAATATATTGTCAGGAAATACCGACTAGGCAGATGGCAGTGAATCCGGTAAATTTTACAGTTTTTGGAAGTAAAAAAACATTTATTAATGTTAATGTTTATTGTGTTTTTTAAATTTCATGCATGTTACCATGATGGTGTTTAGTGTTTGTGTGAATGACACTGTGCACCATCTGTGAGTTGATTCATCATGTGACTCTTCACAACTGCATTTGGTGGATGTGAGTGTTTTACAAAGGTTGATAAAATAACATTATATTAGTCAAGGAAATAGCACAGGTTGTTCACGCAGACGTAAGTCATCATCGTGTTCACATACACTGTGCAGACAAAGCGAGAATGGCAGGCAAGCAGCAACAACCTAACTCTCCTTCTGAACCGACAACAAGTGGCACTGGCAAATGATCTACGATCTATATCTTCATCAGAACCAAGCAAACTCTCATCGTGGAAACCCTGTCATGTGAGAAATATTATTACACACTGACAAGTTTAGCTAGCTAAACAAACCGAAAACTTGCATCCAATTCACTTTTTTTTAAAGAATTTGTTTACGTTTGGTATTATAGTGTTACTAACAGTAACACTTTAAAGTTCTCGCCGGTGAATGACACATGATATTGGTATTGCAGTAACGTCGTCTCCGGTCTTCTTGGCTGTGTGAGGCCAAGGCCTCATGCTTTCAGGAGGCGTGGCTTTGGAAGGCGATTTGCATGGAGGGTGGGATGTACGCTTTTACTGCTATCAGGTTAAAGTTAGCATTTCCCCAGATGTCCTACAGCACCTTTAAAGGAGTAGTTCACTTTTAAAAAAACTTTTGCTGATAATTTACTCACCCCCATGCCATCCAAGATGTCCACGTCTTTCTTTCTTCAGTCGAAAAGAAATTAAGGTTTTTGATGAAAACATTCCAGGATTTTTCTCCTGATAATAGACTTCATTGGGAGCCAAACGGTTCAAGGTCCTAAAGACAGTTTCAGTGCAGCTTGAAAAGGCTTTAAACGATACCAGACGATGAATAAGGGTCTTATCTAGCGAAACAATCGCTCATTTAAAAAATAAATAACAAAGTTTAAGTTTTTTAAGCACAAATGCTAGCCTTGCTCTGTTCTGTGATGAGCGTTCGTAACTGTCCTCTTCGAACTCGTTCATCAAAATTAACAAATCTTTTTTCGAGTCATGACCCGAAGGGTCCTAGATAAGACCCTTATTCATCGTCTGGAGTTGTTAAAGCCCTTTGAAGCTGCACTGAAACTGTCTTTTAGGCCTTTACCCGTTTGGCTCCCAATGAAGTCCATTATATGGAGAAAATCCTGGAATGTTTTCATCAAAAACCTTAATTTCTTTTGACTAAGAAAGAAAGACGTGGACATCTAGGATGACATGGGGGTGAGTAAATTATCAGCAAAAGTTTTTTTAAAAGTGAACTACTCCTTTAACTAGGGTGACCATATTTTGTCCTGAAAAAACAGGACACTCGGCCCGGCAAACAGATAGGCCTACTCAAATGATACTCGAAGTTTACTCAAAGAAACCTTATTAATTTCAATGTATTTAAAGTAGGTCATGCCTCCTCTGTATGGATAGAAATTTGTTATATTGTTATATGAAAACAGGACATGTCCTGGGAAAAAAGGACAGTTGGTCACCCTACTTTAACTTAAAATATGATAGCAACATTTTATGTTTTACAGATTTGTCCATTTCTGGCAAACACAGGGTAAACAGGTGAGAAGTAATGTAATGTCTCGAATATGGAGAACGATGATATTAACAGTCTCTTTCTCTAACAGGTTAGATGATTGAAGATGGGGAGAGCAGAGCACACACCTCAGCGGATGGCTGTGAAACAGCTCAGTACTGAAGGTAGATATCCAGAGAACAAACAGGGAGACACCAGGAGAAGACACAAGGAATAGTTTCAGAGAAATCATCACAGCAGTCACTGGGATCAGCAGAGCAGGTATGAGAGTCTTTCCTTGTTTAATGCCAGACAAATGCTGAGGCTAAGGTGCTTTTATGAGGAGCTGATGAGGTGAGTAATTGGTGGCAGGTGCAGTTGATGGACCGTGTGCAGGCGAGAGCCAAGAGGGATTCTGGGAAATGTAGTGCTGGAGACTGGGCCAATCACTGGAGACTGTGACATTGGTTACACATTATTTTAAGGTGTACTTGTTACAATGTCATTATACATCTAAGTACTGAGGAATATTAATAAACTACATGTACCTACTATAGGATTAGGGCAGGATTTGGTTTAGGGTTAGTTGCATGTAATTATGCATAATTTATAGTTATTACTAGCAACTACATGTAACATGCAACAAGGACACTGTGAAATAAAGTGTTACCAATATTTTCTTTAGAATAATTTGAACCTATAACATATATTAGCAAAGCAAATGGGCTTGATATGATTTAATATAGACTTTAAGGGCTGTTTGTGAGAGAATTTGCCATGTTTTAAATATAAATCTGTCCTGTAATATTATTTGATGATTCCTACGACAATACCAATGCTACCCTCAAATATATTTCCTATATGCTTTATATATCATAGCTAGCATAATGTATGTCCAGGGAAACGGTTGGTGAAAGACAACAGGCTTGTAAAGAGAATGTAAAGAATTTTTTAAGCATCATTTGCTCAACTGATCCAGAGGAGCCCCATTACAAGGTGTCTGAGGAATGTGTAAGCAGAATATGGCTTGCATAGAAACTGTACACTGTTTGTACAGTGTCCATTAGTGGACATTATTGGATAAAAGCATTAGTACATTACTGAGTTGATCTAAGTTTATCTATCATGGTGGGAAGACCCAGTCTGCTAGTGTTCTAAATAGTAGTTAGCTACTGTTAATGTGCATTTCTTCTCTTCTTATTGTGAAATACTTCTGATAATATGTAATGACATGTCAGAGCATGTCCATCTCCTAAAGGCTTTCTCTGTAGACTACATGTCTTCACAATACTCACAGTTTTTTAAGTTAAACATCATAAAGGAAAAAGATTACTGGGCCTGAGATTCAATTGCTGGTGACCCTGAGGGAAACACAATATCATAGCAATCAATCCCAAAATCACCAAAAAAAGAAGCTTACTTGTAGTGTAAAAGCGTTAAAAGTAACAAACTGAAGGGAATTTTATTAGGTGTCAGTGTAAATCTATCTGAAAATATGTGCAATAGTGTGCAATGAGTGAAGAATTGAGCAGTTTTGAGTGAATATTCACAACCAAGGTTTTTTGGGTTTGCCTACTTTGTCCTGCAGTTAACCTTATAGAACATGAGTCATAGAGCTTTGTCTTGGTCTGTCAAGCCTGATAGCTGATGAAAGCTTTCCAAGGTCATCAAATAAGGCACTACCTTTAGCACAAAATCCCTTTCCTTCCCCTCACTGTCTCTTCAGACTCTGGGACTGACAAAGTGACAATAGTGGACAAGCATTTCCAGGGATAGCCCAGTTTTCAAAGGCCGGGGTCAGATAAGTAGGTCAACAAAGGGAGGAATGAGGTGTCCACCCGACTGATTTCAGCTCTGTAATGATTAGATGGAATATCATTGACGCAGATGGACATGGCTGTAATGCTGCTGATGTCAAGAGTAACTATTAAACATTCTGATGCCGAGTTTCATCTTCTGTTTCAAAATGTGGAGGCAATGAAAAACAATGATACATTTTTGCTGCAAGATATAGACTTCAAAATGGAGCATATCTTGTGGTAATGTACCCAAAGCCTTATTTGGAAAGGCACGGATAATGACTTTAAAATGTATAATAAATCCAAATGAATTATAGAAAAGGTATTAGTTAGATGCAGTCATACCTTGTTCTTGCTGGATAACAGGGAGTAAATCCGAGTAAGGTGACAGCACAAGATTTTAGGCAAACAATTACTATAGCGCAATTGACCATACGACAGAGAAATCAGTGACAGCCCAAACGTATATTTGATATATTTGTCAAATTAAACAAATGAAATGAGCCACAACACAAATACACAGAAAAGAAGTGGCAACCCTAGTTCAACATCCTGGGTGTATTCTCAACACGAATAGCTGGATGGATGTTCTCAATTTTAAGTGTTGGATCAGACTTCCTTTTGACATTGACCCTTGAAAGTTTTGCACTTCCATGAATCTGTAATGTTTTCTCCAAAATAAAGACTGTACAAATAAAGTCAGTCTGTGTGGACAGTTTTCATTAAGACTAGATACAATTTAGGCTATTGTGTGGAGTTTTATAGTAGTATGTTTGATCTCTTTAGAAAAACATGGCTTTGCCTTTGTTTATGTTGGCCATGTGCTCCCCTTGTTCTAGTTTCCTTGTCAAAGACCGCAATAGGAGAGAACGGCATTAGCACTGGTAAGATACTTTAGTTTCTTTACTTTTAATGAAGATGATTGTTAAGCGCATGCAACATACGTTCACTTTGATATGCGATAGTTTGCGCTTGGCTTGATGAATGGATGCTCAACTGCTGTGATGCGTGCTGCAGTCAAATTTGGCTATAACATGACATATAGCCTATGTATTTCAATTACTTTTTTTTATTTTATTTTTTTATTGCAAACAGCTGATACATTTAGCCAAAACCTGATTTGCAATGGGGGTTGAATAATTTTGGAAAGCTCAATGGGGCGATATGTTTTTTTTTTAGTCATGGGTCAAATAATTCAGCTGGTGTTCTTATTTTAATTCATAAGTTTAAAGGAGATATTGTAAATTCTGTGTCCTTCCCTGAAGGAAGATGGGTTATTCTAACTGTTAAACTAGATAATACCATCTTTGTTATCTGTAATATCTATGGGTATAACTCACATTCTATGAATAATTCCCTTTTCATTTCTCATATTTTATCTCAATTGCTGCAAACAACCCCAAATGCTAAGTTAATAATCGCGGGAGATTTTAATGAAGTCCCTGATGATTTGATGGATAGGTTTCCAAGGAAAGTAAGACCCCACTATCAAAGCTCTAATATTATTGATTCCTTATGCAAAGATCTATCTTTAGTGCATTCGTGGTGCTACTTTAATAGTAATTGATTTGAATATACATGGAGCAATGCCTCAAAGTCTTTAAAATCGAGAATTTACCTATTTCTTATTTCTACCAGTCTGTTACAACATGTTCAAGATATCTCCCATTATTATGCTCTCTTTTCAGATCACCTTTTGATTGAGTTGTCTTTACAGACTGTTCGTAAACCCAGCTGCCTCCGTGGATATTGGAAACTTAACAATTCTATAATAGAAAATAAATTTTTTACAAAAAATATTGAAACGTTAGCCACCAATATCTTTTATTCAGAGAAATCAGATTATGCAGCTAAACGGGAGTTATTCAAATTCAAATCCAGAGAATTAGCTATTAGGAGAAGTAAGAAATTAAAAAAAGAAAGAGATTGCATAGAAACAGAAATATTAAACAAAATTGATACTCTTTAGAAAGTTGGGTCACTCTCTCAAACAGAGGAAAGTGAGCTCCAGTTCTTAAAATCAAACTTGATGACTTGTATATCAGCAAGGCTAAAGGAGCTTTTGTGCGTTCAAGAGCTAGATGGATAGAAAAGGGAGAGAGGAATACAGCCTACTTTTTTGCACTTGAAAAAAGGAATTTTAAGAGAAATTCTTTGTCTGCATTATACATTAACAACACCTTATTCAAGGATCCCAAACTAATTTCAGATTTTGACAGCTCCTTTTATGAAAAACTTTATCAGTCTAACTTTAATTATGACTTTTGTAAATCATTTACTGATCGTACACGCGCAAGGTTTCACTTCCGGTGCTTTCCAGAAAAGAACGAAGCGCTCGCGACCTCAGATGTCTTGGACGTGGCTGTTTACAAGAGGTAAAAACAATATAAATACTGTTCGTTTTCTCACACAAACCACTCGTTTTGTGTCTTAGGCCATCAATGTGTACTTACATTTACGAGTCATTAAATCATGTTTAATTTGGACTTCTCTGTGCATGCTCTTTAAGGTGGACCCCGTAGGACTGCATTATATGACTGACAGACAAGAACGGTTTGACCTAAAAATATCAAAATTGAAAATACTGTGGAAACAAAGACACCTACATCTTGGATGCCCTTGAGGTAAGCTAAAACATATCAAAATTAATTTCAAAGTGAACTATCCCTTTAAAATATTTGATAGAGAAATAAAAAATTTCTCAATTGGCAGATGATACTGCTTTATTTCTGAGAGATAGTTAAAACGGCCCTGGAATGTATTTCCAAATTTTCCAAATCCTCTGGCTTAATGTTAAATCTAAATAAATGCGAAATATTATTTATACACGATTCTGATATAATTGTTGAAAACATACCAGTAAAAGACTCTGTTAAATACCTTGGTATTCATATTTCTAAAAATAAACATACACGTGAACAATTGAATTTTATGCCTAAAAAAAAAAAAAAAAAAAAATATTCTGAATAACTGGTTACAAAGGGATCTGACTTTGTTTGGGAGAGTGCTTTCCAAAGCTGAGGGTCTTTTCAGATTTGTTTACCCAGCTCTCGATGTCAGTGATAAAACTTACAAAGCAATTAATAAAACCTTTCTCGACTTTTTTTGGAAAAATAAACCTTGCAAGTTAAAAAAGGATATTATATCAGGCAAAAGAATTGATGGTGGCTTAGAGATGTTAGATTTTTTTTATATTAACAATACCTTTAAACTTAATTGGTTGAGAAACTGTCAGAGAAATGAAAATTCATTATGGTTTTTTATTCCTCAGTTCATTTTCAAAAAGCTTGGAGGGTTGTCTTATATTGAGATGTAACTATATCCCTGGGAAATTACCAATTAAACTATCCAAATTTTACCAGCAAGTGTAATTAGCTTGGAAAATTTGTTTCCATCACAATTTTTCCTCCACACAAAATGCTTCTCTGGAACAATTGTCTCATTACCTCTAGGAAAAAATCTGTATTTTTACACAAATGGTTTGAAAAAAATATATACTTTGTTATGGATTTGTTTGATGAAAATGGAAATGTTTTGTCTTATGAAGCTTTTATGTTTACCTACAATACCCATTCCATTTAAAGAGTTCCAGCAAGTTGTAAAAGCTATTCCAGATGGGTTGAAACATTTGATGAAAAGTCACCTTACTTTTGGAAGTAACGGAAGAAAACTTCCTGAGTTAATAGTTGATGGTATCAAACTATTTTCTCATTCCTGTAATAATAAAAATATCAGATTCATTTTTCAATCCAATCATATAATCTCTCCTAGAGGGAAATTTTTTTGGAATGCGCAAATTGTTGATATTCAGTGGAAAGATTATGAAATACTTCATAAAATCTACCGTGTAAAGTTTTGTTATCCAAATTCATGGACATTGACAACAAATGTTCTTTTTGTAATGTAAATGAGGAAGACTTGGCTCATCTGTTTTATAAATGTGATTTTAACACTTCAACTTGTGATGTTCTTATACACACAGAAGCAAATTGTATGAATATGTGGTGAATTTCTACATTTTGCATGGTAAATATTATATCCATAAACAAAAATTTGCAAAATCCATACCTAAATGTAGATTATTCTTAATAGAGATTGAATCATTGAGGAAGTCATTAAAATTAATTAAAAATAAAAAAGAATGAAATGTTGTTAAACTTTATGGAGGAATTCTTTAAATTGTAATTAATGCCCCCAATATGTTTACCAAATTCTATGAACATTGAACTTGTCAAAAGGAAAAAGAAAGAAATATTTAGGTTTTTTTTTTTTTTTCGCTTGTTGTTCCTTTTTTTTTTTTTTTTTTAACTTGTTTCATGCCATGTGACCCTCATGTGAAGTATCCTTGATGTATGCTGAAGTCTGTAATTTGATTTATTTGTCAATAAAAAAAAGGAAGAAAAAAAAAAAGAACAAAGTTGTCACAGAGAAAGCGCAAGTGAAACGGCCGCGTGAGTGAAACAGCCGTGTGAACAGAAATGCATGTAGATTCTGATGAAAAGACAATATTAGATAAGGAATCCTGCGGATTCAGCAGAGGATCGCATTTATCCTAGTTTTCTAGCTTGTCTAGGATTGTTTCCAATTGATTAACACCCTGTCAGGGTTGCTGCAGGTAGCTGAAGACGAGGACAAGGGCTTCAATATAATAGATTTATTTAAACAAACTTAAAACATCCAAAAACAAACGAGATCAAAAGAACAGAACTCCAGGACTACAGGGTTAACACACAACCATACATTGACGACGATCGACAAACACTCAGGGAAAACACAGGGCTTAAATATACTAGGAATAATTGAATAATTAACAGAAGACAGGTGATAAAACTGAACACAAACGAGGAGCGGGAAAACTTAACAGGACTAAACCAAAAACGACAAAGACAGGGGGAAACAAGATCTCAAAACATAACTAAACACACTGAAACGTGACAGTACCTCCCCCCTCCCCGAAGGCGCGTCCTCGCGCCGTATAACATCCAAAGGGGTGGGAGGGTGGGCGCCCTGGAGGCTGACGAGGGCATGGTGCAGGTCCGGGAAGCCTCCAGGGCGGAGCAGGCTGTGGGCGTGGCCACGGCGGAGTAGGCTGTGGGCGTGGCCAGGGTGGAGCAGGCTGTGGGCGAGGCCACGACGGTGCAGGCTGTGGGCGTGGCCACGGCGGGCAGGCAGACGTACCTCGGGCGTCCAGGGCGGAGCATGTGGGACCCTCGGGCGTCCAGGGCGGAGCTGTGGGACCTCGGCGTCGGGCTGTCCCTGGGCGAGGTGCAGGCTCTTCAGGTGGCCACGGCGGTGAGGACCCTTCAGGTGGCCACGGCGGTGAAGACCCTTCAGGTGGCCACGGCGGTGAAGACCCTTCAGGTGGCCACGGCGGTGAGGACCCTTCGGGCGGCCATGGTGGTGAGGACCCTTCGGGCGGCCACGGTGGTGAGGACCCTTCGGGTGGCCACGGCGGTGAAGACCCATCAGGTGGCCACGGCGGTGTTATTTTTCCGGGCCTCCGTGGATCTTTGGCCGGCCACGGCGAAGGCGTATAGCCCCCCCCCCAAAATTTTCTTGGGGAGAAGGACAGGATCAGGAACGGAAACAGACTTGACATCAACGGGCGCTGGGTCAACGGGGTCTGGGTCAACGGGCTCTGGGTCTGGGTCAACGGGCTCTGGCGCTGGGTCAACGGGCTCTGGCGCTGGGTCAACGGGCTCTGGCGCTGGGTCAACGGGCTCTGGCGCTGGCGCTGGGTCAACGGGCTCTGGCGCTGGCGGCTGGGTCAACGGGCTCTGGCGCTGGCGACTGGGTCAACCGGGCTCTGGCGCTGGGTCAACGGGCTCTGGCTCTGGCGCTGGGTCAACGGGCTCTGGCTCTGGCGCTGGTCAACTCGGGCTGGCTGGGCGCAATCATGGGACTCGAACTGGACGGGGCCAGCACATCAGTGGGACTCGGAACTGGACGGGGCCAGCACATCAGGGGACTCGGAACTGGACGGGGCCAGCACATCATGGGGACTCGGAACTGGACGGGGCCAGCACATCAGGGGACTCGGAACTGGACGGGGCCAGCACATCAGGGGACTCGGAACTGGACGGGGCCAGCACATCAGGGGACTCGGAACTGGACGGGGCCAGCACATCAGGGGACTCGGAACTGGACGGGGCCAGCACATCAGGGGACTCGGAACTGGACGGGGCCAGCACATCATGGGACTCGGAATTGGATTCATGCTCTGGCGGACAGGCGACGGTCTCTGGCTGGACGGTCTCTGGCTGGACGGTCTCTGGCGACGGTCTCGGGGGAAGAAGCTCAGGAAGGTCGTCAAAAGGGTCAGGCTCTGACGGGCATGCAATGGGCTCAGGCTTTGGCGGGCATGCGATGGGCTCAGGCCATACTGGACTCGGGACCACCAGAACTCGATCACATCCCCTACTACGACCTCCACGGGTCCCGCGAAATATGGCCATCCGGGTTCCCACAAAGGCCTGCTTCCAACTCTCCATCTTCTTTTTTTTAAGGTCGATCGTTCTGTCAGGGTTGCTGCAGGTAGCTGAAGACGAGGACAAGGGCTTCAATATAATAGATTTATTTAAACAAACTTAAAACATCCAAAAACAAACGAGATCAAAAGAACAGAACTCCAGGACTACAGGGTTAATACACAACCATACATTGACACGATCGACAAACACTCAGGGAAAACACAGGGCTTAAATATACTAGGAATAATTGAATAATTAACAGAACACAGGTGATAAAACTGAACACAAACGAGGAGCGGGAAAACTTAACAGGACTAAACCAAAAACCACAAAGACAGGGGGAAACAAGATCTCAAAACATAACTAAACACACTGAAACGTGACAGTATTTTTTTTTTTTTTTTTTTTCAATATAATAGATTTATTAAACAAAAGAGATAACATCCGAGAACAAACGAGATCAAAAGAACAGAACTCCAGGACTACAGGGTTAACACACAACCATACATTGACGACGATCGACAAACACTCAGGGAAAACACAGGGCTTAAATATACTAGGAATAATTGAATAATTAACAGAACACAGGTGATAAAACTGAACACAAACGAGGAGCGGGAAAACTTAACAGGACTAAACCAAAAACCACAAAGACAGGGGGAAACAAGATCTCAAAACATTACTAAACACACTGAAACGTGACACACCCGTTCTTGGTGAGTGAATTATTGATCAGCCATAATATACATTGTTCTGTGTTTTATGGGTTTAAATAATACTGTGTTGTAAGTTTTTGAGAAATATGGTTAAGAAATGTGGTTTTAAAGTGATTTATTGATAATTAATCCACTGTTAAAAGTGGTTATGTATGGTTTTTTCCATTTCAGTGGCGTAATGAGTGTAATGTAGCTCACGTGGAGGTTTTGCTAGCCATGCGGTCTGAGTTATAAGCTAACCAAGTGCACGTCATTTCAGACGTCATTTCTCCTCTTTATTTCATATTTGTGCGATTTATTAAGGATTAACCCTTTAA
Organism: Chrosomus eos; assembly: GCA_036326025.1. NCBI lineage: Eukaryota > Metazoa > Chordata > Actinopteri > Cypriniformes > Leuciscidae > Chrosomus > Chrosomus eos. The sequence continues at coordinate 36,333,734 of CM070823.1, read as the reverse complement.
GGTACGCACCATGAAAAAAGCAAAGGAAAATTTTTTTCTTTGCATTTTTTTATTCAATTATGATAACAATAACAACAATCAAAAAAAATGTTTTAATTAGACCCTACAGTATTTTAGATACAATCCTCTACCAAACGGTTGAGACGTCTGTTCATAATAAAATAATTACATTCAGAACAAGTCATATTAAGTGCATTTTCTTGACCAAATATTTTTTTTTATTACAAACCATGTATTCTTACAATGCTAGTCATATAGTAATACACAAACATAGTCAATTTTAAATTATGAAATTAATAGTAACACCAGAATTGGTATTAATTCTTCAAATTTATTCATGGTATTTACCATAATACAGTACAGAAATTGTGAAAAAAATGATATTGATCAAATATTTTTCATCAAATATGTAATTGAATAATATTAAATGAATCATTTTAACAACACTAACCCTTTTGTTCATTGTAAATAGCTAATTTTACCAACATTAGCTAATTTTACCAACACTACCATAAAAGGACAACTCAACCGTTTGGTAGAGCATGTTTTAAAAAAAATTATTTGACCGTTATAAGACTTGTTTTTGTTTAATTAAGTTACATAATTCTGTTTAACAACTCCTCCGAAACGATAATATGTCAACCAAATAGTCTTACCTTTAAAAGTCCCGCAGACATGCGTCATCAAAGGAGGAGCAAATTTTCGCTGTGTCATGTGCTGTTTGAAGGAACACTGAAATGGCATGCTGCTCACAGACACAGTGCCATCTAGTGGATTTTTTTAGCATTGCACAACTACACCAAACGGTAGAGATGGCTCATTCAGGTTGAGTTAAGCTTGATGCATTTTTCACTAAAATATAGTGACTTAAAGTGTGGTCTACCAAATGGTTGAGATGTACCTTAAAGGGTTAAGAGAAGTCATAAGCATTAATGTGTGTGTGTGTGTGTGTGTGTGGGTGGTGTGGTGTTATATATATATATATATGCGGGTCATTATACGAAAACGTGCCATTTCCCACTTTAATGTTTGATTTTCAAAGTACTGTTTTGAAAATCTTTAAACCCCTTTTTGGATGAAGTAGATCCTTACCTCTCAGGAAAATGTGCCGTGCCATCTCAGGCTATCTTATTTTTTATTTTATTTTCATATAACCAACGTAAATGTGTGTGTTTGGTCAACCCTGTTACCGACATATTAATTACTTTTTGAAAAGGTTTTAAATACATATATAGAACTAATCTGATATACTGTGAAAGATAAATCCCCCTTGTTACATTAAGAGTATTTGTGAATTGAGAATATTGAAAGTTTTATTTTTTTTAGTGGATGAATACGTTCATTTCCAAATGACACTCTCCCAGCATCTTCTGTTATAAGAAAAATGTATTTAAACAAAAATAAAACGCCTCAATTCAACTTTGGATAATTTGGATAATTTGGATAAATGTGGATATTGTATATATTGATATCGTATTGGTTATACTGCTTGTTTGAGTTACAGTTATGGGTGTAATGGAGTCTTAATTGGACATGCAATAAACCATTAATTCAACATGACTTATCAGCATATTTTGGAGACAGCTCTATTGAGATATTTTAGCATAAAAATTATGAAAAATTATGATGATTCTGCGGATGTAAATGTAAACCAATTGTTTTATTAAAACATTAAAATGACATTGCAATTAAATGACCAATTGAACATGTTTGGCCTTAAAGGCAGGGTAGGCAGGTTTTTTCTAAAAAAACTTTTTCCCAAATTTGTTTAAACTGTCTTTAAGTACTCTGAAAAAGAGAGTATAAAAATCGAGTGTCTGTAGTCCTCTCAGGACTGCAATAAACACAGCTACTTATTCCATTCCCTCCCACCCCCTCCCTTCTGGGCTCCTTCCAAAGCCACGCCCCCAAAACAAATGAAGCTGGAGGACGCGTTCGTTTACCAGCACCGAGCGGAGAGGAGCACAGTGCATGTAGTGACATCATGTCAGAATCACACATAATAAAATTCGTAACTTTATCATTATGAATATAAACAACTAACATGGCTGTTAGTACTCACTATCAAGCTAGCATATCGATACTGTAAAGTTTCAAATATATTGAGTTTGATTCGATAACAAGCTAGTAACATACGGCAAAGCTAAAAAACAGGTTGCATTGATACTGGGAATTTTGACTGCTCTTTCTCTGCCATAATTGTGATTCTTCCTGGCTTCCGTGTCTCTTCCACTCCTCGAGTCAAACGGGTGCGCGCATGTGGGCAGCTCCTGTAGAGCAGGGGTGGTAGCCATGGTAGCGAGGGAGAGTGACAGTCACCCAGCCAATCATTTCATTCGTTCCAAAGTAGCTGTGTTTATTGCAGTCCTGAGAGGACTACAGACACTTGATTTTTATACTCTCCTTTTCAGAGTACTTACATTTTAATTATGTATTGGTATATAAAGACAGTTTAAACAAATTTGGGAAAAAGTTTTTTAGTCGGCGTACGAGGTAGGACGTAGCGTAGGAAACGTCGTGACGTAGAACGAACGCGCCAGCGCAGCCAGAGAGAAGAGCAAACGTCACAACGTTTCCTACGCTACATCCTACCTCGTACGCTGACTTCCATCACCCGTGAACGTGCGTCAATTGTTGACGGAAGTCAGATATTTTCATCTATAAAGTTTTAAATATGTATATTTTTACGACAAAACCGCACGGATTACCCTCAGAAGGCCTTCGTTTATCCCCCTGGAGACGGATGGATTACTTTTGTGAAGGATGTATGCACATTTTGGGACTTGAAGGAGGTGGACCCCGTAGCTTCACATTATATCCACTGAAGGGTCTAAGACATTTTCTAAAATAACTGAAAATGTGTTCATCTGAAACAAGATTGACATATGCCTCTCGAACGGCTTGAGGGTGAGTAATGCATGGGTTAAATATAATTTTTGGCCGAACTATCCCTTTAATTGCAATGTCATTTTAATAATTCAAATATGGAAGTACCAAGTCCAGTTACCCTTGATTTAACCATTTTTGGGTATACAACATGGGTAAGACACACAAAAGCATACTTTCGTCAACCCTGTTACCCTGGAATAGTAACAGGGTTGACGGTAACAGGGTTGACGAAAAATTTTATTGGCGGCCGTTACTAGCCATGAGGTATATATATTGACACCACATTATGTGCCTTAATGAGAGGCTTAAATTTGTTTATATATGTACATTTTTAAATATGTACAAATAACTTTTATGCTTTTCTGGTAACAGGACTGACACAATGAGCGTGTCCCCGTCTTTCAGACATTACATAAACTCAAAGAAAAATTCATTAAAAGAAGAGAACACTTATTTGTCTTCTACCATCAACTTCATGAAAGGCAGATGATGTCACTTCCTGGAACTGATGCAACTTTTGGAACAGTCCATTATCTTTAAAGAGGTGTTTTCATAAAAAGTAACCGGGTTGACGAGAACCTAGGGACCCGACTAAATTGTGTTTTTTTTTTCAAAATTTGACAAATGTTAAGAATAAAATCCATTCATGACTAATGAACTGACACTTAAGGCTTTATACAAGTATATGTTTTTTTATGATAGTTTGACTTTTTTTGGCCTCGATAGCAAGTAGAAGTAGAAAAATCATACTGAGGGACAGGCTATTTTCAACATTTCTGCAAGATGCTTTTCACAAAAATGTGATTAAAATCCTTTAAAAACAAAAAGAAACATAAATTAATTTATTCTTATATTATGAGACATATTATGGCAACTAAATTATAAAATATATTTTATTTGTTTTATGGTTTATTTGTTTTATGGTTATTAAATAACAAGTACATTGGGTGTCTTGTTCATTATATTTATTTTCATATAAAAGCAACAGAACTTAAATTACATCCAGTTTATTAGCAACACTGTGCACGAGCGTGAATTCCGTGAATCCCGAGATATCCGCCTTTGATCTCACAGGTGTCTGATGACTCAGATCCACTGCGAGAAGTGAGATCTGTCTGTCTTGCCTGCGCTTTTTTCACTCCTCCCCTCACTGCAGCCGCCTACTCTCGCCTACATTTCAGGCGAGGCAAGGCGCATCTCAAACAAGCCTAATATCATCCAGAGCTGTCGCGCGACTCAACCTCACGTGATATCATGAGCTACAGCCAATCAGAGCAACTAGAGATTAAACATACACGTATTTGTAGACATACAAATATAATTACGTTTGCTTTTCGGAAGTATATCCCTGTTTGTAATCATAGGTTTCACTAAAATACTTTTAGGAAAAAGGAAAGTCAACTTTATATATTGCAGATGTCCACAATGTTGATGTTCTGGGTGTTCTTTTTAAAAGATGTTGAGTGAGTGTATATTTTCTCAGAGCAAATCATCAGTTTGCAACTCTGACGTCCTGTCTGACGTCCATATTCGCGTGTTGTGTTCTTCTTCCCTGGGTATTGGTGCGCGTGATGTTTCGCGTCTTTTTCGGTTCATTTTATCACGTGATTTTTCGTGAGAAAACGTGGTTTGTGGACAAGATAGAATCATTGAGTGACAGAGTTGTTGTCAACTCGTGTAGTGCGTTACCTCCTGTTGCGGATCAATCACGTTGTGTCGTGTGTTGTGAACAGCTCAACAACTTGAACAGTCCTGATTTCACAGAGAGCAAGTCATGTAGTGTGAACCGCACAGTTCAGCCCGACGTTTTAAATCATGTAGTGTGAACTAGGCTTTATACGAGTTCCTGTTGTGATGACTTGTGGAATCGGAAGAGAAGTTTGAGCTGAAATCTGTCTCTGCCCTCAACGAGGTCAGCTCGGTTGTTGGTGGATACTGGCGAGCCAACCCTGGTTTTCTGAACTTGGACATTTCCATACACGTTCATCGAAGTGGTAGGACCACACGTGTATATGCCTTTGTGTTTTGTTTTTCTCAAGGACATCGTTGCATCAGTGAAGGAGTTTCCCATCTCATTTGTTCACTTTGAATTGCCTTGCAGTTCATAAGGGACACTCAACGAGTGAACTGAACATTGAGTTGAAATCTATTCATTTGAGTCAATCCTGATACTATTCAGTGTGTCATTGAGTATTGAAGTCTATTGTCTTATTGTTTATTATTTCTATTTGTTTTTGAAATTCCCTTTGAAAAGAGTCAACAAAGTTATTAGGTTAACTATTTATCTGGCTTTGAGTGAAACTGGGTTCAAGAAAATATTTTGAAGTGTTTTCCTGTGTAATTTACCTTGAAACTATTGTTTTATTTTTGTTTCTTGTTGTTTTGTCATATCTCCCCTTAATCTAAACGAATCATTTCAAAGTAAAAAGAAAGAAAGAAAAATACTTACCATTTTTATACTACATCTGTTTCATGTGGTTCTTTCCCTCTGTCTTGCTGCAACACAGGCTTTAGAACATAGTAGTCTTCTGAATCTGCTCCGAGATATAGAAATTAATTCTGTGCTAAGACCGCTAAGCGCACGTGTTACACACACAATATTTTTTTGTAGTTTTTAAGGCTTGATTTCTTTAATGGAATGTACCTAAATAAATCATATAAAATCTCCTAAATTATTTAGTCTATAACACAATGAATTTAATATTTGAATGAAATGTGCTATTTTATTTTAAATAAATTTTTATTTTATTCAAAAGTGTGTTATTTAGAGTGAATGGAAATTACTTGTTTACATTTGACTTTGATTTATGTTGTACAATTTAAAGACTGTATGCTGCTAGCACAGTACAAGTAGAAACGTCTCGGTTACGGATGTAACCCTCGTTCCCTGAGTAGGGAACGGAGACGTTACGTCGGATGACGACGAATGGGGTTTCGCTTAGAACACCTATCAACTTCGAGTATACAAAACGAGCCAATGGCAAAGAAATGCCATGGGTCTGCAGAATTTACATAGCGTATCTCCACCTTACCTCGTGGGTATAAAAGGAGGACGCCGGCAATATGCAGATATGTTTCTTCGCTGAGGAGCCGAGAATAAACTCAGGCGATTCCCGCGGCACAGCGGAAGTGGCAGGGAGACGTAACGTCTCCGTTCCCTACTCAGGGAACGAGGGTTACATCCGTAACCGAGACGTTCCCTTTCGTTGTCACTCCGAGTTATGTCGGATGACGACGAATGGGGTTACCAGTCCAATCACGCCACTTTCACAGCTGTCTTCCAGTGCCCTGCGTAAATCTGAGATCCCTGTCGTGAGACTAGCACGGACGAAGGACTCTAATTTAACACAGGAATACCAAGGTACACTGGGAAGCATATCCCATAGTTAGAGGAAATATGCAATTATTGCCAACCCAGAGAGGGGGGGCTTAGAGAATACACATATGACCCGAAGGAAGCATGTGGAGAACACTGGGGTATCCAGCCGCAGGGGGAATATTTCAACCCCAGGGGTGGCAAGGTGGCTTGCCAAGGGAAAGACACATGCTCAGAGAGGCTTACAGTGGGAATACACATGTGGGGGTTGCTCCGGAGAGGGACCATGCACACGTAGGGCACCTAGCCGACGCACAGGCAAAGACACTGGCGCCGACGTCAGGAGTGCTGGAGGAACTCAGGGCTTTCGGGGAAGCTCACCTGAGGAGAATATCGCAAGCAAAGACACCTGAGCGGGTCCAATACTAGCTGGTTGAAGCGAGTACCTGAGGAGACACTGGCTCCACTCGGAGATTGTAGAATCTGGCGAATGTGTTAGGTGTCGCCCAGCCTGCAGCTCTGCAGATGTCTGTTAGCGAGGCGCCATGCGCTAGAGCCCAAGAGGACGCCACACTCCGGGTGGAGTGGGCAGTCACACCAAGGCGGCACGGTCGACCTTGCTGCTGGTGTGCCAAGCAATGGTGTCCACTATCCAGTAAGACAGCCTCTGCTTGCAGAGAGCCTTTCCCTTCAGCTTCCCACCATAACAAACAAAGAGCTGGTCTGAGGTCCTGAAACACTGCGTTCTGTCTACATAAGCGCGGAGAGCACGTACTGGACAGAGCAGTGCCAAGGCTGGGTCTGCCTCCGAGGGCAGCGCTTGCAGGTTCACCACCTGGTCCAGGAAGTGAGTGGCTGGAACCTTGGGCACATATCCAGGCCGGGGTCTCAGGGTCACGTGAGAGTAAGCCGGCCCGAATTCCAGGCATGCTTCGTCAACGGAGAATGCGTGCAGGTCCCCTACCCTCTGGATAGAGACCAGTGCAACCAGGAGCGCTGTCTTCATTGACAGGAACTTAAGCTCGACTGTAAAGGCTCAAGGGGAACACTCTGCAGGGCAATTAGAACCACCGCGAGGTCCCAAGAGGGAACGAGAGGAGGGCGAGGAGGATTCAGTCTCCTCGCTCCTCTCAGGAACCTGACGATCAGGTCGTGCTCTCCTTTTACTTTTTGAACTTACCTTCTACTGTATCATGGTGTGCGGCAATAGCGGCAACGTATACGTTGAGGGTAGAGGGAGACAGCCTTCGCTCCAACCCATCTTGAAGGAAGGAAAGCACAACGAATATCGAACATCTCCAGGGGTCTTCTCAGCGAGAAGAGCACCAGCTGACGAAGAGGTTCCACTTCAACGCATAGACATGTCTCGTGGACGACGCTCTAGCGGAAGTGATGGTAGCCACCACCGCTGGTGGTAGGGTACTCAAACCTGCCTGGTCCCGTCCAGGAGCCACTCTTTTACATGGAGGCTCCAAGATCGGGACGAGGGTGCCACAGGGTGCCCCAGCCCTGAGAAAGGAGGTTCTTCCTCAGAGGGATTGGCCAAGGAGGTGCTGTCGCGAGGAGTATAAGTTCGGAGAACCAAGTCCAGGTGGGCCAGTACGGCGCAACCAGAAGGACCTGCTCCTCGTCCTCCTTGACCCTGCGCAAGGTCTGCGCAAGAAGGCTCACTGGGGGAAACGCATACTTGCGGCCCCGCGGCCAGCTGTGCGCCAGTGCATCCGTGCGAGTGTGCCCTCGGTCAGGGAATAATACAGGTCGCAATGGGTCGAGTCGTGAGAGGCAAACAGATCTATCTGTGCGTCCCCGAACTGGTCCCAAATCAGCTGAACCGACTGGGGATGGAGTCGCCATTCTCCAGGGAGGGGCTGAAGCCGTGAGTGCTCGTCGGCTGCACAGTTCAGGGCTCCGGGAATATAAATGGCTCGAAGCGACCTCAGACGCTTCTGACTCCATAAGAGGAGGTGGCGAGCGAGTTGCAACATACGGCGAGAGCGTAGACCAGTTTGATGGTAGATGTACGCTACAGAGGTGGTATTGTCTAATCGGACTAGTATGTGTTTGACCCCAGAGCAACGCCAGAAAGCGGTGCAAGGGCACGGCGTACTGCCAGCAACTAGATGTAATTGACATGCCATAGGCGCTGGGGTCCTGTCCAGGAGCCCGCAGCAGCATGTCCATTGCACATGGCGCCCCAGCCCGTGGAGGCATCTGTTGAGACAACAACATGCCGGGAAGCTCGTTCCAGGGGCACTCCGGCCTGTAGAAAACTGAGGTTCGACCACGGGGTGAAGTACTGACGGCAGGTCGGAGTAACTGGTACTCGGAGGGTGCCGTGTTGCCATGCCCACCTCGGGACTCGGTCGCGAAGCCAAAGCTGAAGCGGTCTCATATGAAGCAATCCGAGCGGCGTTGCCGCTGCTGCAGATGCTATATGCCCCAGGAGCCTCTGAAAAACTTCAGTGGAACCGCACTCTTGCGCTTGAAGTCTCAGGTAAGTCAGCAATGGCAGAGTGGAGAAGGCGACCAAGTCAATACTGAGTAAAGAGATCCTCTGCACGGGGCAAAGTTACTCTTTTCCCAGTTGACCCGAAGGCCCTTAAACATCAGCCTGTGAAGGGGGTGGTTCGGATGCGTAGTTTCAGTTGCAGCGAAGCGGAATGACCGGCCCAGACGTGGACGGCATAGCGGCCCGGTGTGGGGCACGGTCATAACCGCACCCTGACAGAGGAGGCCAGGGAAGGACCAGCGTTCCGCGGGGGCCTGCTCTGCCAGGGGTCTGGCGACAGAGGGGGATGAGAGCGGAACGGTCCGAGGACAGCACACACTGTCAACCGGCTCTGAGACAGAGGGGACGAGGGGTGCACGGCTCGGAGGCGGCGCACCGTGTCGTCCGTGAACTCTGTATGCTCAAAGACGAGAGAGTCAGTTCTTTCTGAATAAGTATTCTTCCCCAGCCCTCCCCCGGGAAAGGAGTGGCCCTGCTACCAACTCCTGGAAAGAACTGAGTCTCATCTCTGAGCAGCCCATCTCAAAAGTGCCGCTTAATCCGGCATTTAGCGGGGCTGGAGAGGGCTGTGGCATCCCCCCTACGGTCTTCCAGAGCCAGGCCTGGGAGAACGGGCGGTGTTGGAACCGTGGGAGGGCACCTTCGGCGGTGGGTAGACTGAGGGATCTGAGCGGATGGCGGGGCCGTCGGGCAGAATAACTGTTGGGCGAAAGCACTCAACCGCACCGCCGAAGAGGCCGACCTGGCATGTGGGGGTGTCGAGCAGACAGGTCCGCCTGACATCCTGCACATCAGACCGGTCAGCCCCAGAATGGTGAACATCACCTGACTCCGAGAGCGTACGGCCACTTTCGTCGCTCGGAGAGCAAGGTCAGACCAACACCGGAGAGAAAAGCTCGTCTTGTAGAGCAAAGTCAGAGATGACTGTGGAGTGAAGAAACACTCTTGGCTCCGAAGTGAAAACATATCTGCATATTGCCGGCGTCCTCCTTTTATACCCACAAGGTAAGGCGGAGATACGCTATGCAAATTCCGCAGACCCATGGCATTTCTTTGCCATTGGCTCGTTTTGTATACTCAAAGTCGATAGGCGTTCTAAGCGAAACCCCATTCGTCGTCATCCGACGTATCTGGAATGACAACGAAAGGGAACAAACTTGTTACTGCACTGGCATTAGCAAAGATATTGCTCATTGAACAAAGCAACTTGCTTCATATTATTAGTACATTGTTATTCACAACCTAAAAACTTTTGGGGGGGGGGTCTTTTTTTTAAGACCCATTCTAAAAAAAATTGTTTATTTTTTTTTACAGTGTATATTTGAGTACCGCAAAACAATGAGGCCAGATTGACTGTTTTTTGAAGTGGGGGCTGGCCTGACCTTAGCTTGTAACTTCACTATTTTCTCATCTTCTACTGTTTATTAGGTGTTTCAGCATAACCAGCCTTGTACAAAATAAGCTTTTGCTTTCTGAATCTTGCGCAATGATTAAATATTTTTAAAAAATTACATTCTATTCTATAACACAGTACACAATGGTACACTTTTTTGTTTGATGAACATAGATCGAGTACCTGGTGGAGAGGAGCTGAAACTGGAGACATGAATTCGGACACTTTCTGATTTCTGTAGTGATGCTCGTGCTGTGTTTGCATACTTTATCACAGATGAAGTGAAATAAATGCAATATTTGTCAAATACACAGATGTTTCAGATACGTTTCCATTTAATACCCATATAGCCTACTGCTTAATACAGCGCCTGTTTGTACAAGAATAAAGTTCAACATACCATAAGCTTACTATTTAAATACCAATGTAGTGAGGTCTACGTTTTTTTTAATCAGTTTTATTTTGATAAACGTGAAACAATAAAACTTTGCGACTACATGAAAAGAGATTTTACTGTTATAAAAAACAGATTTGTGACCATAAGTGGAACTGAAGGTGTGGGAATAAAAACCAAACACACATGATGCATGAAGTCGAACAAGCCTAAATTGTTATGTCCCTTTTGATCAGTTTCTGTCTTCTCTTCTGTTGTGGGAGGTCTTTGTATGTATTCTGTCCAGGAAAAAGATTGGTTCCTGCAGTCTGATTGGTGCCACGCCCTGCTTGGTCAGCTGACTCCTGGACATTTATAAAAGCCTCTTTCATCACTTTTTTCATTAGCCTTGTGCTCACTCGACTTGTCTGACTTTGCTAGTTAGTTCCAGAGTGCATTAGTAAGATCCAGAGTGCATTAGTAAGACTGTTGAGAGTGTTTTATTTTTGGTTTCCTGTGAACCGTCATATTTGTGACCTTGACTACCACCTGTTTATCAACCTCGATTCCAGATTACCCCTGTACAGATTTGTTAGCTCTTATACTTGTATATAATTGTATAGTAAGTTGAGAGGTAGGCAGAAAGACGCCACTTTGTTTGAAAATTATTGCCATGTTTATGATAGGGTTCTGTTCTGTCTCTGTCATGATTTGACATGGTTTCCTAGGGAATGTTTACACAACATCATTTTCTAGTGAAAATGGAAAAAAAATTATGCATTAGCTGTTATTTACATCATGGGGCCTGAAAAAAGCAAGCTTTTTAAAATGGGTTTCAAAGTGCAAGGTTTTGGAAACGATGCCTGTACCATCTCTGTATACCTCAAAAACGTGAATTTGTGAAAACGGTGACGTCATGTGCATGCATATTAAATGTTTGCGGGGTGTTTATTGACAAAGTGACATCACCAACTACTGACCTGGCATGCATAATACAGGCTTTTTAGTAATTTTCACAGATCTGTGTTCCGTTTTGACAACGTTGTCATATGTTTTTAGTACATCGCTGTCGTATAAACATACCCTTAGGGTACGTTTATGTCACCGGGGTTAAGGCCAAGGGTTTAAATCACCACACTCCAGAGGAGCAGACACCAGAGGACACCAAAAGGCAGACAACCGCAGTTTCTTTAAAAGGTAAGTTTTTATTCAGTTTAAACAGGGTGGAAACGGAGACAGGGACGTTCGTGACTCTTTGCGTCGTCAGACTCGTCGAATGGCTCGGGGGACAGACAGTAACTTGAAGGCTTACTTCCACCAGCGTTGCTGCATACTTCTAAACTCAGACAGTAAGTAGAACAGGTAAGAACTCTTCACAGTACAGGTACTCTCGTCGGTGCACAGTAATGAGACAGTGGTTTAAAAGCTTACTTCACCAGCATTGCGGCATACTTCCAGACTCAGTAAGCAGAACAGGTAAGAACTCTTCACAGTACAAAGTACTCTCGTCGGTGCACAGTAATGAGACAGTGGTTTTAAAGCTTACTTCACCAGCATTGCGGCACTTCCAGACTCAGACAGTAAGTAGAACAGGTAAGAACTCTTCACAGTACAAAGTACTCTTCGGTTCACAGTAGTGAGACAGTGGTTGACAAGCTTACTTCATCAGCAATGCTGCATACTTCCAGACTCAGACAGTGAGTAGAAAGGTAAGGATTCTTCACAGTACAAAGTACTCTTTGGTTCACAGTAGAGACTTGCTCCTGCAAGATTTTGTCCCGCTCCCGCCCGCTCCCGCAAAAATATATGTAATTTTCTCCTGCTCCCGCCCGCGACAATCAAGTTCCATCCCGCTCCCGCCCGCAAAATCCTGCCTAGTTTTTTTTTTTTTAGGAATAGCATGTCGTTCACTGATGAGGGCTTCAGATTAATCCGTCTCTGCTCCAGTATGCTCCAGTACTGAAAGCCCTCTGGAAGCTAGAATGCACATTTTTCTGTTGTTACATCTTTTAGTGCACTTGACACTTTCGACTGACTTGCCATAAACGTCAGGGAAGTTTGCCTTTCAAAACGGTGCACACATGACACTTCAGACCTGAAGTTACAGACTTGTAGGCTACGTGAGTATTTTGCTGCATTTGTAACAGCTTGCAAAAAGGTGCTTTCCATTGCTGTCGCATTGGCCTACTAAAAACCATTTTCAAATATCAGACTTTTCTTTGTTTGGTTTTGCATGTTCTTTTCTTTAATAATGAACTAATATATGTAGCACTAAACAATCCACCTGAGTCATGTGGTGCAGACATTTTGCCTCTGTGTGGTAGGTTTGGCTGTTCTGCGCCTATGAATGAACCATGCGAGAGTTAGCTTCCGACCTTGCGCCAGTAAATCGTTTTTATTTTAGTTATCCTTGTTGCTTGTGCATTAGATAAATAACGGTTTATTTGTTTCTAGTTGTTTTATTTCCCGCGGTAGTCCCGTGGGATTGCAGGTCTCTGCTTTACACTCATATTTAATTTGCGGGAGTGCAGAGTATCATCCCTCCCGCCCGCACCCGCAAGTGCACCTCATCATCCCGCCCCCGCTCCCGCAATGACCTTTCAAAATTTGTCCCGCGCCACACTGTTTTGCGTCGCGATCCACGGGTCCCGCGGGAGTACAGACCTCTAGTTCACAGTAGTGAGACAGTGGTTGACAAGCTTACTTCATCAGTGTGGCCCGAGGATGAGGTGCTACTCGTCACCGGCGGGGTTCCCCTGGGCGGCGCTCTTGGTCCAGGGGCCGGTTCTGGGGCGGGGCCGGACCTCCAATGGGGCATCGGTCGTGGTGGGACACCGCCTCGGGACTTGGGAGCAGGGACAGGGCAAGAGAAAGAAAGAGAGGGAGAGAGAGAGAGAGGTGACGATGAGACGGGCTCGCCGACCCCAGGGCACGCCACCAACTGGTCCTCTGCCAACTGGATGGCCTGGTCCAGCGACGTCGGGCGGACGTCATTTTGTGCAGGGGCATGGACGTGACCGAGGCCGGTCCAGCCAGCTCTGGAACTGCTCGCGGTCCTGCTGCTGAGCCCGGAGGAGCGCCTCGAATCGGCGCTCCTGCTGTTCCTCCATGCTCAGCAGAGCTTGTTGGTGTTGTTGATGCAGTCCCGCGAGCGCTTGGATAATAAGCTCCCAAACGGTCTGGCGGCGGCCTCTTCTTCCATCCCGGGTTTCGGCACCGGTGTAACGATTGTGGTTCAATCAGTGTGGGTGATGGAAGAAGACAGGGGTTGGTAAATGCTGGAACTCGTGCACTTTATTAACTCTCAGGCTGTACAGGGGCGCACTAACACGCACTCATAAACTCAAAAAGGAAACTCAGTCAATAAAACAAAAACACAATAAAACAAAAACACTTTCGGCTTTGCAGCTTTCTCTTTCCACTCTGGCAGGTTTCGTCACCACGAGTTCCCAGCGTCTCTCTCACTGTTTTCACAGACACTCTTCACTGCGCTGTGACAACCACTTCTCCGTGGGACAACCACTTCAACCAGCTTGTTCTACCCCCTTCCTCCAGCTCTGAACGCACTCTTTATACTCCCTGTTTTCCCGGGCATGTGGTTCAATGAAGCATTTCTCATGGGCTTCAGCTGGCGCTCGTTATCGTCGGCGACCATGATGGGTATATCCAAAGCCGGCCCGGTGTTACACCGGCATTTCTTCCCCAGGAAATGAGTCAACGATATTTTTGTTCCGGGTTTGTTCACCCGGTGACATTTACACCACAATGACGTGCTAAAAACAGAAACGTTTTTTCTTCGTACAGATGACATGTTATCAAAACGATCCCCATTCACACGGATCCGTGAAAACGACTAATAACGCTGTATTGTGCATGCTAGACAAGTAGTTGGCGATGTCACTTTGTAAAGAAAGACTATTCGCCTGCGCACACACACATTATTTTACTACAGTGCACTCGATCCAAACTCGCATGCCTATACATATAATGTTCTATAATTTTTTTTATCTGATTTTCATTCTGGGGATCTTAATCTTGGTAGTACTGTATTTGTCTTCTGGGTAAATTTCATCTTCACAAAGCTAAAAACATTCACTGTAATCCCAATTTTAGAATGTTCTCCTATGATATAAAGTCATGTTTTACTTCCTTTAAGAAAATGTCAACCTTTACACACAAAGGCTTCGAAAACATCTCAGGTTACGTATGTAACCCTGGTTCCCTGAGAGGGAACGAGAGCTGCGATTGAGATGCGGTGGGAACGCCCTGCGTGATTGCGTCGTGAAGCACGTGTATAATAAGTCCAATGGAAAGACGAGACGTCATAGGCGGGTGACGTCATCGACCAGGAAACTATAAAGCACCCTTGAAATCAGACCGCGACAGCTTCTGAAAAGGCCTGAAGCAAGTCCATCAGGGCATGCAGGAAGTATGGCAGGCGAACGCAGCTCTCGTTCCCTCTCAGGGAACCAGGATTACATACGTAACCTGAGACATTCCCTTTCAAGGGAACTCGAGCTGCATTTGAGACGCGGTGGGAACCCTATACCCACTACGCCATAATGACAAGTGCCCGTTCTGTGTGAAGTCCGAGCGCACACTAAAAAGCAAGCAACCTAGCCCCAGGAGTGGAGCTAAGGTCATGGTTCTAAAACCTGACAAATGTAAGCGACTAAGACCAGCCTGCCGTAACACAAATATCATGAAGGGAAACTCCCGAGATTAATGCCATAGAGGCAGCCATACTCCTCGTAGAATGAGCCTGGACAGCCAAAGGTGAAGGCTGTCCGGCCACTTCATAAGCAAGTGAGATAGCCTCAGCTACCCACTTGCTCTTCATCTGTTTTAGATGCAGGGCAACCTATCTTAGGTGACCCGAAGCAGACAAATAATTGCTCTGAAAGCATCCAAAGCCCAGACAGGGCATAACAGATTAAGTTTTTCTTGATCTGGGGTATTAAAGGTGGAGGACAGAAGGCCTGCAGCACAAATGACCCACAAGTTTAGTAGGGACCTAGGAATAGAACCCGACCTGGGGTGAAGAAATACTCTCACCATACCAGGTGCAAATCCAAGTATGTGCAGGCCTCAGCCTCATGTACCACGGAGAAGACGAAATTAAGGATCTCTCCTCAGAGATAACCCAACAAAGAAACATTCATTATCGAAATCAAGTACTGTACCAACAGGGCAGAAAAACAAGATTCAGAAGGTGTTCTCCGCACCAGGCAGAGAACAGTTTTCCTTTCAATGCATATTTAGTCTTCTCGTGGAGGGAGCTCTAAACTGGAGTATGGTCTCCACAACCTCGGTTGAGAGACCTGAATCTATGATCTGGGCCCCCTTAGAAGCCGAGCTCACAGTATCCATAACTCCAGATGAGGGTGAAATATTGTATCCCCTGATTGGGACAGCAAGTCCCTCCTGATCGGAATCTCCAAGGGAGAGCCGTCTAGAAGGGACACAAGGCCTAGAGAAACACTTGGGCCGGCCAGAATGGGGCTACTAATAATAGATGAGCCCCTACCCGGCAAACCCTCTCCAGAACTCCCGGGAGCAAAGATATCGGGAAATGCGTACAGGTGTAGCATCAGCCACACCTAATACAAACATCCAGTCCAAGCAGGGCTGGATGCGTGAGGGAGAACCACATAGGGCAATGCGTTGTATAAACGATGCGAAAGGTCAACTCGAGTTTGCCTGAAGTTCTCCCAAAGAAGCTCCACCACCTCGGGAGTGAAGTCTCCATTCCCTGGGCATCAGCCCCTGCCTCAACAGGATATCTGCTCTGAAATAGGAGACCATCAGTGTGTTGTCCGGAAGGACAAGCACATGGTGACCTCTCAGGTCTGGCAGGAAGTTTTGAGATTCTCAGGAATACCGCCATCATTTTTAGCCAATTATGTGCCAAAAGGTAGATGCTCCTGCCAAACACTCTTCGCCGAGCGACCACTCATGATCACCCCCGACTTGTGAGGGAAGCATCCGTCGATAGCATTATGCGTCGACAAGAAGCCCCCAACACTGGGCCTGGGCGAGGAACCAAGGTTCTTCCACATGACCGAGGCACGTAGGCATAGCCGCGTGACCTTGATCATGCGAAAACGGATTTCCCCTCGGAGAAAAAACCCCTTGGTCCTGAGCCACCACTGCAGGGGTCTCATGTATAGAAGGCCAAAAGTAATTGAAACTGCTTCACAGTGAGTGGCTGTCCTAGATTTACCCCATTACGGCTGTGAGAATCGCAGAAATACGTACTGGAGACAATCGTACCCGCATCGTTGTCGAATCCCATATTACACCTAGAAAAGTGGTCCTCAGAGCTGGGAGGAGCACACTCTTCTTGGCGTTGAGCTGCAACCCCAAAATCTTTAAATGAGACAGAACGACATCTCGAAGAACTGCCATATGCTCAGATTTAGCTAGGATCAACCAATCGTCGATATAGTATAATACATATTGTAAAGGCGTGGGGTGATAACCTAGGCTGAATGGAAGAACCCGATACTAGTATGCTTCCCCCCGAAAGCAAACCTCAGGAACCTCCTGTGATGAGAATGGATAGATAAGCAAGCGTCCTTCAAGTCTATTGTGACAAACCAGTCCTCAGACTGAATCTGTGACACAATCATGTTTAGCGTAAGCATACTTTGAACTTTTAATTGACGCAGGACTAGAATAGGACGCAACCTCATCCTCTTACGGAACAATGAAGTAACGGCTGTAAAACCCTGACTGTCTGCTGGGAGGAGGAACCCCTTCTACAGCTCCTTTTGCAGAAGTGTCATTACTTCCTGCTCCATAACCAGAGCCTGCTCTGGGTCCACCACTGTGGGGAGGACCCCTAGAAATCTGGGCAGACGAGAACCGAACTGAATTCTGAAACCCTTTTCTATAGTGTGCAGGACCACTGAGAAATATGTGCCAGTAGTTTACACGCTGCCAGAAATTCTACTAGGGGAACCAGTCTCTCAAGACTGGCCTCTGGATTGGTTGAACAGTCACTTTGGTGCCCTGAAGCAGCGAACCGGCAGGGAACAACAACCGAACTGACCGTTCTACGACCCTCCTCGGAGAATCGTATGGGGACGCTGATACCTCTGTGCCCTGAACGGCGAACCGGCAGGGAACAACCGAACTGGCAGTGCTGCCACCCTCCTCAGAGAATCACATCCCAGAGGGCGCCGAGGAGAAACGATTTCTCAAAACCGTCCCTGCCCGGAGGAGCCCTCAGAAGCCTGATAGCCTCGGCGACAGGACTTCTTGTCTAAGCTTTATTAGAGATGACGACAGTCCTCAGATCTTGTCTACCTCTAACTAGCTCAGTTCCTACGACCCTCCTCGGAGGATCATTGGAAAAAGCAGGCACCCCCGCGCCCTGAAACGGCGAACCGACAGGAAACCGAACTGACTGCTCTACGACCCTCCTCGGAGAATCGTTTGGGGATGCTGACACCTCGGTGCCCTGAAACGGCGAACCGGCAGGAAAACTGAGCTGGCAGCGCTGCGACCCTCCTCAGAGAGTCACACCCCAGAGGGCGCAGGAGAAACGATTTCTCAAAACCGTCCCTACCCCGGAGAGGACCCTTAGAAGTCTGATAGCCTCGGCGTCAGGGCTTCTTCTTTGTCCAAGCTATTTTAAAGATAAAACAGTCCTCAGATCTTGCATATCTCTAACCGGCTAGACTGCGACCGCCACCCAGGTCACCCTCGATTCTGGAGGAGCCCGAATGGCGACGCTCTGTTTTGCTGCACTCTGTGCTGCGAGGAGCTTAGTAGGCCAAGACTGCTCCCGCCCAGCAGTCTCAGGAACATTAGATCGGTGAGGAAGAAACCTCTGGAACGCCGCTAAATGGTTTATTTCTTCATTTTTTTGAAAACGGATTTATATCAGAAAAACATATATGTATATATATATATATGTATATCACTCCGTGGCCACCAGCAGGAAAACAACTGAACTGGAAGTGCTGCGACCCTCCTCAGAGAGTCGCCCACCAGAGGATGCAGAGGAGAAACGATTTTCCTACCTCCTCGGTATAGTTTATCTGTTTTAGCACGACACAATTCTCGAATAGCGTCAGTGCTGACATCCTCACAATCATCCATGTTTCCTTATGTACTTTACCCACTGCCTAATAATATTTATTTATTATATAAGTTGGCTGGTGGGTAACGCCGGGGTTAATAATGATGACGCCGACTCGGGAGAGAGAAAGCTTGCAAGCGTCTCTATAACCCGAGGCACTGTCATACCATGACAATTAATACCCATAACATTACTACAGTTAGATGTTTGGGGATTAAATGCATAACATAGAAACCGGTTTATTCCACGATCTAGACACCTCAGTGTGGAGATAGGGAAAAAACAGTAGTCCCCGACAAGGAGGCTGAGATAAAGAGTTTTCCTTTTTTTTTTGTTTTTTTTTTTTGTTTTTTTATATATATATTTTATCTAAACTCTTTTTATTTCCACTCTCATAATGTTCGGCTGGCCAGTAAATATTTAGCTAGCAAAGCACTAGATAAAACCTCCCTTTAAAAGCTCCTCTTTATTCAACAGAGTTATGAGCTGACTTATTTATTTATTGAAAACTCAAACATCTGCTTTTTTTCTTAATATTTTTATTTGTTTTGTTCTCTTTTTCTTAACAAAACACTAACGATACCAATTCCTCGGAACTGGAAATCGCATGCATACTGGATCTGGCAGGTGAAAGCTGAGATAGGGCGGGGCCCGTCGTCCCAACCCACGCTGTCAGATCCGTTTGCGAACCCCGCGATGCGAGTCGCCGCCGTGCCTCGGCAACAGCGGGACCCGCGTGGGGAACACGAACCAAACCGTCCTCCTCGAAGAACGGCCGGCGGGAGCGGAGCCTCCTACGGACAGCTTCTTGCAATGCTCACAGTCAGCTCCATCGAGAACTGACTGTTGGCATGCTCCACTCCCAAACAAGCAACACAAAGCTGACGTGTGTGTCCACCCGTGATATTACGTGAGCAGGGAACAACCAACGCATTCTCATCCTAGTGCGTCATATAGGTGATGCCATATGACATTTCGTCGAAATCCTACGCACATGGCACCCTTTAGCGTCAATATAACACGCACTGTTATGGGTAGGTTTAGGTCTGGGGTAGGGTAGAGTTAGGGCGTCGGATTTAGACGAAATCCCACAAGCGTCAACTATATGACGCCTTGGGATTACAACCGCTGCGTCTCATATTGACGCTAAAGGGTGCCATGTGCGTAGGATTTCGACGAAATGTCACAAGCGTCAACTGTATGACGCCTTGGGATGAGAACGGGCTGGAACAACACAACGCTTGTGTAGAGACTCGGGAGC
This sequence comes from Chrosomus eos, assembly GCA_036326025.1. Taxonomy (NCBI): domain Eukaryota; kingdom Metazoa; phylum Chordata; class Actinopteri; order Cypriniformes; family Leuciscidae; genus Chrosomus; species Chrosomus eos. The sequence continues at coordinate 36,313,904 of CM070823.1, read as the reverse complement.
TTTCATTAATTCTCTTTTATTGAGTCACGAACTCGCAACCAATTTAAATCCAGAACAAAGGGACCTAACTTTAACAGACATTCCTAAAAGGCCATGTGGTCAGCCCTCGGAACCTCTATCTCCCGAACTGGCGTCTTCACGTCTAGAGAGTACACCCTAAAGGTGTCATCTACGCTGACAAATTGTCTTAAGTGTTCCCCAAACAGCGGTTTCTTTCACTTGAGACAACAAACAGGCCTTCTTCTCCCCACCCCGGACGGAAACGAGGGGGGGGGGGGGGGAGCGCAGAACATACGTTGCTTTGTCTGTTTCCCGCCGAGAGCAATACACATTCACGCACATACACCTACGCACATACTTACACACGCAGGAAACTCTAAACGTAGGACTTTTACATCCTAAGTCATTACTAAAACATCTTCAGTGTGTTAAAGTACATGTAGACGAACTGTAAATGGGCAAACTTGTATTACGAATGTTTTCATGAATGTAAAATACTTATAAGTGCCTGAAAATACGCTTTGAGATGTAATTCTGCACGTGTATGTTTTTAACGTATGATGCTTGATACGGTTGTGACCCTTTTAATCTGATCTATCCATTAAGCTGTATATCAATATCGTGAAATGTATAATCACATGTATAATCCCATTTCCCAAAGCAAGCTTAATTTCTTCTTGATCATAAAGTTGCAAATTGACTCCGAACAACACCCACTCAGGGGGCGTACGCGCTCCTCGAGATGGGCCATTATCATTGGCCGGCGCGCCTTACCCAGGCGTGCCCAGCTCATCTTTAAATTCTCCAACACAGAGACAATCTCTCTCTCTGTCCGTGTGTATCCTGTTCCTGTGTATTCTTTGTAATCTTCGTATTTTATTTTAATGTTCCTGTTTTTACTTTAACTTCGTTTCATTTTGCGCATAGCCAGTCTGTTCTTAGTGTTCTCGTCTCCCGACTGAGACCTCCCCGTGCGTTTCGTAAGTCTTCCAGCACTCCGGTGAAAAGACTCTCTTCACGCATACCGAACTAAGTCAGGACGTTTGAATCTCCCGCGAACCAACCACGCTGGGACCCCAAAGAAACCCGACCTCCATCTCCGGGACGCCACACGCTGCTTCCGTACAACAAACGTACAGGTCTGAATGCAAAATTTGTTCAATACAAAATTTAGACGTCGTAAAGTATATCTCCTGTGGCTGTCTCTAAAGGGTTTACTCTAAACTGTGCTAGCAATAGTATTTTCCTTGTGTTTTCCTTTCTTATTGTTTTATTTCATTTTGTTTAATCTATATCCTTGTGTAACACGTAGTGTAGTTCATTCATTAAACCTCATTTTATACTTTATTGACTCTGTGATTGTTGCTCGTATAACAAAGCCTCTTTAATATAAAAGATCCTAGCTACAATCTGATAATCGTTTAAGTGCACAAAACATTGTCAGTTAATTTAAGCTAAAATAGACCATAAGTCATTTGTACCCCTTTAGCCTAAATACACGGCGGACGTGTGAATGAGCGAGGAGGGGTCAAATGCTTTGGTATTGTTGAAGATCAGCCATTCCTCTGTGTAGGATGTATATTAATAATTAACCATAATTCGTTGTGTTTTAATTGTTATATACTTACCCTGAACAGACGGGTACGCTGTACACCCCTTTGTGGGGAATTTATTAACGTAAGGACCCGGTTCAAACTGTATTCAATAATTTGTTGATCATAGATTAATAGTTATTGAATATCTATCCCCAAACTTAAAATTGATAAAGAGCTTATGGGCCGGAAACCCTACAGGAATTTTGGTGGAGAATTGATAGGCAATATTTTAAGCTTTGTTGTGTGAGCAATTAATGCAGTGGCAATATTGTGTTTTTTGCTGTGTTTTGAGTAAGAAACGCGAGCGCGCCGCGCGCCGCGCATGTTGCAAGCTGAAAGCCAAGTTTCAGCTGAGCACATTACAAACTGCTAAATTCACCTAAGCGTGTAATCGTTGTAATTGCTAAAATGAATTACAGTTCGTAATACTGATATTCACGGTTAAAGTATTGAATGTAAACTGTAGTTCGCAACAAAAGAGATATTACCTCTGTAAAGACGTTTACATGTTAAGATATTTTCTTTGATCAGCCTGGTTTCAAAACGAGAATCTTTTGAGCAGTGCGATAGAGGAATTGAATACAGCGATGCTCCTGTTTCAACCTGAAAGGCCTGATATATATAATCGTTAGATTAACGAAAACTCCTGGTTTCAACTTTGGCTGAGCTAACCAAACGTTAAACCAAAACATTTTAAATCATTAAAGTGCTAAATGATAAATGTATTGAGAGTTAAACCACAGACGTCAATTCCTGTTGGTATTGTTATGTAAGTGCAGTGAATTAAATCTGCTTTACTAAACCCGTGGAACATAGCACTGTAAATCCGCCTGAATCTAAATTATATGCAGTATATAGGATTCTGCGCGTGCCCTAAGAAGGTACAATTGAAGCGTGTGGTTGTGATTCTGCTGCTGAACACTAGAGCGCAGCCTTGCGCCTCAGTCTCAAATCACCGCCACACCCTCTTCTTCGACGTGAGCGTAACAGCGCCACCGTGTGGACGCTCCAGATAAGGTCACTCTCTCCTGAATTTTTCCTTTCTAAGTCAGTTGTAGTTCTTCACAGGAAGTGACTCACGGGGAACGCCCCTTGTGGCCTTCAACGCTGAGTCAGCTCTTTGTAATTCTCGATTTCTGTTTGAGATTCCAGCCTATTTTCAGTTGGGTTGTTCTAAGGCTGTCACTGATTACCTTACAGCAGTCGTGATTAGCATTAGAAGTAATCCATCCGTTAATTTTCAGAGTCTCATTCAGATTGGTCTAAAGAAAACTTTGAAGGTAAAACTGAATTAAATTCTCACTTCACTTTATGAATTAGGTTACGAATAATTCTACTTGATTTCGTTTTCTGTCCGGATAAGGTTATTGATTGTCCCTCAGATAAATCAATAAATCTTATTAAATTCTTTACCTTTTTCCTTCTCGATAAATTAATGAGTTTGATAATTTGTTTTAATAAATTGATAACTCTTATTAATCGTCTTTCCAAAAAAAATTAATTAATAATTTTTTTTTTTAATATTTTTTTTTTTTATTTTATTTTTTTTATTTAATTTTTTTTTTTAAAAAAAAATTAATTTTTCTCTTCCAAAAAAAAAAATATAATTTTTTTTATTAATTTTTTTTTTTCTCTCTCTCTTTCTCGCACTCAACCCTGCCGTCTCTTAAAGTGATATTTCTATCACGACGGTACCCACACTATCTTAGGTGTTATTCAACATCACCGTCTATGCTTATTTGAATTGAATTCAAACCAGTTGACTTACAATTTCGATTAAGTTGTTTCCCTAGCCGGCTAACCACTGGAAAGTACCCCCTCTTGTGGCCCAAAACCGCCACTACAGCCTACTTACTCCTGTGTTTATCCTGCCTTACTCACTGACCCTTCTCCGTAGGTTATTCTGACAACTAACAGTGTCACAATTCCCTCTCTGCTTCTCTCTCTCCCATTAGGTAACAAGGTTTTGTATTTTCTACACATACAGATACTCAATTTTGTTTTAGACAAAGTAAGCTTTGAAGTAATTCGAGAGTCACCTTTCTCTATCACATTTGTTATCTACAGGTAGATTTCTCTTGCGCTGGTGTGATCTGACCGTCATATCTGGTTGGTGTCCAGTGGGCGGGGTCGTCTGACCGGCGTAACCAACGCTTGCTGTGGGTGAGTCGCGGACCTCCCTGTCTCTCCATTGGTGCGGCACGCAATAAGACATCAGCAATTTGGCGCTCCCAATAAGGGGAGGCTCACCACGCGATAAGACACAAGGCAATTTCGGACCTAGTACACAAACCAGGGCCTAATAGGGGGCCACTCGAAAGAGGGTTCTGGGGAAAAGTCCCCTTTGCAGTGTCGTAAGCAGGTGACCTCCTGGGCGTGCCAGTTGTGTTAAAGTCTATGTTGTTTGAGAGGGCGCATGGTGGTTGAGGCACAGGAGAGGCCGTGGACATCTCGGTTAAGTGCTTGGAGCGACGGAAAGATTGTCCTCGACGCTGGCTCCCGCTAGTGTGATTTCAGGTCACCCCAGACAAGCTAAATTAAGGTAAAGCAAAGACATCCACTTAGTATAAACCACAAGAATATTAGATATTCTCCCGTGACATTTAAAGAAGTGTCCACCCCTTTTTCTCAGAAAACCACACATAGTCGGCTCAAGCCCTCTTAGTCCCCGTAACCATTTCTGTGCTATTGTTTACTCTATCTTAACAGATCCAGTAATTCCTTTTGTTTAATCTCACCTTAAGTTTTTCTTGCTATTCTTCTGTTACTTCTCTCTGTTCTGTGTGAACTGTGCCTTCCAGGTCACCAGAGACAGAGCCTACAGAGACACCCCAGGAGAGTTAAATAACAGACTGACAGCCGAGCCGTTAGCACCAACCGTGACCTACTAGGCTCCGGTCCTGTCAAAATCTGGATTTAGGCCCTGCGCTGACCTAAACAATTTGTCCCTACCTAACTGTCTGCATCAGTTAGTCAAAGTACCGTAAACGGCATCGCCGTATTAAGGGTATAAGCGCATAAATTGTAGAACAAATTTGCATTTGGTCTGTTTGTGTTTGTGTGTGTTGTGCTCCTCTCGCCTGCAGTAAGCCAGCATGTCCCGGTCTCCCAGCCCCGCAGCCCACTGGGACAGCCTTGAGACATGGCTGAAGGCCATGACAGCCACCGTCCTGCCCGAGGATACCGGCGACTCCGAGCCCCGGAACCAGGCGCAGCTGGACACCGACCTGGACCTGCTGATGAGGCACGACCCAACACAAAGCTACAGCCACAAAGAATGGGCCCGAATCGTGGGAAACCTGGCCCACACACTCGTCGCACAAGCCCGCCTTCACGAGAGACACGCCATCGACCTGGAACAGGAGACAGCAACTCTACGTCTCCAAGCGGAGGAGGCCCGGCGCGACCAAGCAAAGACCCAAAGTCGGCTAGACCAGCTACTACTCGAGAACGAGGAGCAGGACGAGGAGGAAACGGACCCAGAGTCACGGAAGGAAGTAGAAGAACTTCAAACTGCTCTGGAAAACCTTCGTCTAGACACCGACCAAAAGGAACTGAAAGAGAGAAAAGCCAGAGAGACACTCACCGAAAAACTGCAACAAGGTGAAGCTCTCCTTGAGAGAGCAAACAATGAACTAAAAGAAAGAGACGCCAAAGCCAAAGCCTGTGAGAAACACTTAAAGGCGGCTAGAGCTGAAATTAATGAACTTATCCAGCAAAAAGAACTTTATAAAGATGAGCTCGACGCTGTCCACCGTGAGTTAAAACACTCTTATAAACTTCAGAGTGACCGGGAAAGGGAGACACACACTACCAAGTTCTCCCTGACCGGTCAGTCTGCACACTTCAGCCAAGAACACAGAACGGTGAAAGGAGACGGACATCCACCGTCCCAGACATCAATGGACAGCCTGCAAGAACCCTCGCCCTCAGGAAAAGGAGGTGCGTCACAGCCAACCCTTGCCACTTACCACGGCATGGCCTTTAAAGAACTTGACAAGCTTGCTAGGAACATTCCTACTTTCACGCCAAATCCTGCTGGAGGCCACGATGTGCACGCCTACTTGAAAGACATTGACTTCCACTTATACACTGTTCCCCATGTTACCCCGTGGGACAGATTATACCTGCTTCGGATTACTTCGAGTCGGGATGTACGCAGTTTTCTGGATCGCCAACCAGATACCGTCAAAGCGGATTACCAACAGCTGCGACAGGCGTTCATCAGGGAATTCTCTGATCCAGACACCGATCAAGGACTCATCACCGCGATGAGCCTCAAGCAGGCAAGACTGGAAACGCCGCAGGCCTTTTACACTCGCCTCCGACAAGCATACTTCGGGGCACGGAATGATCCCGGGATGGAGGAGGACTTTAACTTCAGAACTTTGTTTCTCCGCAACCTGCATCCCACTGTGAGCCATCACTTAGGGGTCCTGGCCTGTCCTCGCACAATGTCTACCCAGCAACTGAGGGACCTCGCCCACAAGGCGTTTATCAAGCAGAAAATTGTTTCTGAAAAGACTGTAAAAACTCCCTCTATCTGCCCTATCACTGATCAGCATCCAGAGCTGTCACTAGAGGGCACCACACGACACCACCCTAACAGACTTTCTAATAACGAGCCAAGACCGTTTCAGGCCAGCAGAGGGCGACGCAGCTACGAGGGTGCTCGTCCTAAGCATCAGGGCGAGCGCCCTGAAAGATCATACAGCAGCCCACGGCACCCCCACACCCAAAAAGGGGGGGCCACCTGGGAAACCAGCCGACGGCCCAGACAGAGCCGGACTCCAGCGACAAGAACGTCCAGTCCAGACAGCCCGCAGCGAACTCCCTCTCGGCAGGCCTCTAACAGATCCAAGCCCAAATCCAAGCCTGCTGCAAAAGAAAACAGTGAGTCCACGTCAGAGACCGCAGAGATCCTGAAGATCCTAAAAGGGCTTCTTCAAAAGAAAACTGACAAAGAGGACAAGCCAGACTCTGCGTGACTAAGGGTAAGGATTAAAACCCTTCCTGACAGCCCTCCTACTGAACCAAGCACCACGAACACTGTTCTCCTGACACAGACCACAGAACCAACTGTCATAACACCAAGTGACAGTGACACCCACTCACTGCTGTCAACAACCGCACATCCAGAAGCGGACAATCCAACACAGCATACCAGTGAGAAAACCCCAGAGATACCAGAAAGTGCTGTTCTGGTCGTGTGTCTCCCCAACGAATCCCAAGACACTGACCCTAACTGTTTATCGATCGCCACACAAGCCCCCACATTAAAACTCCTGGGGAACCTGGTCGAAAAAGGACTAGCACGCAAACTTTATCTCTCTATCACATTGGAAAATGTGGTGAGGCTCGAAGCTCTGGTCGACACCGGATCGGACCTCACTTTGATATCAGCTGAACTCTTTGAAAGACTCAGTTTTGAAGCTAACAGACAGAACAGAACTCTGAAATCTCAGAATTGTGAGCTGAATGTGCGATCTTACAGCCAAACTGACATCCGGCTTGAACAAATAGCTCCCCTTCACTTAACCCTTGGTCACATGAGCTTGATACACCCGTGTACATTTCACAGATGAACACGTTTCCCCTTCTCATCGGCAAAGATCTACTAGATCGCTTCGAGCCCCTGCTGGACTTCAGACAACTGAAGATTTGGGCTCAAGTGCGAGAACCTCTCCCCTGTCAGCCACCCAGGTCAACTGAGCCAGACTGTCAGGTCACGGGAACTGTCACCGCCAGCCATGGGAACACAGGCTCTGCACCTGAGCGAGATTCAAGTTCGTTACTCTGCACTTTTCAACTCCCCAAAGACTCTGAGTCCTTCTGCCCCAAGGTCACCACCGACCTGCAGCTGAATGGTGTAACCACTACTGACATTGTACTCGCCCTATGGGCCGACAATTGTGCTATCAGCCTGTCACTTTTCAACGAGCTAATTAAAGTCACACCAGACCTTCCTTCTGCAAGCAAACGCACACGTTTCCCTTTGAACTCATGCCCATTAAACCTGGTGACTGCAAAAGGTATCTGTGCTTTGAACTTGAACTGGAACCATCGGTGCCTGACTCATTACTTCTTGATCCTTCCGGACCTGCCCCACGATGTTTACATTGGAGCAGACATTCTGATTCGCCTCCAGGCGCATGTGGATTTTATTAATGAGGTACTTTGGGCCCCACTGACTTTACAAACAGCTGTTGTTACTACACACACTGACAGTCTTCTGTCAGGCCAAACCATCCCAGAGGTTTGCACTCTAATCAGCGAACAGGCAACTGTAGTACCTGCGTACACCAAAGGGGTCGCTGTTCGGCTCAACATACGACGTGGCCAAACCCTAAACAACACACTGGGTTTCTTTCAACCTTCACCCGAATGCGTTGAACTTGGACTCACACTTGAAGCCACACCCCTCACTGAATTGTCATCTCGTGCAGTCTACATCCTTTTCAACAACTGCATAGCAGTGGACATTGCAATTCCAAAAGCCTATCGGCTAGGATGGCTCGTGAGCTATGATTTTCCTGATTTTGAACTGACTTTACCTGTCATTGGGCCTATTCCAGCTTCAATGATACCAGAAGGATGCACAGGCGACACACTGCACACAGCACCCTTCAAAATCATCTCCATCGCCTCAGTCATGCCGATGGACAAAGATCAAGTCTGCAGAACGGAACTGACGGAGGACCAACACCTTGCCGTGTACACAGTTTCCAAACAGCCTATCTGCCAGATTGAAACACCTGCTGCACCCACGCCTGCAAACACCACGAGCGGTTCACCCACAGAGGAGCCATATCCAGGATTTGAGTCTCAAGTTCAGCAAATTCTAAAGGACGCCGACGCAATCAAAGAGGATGCAGATCGACAAAGACTCAGACAAGTCCTTTACAAATTCAAAGCGTCATTTGCCAAAGACTCTCTAGACTGTGGTCTCACTCACCTTCACACCGTGCGCATTCCAACGCACCCTGACGCTCCTCCCACCTTTGTCAGACAGTACAAGATCCCCATTGCATCACATGAACCGGTGCAAGAAATTATTGACTCTATGCTTCAAAAAGGTGTAATTCGCCCATGCAATAGCACCTATTCTGCTCCTATCTGGCCGGTAATTAAACCGAATGGCCGGTGGCGCCCCACGATCGACTACCGCAAGTTGAATCGACAGGTATAACTATGCAAATCGCAGCGACACATAACATCAAAGAATTCCCTTATCTGCACAGACTCGAACTATGCCAGACTAAGTTTCACATGCCACCTTCCAGGGTGGAAACAAAATGGCTTTAAGACGTCAAACAGCAAGCCTGTCAAACACCAACACTTGTTTCAGGCATGTGACGACCTGACTAGACAACATGACATGATTGTCTACTGGAAGAAGGTGAATGGCCACTCCAAGCAACCGGGCCTCGACAAGGACCTAAATGACCAAACCGATGCCCTTGCCAAGACTGGCGCACTGCACGGTAACATATGGTCACCTCCAGCCCAACCACCAGCCTTTGATGTGGCAGTGCTAACCCGCAGCAAACAAACTTTTCCTGCCGCACTGCCTGCTTCCCAGCCTCTCACTCTGACTCCGCAGATGTCAAACAACGACATAGCAGACATGCAAGCCTCTGACACGTCCATAAAGACTTTTCTAAACCACCTCTCTGACCCCTCCAACCACCCACTCACACCGTCTGATCTCACTGACGACCCGTGCCTCAGACGGCTGCATGACATCAAGCACATGCTGCGTGTCATTCACAACATTCTGTGGTATGCACCTGAGGACAACACAGCGCCAAGGCTTGTGATCCCTCAGTGCCTAAGGGGGGTGATGCTGATGTATGCTCATGATGCGCCATGTGCTGGACACCACGGTACCCGTGCCACCTATAAGACACTGAAGCAAGTAGCGTATTGGCCCCGCATGCAAGAACACGTGGCGGAATATGTCAAAGACTGTCTAATTTGCTGTCAGTTCCAACCTGCAAATCCGAATCACAGAGCTCCACTGCAACGCAGAAGAGTCACATTCCCCTGGTCAGACCTCCAAATCGACTGGGTAGGACCTCTGCCAAGGTCAACAAGGGGCAACAAGTACTTCCTCACAGTCGTGTGCCAGTTCACAAAATGGGTAGAATGTCTTCCAGCAGCCAATGACACCGCCCAGACCACGGCATACCTTCTGATGAATCACATCTTCTCCAGATTCGGACTGCCAATGAGTGTCAACTCAGACAGAGGTACCCACTTTACAGCTGAGATTATGCAGCAGATCTGGAAACTCCTGGGGGTCCACGTTCAACTACATATCAGTTTTTCACCGATCTCATCTGGCCAAGTTGAACGTTCTAACAGGACTGTGGTCAGTATGCTGAGAAAGTATGTGGCTGCCAACCAGAAGGACTGGGATGTGAAACTCCCGCTGGTGTTAATGGCCCTCAGAGCCACTCCCCAGGACTCAACTCAGGTGTCTCCCTTTGAACTAATGACTGGACGACAGATGACACTGCCACTGCACCTGTTGTATCAGCCAGGGGACTCCAGTCTCATCACAGCCTGCACCACTCATCAGTACCTCGATGAGCTGCACCAGCATTTGAAATCAACCTTTGCTTTCGCCCAACAACAGCTTCAAAAGAGCGCAGAGGGCCAGAAAGCCTACTATGACCGGAAAGCGTCACACCAGGAACTAGCCGTGGGTGACAGAGTCTGGTATTACAGCTTCGCACAGCCACCACGCACAGCCTCCCAGCGGCTGTCAAAGAAATTCCTGCCCCACTGGACAGGACCTCATGAAATTGTTGACAAACTGTCCCCAGTGGCGTACCGAATCCAATTGAGCCGGGGACAGAAAGACCCAGTGCTCAAATGGGTTCACCGCAACCAAATTAAGAGACATTCTGCTGCTGGCAGAGAAAGGCGGGGAGGGGCCAATACAAACTAACCTGCTTACCATCCTAGGAGCGAAACGACTGTCCTGCCAACGCCAAGGACAACTCTCGCTGACACACTGCTTCTCTCTCTCTCTCCCTCTCTCTCCACATCTCCCCTTTCACCTCTAATAGGATGCTGCTATGGTTTGCAATCTTCTGCCTTCAGTCGACCAGAGGACAACCGCCCCCTGACGTCATCACACCTGGCCCGTCGACAGGCATCGTGCTGAGAGAACAACCAGGCCTCCTGATCACCAACTGTCGGACCCACACCCAGAAGGTGTACGTTCGACTCGACCCCCGCAACGTGTACAGAGCACATTACCCCAGCGCAGTAGCCCAGTACAGCTGGGCCGGAGCCCGGTGGACAGAGGATGCCATCGCCCACGCCGAGGCCGACGTCAGACACATGCTAAACCAACTTGAAAAGATGACCGTCACCCAAGCGGAATTAGGCGGACACAACCGCCGCCCCAAACGGTTCCTTGGAGCCCTCCTGGGAGCCGCAGCTGCAGTGGGAACTCTGTTCAACATTGGTATGTCAAGCGTCAACGCTGTTAACCTAGCCACCGTGAGACGACATGTGGCTGAAATCCAGACAGAGATTCCCCAGTTAAAAGAGCAGCTCACCGTGCAGAGTGCTTCTCTGCAGACCATCGGAAGGACCTTAAAGGGAACTGTGGTCATTCTCAACACCCACAGCGTCATGCTGAACCAGACTGTGAATTCCATGAAACAGCTGTTCACTGTTTTCCAAAATGACTTTGCCCAAACTCAGCTGGTCACCGCCCTGATGACGGACATGTTAAGGGAGGTGAGCTCATCTATTGACAGCTTAGCCATGGGTAGGATCCCACCCTACCTCATACCTCTGAGCCTTGTCCAGAACGTGCTGGCTTCCGCCATCACCACGCCAGCTGATCCGCTCCAAGTACACCTGGCCTACTCTCTGGGCAGCGCCATCCCACTCTATGTCGACCCAGAGCAGAGAGAAATGGGATTCCTCCTGAACTTACCCATCATCGAGTCAAGCCGAATCTACAGACTCAAAGACATTGTCAACGTCGGGTTTTGGAAAGGTAACACGCACATCAAGATCCGCACTCCAGAAGTGGTAGCCTACCACGACAGCGATCCTCAGCTGTACCTGGCTCCAAACCTGCACATGTGCACCTTGACGAAAGACATTCATTATCTGTGCCCTAGCAAACCATTCCTTAGAGACAACACTGATGGAATTTGCGGACTGCAAACCATGTCCAGCGACAACCGCTGCCCTGCCGAAGCTAAGCCTCGCATACAAGTGGAAGAAACCCGAGCAGAGATCATCGGTGACCGGTGGCTTGTCAACACTCCGGTACTCACTGCCACTCTCACCTATGACCAACATGACACCGCTACCCGTGTCAGCCTACTCAACCAGAGCATGTGGATTCAAGTACCTAAAGGTGCCATCCTCCACGTAGACGATCTGGCATTGTATCATCTTCCGAGCCACGAGTACGAAACAGAATTGGAAATTCCCTCCTTCTTCAAAGACCACAATTTCACCCTGAGTCCAGAGCTGGAACTGGAAATTGAGACAGGGGGGTCACAGCTAATTGACATTGCTCCTCTTGACTCCGCCCTACAAGCTTTGTCTCGACAGCCCACTTTGACTGCTTCACCTGTTGCCCGAGCCTGGACCGCAGCTGACACTGCGCTCTGCCTCTCTATGGTAGTCAGTCACATCCTAACATTGGGCTTGGCTTTCCTCCTGTACAGGAGACTCAACGAGACACGAGCATCTACCGTCAGGCTCTCCAAAGCCGTGTCCGGAGGCTTCCGACGAAACCCCCGAAAGGAGGATAACACGCAAGAAGCCGCCGGTAACCTCATTGAGCTAAGCCCTCAGCCCTGATAATCACCTGTTATCCGAATTCATGATTCACCTTCCATCCTCCCATGCAATGATTGTCGGCAGACGATCTCTCCGCAGGGACATCATCTCCCGAAAGGGGGAAAACTGTAGAGACTCGGGAGCTTTCATTAATTCTCTTTTATTGAGTCACGAACTCGCAACCAATTTAAATCCAGAACAAAGGGACCTAACTTTAACAGACATTCCTAAAAGGCCATGTGGTCAGCCCTCGGAACCTCTATCTCCCGAACTGGCGTCTTCACGTCTAGAGAGTACACCCTAAAGGTGTCATCTACGCTGACAAATTGTCTTAAGTGTTCCCCAAACAGCGGTTTCTTTCACTTGAGACAACAAACAGGCCTTCTTCTCCCCACCCCGGACGGAAACGAGGGGGGGGGGGGGGGAGCGCAGAACATACGTTGCTTTGTCTGTTTCCCGCCGAGAGCAATACACATTCACGCACATACACCTACGCACATACTTACACACGCAGGAAACTCTAAACGTAGGACTTTTACATCCTAAGTCATTACTAAAACATCTTCAGTGTGTTAAAGTACATGTAGACGAACTGTAAATGGGCAAACTTGTATTACGAATGTTTTCATGAATGTAAAATACTTATAAGTGCCTGAAAATACGCTTTGAGATGTAATTCTGCACGTGTATGTTTTTAACGTATGATGCTTGATACGGTTGTGACCCTTTTAATCTGATCTATCCATTAAGCTGTATATCAATATCGTGAAATGTATAATCACATGTATAATCCCATTTCCCAAAGCAAGCTTAATTTCTTCTTGATCATAAAGTTGCAAATTGACTCCGAACAACACCCACTCAGGGGGCGTACGCGCTCCTCGAGATGGGCCATTATCATTGGCCGGCGCGCCTTACCCAGGCGTGCCCAGCTCATCTTTAAATTCTCCAACACAGAGACAATCTCTCTCTCTGTCCGTGTGTATCCTGTTCCTGTGTATTCTTTGTAATCTTCGTATTTTATTTTAATGTTCCTGTTTTTACTTTAACTTCGTTTCATTTTGCGCATAGCCAGTCTGTTCTTAGTGTTCTCGTCTCCCGACTGAGACCTCCCCGTGCGTTTCGTAAGTCTTCCAGCACTCCGGTGAAAAGACTCTCTTCACGCATACCGAACTAAGTCAGGACGTTTGAATCTCCCGCGAACCAACCACGCTGGGACCCCAAAGAAACCCGACCTCCATCTCCGGGACGCCACACGCTGCTTCCGTACAACAAACGTACAGGTCTGAATGCAAAATTTGTTCAATACAAAATTTAGACGTCGTAAAGTATATCTCCTGTGGCTGTCTCTAAAGGGTTTACTCTAAACTGTGCTAGCAATAGTATTTTCCTTGTGTTTTCCTTTCTTATTGTTTTATTTCATTTTGTTTAATCTATATCCTTGTGTAACACGTAGTGTAGTTCATTCATTAAACCTCATTTTATACTTTATTGACTCTGTGATTGTTGCTCGTATAACAAAGCCTCTTTAATATAAAAGATCCTAGCTACAATCTGATAATCGTTTAAGTGCACAAAACATTGTCAGTTAATTTAAGCTAAAATAGACCATAAGTCATTTGTACCCCTTTAGCCTAAATACACGGCGGACGTGTGAATGAGCGAGGAGGGGTCAAATGCTTTGGTATTGTTGAAGATCAGCCATTCCTCTGTGTAGGATGTATATTAATAATTAACCATAATTCGTTGTGTTTAATTGTTATATACTTACCCTGAACAGACGGGTACGCTGTACACCCCTTTGTGGGGAATTTATTAACGTAAGGACCCGGTTCAAACTGTATTCAATAATTTGTTGATCATAGATTAATAGTTATTGAATATCTATCCCCAAACTTAAAATTGATAAAGAGCTTATGGGCCGGAAACCCTACACTTGCTTGTTCTCTTTTGCCATAATATAAATACATTGCAACTTGACAGACAACAATAAATATGACAAGGATAGAATACACAGATCGCTTGCTGAAGGCACAGAAGCTGTCGCGGTCTGATTTCAAGGGTGCTTTATAGTTTCCTGGTCGATGACGTCACGTCTTTCCATTGGACTGATTATACACGTGCTTCACGACGCAATCACGCAGGGCATTCCCACCGCGTCTCAAACGCAGCTCGAGTTCCCTTGAAAGGGAACATGCATCATCATTGAATCTGTTATAAGGAACTTTTCATTTTTCATGATGACAAAATGTTATATTGTGTTGATTTGTGTAATTTTTATAACCACTTGTCCGTATGCCCCTCTTTATTTCTTACTGTTAATATCTGTATACTTTCATTTGCAAAAAAAGCCCATAGACTAAACACGTAATAACCTACGCATGTGCATGACGTCACCGACTTCTCAGATCCGCTTTTTGTAGTTTACACGGATAAGGGTGTTGGTTTCACTTTTTAGTGATCAAGGACTGAATATTACCTTAAGCCGTGTTCGATTTAATCTGGATCTAATTTGATCAAACTTGTCAAAATGGTCAAACAACTGACTGACAAAAGAAAATACAAGAACAGAAAGGTAATTTGGGGTTGCTTCATGTGATTGGCTTATGCCCTTATCGAGTTACAAGCAGAAACTGATCTAAGAAGTCCCAAATAATAGATTTCTGCATAATCGGCTGCACATGCATATCAGATTGTTGTCTAACACAAACAATGAGACAGTTACTTTATTCAACCTTGACCAAAAATAACCTAATTTTTTATGTTACACCTTTTGTTACTTGTAAATGATTGCTTAAAAATCCTGGGGGAATATACCTAGACCCATGAATCTCTATTGATGATGATTGGATAGAATTTTAAGTATAGATTTGTCCTGCCAGAAAATTACCACATTTTCAGTTTTTCGACAGAGTTTATTTTTTCTCTTGCAGTGCTGATATGGACATTAAATTGATGATGATTGGTGTGCCCAAATTGTTGATGACTTGAGCAAGTAACCAACAACCCATACCACTCTAGCAACCATATAAGCAATGTGGTTTAAACCCACTCAGAACACCTTAACCACTATATTGTGGCAGTGAGTTTTCCAGGAGCACACACCTTAAATAATTTCTTCATATAAAGTAAAAAAAAAAAAAATCTAGTTTTGACCATTGACCTTATTTATCAGCTTAAAACACATGCTCGATCAGAAGCATCTTTCTAAATTCTTGGGTTCTCTGTAAAAAAAACTACAGAGCAAAGAAAGTATTTTTTTTATCTTCTTCATATACTCCTCATTTTGCTCCTTAGTAACTTATACAGTGCTCTCATGCTGGCCTATGACCTTTGGTAGGGGTGGGAGTGAAAAGAGCAAGACCTAGATCAAACACCTGAGAGGGACTGCTACAGGTATTTCATTGTTTTCTGTCCTAACATTATCCTCAGGAATTCAGAAAGCTCTTATAGATTTAGTTCAACAACAAAAGGCTGTTGTCAGTGAGTCATGATAAATGGAGATTTGACAGGTTGATAGCAAAAGCTTGCTGCATTTAACAATGCCTAGGAAAAAAAATGCTCATTCCATAAACAGTGAGGTAACATGTGTTATTAGAGTATTGTTTAATTTACAAGCTTTTAAATGTCAGCCTGCATGAATGTTTCTGTTGCTGGTGCTCTGAAAATGGTTGGTTATTTTGTCTCTTTAATTATTGAATACACTGAACTAGACATTTAGAAGCTATAAATGTGTTATGTTTCTGTGCCACTAAAAAACAGAATTATAAAAATTGTTATTGTTGTAAAATAGGTTTCCTGAAAACTCCCCGCCTACTTTTACTTGGCCAATCACATACTCAAACGCCAAACTACACCATTGGTTGTGTTCGAAAATGGTAACAGAGCAATGTTTTGGTAGTCACTGCGTGTTTACAAGGGAACAACATACAGAAGATTTATTTGTATTTGCCCATGCATATTAAACTGAGATTTTAAAATTACAAAGCTTGAGCTGAAGTCAAGCAAATTTTCAGACAATACTGACCTCTAGTGGTTTTAATTCACAACTATATAATAGCTTAGAACAAGGCTCTTCAACTCTGGTCCTTCTTAATTAAACCCATCTAACCAAGGTCTTCAGGATTACTAGAAAGTCACAGGCAGCTGAGTTTGATCGGGATTGGAGCTAAACTCTGCATGACGGTGGCCGTCCAGAACCATGTTTGAACAGCCCTGGTTTAGAATAACCCCACTACTTAGGTCACCTCCACGCATCTATAGTGACCTGATTTGTATAGCCAACCAGGAAAGTAAACTCTTCATATTTTTAAAAGTAAACTGCTACTGTAAAACTGGTTCTTTCCATTGCTATAACCTTGAACAACTAAATCATTCTCTTAATGCTTTTGCCTGCTTGCAGCATTTCATTTCTTCACGTATCCTATGCCACAGACCTGGTCCCTTGTGATTGAACTAAACTGACATTTTTTTTTCCTCTAAAGCCACACAGATGTTCCAGGCAGTGAGTCAGCACCTTACGAAACAGGAATATGAAATATACTGCAAGGTCGTCCGCTTGCTGTGAAGGAAAGTGGGACAGAGTGGATTGATGGGACACTTGTCTCAGCAGTGGGTGATATAAGACAGGATGCGTAAGACTTTCTTGTTTTTAAGTCAGCTCTTGCTCTCTGCTCATCTGCTCTTGGAAAAAAGTAGATTTTATTCCTGCTGTTTGTGAAGACTGGAAATGTATTCATGTCAGGGAAATTATTAGTTCAACCTTATGAGTCACTAGAAAAAAAACAGGGTTGTAAAACATTCGAATGCAGCAAAGTGCCGTTTTCCTTTTTTTTCTAATCTTGTATATATATATATGTATATGTATGTATTTATTTTTTCTTTGTGGATTTATTTTTGACAAAGAGTTTGGCAAAACAAAAAGACTCAATCTTCTGAATAGTCTTCTGAATCTTTCTACATTATAAATATGTTTTTTAGCAGAGACTTAATGAAACTCTCCTTACTGGAACAACCTGTGTTAAAGTGTATTTAAGGGAGCAAAATTCATGGCGCTCTTCTTGTAGCGATTCGTTTATCAATCTGTTGATTACCAGCCCATAGATTTACCCACTACGTCGCCTTTATCATAACATCTGTCAACAAAACATCAAATGATCTCTCCTTAAAGTAATATTTCACCCAATGAACATTCTACCATGATTTACATTACTCACTCTTAAGTCGTTATAAATCAGCATACATTTTTGTCTTCGGTGAAACTGTCATGCGACAAACTCAGAGACAAGAGAGGGTTGGACCCAAATGCAGAAGGTTTATCAAGTTAATACCAACATTTACACACAAGGAGACTAATCTTAGAACACCAACATAACAGCCATAGAGGGACAAGACCCAACAATCAGCACAGGAAACACACAGGGCTTATACACAAAAGGTAATAGACTAACAAAAAGAAACAATCAAAGATTTATGAAGGGAACACAGGAAAAAGGAACCATGCGCACTACAAACTAAGGAGCCGTTTACACGACACTGTTTTCAGCTAAACACAGAAAACTTTTTAAGTGTTTTGGCCATTTAAATACACCACAACGGTGTTTTGGAGGCCTAAAAAAAGGCAAACATTCAAAGTTCAAGTTTGTGAAAACGATACCGTTATTGTCCCCGTGTAAACTACAAAAACGTGAATTTGTAAAAAACGGTGAAGTCATGCACGTGTATTATGTGTTCAGTCCATAGGCGCATAGTGTTTCTTTACAAAGTGACATCGCCAACTACTGGCCTGGTGTGAATAATGCCGTGTTTTTAGTCGCTTTCGCGGATCAGTGAACAGGGATCATTTTGACAAATTCAATATACAGCTTATTGATGATGCATAGAAAAACTGTAAATTTAAGGCACATTAAGTGTTTTTCATGTTAAGTGTTTTAAATGTCCCGCTGTTTTTAGTGACTGAAATACTGCAGCAGGTGCTGTGTATAGTCACAAGTGCCCAAAACTTTAATTTTGTTCACATATTTGATTTTTCTTCTTTTGAGATGGAGAATTGACAGGCCTTTGCTGCAGTTCTTTGGATGTTTTGCCCTCCAGGTCTCCGTGCCAGTCATGTGATTGAAAAATACGATACAACCATAAAAGTTGTCCATAAAACTTGTGCTAGCGATATGTGAACTGATAAAAATGTATATGATGTCACATTGAAAATGTTACCCTCTGGTGTATCTCCCAAATCTGCTTTTAATGTAATGAAAAGAGCAGTCTGAATATCCTTAAGATGTTTTCGTTTTGTGTTCCATGAAAGAAAGAAAGTCATAGGAATTTAAAACAACATAAATGTTGGTCAATACAGACAGATTTTTAACATCCACATTAATTGTAACATATTTTCTGAACTGAAAATGAAGACCTTCTACCATATGAGTTAGATGAGACCTTTTGAGAAGGTGGTGAAATAAAACTTGGAAAGAGGAAGATTGAGTGACGTCTGGCCCACCCAGTACACTTACTCTCCTGGATACCACCTTGACTTTGCATTTCTCCACATGACATCATGGTTTCAGTGAGGTCAGGATAGGCTCATGACAGAACTATAATGTTGACACAAGGTCTCTCTGTTACCCACAGAAAAAGTGTAGGTTGGGAAAAACAGGATTGAGGGTGTGCATTTAAAAGCTGTGAAACCAGGAAAAAATCCTGATTTAGTGTTACCCATAGGTCTTTGTTTCTTTCTTCTTCATTTTTATTTAAGTCATGACAACTCTCGGGAGATTGGTATGGTAATAGACATTGGCAAGGTAATGGAAATGGCAATGGCAATGTTAATGTTAATGTTAATGTTAATGTTAATGTATTTGGTCTTGGCAGAATAGATCTACTATGCTGCTGCTGCAGAGCAAGTACCGAGACTTGCTACTGCCAATACATTCACAGACATTGCTGTGAGCATGTAAGACATGCTGCTGCTGCTGCACATGTAACATACATGAAATAACCCCCGTAGCATAGATATGCAGGTGGAGCTGGGGAAGGTGGAGGGTTTCTGAAAGCATGCTGCAGACTGCTGATAGCAACACTACCGGTATTTGTTTGAATGTTGAGCCGCAGCTCATTGGCCACTGATGCAACAACAACCAATCAGCTGTGTTATGTAGGATGTGATCGCTACTAAATTAGTTGGATCTATCAGCCTACGCTATTTTTATGTCCTTGCGTTGTTAATGTTTCGTGATTTTTTTTACTTTCACTTTCTTAGTCACGTCCTATTGGCCCACGCCGCCACCTGGTCACCATATTCCTGTGACGTCAATAACTGGCACTCCAATCAGATCGGTGCCCTGTGGCATAAAAGTGGAGAGGAGACGACATTTGCAAGGCCCTATAGACGCTTTGAAGCTTTGTTCTGTGTGACAGCCTATATACTGTGTATAGTGAATCTGTGTATCCCGTGTGTTTATTAATTGTATGTAACCGGCTTGTGTGCTATCTCATCTCCATTTGTTTTACCTCTATTCTTATTTATGTTATTTACACTATAAACAATTTTTACATATATACACAACATACTCATGTATATATACACACACACACACACACACACACTATATTTATACAATTCAGAACAGAGTGTGAAATCCATAGTATTTACAAAACAATGTATTTACAATGTATAATATTTACAGGTGACAAACCTTAGCACATAAACAAGGATGAGGGTTTTTAGACTCAGTGGCTCCATGCCTTGACAAGTGGTCCACATTGGTAGTTCACAAGCAAACATGCCACTGTAAACAGTTGGTTTATGCTACCAGAAATGGACAAGGGGATGACTGTGTCAAACAACTCCTTCACTTGATGGATAAAGACGTTCAACTGTACCCTGTATGTCACTTCATGAGCTAACATTTGTTTTCCCTTGGTCAGGAAAACAGGCCGGTGGATTTTGCATGGCACTAGGCTATCAATTAAGAAGCCCTTATCCACCATGATGGCCATGTCAGGGGTAAGAAGGTTAATGATCCCTGACTGTTTGAAAAACTCCCGGTCACTAGTAGACCCTGCATAGAGTCCAGACACAAATGCTATTGCAACATGATGTGCCATTCCTATTAAAGCCTTGAAGGTGCAGTGAGATTTATAGTATGAAAAGTGAGATTTACTCACTTTGTAATAGCAAAGAGGAAGGTGTTCAATATTGAAGAGACCTGGTGCCACACTCTAATCAGCTAATTTGGACAGCTGATTTGACAGCTGTCCAAAAGACGACTATTGACATCTTGCACAAGGAGGGCAAGACACAAAAGGTAATATCTAAAGAGGCTGGCTGTTCACAGAGCTCTGTGTCCAAGCACATTAATAGAGAGGCGAAGGGAAAGAAAAGATGTGGTAGAAAAAACTGTACAAGCAATAGGGATAACTGCACCCTGGAGAGGATTGTGAAACAAAACCCATTAAAAAATGTGGGGAGATTCACAAAGAGTGGACTGCAGCTGGAGTCAGTGCTTCAAGAACCACCACGCACAGACGTATGCAAGACATGGGTTTCAGCTGTCGCATTCCTTGTGTCAAGCCACTCTTGATCAAGACACAGCGTCAGAAGCCTGTCAGTGGTCTAAAGTTATGTTCTCTGATGAAAGTAAATTTTGCATTTCCTTTGGAAATCAAGGTCCCAGAGTCTGGAGGAATAGAAAATCCACGTTACTTGAAGTCCAGTGTAAAGTTTCCACAGTCAGTGATGGTTTGGGGTGCCATGTCATCTGCTGGTCTTGGTCCACTGTGTTTTCTGAGGTCCAAGGTCAACGCAGCTGTCTACCAGGAAGTTTTAGAGCACTTCATGCTTCCTGCTGCTGACCAACTTTATGGAGATGCAGATTTCATTTTCTAACAGGACTTGGCACCTGCACACAATGCCAAAGCTACAAGTACCTGGTTTAAGGACCATAGTATCCCTGTTCTTAATTGGCCAGCAAACTCGCCTGACCTAAACCCTATAGAAAATCTATGGGGTATTGTGAAGAGGAAGATGCGATACGCCAGACCCAACAATGCAGAAGAGCTGAAGGCCACTATCAGAGCTGGACACTCATAACACCTGAGCAGTGCCACAGACTGATCGACTCCATGCCACGTCGCATTGCTGCAGTAATTTAGACAAAAGGAGCCCCAACTAAGTATTGAGTACTGTACATGCTCATACTTTTCATGTTCATACTTTTCAGTTGGCCAACATTTCTAAAAATCTTTTTTTTTGTATTGGTCTTAAGTAATATTCTAATTTTCAGAGACACTGAATTTGGGATTTTCATTAGATGTCAGTTTTAATCATCACAATTAAATGAAATAAGTTTCACTTTTTGAATGGAATTACTGAAATAAATCAACTATTTGATGATATTCTAATTATATGACCATCACCTGTATATTATATAAATACTATTAATGAATGGGCAAATATTGGCCACTTTAAAGCTTTAATTTTATTAAATTGCACAAGCACAACATTCAGCATTCAATCAAATATTCTTAAAGAATTATTAATATTAATAATGTTTTTTCAACATATCGTTATTTTGACAACAAGCAAGATGTGCATTTGTAAATTCGGTGACAAGCGTGCCGAGCATTGATTTAACTTATGATGAGATTGCTCCAGTTCATGTGCTATGGTGAACGCGGCTCACCGGCGCCCCATGTCATGATTATATTGTCTGCTATATTTGCTTCTTATTTATTAAGGCAATTGGTAATCCTAGTGCAAAAATATATCTCGGTATATCTCTGGCGCACAGAGGCTTGCTGCGGAGAGTCGGTGGGAGAGGGCTGTCAATGTTAGAAGTCTGGATGCACAGAAGAGATCGAGGAAATAACCCCGCTAGGAAACTGGGACACAGGAACTAGGTGAGAGAACACAAACAAGAGTGACGAACCGACACAAAGCATAATCAGCTCCAGCTAGATAAAGGCAACTAACAAGCAGTAGTGATTAGCTGCAGCTGAAGGCTGATTGAGTGATCAGCTGGTTACCAAAAAGGTGACCAGATACCTCAATAAGTCAGGTGCAATATTTTCGATGCGTTCAAGCTCACTGCGGGTCTCCAGCTTCTCTCGTAGCTCTGGGTATATGTCCTGCACTGACTTGAGTGAGAGGTAAACTGTGCTAAATCGTATCTCCCCCATCTGTAACGACCGTTTCACACCGCATGCGTGAGCGCGCGTGAGCGGCGCGTGAGCAGCGCGTTTTTTTTTTCGGCGTGCATGTTAATCAATGAGTGCATTCACACCGGGAGCAGGAGCAGCGCGTGAGCGTCAAACAGGAGCGGCGCGTGAGCAGCAGTGAAGCGGGGGTTTCGGCGCCAGGTCTATTTTTGCTGCGCTGCTGACGTTCAATTAAAGTGAAAGCTCACTTTTGATGGACAAAAAATATGATTTCACACAAAAAGTGCCCGAAATGCACAGAATAATGTTTAGTGAGTTTAAACAAGAACTGGAGTAGGCAAAAAAAGAAAATGCAGACTCAAAAATATTTATAGAAGATTAGGCTACCCATTTAAATTTGTTTTGCATTCAGTTTGTGTAAAAGTATGGTGTATCTATTATAAAAAACTAAAGTAAACTAGCCAGAAAATATTCTATATAAACTTTCTTTTAGTTTATGTAATACACAGACAGCTACATATACACTGGCACAACCCAAATCAAACAAGAGTGTGCGTTTTATTTGCTTGTTTTTATCGCGGACTTTGCAGTCTTTGTAAACATATCGAAAGTATGACTGAAACGACAAGATTGGGGCTGTTTTCTGTGTTGTTTTGTTGTTTACCATGAATGTTGTACACCTCCCCATAACAAACTTTCAAGACTATCAATTTTATAAATGACCAACTTCTAAAAACAAATGTATAGTTGTCTTTGTAAAGAATTGCTCGCTTGTATTTGTAGCTTTGGAGCCGCTGCTGTGACACTGTACAAACGCTTCCAGTGTGAATACTCTTGCGCGTCTGCAGCTGCAGTGACGGTGTAGTTACGCTGACGCGCTGCTCAAGCGCCGCTCACGCTTGCGGTGTGAAACGGCCGTAACACTGTCTTCGATAATTGACTAACCAGGCCAGATTGTTTCAGATATCTCACGAGTCCTTTAGCAGCAGATATGGTCTCTCCTATATCCGGCGCATTGTCGGCCAGTGTATCGGCATGCAGACCGTGACGAAAGACAGTATTAATTAGGTGATCGAGACAAGAAAGCCTCCTATATGGTTCCAGGGCTTTGATTATATTGCTGCCTTCAATTGTTACCCACACTAGCAGCTGAGGGAGCTAGGGTCGAGGCCAAATTTGTTGACCAGCAGGCACACTATCTCGCGTCTGATATTTTTCTCCGTTTTAGCATCCTCCACGGGAAAAACTGCTGTGGTGAGTTTTATCAACTAATGTATAGGTCGTGATATAATGACACGTTATTGCGATGTAACTTAGCTTTTTGTAGTCATCAGTCCACATATCCGTACTCATCCCTACGTCTCCATTCTTCAGAGCATCTTTGAGCGTCTGTGCTAGAACTTCCCTCCTCTGCCATTTCTAGGCAAGCCATGGAAATGGTGCTATGGTGAGGCAGGATGGATTGGGCCAATACACGACCATATGTAAAACCAACATTGATCAATTCTTAAACTAGCACCTAGAAGCCCTGGCCACTTACAACGTAAAATGGCCTTATGTCCCTGCAGCAAAACTCAATGCATTTTCTGTCAGGGCTTGTCTCACCCTCAGTGGTATGCTTGGAGAAGTAACAAAAGAGGACATTGAAGGCTGACTATCATCCTTTCTGTCATGGCAAGCCTGCTTCATGTGTCTGTTCATCGTCAAAGTCCCCGTTTTTTTGCAGTCATAGGCGAGCAGCGCGACTTTTTCCAAACTTGCTCAAAGTTAATTCTCCTGTTATAATTTTTTTCTTTACTTCTTTAAGCTCCATGTTGCACTTAAGCTACACAATACAGCACAGCGTGCGAGTGGAGGAGACACTGCGCATAACACGTGATGTGCTTGATCAAGGGCCCGACGCGGTCCGGCCCGAGGATAGTGGCGGGAAATATCGACCCAATATCTACTGCAGTCACACCGCTCAGATTGAAGCATATGAGACCTCTTCGGCACTGGCTACATGGCCGAGTCCTGAGATGGGCGTGGCGCCATGGCACAGGTTCCGCTACTGTGGAAAACAACATGTCTGGTACCAGTACCTAAAACAGGGCACTTGAAGGAGATTAATGATTTTAGACAAATTGCACTCACTTTGCACATTATGAAAACCATGGAGGAGCTACTTTTGCGCCTCTTAATAGCAGCGACTGCACTAGCACAGGATTCCCTTCAGTTTGCTTTTCAGGAACTTATTGGAGTGGATGATGTGGTCCTGTACATGCTGCATCGGGTCTATTCCTATATGGATGAGCCTGGTTGTTACATGAGGATGCTGTTTTTTTTTACTTTTTTAATGCATTTAATACCATCAGGCCACCCATCTTGACAGATAAACTCGAGTGCATGGGGGTAGATCCTTCCTTTAATACCTGGATAACTGACTATCTGACAGGATAGCCACAGTTTGTCAGGCTGGGGAACTGTGTCTCTGATAAAGTGTTGAGCAGCGTAGGGGCACCACAGGGGACTGCCTTATCTCCATTCTTGTTCACTCTGTTTACATCGGACTTTAAATACAACTCTAAATCCTGCCATTTATAGAAATATTCAGATGATACAGCTATTGTTACATGTATCAGGGATGGACAGGAATAGGAGTACAGGGACCTTGTGAGGTTCCTTCAGTGACTGGAGTAATAAGAATTGCCTCCTTCTGAGCACAATAAAGACCAAGTAGGTGGTGGTGGATTTTGGTAGATCCAGGACACATTTGCAGTTTGTATAAGTGGGGAGCCTATTGAGGTGGTGCAGTCCTATAAGTGTCTTTGTGTGTACCTGGATAATAAGCTGGACGGGTCCCTATACATGGAAGGCCTATACAAAAAAAGGGCCGAGCTGCCTCTTTTGCTTCAGGAGGCTCAGGTCCATTGATGTCTGCAGTGCAATATTGTGCATGTTCTATCAGTCAGCTGTGGCCAATGTCCTCTTCTATGCTGCAATTTGTTGGGGATGCAATATGACGGACAGGAAGAACAGGTGGTTGGACAAGCTGGTGGGAAAAGACAGCTTTGTGCTTGGCAAGACTGGATTGTGTGGGACTGGTAGTTGAGAGATGCATGAGGATAAAATTGCAGGCAATACTGGACAATGCCAATCATCCTCTTTATAACATTGTGATCAACCAGAGGAGCAGTTGTAGTAGATGAATCATTCACTGTTTTGCAGAACCGAGAGGTTTAGAAGATCTTTCATTCCTACAGCCATTAGGCTGTTTAACAGTTCTTGATCTCTCACACAACTCTCTTATCATTACAACTTTACAAAATACTGGACATGCTGAAGCAATATTCTGGTCTGTTTTTTTTATTTTTTTTATTGAGCAATTCATTTTTATTGTTGTCTTTTATGGACCATGCACAGTATTTTAGTCTGTATAATAATTTGAGTTAATTATTCTTAGGACTATGTGCCTTTAAAACATGTATTTTCCTTACTGTATAGCTTTCTAATTTGATTGTTGTGGCTGATTTATTTATTATTAGAGTTGGGTGTTTGTGTGATCTGTTTGTAATTGTTATGTGTTGTGTGAGCTACTGGGTGCATGCATTTCCCTAAAGGGACTAATACAGTATTCATCAATCAATCAATCAAGACAGTGCTCCTGACTGCGCTCACATCTATTAAGAGGGTGGGGTACCTGCAGGCATTTTCAGTCAGTGAAACAAGCATGGAATTTGGACCAGCTGACTCTCACGTAGTCCTGAGACCCTGCCCCAGATATGTGACTAAAGTTCCCACCACTCCTTTCCGGTCCCAGGTGGTGAACTTGCAAGCGAAGACCCTTGCCCGGATATATGACTAAAGTTCCCACTACTCCTTTCCGGGACCAGGTGGTGAACTTTAGAAGCTCAGAGCAGCTCTTTGTCTGCTTTAGAGGTCAGCAGAAGGGACAAGCTGTCTCCAAACAGAGGTTGACCCACTGGATAGTGGATGTCATTGTCTTTGCGTACCAGTCTTTGAATGAGCCCTTGGGGTGAGAGCTCACTTAACTCAGAGTGTTACCTCCTTCTGGGTGTAACACCTTCGCGAGAATCAAAAATCTCCAGGTTAAGCTGGTTTCTTCCCGCATGTACTGTGCTAGATGCCCCATATGTTATGATTCCCTCCTGGTAATCCCATTTGTGTTTTTTTTCCACAGTACGGTTTCCCTGTCTGTAAATCTGTGTCTTTCCCCCGGGCAGATTCCACTCTGCCCTGTTGCTGCATTGGTAATGGTTCCATCCCTGTCTAGGCAGGAACTACCACATAGATCTTTCATATCTAGCACTGCCCCACACGTCAATGCATCTGTGTATTTCCACATGTTACCTCCCTATGGGCAGAATGTGGTCTCCATAGCATTCCTTTCCATCTTGACTCGGCACGCTTCCCCAGTGTTATCCAACCAGTTGTGGCTGTACAGTGTAAAACCGAAAGGAACAGCAGCTATCGACCTTCCCCTTGGTAAGTTCTGTCCTTCCGTCTCACCAGGTATGGAGGTCTATTCGACTTACATGGAGAAGGCTGGGTGAATGGCTGGGAATATCTTGGCTCCTCAAAAAAACCTGAATAAAACCTGAAGGAGTGAGTTGCAAGCGAGTTTATATACCCGTGGGTCGGGGGAGTGGCTTGCCATGCCAATCTCACTCACCAATGTCCATTGGTTTGTTTTGTTACCACTTAAAGGAGATTGAGCTTCCAAGAGATATCCCAAAAAGTCAGTCTGTCGATGTAACGTCTCTGTTCCCTCATTCAGGGAATGAGGGTTACAACAGTAATCAAGACATTTTCGCTGTATCCAATGGATAATACCTGCCATGCATTTTCTCTTAACCCTCTGAGCCCGACGGCATCGTCGACGACGCCACACATCACCTCCGAGAAATTTTGAATTTCGATAAAACAGATTTATCGATTTTCTTACCGTTTTTTCCAGCAGAAAGCTAACGAGCTAGCCATCACGGGGGTGTCTTTGGTGTCTTTCTAGCCTTTACAGAACGTTTTCTATCCAGCCTGGAACTTGTGCATCCTTTCAGAGTTTTTCAGCAATAAATCCAAACGTTTATATCCAACTTTGATACACTTCCATAAGTCCATAATCTATAAATATTCCGTCATATTTCCCGCTAGCTCGATGCTAGCTGCCATTGTGGATATCACGTGATGGTTTTTGACCAATTACAGGCTGATCCGTCGTAAACATTGGGTGTGTCATTGGGTCATTACGCACTATCCAAGGGAGGGAGGGAGAGAGAGAGACGCATGGAGACGCAGGTTTCACAGAGGAACACAGAGAAATAGATGTAAATTGAGCGCTGTCCTTTTTTGCCATGCAGGATGATGGATTTTGAGGAGAACATAGCTTTTTGACAGATGAGGAACTAGATTACCAGGATAGACCCAGCTGAAGTGCCATTTATTTATTTACTGTAAAAAAGTATTATAGTAGTATAAATGTAGTATAAAAGTATAAAAAGAATATAATAAATAAAAGAATAAATAAAATAGAAATGCAAAGCCTGTGATGTGGCCCTCTTTGTGATTGCTGATAGGAACAGTTTTGAGGCTTGGCACCAGTGAATTTCATGAAAACGCCTGGACTTCTTTTGGAAAAATTTAAATAGTTTTGGTTCTGTACAAGTTATAATGTTTATTCCTGTGCTCCAGGACTCCAAAGACATGAACAAACTGTTTTCCAGAGGAAATTTGCTTAGCTTTTATTTATTTGTGTGTGATTTCAATAAATATTTGAGTGATTCAATTTCCGATTTATTTTTTCATTTGTTTTTATGGTCCCATAACTTATTTTACATTCAGGTGACATCAATGTAACACAAATATGCTGAAAGTTCAATTTGTCCTGAAAAAAAAGAGGTGTGTCAATTGTCTGTGCACAAAAGGGTTGATGTTTTACAAGCTTTTTTAGTTAATAACATAATAACAATTATTGTAAAAATACCCTTAGGTCTCTGAGGGTTAAAGGGGTCATATAATGGTACATGCACTTTTACAAGTTGATTGTACTGAAATGTGTGTTGGCCGTGCCTGTACACAACCATCATATAATGATAAAAATCCATCCAGTGTTTTTGTTTTAATCAGCTTATATGTTTTCCCCTGCCTCAAATTGAGCCGTTCGATTTTGTGACGTCACTTAATCGGACGCCCCTCCCACGATTGATAATTGGGTTAACAGCGTTAATTAATAACAGCGTTAATAACAGCGTTTCAACACAGACCCGCCCTGAGCGAGCTGTCATCATAGTCCGCTATTGTTGAAACGCTGAAGCAGAATGGCGTCTAAGTGATTGTGGTGTTCTGTTCTTGAGTGTAATAACGAACACATCAGTCATTTTGATGTTCCTAAATCCGAACCGCTGAAGACGCAGTGGCTGAGTTTTGTTTTCGAAGGGAATATTCCCCACGATCAATGTCAACGCTTTCATGTTTGCGCAAATCATTTCTCACCAGACTGCTTTATAAACGAGGAGGGTCAGTATAAAGCTGGTTTTGCTAAGAAGCTGCTCCTGAAAACAGAATCTGTACCAACTATTCATGTTCCTGCTGCACCAACAGGTTTAAAAGGTTAAAAAGGTTTTATTAACCTTTATATTAATCTTTGCAAATCGCGAAAAAAAGTTGTTCATGACCATTAACTGTAAACATCAATCTGTCAACGAACTAACCTATACATCAGTAAAAACATTGCGTCCGTATCTCACTACTCTAACGTTACCCTGCCAGTACATACAAAAATACATCAAAGTGACTTTACGTTAACCAACCATTCAGAAACGTCCTGCTCGAGCCATAATTGTCGAATTTTTTTGTGGCCGTCATCTTGTTCCGGGTCCGACTCCGGTTCAAACTGATACGGTTGCACAGATGTGTCCTAAGAGACTCCTGCTGCCATTCTTGTTCCAAAATAGCTATACCCTCAACCGTTGTCAAGGCAACACTCCACATGTGTTGTGTCAAAACTACGGATCTATATAATGATTATATACAGATCAGTGGTCAAAACGCCCCAAAGAACAGAGGGGCCGGGTGAGCAAAGCTCATTATCATTTAAAGGCATATGCACTTAAACGTCATTATGGGTGTGTGTAATTTACGTTGCATAACAAAACGTCAAAGTATTAGTCAAGTTGTGTTTACCACAGGCTTTATTCTACACATAAATAAAAAAAAAAACACCATTATAAAACCCCATAGGAAAATCTCGAAGGAACCGTCCCATTTAACAATACTCAGTTCGACTTCACAGGCTTCAAAGGATGCAGCCTCTGAATTGGGACACAGTTTGACTAGGGATGAAGCTAAACTCTGCATGACAGACAAGTCAAGTCAAGTCATCTTCATTTCTATAGCGCTTTTAACAATGTAGATTGTTCCAAAGCTGCTTTACAGTGATAATAGGAAATCAAAGTATCAGAGATTGTCAGAGGTGGGACCAAGTCATTGTTTTGCAAGTCACAAGTAAGTCCCAAGTCTTTGCATTCAAGTCCCAAGTCAAAACAGACAAGTCCCAAGTCAAGTCCCGAGTCAAGACAGGCAAGTGCAAGTCAAGTTGCAAGTCCTCGAGTTTAAGCTTCAAGTCTTAAACAAGTCAATTATAATTAATATATATATAAAAAATCATCATTTTTTTACTTGTTTTTTATAATATTTTTTCTTTTCTTTTTTGGTGTTTTGAGATAATTTTATGATTTCTAATTAATATTTATGCAATAATTATGACCCATTTTTTCCCATTGATTATAATAGAATTTTTTTTATATATATGTATTCTTTTTTTTTTTAAGCTGTATTTAATTTTAGAGTCAAGCCTAGGCCTCATGAAAACAATTTTTTAAATGAGATGGGTGACATCTGGTGGATACACTGAGCATTTTTATCACGCAATAGCACATTTTTTCCACTAGTGGATTTACAGCTTTCTGTAGAAAGGCTTGCGAATTCTAGTGCTTTTTGCACATATTTGACAATTTTTTTTCAGGTTGTTGATTTTTAAATATAATATCAGATTCTGTTTTTTTTTTTTGTTTGTTTTAATGGTAATTTGAAGTGCCAGTTTTACTTCATAATACAGATTATTATAAATATATAATACTGTGTGTGTGTGTGTGTGTGTGTGTGTGTGTGTGTGTGTGTGTGTGTGTGTGTGTGTGTGTGTGTGTGTGTGTGTGTGTGTGTGTGTGTGTGTGTGTGTGTGTGTGTGTGTGTGTGTGTGGATGTGTCTGTTTTGCACTCTTGATGAACATCCATCCATCCAACATGTCTCAAAATTATATTTGAAAGGTTTTATTTATTTCCGCTTATTTCCGTGTTTTTTTTTTTTCTCAAATTATAAATGGTTCGCTAGTACTTGTGTATTTAAATGCCTGAAAAAGAAAAGAAAAAAAACATTATTTGGTTGAAAACTACGGAGCCCCCTAGTCCCACTTTGTGGAATTTCTTTTTATAACTATCTTGTGGCCTCAAGATAGTAACTCGTGGCCTCGAGATAGTAACTTGTGGCCTCGAGATAATTAACTCGTGGCCTCAAGATAGTAACTCGTGGCCTCAAGATAGTAACTCGTGGCCTCAAGATAATTAACTCGTGGCCTCACGATAGTAACGTGTGGCTACATGGGCGCAGAGATATCGCGCAAGTGACGCAACACCTGAAATAAAGCTTGCTACAAAGAACCGCAAAAGTAATGATTATGCATGAAACATTTGAATTGTTTATTAATAAACAAGTGTTTTCTATGTCAGTGGCTGCAAAGATAAAGTTGAAGATGCAGACTGACCATCTTCACAGTATTAACGCTCACCAGAGAAATGCACACCTCATATGAAAGCCTACATAAGCAGAGAGTAGCCAATTCCTTTTAGTTTTTAATTGTTTTGTTTAAAAGTAGACATTTCGATCTTTCTATAGATATAGCCTACTTCTCAGGTATGTGAGGCAAGCTTATCCGCTGAGTTTTGGTTCATTTATGAGACGTGCTCCAGTTCATGCACAGGTGCCTCCGTGTTCTGATTATATTGTCTACTATATTTGCTTCTTATTTATTAATCCAGGCAAATTTGTTGATGAAACATTGATTAAAATGAAGATACAATTTATACGAAATTGTCAAGCAAAAAAAATAAGGGAACCGCATGAGATGAGTAGCCTAAAATAGGATCATAAGATGACCAATATATCGGAAAACATTTGGAATAGGTCAGACATGATTTTAAACACTTAAGTTTTGTATTTTAGAAAGCATTTCTTTAAAGTGAATTTGGTTTTGTATAAATTGTATCTTCATTTTAATCAATGTTTCATCAAAAAAATTTGCCTGGATTAATAAATAAGAAGCAAATATAGTAGACAATATAATCAGGACATGGAGGGGTCGGTAACTGGAGCGCGTCTCATAAATGAAACAAAACTCAGACAGACCTGAGAAGTATATCTATAGAAAGATCGAAATGTCTACTTTTAAACAAAACAATTAAAAACTAAAAGAAATTGGCTACTCTCTGATTATGTAGGCTAACTCATATGAGGTGTGCATTTCTCTCTATAGGCGCGTTAATACTGCGAAGATGGCGAGTCTGCATCATCAAAATTATCTTTGCAGGCACTGACATAGAAAACACTATAGTTTATTAATAAACAATTCAAATGTTGCATGCATAATCATTACTTTTGCCGGTTCTTTGTGGCAAGCTTTATTTCAGGTGTTGCGTCACTCTAGTGATATCTCTGCACCCAAGTAGCCACGAGTTACTATCTTGAGGCCATATGAGTTAATTATCTTGAGGCCACGAGTTAATTAACTTGAGGCCACGAGTTAATTATCTTAAGGCCACGAGATAGTTATTAAAAAAAATTCCCACAAAGTGGGACTAGGGGGGCTCCGTAGAAAACGGTCTGAACGTGTGATAAATGACAACTGAGAAGCCCTGCTGAACGCACTCTATCACGCGCTCTCTGGCTCAGTGCCAAACGTGCGAATGCAGTGCGAATGCATGCGAATGCAGCGCTAATCAGCGCTGTGATCATGCATCAATTGATACAGTGCTATACTACAGTGAT
Organism: Chrosomus eos; assembly: GCA_036326025.1. Taxonomy (NCBI): domain Eukaryota; kingdom Metazoa; phylum Chordata; class Actinopteri; order Cypriniformes; family Leuciscidae; genus Chrosomus; species Chrosomus eos. The sequence goes on along the minus strand of CM070823.1, from coordinate 36,281,234 downwards.
TATTACAACTCTGATCTGTGGTTTTAGAAGGTAGGTCAAGTCCGAGTCAAGTCACGAGTCATTGTTGTCAAAGTCTAAATCGAGTCATCAAATTTGGGATTAGAGTCCAAGTCATGCGACTCGAGTCCACAACCCTGGAGATTGTTTTGGCTTTTATCCAGCTAAAGTTAGTTTTAATTTATTCACTTCCATTGCAACGATCATTAGTTATTAACTTAGGGCCGCTAACACTACACCGTTTTAACAGAAAACTCTTAAGTTCTCTCTACGCAAACTTCAAAAACGCAAACCCCCGAGAACGCCGACGGCGTGTACATGCGTATTAAGAGTTCATTCTATAGGTATGCGCGTTTGAATATAAGTGCGCATGCATGTAGTCCTTCCCTATAAAACCAACCCTCAACAAACTACTTGTCTGGCCTTAAAATTTATAATACAGAATTTCATCGCTTCGACGTAGCCACATGAACTGGAATCATACCAACAACGATCATCTGTACAGAGGTAAAGGGAAGGAGGCCTTCACAGGGTCCAGACATAGGTCCTTCATCAGATCTGGATACGGTCTGGATCCGGTGGACTGCGGTAAACCTCGGGATAAACAGAGAGACTAATATTAGTGTAGATGCCATTCTTCTTATGATGTAACAAGTACATCAGGATTTATGGGAAGTGTTCCCGGTTCGGCTGATCTAAACTATGCAGCCTAACATTGAATTATAGAAGTCTATAGTGTGTTATGTGTGTGCAGGGTCAAAGAGATATGTTTTTAGTCTAGATTTGAACTGACAGAGTGTGTCTGCTTCCCAGACAATGTCAGGAAGACTGGTCCAAAGTTTTGGTGCTAAATAAGGAAAAGGATCTACCGTCAGCAGTTGATTTTGATATTCTAGGTATTATCAACTGGCCGGAATTTTGAGATCGCAATAGACGTGAAGGATACGCATTAATGCGTTAAGAGCTCGCTCAAGTACTGTAAGCAAGCTTTGTAAGTAATTAGCAATATTTTAAAATGTATATGATGTTTAATAGGGAGCCAATGCAACGTTAACAGAACCGGGCTAATATGGCCATACTTCCTGGTTCTAGTAAGAACTCTAGCGGCTGCATTTTGAACTAGCTGTTTGTTTATTAAGCGTGCAGTACAATAATCTATCGATGTCATGAACGAGCCCATGAACGCATTAACCAATTGTTCCGCATTCGTCAATGAGAGCATATGACTGTCAGGGTTTGTGCAGGTGACCGAAGACGAGGACACAGAAGCTTCAATATAAGAGTTTTAATAACAAAATGAAACTTTCCAAAATGAAACAAGAACAAAACTCCAGGACTTCAAGGTTTACACACAACCATACATAGACGACGATCGACAAACACTCAGGGAAAACACAGGGCTTAAATACACATGGAATGATTGAATAATTAACTGAACACAGGTGATAAAACTGAACACAAACGAGGAGCGGGAAAACTTAACAGGACTAAACCAAAAACCACAAAGACAGGGGGAAACAAGATCTCAAAACAGAACTTAAACACATTGACTCGTTACAATGACGTAATTTAGATATATTTTTAAAATGGAAAAATGCAGTTTTACAGATACTAGACACATGACTTTCAAATGAAAGATTGGTATCAAAGAGCACACCCAGGTTCCTAACCGACGGCGAAGACAGTATCTTGGACCAGAGTTGCCTATCCTTGAACTAGAGGGTAAAAAACAAGGTAGAAAATGGCAATTTACTTCTAAATTATGCCTGTATTCGATGTAAAAACAACAACAACAAAAATAACAACATTAAAAGTGAAAAAAATCTATTAATGACCTTACAGTACCCTATGTAAATGTCAGGAAAAGGGGTTAGACAAAAGTTTTAGAGAAACGTTGTCAACATGATCTGGTAGTCACGTTGAGTAAGAAGGAAAAAGTGTGAAGGTTCACTGAGTTCATAGTTACCTGGGGGCAATATTAATCATATTCCATTCTCATGGCTGGAATAATAGAGCTTGACACTCTGCTCGTATACTGTAACCCATGACTAAACAACACCTCACCCTTTTCAAGCTCTGTTAGCTGGACTCTGAAGCAGAACCTAAAACATTTTTGTCTGTTTCATATTTCTCCACCAGTGATATTGTGGACAGGATTACAGCTGACGTCGTTCATGTCATTTGAGTATGTTTTGAGTGTTGACTCTGCCTGTGAGGTCATGATTACAACGGGCGGAAAAAGTGCCTCGACTCACACCTCTGCTGTCTCTTCTCCAGAAAGAAAGAAAAAAAAGTAAAAACACATTGCACAGAACTTATTTTCACTCTACAAAACACCTCCCAACACCACATGAAAATTGTTGGGATGTGAAAAGAGTATTTTATGACAAAAAAGTGAACATGGATTAATAGATTGTTTAAATAAAGAAATGCAGTCTTTTGATAATTTGTCTTTTTATTGTGTTATGCATCGAAACCTGTATCTCTTCAGAATCAATCATCAATATCTGCTAAATTATTCAGTTCACCCAAAAAATGCTCTTTTTGCATGCTTGTTCTTACCTTTTTATTTCTAATTTCTTTCTTTATTATTTATTTTACTAAACAGAAAGAACAGAACAGAAGAAACAGAAAAGAAAAAAAGTTATATAGGCTAGATGTCATTGGAACAACATGAATCAATACAGATTATTTTTCTGTGAGAGATTCCTTTAATGAATATCTAATCCAAAAGTTAATATTCTCATTCAACACAGGTGAGTCACATATTACAACACAGAGGCATTCAATAACTTCCAAAACACCCTAGTTTCTGACTTAACAGCAATAAATGTCTATCATTCCAGGAAGCTGATTTGTAAGAAGAGATCTTTCAAAATGCATTTAACAAGGCAACACAAATTTCTTCATTACAAACATGATTCTATTGTTTATTAATTAGCAAATCACAATAAAGCAATCTTTAGGTAAGCATCAGGGATTTGTAGATCTTGATTGTCTGTTATAACATGGCTTTTCCACTATTCAAATCAATGTTATTTATATGGTGCTTTACACCATACAGGTTGATTCAAAGCAGCTTTACAGTGATAAACACGAAAATAGTTATCAATGATGAAATCAGATATAGTGTCATTATTCAGCTAAAGTCACTTCAGAGTCTATGGCCACTAGAGGGCATATGTTGGTCAGGTCAGATGTTCACAGAACACAGAGAGGACAGATTTGACAGGACTGAAAGCTTAGACATAACTTTAACAGGCTCTAATGTTCAGCGGTCCTCTAATATAGAGGACTAATATAGTCCCCTAATATATATATATATAATATATATATATATATATATATATATATATATATATATATATATATATATATATATATATATATATATATATAATATATATATATATATATATATATATATATATATATATTAGTTAAGTTACTGAGACAAAACATTTGCTTTTCTTTAAATACTCTCCTGAGCAACATGAATGAAGTGAGATTATTGTGTTTGCCACCATCCAGTTTGCTGCTGCTGCTCATTGCCACCAGATGGAGACATGTGAAACAGAAATTGCAATCCGGTTTCAGTCCTGTACATATAAAGAGCGCATGAAAAAAAAAGAATGAAGATAGCCTATTATTCAAATAAAAACACACGTAAATTGCATAAATGTTTGAACTTAATCAAATGTGAAGATGGCATAATTATAGTGTTTTTATCAATATATTGTGAACACGAAATAATGAATTAATTTGAAATTTAAAGTCTCATGACTGTATATATCAAAGGCAGGTCGACACAGCCCTGCAATCACCTTTCATATCATGACAATGATATAAGTTTATGACCTTTGAGGAAATGTGGGCCGGTCATTTGTTATGTCGTTATTGTAGTTTCCTATTATGTTACAGGAGAAATGTGCAGTTTTATGTAACAGCTGATCTATAGTTATTTAACAGTTAATAGCCGAAAAGAATTCTCTGATTAGATCTGCAAGTTAGTTATTATATTTTAAGACTATATAATGAGGGAGAACGAAATAGCCTATTCATTCATTCATTCATTCATTCATTCATTCACACATTTGCTGTACTCTACTTGATTTGAGCTTATCCTTCAGATCTATAGATAAAGGACCTATTCCACCACAAACCGCATGTGATCCGGTGTGTATCAATGAATATGAATACACAGGATGAATACACTTCCAGTCGTAAAGACAACACGTGAAATAAATACTGCAACCTCTTAAAAGAAAGTTTCCGATTTGAGAAATGCGACATTGAAAAAAAATGCCCTATATAAAAAGGCTATAATAGGCATGCCTGTATAATTATTTCCCCTTCATTCAGTAGGCTACGATTATCAATTGTTAAAAAAAAAATCTAATTCCATGATTTAGTATAAGGCAAACGTACAGTTTTTAGTTTTATCCCGAGTAGCCTATTATTTTCCATTTTTGAAATGTTTTAATTGGATTTGATATTCGAAATGGAAACGAAACACCTGATATAGCCTATTTACGGTTTATCTTCAGCTGGGCATTTGATTTATGTATATGTAGCATTTATAGATTGCCTACATTACACAATTAAAAACTAATTTATTTGATTTATTTTTTAAATAAGAAAATAGATTAAATCGAATAATTTGAGCAGAGCGAAACATATAGGCTACTACTGCAAGAAAAACGAACACTAGGCAAGCGAGCAATTCACACATTTCATTTTTGCATATGAGGGGCTTTAAATCGGGGGTGAAATCCGGACAGGTTGTTATAGCTACCCAATCCGCAGGGGTCCCCCCACCCACCCGTAGACAACCTTATATATATAACACAGAAAGCCTTGCATGTCCCAATAACTATTAAAACAGTGAGTGTCCTGAGCATTGCGGTTCAGGCTGACTGAGTGACTCTATCATCAGAATTTCGCCCGTGGCAAAAGCCTGTGATTGGGTCCGAATGAAAAGCTGTTCTCAACTTTAATATGTGCCTCATGAACGCGCACAGAAGAAGGCTGTAGGATTATCGGAGAAATATCGCTCATAATCATCCCGTGTTCTCTTTTGACACACGCGGGCGAGTGTGTATGCGTGTGTGTGGTGTGTGTGTGTGTGTGTGTGTGTGTGTGTGTGCGTGCGTGCGTGCGTGCGTGTGTGTGTGTGTGTGTGTGTGTGTGTGTGTGTGTGTGTGTTGTGTGTGTGGTGTGTGTGTGCGTGCGTGCGTGCGTGCGTGCGTGCGTGTCTGTTTAAGCCTAACTTTTTAAAGGATGATATATCTTGGATATTTCCTGTTTCTTTTTTGTGGGCTCACGCGTGTCATGTCAAGCTACCCGATATGGTGGTAAGTTTTATTACCTTTTTAACCTTTCTATGTGAAATACAAGTTTGCTAGTCTAGAAAGGGTAAATGACAAGCTTTCAACTTGACAATGATTTGGGGATTGAAAATGTCCATGACGTCAGCTGAACTGGTGATGATATGATGATAGATTACGCGATCTATCTAATCTATCTATCTATCTAATCTATCTATCTATCTATCTATCTATCTATCTATCTATCTATCTATCTATCTATCTATCTATCTGTCTGTCTGTCTGTCTGTCTGTCTATCTTCTGTCTGTCTGTCGTGCACCTGTTAATAGTTTTGGAGTACATTGACCTATTAGATGTGTTACAACTCATGTTTAATTTGTTCGTTAAAATGTGCCATTGATTTATTAAAAGAGTAGGCTAATTAGTTTTCGACTATTAAAAAGTGTAAAAAAAAAATAAATTTAAAATTGTTCTCAGTGATTCAGATGTCGTCTTTTTGTCAGTAATATAGGCTATTGTATGACAGGCTGGAACTTCTCCAATAGAGGACTTAAAAGCGCGTTGTCTTTAAATAAAACCCAAGCGAGGAACTCATAGTTGTACTATGTGTAGTTGTAAAAGATCAATGCTGTTAGTGTTGCTGTTCAATTTGTTTCGTTAATCAGAGATAAACTTAATCTGAATTTAAATTAGGCCTATAACATTTTTTAACATTGGATTTTAGTTGTTGTATTTTTATTAACATTATTTAATTGGCTATTGAACGCTTTCCTGTAGTTTAAATAAAACACCTAGTAATAATAAAATAAATAGGCAATGGTAACTGAGGAGGTTTGAAAATGATTTATTGTTAATAATATGCATAATTGCATAATCATTTGAGACTTGCCTTGAAAATATAACTAAATGCTTGTACAAAAATTTCACACAAGTCATAACTTCATACCTGACAGAAACAGTCAAGGTGTTCTCTTGAACAGATTTACTCGTACGCCTAAAAGATCATTGTTTCAGGGAGGCAAGACAATAAAGCAGAGTTTTCTCAGTGGTTGTAAAAGCTGTAATTGAGTAGGTCATTAGTCACAGTCCAGGCCACTCTTTTTTGTTAATTGTTGTCTGTCTGACCCTCTTGAGATTTTAAAAGCCGTGCTTTCCTTCTCATTCACAATGCCAATTCAGATAACAGCATCCAGAAACTTCTGTTGCTTATAATGAGTAGCCAACCCTTGTGAAAAAGAAATACACTTCATTGTATTGAAAGTGCACTTGTCTTGTACTTCAAAACTTGAAAGTAGCCTATATATTTCTTTAAACTGCACTTGCACATAATATAATATTAATGAAATAAGGTTACCTAGATGAACTTAAAGAGAGTTTCTTAACAAAATTCACTTCTAAAAAGTGCACTTTGTATGAAAGTCAAATGAAAAGTTTCACTTTAAAGAACTCGTTGTTTTAATAATCTCTGCTTTAAAGAAGTACACTTATTTCACTGTGTTTACTAACATGCTAAAGCACATGTAAAGCACTTTCTTATATCTAATGTTAACTGTTGTGTAGTTATCAAATAACTTTAGTTATTGGAGATTACATTTTAAGTTATACAAGTTTTAACAGAAATGACAATAAAAAAGCAGAAATGCTTGTCCATTCAACTCTTTTACACTTTAACCATATTTCAAAGACAATAGAAGTAATTATGAAATTACATATAAAGGATTAATAATAATAATAATAATAATGAACTTTATTTTATAAAGCTCCTTTAAAAGCAACTTCTCAGAGCGCTGTACACACTTAAGCAATGCAATTGAGTGTACTTAAGTCCTATATTCAAGTGGATAAAAACACTCTTTTTATTTTTTAATTGCATTCAATATAAATTTTAATTGTAAAAAATTTTCATTGATTGTAAATAACATAAAATTAGGTCGCCAAAAACAGTACATTTAGCATTGAAACTTATTATTTCCATAATAAGAATGTTTGAAAAATATGCTAAAGTGCACTTCTTTTTTACAAGGGAACTCAGGGGTCTGCAATACAAGTGCTACACTTACTATCACATATATATATATATATATTTTATATATATATATATATACTGTCAAGCTGTACAGAATGTGAATTGCCTCTGGTGTCACATGTTTGTTTGTTTTTTCAGCCTCAACACCAGCTTATTGGTAAAATGTGAGAATTTAGAAGTAGGTCTATCAGAAAAGTGTCTAGTTTGACCTAGATCATTCTATGCTGTTTTTGCTGCCTCATTTTTATTTTAAATTTGCTTCTGGTTGAATGTGAACCCATTTCTCTTGGTTAAAACAATCAGCTTCGGACATAAATAATAAAAAAAATAAAAAATAATATAAATAAGGTATGAATAAAGTCATTGAAGTTCGTTGGATTTTATGTAGATGGATTGTTCTTTAAGAATCAAGTGCAATAAGTCACAGTTTCGGTTTCCCGTAACAGAAGGGACATGCGTGAAAAGTTACATACTGAAATCACTGGGCAATGTACCTCAGCAGGGTGGCCTGCGGTTCTCCAGCTGAGAGAGTTATGTATATGAGATATGATAACCTGCCGCAGGACTGCCCATGTCCATGCAGGGGAGACCTTAAAAGTATTGGTATACAAAAGCGTATCTATACTAATAACCAGCTAATACTTATATATATATATATATATAATCTATTCTTATCTATACCACTAATAACATCTAACCCATAACCTAATGTTACATTTTTGCTTCGGCCACTATGAAAAAGGTTTTTGACGTGGATCAGGTACAGAGACCAGGTTCATGGCTTCCTTCTTCTCCTTATGAGATGGTGTTGCCTGACTGCACCCTAAACACCACCCCCCGCACTCCACCTTAAAAGATAAATACCTGGAGGTGAAAGCTTGCCGCACATTCCTTCTCCCAAACACTTCTCTCTTGATGTCAAAGTCGGCTCTGTGGCCCCGGGGCCTACAAGTAAAGTGGTAATTCAGAGGTGCACTTGCTTGGGCTTGCTGAAATATGCATTAAAACCTAGACTGGATACACTTCAGATGAAAAGTGAGCAAATATATCTAAGACTCCAGAGCAAATGGAAATGTTCATTTCTGTTTTTTTGTCTTTTAATTACCTGGCTTTGAGAGATTTGGGGATGTGAAGACAATACTGTTCTTCCGAGGTGGAGGCAATGTCAGATTGGTCATACTTTCGTTTGGGATATCACAAAAAAAATATGACAACTTTGCACAAGCACATAGTTTAAAGAATGCTATGAGTTCCACACACCTGATGCAAATTAGGACAACCTAAGAAATGCTTGTGTTGCATTTGATTGATAATATCTACAGATCATTGTTTAAGAAATACAAGCAATCCAATCTCAGTGCAGCGATACATTGACAATGAATCCGGTTTGCCCAGTGTGCTAAGATATTCCGATCTGTGTTGTGTTGGTTTGAGTTCTTCGTTCTTACTAAATGATGATCTCAATATCATGAGCTACAACAGATGACCTAGGCAAACACACGCCCAAGACAGCTGAGCATGAGGACATGTCATTGAAACACCTGTTCACCTCACTCAGCATTGGTGACGTCTCAAATTTATCAGCTTCTGGCAAAGTACAATAACAAAGTATGAGGTGGTGATTCTAGCCGTCAACAGAGCCTATTAATTATCACTTTAGTCTTGACTGCAGTATACCTGAGGGCTGTCCACGCTTGATGGAACCCAAAAACTGTTTGCCAGCTCTAAAAAAAAAGAGAAGAAGATAGTTCTAGCTGTAAAAATGATTGGATGATCCATAATTGAAACTGTCAGTGCATGCACACCTGTGGCATCATATTGAATTCTATAAGTTGCTTGGCAACAGTTAGCCTAATGATCTAATATTACTTTTCATTGGTTAAGGAAACGCTTAATCAAGACTTACCTGTGGAGAAATGATTGTAACAGCCTCTTTTTGCCTTTGTAACGAAACCTCTCAAGAATATGTCCAATTCAAAATAAAGAAATAAGAAATACTCATTTGAAACATCCATACATCATTTATGCTGATTTAAATGCACTTGTCTGTTTTAGTGCCTACAACTCAACTGAACACAATTATTTGTACTTGATTGTTATTGAGAGTGTAGTGGTGGAATATATTAAATAATACTGTGTGAATTTGACCTTTTTTTTTATTCTAGAAGGACATCGATTTTTGCAGAACTGCTTTATTTTCTTTATACCGGAACTGAATCAACACTGAACTGACTTTAGCCGAACAGCCGAAATGCATAAATGTTATCACTGTAAAGCTGCTTTGAAACAATTGTATAAAGCGCTATATAAATAATGGTTACTTGACTTCACCTCCAGGCATATTAATAGAAAAGACATACCAAGTTAAAGCTCAACTTGCTCAATCAGCTTGGTTCTGGTTCTCCCAATAAGCTTGGTTTCTATCATTGCATCCTCATGGATGAGATGCAGATAGTTACATAGTTCAAAGATCAGATATATTCTTTATTGAAGAGAACATAGTCAATGAACTCTTCAATAACTCTGGGTTAGACTGTAGGGTCTGTTTCAAAAACATGAAACTGAAAAATAAAACATTCAATATTTAACATTCTCATGCAAGAGAAGGAAAAAATATGGATCACGCTTTATATTAGGTGTCTTTACTATGTAGCCTACTTGTATAAAAAAATTGTTCGGTACAATGTACTTATTTGTGTTCATATTGTATTGTAAAACAGTTTTGCTACTATTGCGGTGAGATACGGGTAAGGATAGAAACAGGTTTGGTGGTATGGGTGGGTTTAAGGGTGGGTTTAGGTGTAAGGGAATGGTCAATAGTGTAATCATATAAATTAATTTCAGATGTAAGTACATTCATGCATGCTGATATCAAATGATTAATCTAAATGTTAGTACATAGTAGCAAAAGACACTTAATATAAAGAGGGATGAAATCCCCATGTGCAAGAAAGGGAATATGACAAAGTCAGCAACCGACAGGACATAAATGCCAGAATGTAAATTTTGTAATTTTATGCAAACTTAAATGTATTCCATTTTTATGTGTACTTTACCAACTAACGCAAAATCTGCACCAATTTTTGAATATAAATGCACAGTGCTCGCATTTATTTGTGCATTAAATTACAGTTAATAATGACATATAAATGTGTGCCTACTTATCAAACATTGAATAAAGTCATTGAAGTTTGTTGGATTTTATGTAGACAGATTGTTCTTTAAGAATCAAGTGCAATAAGTCACAGTTTCGGTTTCCCGTTGTAACAGAAGGGACATGCATGAAAACATGATATATAATGATTAATGACTAAACATGATTTAGTCATTATATTCACCTGTTGTACATCAATAAGCTCAACCAATGTGACACAATAGTGTGTCTGACCAGTTGTGTGAGGCAGCAACATCATGTGCTGCTGATTGTGTATGTCGTGTTCGAGGGCTCGTGGTGGATGTGTTCGCTATGGTTGCTGGAAAAATTTTCAGACTGTTGGAGGCGTTTGTGGATATTACTCCCCTGTTTCTCCATTTTCATGTAAAAAATACAGTAGAAAAAAAGTTTTAAAAACCTCAAAAGTAAAATGCATTCATAATAAGAAGAATTAGGGGAAGGGGTGTTGAATGTGCTTAATTGTTACAAAAATAATGTTCCACCAACATGGCTGGTGGCTGGTTCAGCATCAGTACCCATCACTCCACCCTGGCCTGTCAACCTGTCGGCTCCACCTTGGCTCCTCCCTTCCTCGGCTCCATCGGAAACCATCATCCTTACGACTCCACCGGGCTCCCTGGTCCCACAGGCTTGGTCAGATGTCATCTTCGGTTCTTCCTCAGTTCCACTGGTTCCACCTCAGTCTTCAGGTTCCCATGTTCCACCTCAGTCTTCAGGGTCCCATGTTCCACCTTAGTCTTCAGGGTCCCATTTTCCACCTCAGTCTTCAAGTTCCCATGGTCCACCTCAGTCTTCAGGTTCCCATGTCCCACCTCAGTCTTCAGATTCCCATGTTCCACCTCAGTCTTCACCTCAGTCTTCAGGTTCCCAAGTTCCACCTCAGTCTTTGTGTTCCCATGTTCCACCCCAGTCTACAGTTTCCCATGTTCCACCTCAGTCTTCAGGTTCCCATGTTCTACCTCAGTCTTCATGTTTCCATGTTCCACCCCAGTCTACAGGTTCCCATGTTCCACCTCAGTCTTCAGGTTCCCATATTCCACCTCAGTTTTCAGGTTCCCATGTTCCACCTTAGTCTTCAGATTCCCATGTTCCACTTCAGTCTTCAGATTCCCATGTTCCACTTCAGTCTACAGGTTCCCATGTTCCACCTCAGTCTTCAGATTCCCATGTTCCACCTCAGTCTTCAGATTCCCATGTTCCACTTCAGTCTTGAGGGTCCCAAGTTCCACCTCAGTCTATAGGGTCCCATGTTCCACCTCAGTCTTCAGGGTCCCATGTTCCACCTCAGTCTTCAAGTTCCCATGGTCCACCTCAGTCTTCAGGTTCCCATGTTCCACCTCAGTCTTCAGGTTCCCATGTTCCACCTCAGTCTTCAGGGTCCCATGTTCCACCTAAGTCTTCAGATTCCCATGTTCCACCTCAGTCTTCACCTCAGTCTACAGGTTCCCATGTTCCACCTCAGTCTTCAGGGTCCCATGTTCCACCTCAGTCTTCAGATTCCCATGTTCCACTTCAGTCTTGAGGGTCCCAAGTTCCACCTCAGTCTATCCACCTTATTCCTGGTTAGCGAATTTACCCATGATTCATAGCGGGTTTGAACCGGAATCCGGTTGTCCTTTTCCGGTTCTAAGCTTTATGAAGATTGCGCCGCTTGCTCAGAACGCCGCAGTGATGTGCTGGTTAGAAAATATGTGAAATAAATAAGTAGGGCTGCCCCTGCCCGTGCACGACTGAAATTGGGTTGGATGTTATGTATACTATATGGGAGAGAATACTAAACCATAATGAGCGTTTTCGTAATATTGCCTATTCTGCATCACAACGCACGCATAAGCTTGCCACAATAAAAAAAAACGGCAAAAGTAATGATTATGCATTAAACATCTGAATTGCTTATTAATAACTAGTGTTTTCTGTAAGTATCGACTGCAAAGATAAATTTGATGATGCTGACTCGCCATCTTCGCAGTAAACGCGAGAGAAATGCACACTTCATACGAATTAACCTACATAAGCAGAGAGCAGCCCATTTCTGCTCGTTTTTAATTATTTTGTTTAAAAGTACACATTTCAAGCTTTCTATAGATATACTTCTCATGTATGTGAGGCAAGTAGCCTAACTTATACGCTGAGTTTCGTTTATTAATAAGACGCGCTATATTTGTCATATGTCATATTTATTATTCTAGGCAATTTGTGTATAAAACATTGATACAAATGAAGATACAATTTTTACTAAACGAATTTCACTTTACAGAAAGGCTTTCTACAAAACAAAACTTAAACGTACAGTATGTAACTTTTGGCCACCAGGGGTCACTCAATCAAAATAATAGCAAAAGACGTATTCTGATGACGTCGTGAAAGAGCGTGTGCTCATGGGAGTTGTTGTCGTTGTCGAGAGAGAGAGAGAGGGAGTGCGCGCGCGAACCAGCTATACGATGTTCATTGGGACACGCGCGATCTGTCATTCCCCAGCCATCTAGCATCTCCAGCAGATAACATGTTCACTGACGAGGTAATGTGTTGTTATTTATATTCTCTATTCTTGTTACGTTTAGTTACGGCTATTAACTTTATGTAATGCCATTGTAATGAACACGGGCGCTCTGTCGCTCCCCACATTCCTCACTCATTCTAACTTAGTGTTTTTAAAATCACGTCTCTTCGAACGGAGAGATATATGAATTATCAGGGCTATTAAATCAATATTCCATCTAGCTAGTATTAATAGATGTTAAAAAACACGGTCACCTTTCGTTAATAATTATAATTACGTTTATACTATGATATTGAAAAAGATAGTGAACTGCATATGAAGCTACTTTCTGCAGCTATATCTACAACAAATGTGAATTTACATTATACTGTACATGAGAGCTAGTCCGTCTGCGTTTTACACATGCCATCATCGTTTCACAACATATAAGTTACGGATAGATATAGTTAGCTGAATGGGTGCTTACTTGTTTATTAGAATGCAAGCGAGATCGGCATCTCTCTGTAGTTCCAGTCACGAAGCTCGTGGAGAAGCAACTCCAATGTTAACGCGAGTCATGTCTCTTCTCCTGTCCCAAACCCTTCTCGAGTCATTTCTGTCACCCGTGCGTTTCCGCTTCACGGATCTGCCTCCAGCAGCAGAACGTGCAGGCAAAGCATAATCATGGTCCATTATTGATATCCAACTATTGATTCTTTATCGTCTTCTTTTATTTTAGCGACGTGCGCCCGGTGTTTACATTTGCGTTTGGCGGTTTTTCGCCGGGATCCGCACGAAGTTAGAGAAACTAGAGTCAAAGGTTATATGACGTCATAGACGGGCGACGAAACGGAAATAAAGACACGGCCCGTGTCTTCAAATTAAAATATAAATTTCTCCGGATTTGAAAGTTGGTGGGAACTTTTGGGATAATGTTGGTACACAACTAAAAGAAATATATAACATAGATACAGTTATTTTTGCTATTTTGAAAGCCGAAAAGTTCCATATTGTGCCTTTAATAAGTGGTCAAAATCATGTCTTATCCATTCCAAATGTTTTCCGATATAGGCTATTGGGCATTATGATCATATCTGACTCATCTCATGCGGTTCCCTTTTCATATAATCAACATAGATGAAATAAATAAATAAATAAAAAACATTATATTGTGAAACTTAAATATAAAAAGTATGTTTAGTTTTTAAAAAAAATATATTTATTATATTTATTTAAAAATATGTAGGCTATGTGTGCGTGATGTGATGGAGGGGTGCTATTTTCGAATAATAATTGAATAATACCCAGCGATCTTCGAATATTATTTTTGCTTGAAATGTCCATCCATACTGGTAACGTATTACACCTTTTTCGTTGGATGCTTCAGTTTTAGCGCAGCTAACCAAAAACGTCTACTCTCTGGCACTGAATGTAGCTGATACGAACCGGACATAGGCATTCTCTCCTTTTAATCTTATGCTCAAAGCTCCCAGTTTCTAACGTTTTTTTTTTTTATCTTCTTTGAATTGTAAAATCAACCAACAACAGCAGCACATAGATAGAGCCTGAACTCATTCTCTCACTGCTAATACAGTGCAAACCGGAAGTAGGCAACCGGAGTCGTCGTCATGGCGGCGCGCATTGTTTAGAGCAGAATAAGGTGGATAGGGTCCCATGTTCCACCTCAGTCTTCAGGGTCCCATGTTCCACCTCAGTCTTCAAGTTCCCATGGTCCACCTCAGTCTTCAGGTTCCCATGTTCCACCTCAGTCTTCAGGTTCCCATGTTTCACCTCAGTCTTCAGGGTCCCATGTTCCACCTCAGTCTTCAGATTCCCATGTTCCACCTCAGTCTTCACCTCAGTCTACAGGTTCCCATGTTCCACCTCAGTCTTCAGGTTCCCATGTTCCACCTTAGTCTTCAGATTCCCATGTTCCACTTCAGTCTTCAGATTCCCATGTTCCACTTCAGTCTTGAGGGTCCCATGTTCCACCTCAGTCTTCATGTTCCCATGTTCCACCTCAGTCTTCAGATTCCGATGTTCCACCTCAGTCTTCAGGTTCCCATGTTCCACCTCAGTCTTCAGGTTCCCATGTTCCACCTCAGTCTTCATGTTCCCATGTTCCACCTCAGTCTTCATGTTCCCATGTTCCACCTCAGTCTTCAGGTTCCCATGTTCCACCTCAGTCTTCATGTTCCCATGTTCCACCTCAGTCTACAGGTTCCCATGTTCCACCTCAGTCTTCATGTTCCCATGTTCCACCTCAGTCTACAGGTTCCCATGTTCCACCTCAGTCTTCATGTTCCCATGTTCCACCTCAGTCTTCATGTTCCCATGTTCCACCTCAGTCTACAGGTTCCCATGTTCCACCTCAGTCTTCAGGTTCCCATGTTCCACCTCAGTCTTCATGTTCCCATGTTCCACCTCAGTCTACAGGTTCCCATGTTCCACCTCAGTCTTCAGATTCCGATGTTCCACCTCAGTATTCAGGGTCCCATGTTCCACCTCAGTCTTCAGCTCGTCGCTGCGGCTCCACCTCGGTCTCCAGTCCCAGCAGTCTGGTGTGGGCTCTTTGGCGTGTCAGCTCCTCCTGGGTCTCCATCTCTAGTGGCCGCCCACCTTCGACTCTACCCTGGGGCCTCCGACATTCCTTGTCCGTTCTCGTTTATGTTATGTTGTGTGTAGTTTGGATGTCTCCTTATTCTGTGTTGCCATTAAAAGAGATTGTTTTGAATCTCTTTGGTCTTCGTTTACACACCTGCACAGCCTTTTTACACACGCTACCCATGACAATATTGTGATCTCACATAGCCTTTTATTTTATTATAGAGACATGTTCTTAAATATTTAAATGTATGCATTTAGCAGCACTTTTATACAAACCATCTTACATTGCATTCAAGGTGTACATTAGATACATTGAACATTGTATTAGATTAGTTCATGCAAATCCCGGGAATCAAACCAATCTCAGCGATGCTCTAGTGTTTGAGCTACATGAATACAATACATATATAACAATTACATACATGCTTGCAAAGTTTTGACACTGCTTTAATCATTTCCACCTTTTAATCATGTTGTATTAACATAACTTCTCCTTCTTGTACAACTACTGTTCGCTGTTCACCGTTCATCTTCTGAAGCTTCTTTGGTACCTGTGCTTATTTCCGTGTTCCCTTGACTTGCTCCTGGCACTGTGAAGTTGGTGCACGCGCCTGAAAGGTCTCTTGTGTTTTATGGTTAAAAAGGATATTTCTAGATCTAAATATACTCAATTCTAGCCAAGAAAAAGAGACAGAAATGCCAGATGTGTTGGTGTGGCCAAGCTTTGTTCAATGGTGGCCCCCTAATTCCCCCCTAGGTTAGCTCTGAGGTTGGTTGTGTATTTGTATGCATGAAAAAGAAATGCATGTAAGAGTATGAGACAGACGGGGTGGGGGTGGGACGTAAACATCCCATGCCATTGGTTTGAGAGGCTACTTGGCCCCTGAGGCGAAGGACTTACAAAGGCTAAAAAAAGGTCAAATTTTAATAGGAGTTACTTCGTGAACAAATCCTCATAGTTTCGCTACACCCTGATAGATGAGGTTAGGTTCTTCTCTCGAGCCAGTTTCATTCAAGTTCCCTCTTGTTTTGTGCTCTCTTAGTCTTTAAAGTAAAATTCAGATTAAGCTCCTCTCTAAGAAAGATGTAAAAATGCCTGACTCATAGTAAAATAATGCTAGGGATCAACTTATACAAAGCATAACCTATTGAAGTAAGTTTATACTAGAGAGGTCATAGAAATGACATCAAAGAGTACACCATGCCGCAGAATAACAAGGAAGTTGTTAGCTGCCTAGCAATGACTAGTATGTGTACTTCTTTACTTCACATTTCTCGAGCATGATTGCACAAGTACTTTTTGTACTCTTTTACAAAGTTCCAATTAATGAACTACAGTGACATACAATGAAATTAGTGATTTGCTTTAGGCCAACATAGGTTGATCAAAGTCACCATTCATTTCCTTTACAGCCAGAGATCCATAACTTCCCCCCCCAGAACAATGGATGAGAGGAAGTGATGTGGAATGCAGCAGGTATAGGAACTGGTTGGTGGCACATCAGTGATGAGGGAGTGGCGTAGTCTTTGTCATTGAGAGAGCCCTTCAGGTCTAATCACTACAGGTCAGGGGTCACTGAGGGGACCACTTGTTGTGATTAGTAATCAGCTCATAACACAGGTCAACACACACAGCTAATTGAGACTGCTCACACCTTTGCAGACAGGTCCCTTTCATTTGTCAAGCATTTGTCAAATTTTAAGCAAATAAATATGTTAATGTTTAATATCCAAAATGTTTAAACATAAATGTTTGGCATACTTTTTTTGTCATTTGTCATTTTTGTAGAGGTGTTCAGCGAGGTCAACATCTATTTATGTTTCAAAGATGAAATTGTTTGTATCTGTTTCTGTATGCGGATAAAACCAGGGGTGGTTGGTTCTTTAACCAGATGTGTGTCCAAACTACATTGCCGGACAAAATAAATAAAGTCGCGGTTTGGATTTAAATAAACAAATGTTTAAGAGTTGTAAAAATTGATGCACATCATTTATCACGATCAAGAGGTGCATCAATATTTGGTCAATCTTTATATTGGCAATGCAAGAGTCAAGCACTCTGTAAAGTCTCCTCCAGCAAAGACTTTCCCAAAGACTTTCAATGAATTTAAGATCTGGACTCAGAGGAGCAGATTCATGTGCGGAAATGATTCTTCATGCTCCTCACAACCATTCTTTCACTGTTTGAGCCTGACGAATCTGGACATGGTCCTCCTGGAATATGGCCATGATGTGTCTTCATACATAGTTGTTTAAGAAATGAAAAGCTACACACTCTGTCAATTAGGGTTATAAGAACTGTTACCAAACATTTGACATGCTATATAACAGAATAATCACTGCAATAATGATCCAATCACTCATAGACTCTTAAGCATTTGTCTATTTAAATCCAAACAGCAGCTTTTTTCATCTGCTGTCCCACCAGCGGACAAGCAGGACATGCTCCCAACACTTTTTGCCACTTTGCAATTTTGTCTCCAACACTTTTTGAAATCCATGGAAAATTATCTTGTAGAACCCATCTACAAGACACTTGCGTGAAGGTGTGAAAGCCGACACTAAGGATGTCTGAATACGTAAACCTTAATGAATGAGGCTTCTGCTTACGTATTTCTGCGCGTCTTAACGTTTTTAGCGCAGCCTTTACAGGAAATCAGCATGCAATGTGTCTGTTTGCAGCGACAACTTCAACCTCCAGATGTCATAAAACAGCAAGTTACTAAACTTAACAACAAAAGCAATAATAAAACCGTGTAAATACAGCTGAAAACCAGTGAAAAATGCAACCTTATTAAAGGCACAGCACCCAAAAATAAAAATTCTGTCATTAATTACTCACCCTCATGTCGTTCCAAACCTGTAAGACTATAGTTCATTGTCTGAACACAAATTAAGATCTTTTTTATGAAATATGAGAACGTTCTGTACACTCTATAGACATCTCCACTTTGATGCTTCAAAAAGTTCATAAAGAGATTGCAAAACTAATCCATATGAATTGAGCGGTTTAGTCCACATTTTCTGAAGAGACTCGATCGCCTTAAATGATGAACAGATTTAATTTAAGCTTTTATTCACATTTAAACAATGATCGGCAAACATAAATAGAAGCTCAACAGAATCTGCTTAACACGCGAGAGCAAACCTCTTGCTGAAGCTCAAACGTGCTGCGAAACACGAGAATGAACCTCATTGGTTCTTACTGAAGCTCAAATGTGCTGCGTAACCCTCAAGAAAGACTAAATTCAATCTGTTCATCATATAAAGAGATCGTGTTTCATGAGGCATTAATGACAAAATTTTCATTTTTGGGTGAATTATCCCTTAATTATAAATTCCCCAGTGCATGATGGGAACACTGGTATCAAAAAATTGGGTAGGTTTTACTTAATTTTACAACATTGATATTTACACTTTAATTAAGTACTAATAGAATTTACTTTGTTTCTTACAAGAATTTTTTTATTCTTGTCTGAACTAAATTATTCAGGTAGAAATTACATTTGTTTATTCTATAGTTAGAGATAACTGTTAGATTAGGCATGTTTTAAAAAGATTTTCGAAATCTTCAAATGTGTTGTAATGAGTCTTGTTCTTAACATGAGTTGTTAGCACATCTAATTTGAATACATTTTTTCATAATTAAGGTAGAGTTAGGATACATTGTTATATTTAAAATGAACCTGGAGTCACTTTTATTTATATAGCGCTTTTTACAACGCAGATCGTTTCCAAGCAGCTTTACAGAGATAACAGGAAAATAGTGCAACACAGTTTTTCTAGAAGAAAATAGCGTCATAGTCCAGCTTATGTAAGTTCAGTGATGGATCATTTTTGTTGTAAAATAGTTATTTATTTAGTTAATTTATATAGCCACTCTGGAGAAAACCGTGATGTCATCGTCCAGCTCAGTTCAGTTCTCAGATAATGCTGGAAACAGTAGCAATGCACCAATAGTACCGACAGCTGACAAACTTTCCACAACATTGCAATGGAAACTCTGAATTGTAAGTGAAAAACGTGTCAGCACATGTCACATCTGAGCCGTGTGTCATCAAAGAATGGTCGAGTTCAAACTATCCTCTGATGCTCAGCCAGACCAGTGCACACTGTGTCATTACAGGAAGCCACAGACCTATTTCACTTTTGGACAGTTTAAGGATGTCGTGGCCCTTAATGACAAGGTACCTGTCGCGGACTGTGAATCCTTATTCAGTATACTACTCCTGTCTCAGCTGGCTCTTTTATGTTTGTTTACCACTTAGCAATGTGTTATGGCTTTTTCTGAACCCCTCCCACAAAGCAAAAGATATTCAATGCCTATGACAGGTTCAAACAATACAAGCCACAATAGTTCTTACTGCAAAATTTTTGAACTGCTGTGGTACATATACAACGCAAAGTGTCAATGCCAATTGATCTCCTCCTTTTGGGACCTTGAGTCCACACACGTTAAACTTTGATCTTATAATTGTTCTAATTACACAGTTTTTGGCTATTTCAGCCAACCTTGTAAATGATACACCCGTTATAATGCTGTAAGCATGTGTAGTTAGTAAAGAAGTCTGTGTTTTAAGCTAATTTTAAATTAAATTCCATCTGAAATATGAACATCAAATGTTCCGGTGTGGAACATTTTGGACCACAGCATAGAATGCTAGTGTACTGACAGGCTACTTAACTAGCCAAACCAGAGAGAATACCTGGGTTAACCATCTCAACCAGACACATTCTGGCTAAACAGGTCCATCCATCAGCAAACTACCATAAAGTGGCTGACTAGCCTTTCTGTTCTAATTTGGTCTTTTCAGTAGGGATATTCATTCATTCTGCACTTTATCTCTAGATACGCGTAGAAGCTTCTAGATTTGTTTCAAATCTGCGCATTTTGTCGGTAATCAAGACAACATTCATAAATTACAGTAGATAGCGATGAAGTTTAGCAAAGAAAAAAGCAAGAGAAAGCAAGAAAAAACAGTGGAACTGATTTTTTCAAAGAGGTTTGGGTTTGGAGTCATGGTTAGTACTAAGTTATTACGCCGTTAGTATAATTACTATAGTAAGTACATAGTATGCACATAACAGAACTGTAAAATTAAGTTCTGACTAAAATCAGTTGCTCACCTCCATGTTTTCCTCGGCAGGTCTTTGGCGGTGGGACACCAGTACACTTCTTTGGGTACCCAGCCCATCATGTGCAGCTCAATTCCTGGTCTGGTGCCCAAACAGCTCCGCTTCTGCCGCAACTATGTGGAAATCATGCCTAGTGTGGCAGAGGGGGTAAAAATCGGCATCCAAGAGTGTCAGCATCAGTTCCGTGGCCGCAGATGGAATTGCACTACTATCAATGATAACCTGGCCATCTTCGGACCAGTGTTGGATAAAGGTAGGAATATGATAAGAGAATCCATGGGGATTAATGGGAATTAGATATAGTTGAAGAAGATAGTTGGGAACAGAACAGGAATTGCCACTGGTAGCAACCATACCCAAATATATACAGGACGTTATCACTGCTTTGCAATGGTGGTCAGCCGATTGGGTTTATTAATAAGTCTATACCATGCAAAAATGCTTTTAAATGTTTTGGCTGAGTCTTATAGATGTAAAAAAAAGCCACAGTTTCTACATTTTTAAGAGCAGGAATGTGATCAGCCTTTATCCACCCCATAATGAAAGCTAGCTGAAAATCATATTTCACTCTGTGTTTCTTTGTATTCAGTGTCTATGTAACATTATGGCTTCTCAATTACAACAAAAGTCCCTGTTTGCACACAGCTCTGATTGCTGAGATTACTCTGTTGTTCTGTGCACATTATTTATTTGCTGCTCTCTAATCCCACTCTCAATGGGCATTAGTCAGGTGCACTGGACTATGACCGTTTGTACAGATGTAGTGATGCACGCGTGTAAAGTGGGTGGGACATGTTTTGTTTGTTTCTGTCGAAGGGAATCCCCACATTTCTCATTGCATTTGTCCCGGCACAGTAAAAGTAATGCATCTCCCAGCAGCAACACACTGAGGCTCCTTAAAGGCACTTCAGAAGTATCTCACTGTGTGTGTATCACGCACACATTAACAGACATACTTCACCGCTCAAATGGATTACATTGCCAGCTTGTGTGTTTGTCTAAGGTGAAGTTATGAATGTGTTGTTTTGGTCTTTAATCAGTTGGGATTCTTTTCTGGGGCACAAGTCTGTGCATAACACATAGTTTAGGGTTATGTAGATTTGAGGTGGCATTTTCAGCAAAAATCCCAAATCAACTATTTTGCCAAGGTAAGCATTATTGCTATGCAACTTGACAAGTTACTCATAAATATTAGTAAGTAAACTTCAGCTATTTGGTGTGTTTGAGGTTAATATTTTTTGAATACATAACTATTAAGTGATTTATTTATTCATTTTTTTATATAACTTAGTTGAAATCAGTGATAAATAGCCACATTTAAGTAAATATAACATTGCTATTAAAATGATTGTACAATAGGAATATTTGATTTTACCACTACAAAAAACAGACACAAAATGTTTCAGTAAATTGTATTGAACCTTTTTTTTTTATACTGGTTTAAAAACAAACTGCTTCACTTAAGCAAATCAGACTTCCCAATGAGAAAAGGGTATTTTAGGCCAGTTTGGGGGTTTTATTATATTACCGGTTCACTTGTCCTAAAGCTGTGTGTGAAATACCATATTACAAAATAGCGATGTAATATTTTGTCACAAAACACCATTACACTTTGTAGAAGTTGCTTGTGGAGTAGCTACTGGAAAAAAAATACTCAACAGTTGAGTTACCGTAAGAATATAGTTAGGTTTTCAATTCTTAATTTCAATTTAATTGCTCTGGAATATCTAGATTTTGAAAAAAAAGTAGAGATGTGTTTAATAGGCTTTTGGCTACCTGTTGCTGCTTTTATTCCCAACTGTTGTATCAGTTCCCCTTTCATTGTCCTGGAGAAACGAGGGGTCAGGGGACAAGGGGCCAAAGCCCATCGAGGAGCCGCAGTTGGGATGAACCGGCTACTGTGGAAGGCGGTGTCAGCCGAGCCAATTGCTTTTAATAAACTCTCAAGCAATTGTTACATTGATGGAGAGGGCTTGAGCCCAAGTGGGTCACTGATGATGGGAGGACTGCTCAGGTCTTCTCCATTGTAGTGTTAATAGCCACTCTATATCCCCTGTAGTTCCCCCTCCTCCGGTCTAAATTGAAGGGGAGATTGGTCTGGGACAGGGGTGATGGAGGTTTAAACCAGGTCAGTCATTGGGGTCCAGGGGTGGCTTTAGTAAATCATTTTGATTGGATTAAAGCTTCTGAAGCTCTTAATAATGTGAGAGGTCAAAGCGGGCAGATTAAGTGCTTTGTTGGGGGCGGTTTAAAGACCGCGTCGAAGCTCAGAAGCTTTTCATAGAGCTTAAAGAAGAGACCTCTCACTTTCGCTCCTTTGTGACTAACGCTGTCACTTTTGCAAAGCTAGTGCTATTGTGTGGTGGTGTCAATGTCTGCGGTGCAGACGGATATGTGCCGGTTTCCTCCTCTGTTTTGTGCTGGACTGAATGGGGCGCTGATCTTTAATAGGCCTTCAGTGGCTTGTTACTGACAATCACACAACCGTCTGAGATCTGCTCTGGTACTTTCAGCAGACATGTTTCTGCAGCATTTGAGGTGATAGCAGAGAAATGTACTTTCTCCTATGAAGTGACACTCTGGCCCTGTATGGCTATCAGAAAATGTTTGTTTAAGCATCCCAATCACTGGCTCAACGTATGACATGATTCAGGGAGGGATCTGTTTGCTTGTCCTTTGGCAGATGAGGGGAGTTTTCTGGAAACCTGTCTAAAAAAAAAAAGTTTGTCCCCAATTTCAATGGGGATGCAGGTGCAGAAAGTACACACTTTTCATTTAAAGGCCTTTATTTTTTATACTTTAACTGATGCATACTATTTGTCAGGTTGTCTTTGGTTACCTAGTCACTAACTCATGCATGGAAAATCAGTCTGTTTTGCTACCAAGCTTTGCTTGTTTTTGTATGCCTACTGTATTGCATTGTTTTGCAAAGGTAAACTACCTCTCCAATCTCAGCCTCATCTCTCTATTTTACAGTGTTGCCCCGGGCTACGTCTGCATCAGCGCTCATTCATTTTCATTAACCAAAGTGTCAAAACATGGCCCACTGGAATCCGCTCGTGATGAAAGGAGAGTCAGCGCAGGTGTTCTTGAAGAGTGTGATGAACCCCACCTTAGCAGATAACGTTGCCAGTCGCATGCCAGCTGTAATTGGACACCAGAATTAGCGTGTTCTTACTGTCACTTGAGATTTCTGTTGTTACTGAAATCAGACAGTTAAACTGAAAAGTGGTTATTTACACACAAATAACTTTGTGGCCTAGTGGCATTTTACGGACATGTACCTCTATATTGTCTTTGTGATATTTGTTCAAAATAGCTTTTCTTTGCAATTTCCTCAGACATTTAACAAGCAATAAATTTGCATCTGGGTGTCAATGAAACCTCTTTTTATTGGAATTCCTTAAGGGCCATCACCACGTTGGCCACCACCACAAAGTAACGTAAAGGAATCCCATGACTCTTAATGCTAACACCCTCATCTAAACCAACTTTGCATGAGGTCGAGCTACCCGGGTTATGACCTCTGCCCTCAGGAGGAGAAACTGTTACAATTTAGGATGTACTGATAGCACCATGCCTTTCATCAAATGCATGTTTAACTGTGCATGGGGGAGGTCTGCTCACCGGCATATCATTAACTCTGCCCAAGAAAGAAAGAATGGGGTGTGGCAAACTGAGTTGATGGTGAGACCTTAGCCCCGCCTCCTGCTGGGCCCAACTCACCACACAATATCTAGGCGACCATAAGATTAAGCCAGAGAGAAAGCTCCTTTCACAATTCACACGCCCTTTAGATTGTTTTATTAAACCATTTCAATGGGGATTTCCCCGTCTGCCGACAAGTGGGGTCCAGCCAATGCATAGTTCTCTGTTGCTATGACTTAACTTGGTCCCCACTAATCACTGGCAAGGGCAAATTTCATATAAAATATCGGGGGTCTTTTGTTTGTGTAATTCACCATGACAGTGGCAGCACAATGGGGGATTCAGGATCTCAGCAGGTAATAGGGACCACTTGCCATGTGAGCGTCCAGCGAAGTTAGCCAGAAGGTGGGCAGCAGGGGCCAACTGTTGTCACAAATAATCAGTCTAATCGGGCTTCACCTGCATTCTTTTCCCAGGTTAAGACACCCTACCACTCTAAAGTGTCTTTATGTCGCCTATTTATACATTTTTTATCCATTGTTCGTCTGGATATTAATCCTCTTTCCCCCAATGCTGTCTCTCCTTTATTCCCCCGATCAGTCTGCCATTTCATTGTCAGACAGACGTATTTGACCCACATTTTATTGGCTTCCTGATCATAAAACATTGGCCCCTCACTTAGTTTTAAATTGTAATTTAATGGCCCTTTCAGGCCTGGCTATTGGCCCCCAGTCACTGTATGATTTGGTTGATGGATATGGAAGTAGAAGTTGCTAGTTTGAGCAAAAGAAATCAAAGGTATCTGTGCTTCAGATTAAAAAACAGCAACTGATATAGGTTTTAATATTTTTGTAGTTAAGAACAAAGAAACATTGTTTTGGGTGGTAATTTCAATCGAAACATTCAAAGGCACAAAATCTCTTTGTCATTATAATTAGCATTAAGGAATAAGAAAGACTTGTGGCCAGTTTTGCAACATCATTATCTCTAGCCTTGATTTCTCCAACCAGTTGAAACCTGCAACAAAGGAAGACTTGATTCATGTCTCCATAGCCGTTTCCTCTCTCCAGCAAGTGCAAGACTGCACAAGACCACAGAGTATTTATCAAAATTACCAACCTCATTAGCTGTCTCTTGGAAAATGCTTTTAAGTTTGTATGGGGCCCTCGTCAGCAAGAATTGTCATAAAATCCCCTGTTAGACAGAATGTTGGATCATCTTTGAGATTATAATCAACCAAAAACTTGCATTGTTCATTCTTCAAATTAATTCTGAGAGTAACGCGCTTGGTCTTGTTACCACAATTCGACAGTGAGTCTTAGCTATGAGTAATACGGGTCTATTTCTCCATCTCAAAGTTGCTTAATTGAGTCTTTCTAATTATAGACTTGTCAGCCTTGTATTTACCTTATATGAAAGGATATGCTTGGTCTTCCCTGACTCTTGCCTCAGTAATGCCTCACCTTGTGCACAAAGAGACCTAAGTGAACTGCCTTTACCTACAAATTTGACCACATGCTCATAAGAATTTATTTTGCTTCATTGAATTGAGTATTTTTATGGGAACAATAATGTCAGGACAAAGAATTCAATCTCCCAATTAACCATAACTTCTCTATAACATCCTGAGGTGTAACTCCTGTAACATTGCTTGTTTTCTCTGTACATTTCCATAGCCACCAGAGAGTCAGCATTTGTCCATGCAATTGCCTCAGCGGGGGTAGCATTCGCTGTGACGCGGGCTTGCTCCGAGGGCTCTGCCACCATCTGCGGCTGTGACATGCGGAGGAAAGGACCACCAGGCGAGGGCTGGAAGTGGGGTGGCTGCAGTGAGGATGTGGACTTTGGCAGCATGGTATCACGAGAGTTTGCCGATGCTCGTGAGAATCGGCCAGACGCTCGGTCTGCTATGAATCGTCACAACAACGAAGCTGGACGTGTGGTGAGCACTTTTTACCTGGTTATGCTGGCCTGATCCTAACAAAACCCTGCTGAAAAGACCAACATGCTTTTCCTCTCTGCTTCAGATTAGTTTAGCTTTCTAATGGGTTAGTTTATGCTCAGGTTTAGTATATATGCTTAAGTTAGTTTATGCTGCTTGCTGGTGAATAAGCATATCCTCTCTGAAAACAATTAAATTCAAATAATTTACAAATGCCTGGTCAGGAAACCAAGGGACTAGCATAAAAAATGCAGTTTTTTTCCCCCAGTAGCGTAAAATTGCTAATTAAATTGCTTCTATGGTAAACATATAGCATGCAATACAGTGCTAAGATCTATATTCTGTTTTCCTATTTTTCCCTAGTCAATCACTGACCAAATGTACCTGAAATGCAAGTGTCATGGACTTTCGGGCAGCTGTGAGGTGAAAACTTGCTGGTGGTCGCAGCCTGACTTCCGGGTGATAGGCGACTACATGAAGGATAAGTATGACAGCGCATCAGAAATGGTGGTGGAGAAACATCGGGAATCACGAGGCTGGGTCGAGACCTTACGGCCAAAGTACACCTTCTTCAAGCCCCCTATTGAAACTGACCTTGTCTACTATGAAAGCTCACCTAACTTCTGTGAACCCAACCCAGAAACCGGCTCCTTTGGCACCCGTGACCGTATGTGTAACCTGACATCACACGGTATCGATGGCTGCGACTTGCTCTGTTGCGGTCGAGGCCACAACACTCGAACTGAGAAACGCAAGGAGAAATGCCACTGCATTTTCCACTGGTGCTGCTATGTGAGTTGCCAGGAGTGTACGCGAGTTTATGATGTCCACACCTGCAAGTAAGCACCAAACCAAACCAAAACCAGATTGGAACAGATTAGACATTTGGGGTTGTGAACATTCGAGGGCCTTTCGCCGAAACTTGTGGGCTGATTTGAATTGAGTTTGTGGTTTCACTAATAAGACAATCACAAAAAAGATACAGTGGACAGTAAAGTAATTCTAAAAGACCTTCAATAAGAATGCTGTTTAAACAAACAAAAAGATAAACCCATAAATCCTTTATTCTCCACCTGGATTATTGTTGAGGACAAACACAGGCCTGTGGCTCAGCTTTGGAAGGGACTAATCGTTTCCAGTCTGATATGGGAGGGGATAAGTGATGGATCAGATTACTAGAGACTCAGGCTCTTGGGACCTTGACCAATTGTGTCTCCAAGAAAAGAGCAGAAAATCTTTAAAAGGGAGAGGTTTTGTCGGCACGTGGCAGCAAACTCAGATGGGAGAACTCAACGGGAGATGGGAGAACTCAACAAATGCAGCATAAACCGAATACCAGGGTTTGCCCACAAGTGCCTCTGAAATATGTTTATAGTTGCGTTTTTAACAATAGCCTTACTACTAACACCATTAAAGAAGCTATTTGTGTCTTATTTTAATACATATTTTAAAGTGCATTCCAACATACCTGAATACCAGCAAACAACCAATTAACAAATTCCTTTACAACATATAATTTACTTTATGTTGATTCTGTGTGTAAGACCAAACATTGAACTTATTAGGTTGAGTTTATTGTAAGTTACTAACATTAGGTTATGAATGCACTTGTCCCCGAGTGAATGTGCATACATTGTATGTCATTGTTTTGATATGATTTTAGAACTCATTGCACATATCAAGTCCTTTTCTAACTAATATCCTTTAGGCTGCTTTCACACTTGTTTCGATTGCTAGGTCCAAACCAGAGTTCACTTGCTCCCCCTTTTTCCCTGACCTTGCTGGATTGTGTTCACACTGTATTTTTGAATCTGAACCATGGTATGTTTGCGTCATCAACTTCATCAACTACTTAACAACTACACGGGAGAAGGCTGCAAAATGGACAGCCAGGCTCAGTTTTGTACTTTGTTTTTTTGAATCTTTGGTTTTGTTTCCAAACCATCAACACAGAACAACACACCATCAATAGTAGTTTTCCCCAAAGATCAATACTCTATTCAAGCGAAAACAAAAAGATGTCAGCACTTCTATCTAATGGAGCATGATATTCATTTGCCCTGTTTGTATGTGACAGTATTATTAATATTTCACAGACAGAGAGGTTTATGACATTTCAGAATGAATATACAAGGTAGTTTTGCCTTTATTCACTAACTAAAACATTACATGCAGGGTCCAAAATTAACAATCAAATGTGCCAAGTGTCAAATGCGGGTAAATAATAATAATAATTTTAATTATTTTCAAAAGAAACTAATGTTAAACAAAATATATTTTTGTTAATCCACCCACCTTTGACAGGTGGTGAAAAGTTGTATTATTATTATAATTTCTGTTTGGTAATAGGTTAATTTTGGACCTTGATTATAGGTTTTGTTTCTGCTATGACAAAATGAATTATTTCGTTTTTATTCACAATTGTAATACTCAAGTATTTTTCACATCTGTCTTTAATAGCCATTATATGTGAATCCATGACCAAAATTAATGTTTTTATTATTGTGACTTTACCTACCCGGTTTGAATGTTAGCAGCAGTGCAGAAACTAAATGAACTACTTTCATTTATAATGCTGCTAACTATTTACAGGTTTGTTGTTATATTTATGTGTGATTATGTGCTTGTGGATTTGTTTTTCTTTGTGTAAATCTACTGTAAGTGTCTTGATGTTTGTATGTAAATGTGTCTGTATATGTGCATGACTCTTTGTTTTCTTCTTTCTGTGAAAGACACTGTGTAAGCATAGTTAACAACTAAAATGTGAAGTTTTCTACTAATGGAATCTTGATAGAGTTTGTATTCGTTAACCAAATAGAGATATTCTAACACTTTTGTGTTCCCTTCTGAACAATAGCTTGTAAAATGTATTTACTGTATGAAAACTGAGATGCATTGAATATGGTGTTAATAAAAGCCACAGTATATTTTGACAAAGTAGCAATGAAAAATTATATAGAAGAATATTTTGTGATCATACCTATGGTCCTGTGTGTAAGTATCTGTATCTATTCGTATCTAGTAACCATACCCTGCAATATATCAACTATAAGTCAGTCTAATATCGCAGGGAAATGTGAGAAGGCAGAGATAAAACCCCAGTTTGTAAAATTCTTTGGCAGAAGTTCTTTTCACAGATCTTTCCTCAAAGATGAATGAACTCAAGTTTTCTCTTGCCCATCTCACACTGATTTAATCTCTCATCAATCAGGGATCATTTCAAAGCACATGCCCTATTCAGCACAAAGCTTTATTTAACATTATGATCCGCCCCTAACTACAAAATCAATACTTCTTGTTCTAATCTAAATTTCGATTGTTTGCTTCCACACAGTTCAATTTGTATTCTAAACACGGTCTTAAATTCCAAAGTTTTGTACAGACTAGTTCTGTGTTTATGGATTTCTAAAGTCGGAGGATTTTTTATGATTATTTATTTTACTGTAATGTATATATTAATAAGAGTATATATTTGCTGACAAAAGATTATTACTTGTGTGGAAAAAATGTTGTTTTGTGTAAGAGTTTTTCCAGCAACCAGAAACTGTTGTTGCTGCTTTTTTTCACTGACCACATAGGATGCACTGTATGTCCTGCTCTCTGTTATTAGAATTCTAGCTGTTAATGTTATAACCAAATAAAATAAAAATTACAAGCAAATTCTCATTTTTCGTCATTGATTTTTTTTATTCAAATGTGTTTTTTGCTTCATGGACCCATATTTGACATTAGACATTAGACATCAAGTTACATGTCAAAGTTTAATATTTCGCAATACTCATGTCATGATCAAACTCTGTATTAATATGAGGAAGGGACAATGAGTAGGCACAATGCTTCTCATTTCTTATGTGCATCCTTGTTCCCTTTTCTTGCGTCTTAGCTCCACCCCCTTAGGATGCAAGGGAAGGATACATCTGTGTATCCTCGCTCATGACTCCTCGGGAAGCTTCTTCGCTACTTGTGGTACACAGTGGTGGTTCTACATTGAATAACACCCTGGGCGAGACCCCCACAAAATTCTGCACAAACAGTTATATTCTATTATAACATAAGTGAAAGAGAAAATTATATTTCTGAATTGCAAAAATCCTTCATTAGAACATTTGAAAAACACCCTTAAGAGAATCCAGTTATTTAACTATTGTAATTACAACTGGACACACACTTTTTAAGGTGCACAATCTCCACCTCCAATATTGCCAAAAGACAATGAACACAATTCTGCACAAAATATGACAGCACATATAAGTTGTCAGAACTTAAATAAATATTCACTATACATAAATGTGCCAAAAAATATATACAATCAGATATATAAAAAATGTAACGAGAACAGAGAGCAACAATAATATAAAATATTAAGAAAAACAAATAAAATATAGAATAAATATTCTAAAGAGCCTTAGATGATCCTTCATCACACAAACCATTATAACCTTGGTTACTGCCTCGAATTCTATGCATGACACATTTTTTTCACATACTCTTATGACTTGTTAAACTATACTTTGTCACGAAATAGAGTTGTAGCAAATAAATAGCAAATGTTCGTCTTTGAAACAACCTACAGATTTATAAATTCCGTTGGCTAATTACAGGGACTAACGTTAACCCAACTGATAGAAATAAATAACAACTGAACTTGTAACAGTTGTGTTGCAAAGCACAATATAATAGTGAAATTAGATCTCGTGTTTGTTGAGTTAAAACCGAATTATTGTTGTATAAGCATAGCAAGCATCATAGCAAAAAGGCTAAAAAACATAAGAGTTATACCCATCAATTAACATTAGCCCTTCATTCATGACATGGATACCATAATCATACAGAGAGAACATGGTTGCATACCTTTATCTTTTACTCGTTTCTCCTCTTCTTCTTTTTTTTTTTTTTCCCCCTAAATTGGGCACCTGATGGCTTTGACCTTTTCCTGTGCATCTCTGTGTTTATTTGGCACTCACAACCAGAAGTCACAGAATCGTTTTGTATTACCTATTTTTATTAGCCATTTCACACAAAATTTAGAAAAACAAAAATGTGCAGGAACTATAGGCCTGTATTTATAATATTATGAATGAAATGTGCGTTATTTGGAAGAAAATTGAGGTGTGACTTAGCCTGACTTCGTCATACTCATATTCTAGTCAGAACATGAGTCTGATACTGGTCCATAGGGCTTTGATTATGAGGCGTGTCTTAACCGAACCAGGAAAAACAACAACTCTGCACTCAATTGCACTCAAAAACGAACTAATTTAGAGGTCTTCAGAATCGCGTGGAAAGACAGTATGTCACGTTATAAAAGGGCTCTAAAATCAGCCAGGGCTGAGCATATCCGCAAACTAATTGAAAATAACCAAAATAATCCAAGGTTTTTATTTAACACCGTGGCTAGACTAACAAATAATCAGACATCTCCAGAGCAAAATATTCCGTTACAATATAGTAGTAATGATTTTATGAATTACTTCAATGAGAAAATAGAAAGCATCCGAAACACAATTGTAAATGTACAATCCTCTATGGTGTCTTATGACTCGGCCTCAATTATGGCCCCTCTAGAACAACTAAACCACTTTACACCTATAGGACAGGAAGAGCTAAATAAACTTATCATTGCATCTAAACCAACAACATGTTTATTAGATCCAATACCCACTAAACTACTTAAAGAAGTGTTACCTGTACTGCCCTACTAAGGCAAAAGACCTTAACTCACCAGAGTGTGAAACTGAGAAAAATGACTTTAAAGTTATCTTAATGTCCTGACAATTGAGTTATAGGTATAATATTGTAATTTTCGCATTTTGTGGTGTATACCTGTATTAACCTATCTACAAAAAAAATTTGAACTCAAATTTGACCTTTGACCCTTTTTCGGAAGTTACTGTATTCTGCCTTAGGATTGCCCACAAAATGACAATCGGTCATACCAAGGCAAAACACCTTAACTTCTATTTTATAGCACAATGTTATGATAACACTTAAAATGTAAGCAATATTAACCCTATTGGACTCATGATAAAAATGGCTTCACATGTATCAACAAGAAGTTAAAGTAGTAAGAATAGTTGGAAAAGTATGAATGGTTTTAATTAACATGAATTTCATAAAACAAAGTTGATTAACACCACGAATGTATAAAAGATGTAAAATATATAAAGGTTTTTTGAAAAGTTGATTCTAAAACTGAAGTGTGTGTGTGTGTGTGTGTGTGTGTGTGTGTGTGTGTGTGTGTGTGTGTGTGTGTGTGTGTGTGTGTGTGTGTGTGTGTGTGTGTGTGTGTGTGTGTGTGTGTGTGTGTGTGTGTGTGTGTGTGTGTGTTGTGTGTGTGTTTAAAGATCAGAGCTGTGTGAGAAGGGCATGAGGCCTGATTGTTCCCCTCCCTATTCTTCATACTCAGTCATTTTGCAGATGACCTAACATTTATTAATACTATTTTTATTCTCATCTGATTGATAAATAATTTATTTCTGTATAAAATAATACTACCATTAAAAACACATTTGATTTTCTTTTTTAATCAATGTAGAATGTTGTAAAAAAAACTGAAATTAAAACCAATGCACAATGTTGTGTTTTATTGTGAGTGTACACAAATATAAGCAAACTATTTGTAGTTTGAATGATGTCCTGTACAAAATTATGGAGTATGTTTATATCTTTCCACTGTTCGATATCGCACGCACGTCGCACACACACACACACACACACACACACACATGCGCTTGAGCTCACACACGCGCACGGTAACCGAACTGGGTGAGGCGGGGCTTTTAGTTCTTTGTTGTATTCACCTGCTACGGCGTGTGTAACATTTTTCTGTCAACTCTGCATATCATTCGCGATGATAGTCTATTGTTTGTCGATGGAGCGGGTTCAGATACTACATGTTCTGACCGCGTTTGTGCAGGACAAAGCTCTGAGGACATCAGAAGTTACAGGGACTGATGGCAGCTGTACAAAGTAAGCTACACACGTTACATCGTAATTGAAATTTTAATGGAGAGTAAAACAAAGGCAGAACACCGTAATCTGAAAGGTATTTGATAGAACACCAGCACAGTAACTTCATATTGACGCGCGTCTAAACAAAGGAGCACCGTAACTCAAAATGAGCGTTCCAAAACAAAGCCAAAGAGCCGTAACTGATGTTACGGTGTTCTGCCTTATTTTCTCATGGGCTTTTTGAAGTTACTGTTACGACAACCCATCATTTTCTCGTAAAAATAAAAGAATTGACTCAAGATACTTGTCCACATGATAAAGCAGGTCTTGAATGTGCCAAAAATATAAAAAACTCATTTTCGACCAAACACGAAGTTACGGTCTTTTGCCTTAGCACGGCAGTGTAGTGGAAGAGCCTCTTCTCAAAATTATTAACTCGTCTTTATTTTTAGGTCACGTTCCAAAAATATTCAAGCTGGCAGTAATAAAACCTCTCATTAAGAAACCGCAATTAGATCCAAATAACCTAGCAAATTACAGACCCATCTCAAATCTTCCATTTATGTCTAAAATACTAGAAAAAATTGTGTCCGCTCAATTGTACTCTTTCTTGCAAGAAAATGATATCTACGAAAAATTTCAGTCGGGATTCAGACCGCATCATAGCACAGAAACTGCGCTAGTTAAAATTACAAATGATTTACTCTTAGCCTCTGACCAAGGCTGTATCTCAATACTAGTTCTACTTGATCTTAGTGCTGCGTTCGACACTATAGATCATAAAATACTCTTAGATCGACTACAAAACTACACTGGTGTTCAGGGACAGGCATTAAGCTGGTTTAGATCGTACTTATCAGACCGTTACCATTTCGTCTGTTTAAATGGGGAAAAATCAAAGATAACATCAGTAGACTATGGAGTGCCGCAAGGATCTGTCCTAGGCCCTCTGCTATTCTCAATATATATGCTGCCACTTGGTAATATTATAAGAAAACATGGAATTAATTTTCACTGTTATGCTGATGACACTCAATTATATATCTCATCACGACCAGATGAAAACACTAACTTATCTAACTTGACAGAGTGTCTAAAAGATATAAAATGCTGGATGACGTGTAATTTCCTGCTATTAAATTCAGATAAAACGGAGGTATTACTTATTGGTCCAAAAAACTACCCACAAAATCCCTTACAATACAACTTTAATTTAGAAGGATGTCCTGTTACTTTATCCACTACAGTAAAAGACCTGGGTGTTATACTAGACCGCAACTTGACTTTCGAAAATCATATATCATATGTTACAAGAACAGCCTTTTTCCACCTTAGAAACATTGCTAAGCTACGTAACATGCTATCTGTTTCAGATGCAGAAAAGTTAGTTCATGCATTCATGACCTCGAGACTAGACTACTGTAATGCTTTATTAGCTGGTTGTCCTGCATCCTCAATAAACAAGCTACAGTTAGTCCAAAATGCAGCCGCTAGAGTTCTTACTAGATCAAGAAAATATGATCATATAACACCAATTTTATCATCTCTACACTGGTTACCTATTAGGTTCCGTATCAATTACAAAGTATTACTATTGACTTATAAAGCTCTAAATGGTTTAGCTCCTGTGTATTTAACAGACCTTCTATCGCCCTACAATCCATCGCGCTCTTTAAGATCACAAAATTCGAGGCTTCTGGTCGTTCCTAGGATATCTAAGTCTACTAAAGGAGGGAGGGCGTTCTCACATTTATCTCCTAAACTCTGGAATAGCCTTCCTGATATTGTTCGAGACTCAGACTCACTGTCCCAGTTTAAAACTAGATTAAAGACGCATCTCTTTAACCAAGCATTCACTTAATGCTTACCTTTTATACTACTTCTGAATCAGTTCGAATGCATTAATATTATGAACATCAGCTATGCTAATTATTTCCCATCTGTCTTTCTGCTGTTATCTCGGGACGCTAGTCCCGAGGTAAATAGCGTTCGTCAGCTCCAGTTTGTATCCAGCCTCTCACGAAGACTTCAGATGCCCCAATCACCTGTGGAGAGACGACTAAACGCCGGTGGAGAGACAACTAAACGCCTGTGGAGAGACGACTCGACGCCTGTGAAGAGACGACTAAACACCGGCGATATGTTATGCCTAAATTTATACATGATTAACTAACTGTATTTTTCTTTGTACATTTCTGAAATGCACTTTCTGTAAAGCTGCTTGGAGACAATGTGTATTGTGAAAAGCGCTATACAAATAAACTTGAATTGAATTGAATTGAATTGGATAGACCGACAACCAATCAGAGCAACGCAGTAAGTGACGTATGTTGAGCGACGCATTGTTATCAACAGAACTCAACTGCATGCACTCTGGAAAAAGTATGAAAAAACAATGAGTGTTAACGATCTTTGCCGGTGTTGCAAAAATAACTTAAGGATTCGCGGAGTAGGCCTACTTGCATGCAAACACGAAAAGCATTTTTGAAAGAAATACATTTGATGACGTGATGATTACGTTATTGGATGGATTATCTGTTCATCATCGTATAAAGCCCGCCCTGGCAATTTGATTGGTCCGACCATTTTTTGGCTGATCATAATTACTCCTCAATGGATCGAGTCCAGACCGAACTTCCCGACCAAAAAATGTTGTGGGCGGGGTTCGGGCTGGCATCCAGGCTAGGTGTGACTGACTTTAGCCCACTAATTCCATTTGATATTGCTCAATACAGTGGATCCCCCATATACTATATATATATAAATATAATATAATTATATATTATTTCTGTTCAGTATTCCTCTGGTCTTGGGTTTTGAGCGAGATTCTTGCTCGCATCATTAACCTGGAACAAAGCTTTGTCCAACGATGCTTATTGACTCAACTCTCGCACTCCGCTTCCTGTCACTGTGATGGTGAACAACATCTCTTAAAACATCGACATCAGCAACCGGGATCTGCTGGTAGTGCGGCTGGCTTTGAGGGGGTGGTGTCACTGGCTGGAGGGGGCTACCATTGGATTTGTGGATTTGACAGAACGGAGGAATCTGGGGTGTATTTGCTAAAAGACTGGCTCGAAGAATGGCAAGCCAGATACCTTGTTGTGATGCTTCATTGTTTCAGGTGATGTTCTCTATCCTAAAACCATCTTGATGGGGGGTCATCGCCTGGGGTATTGAGGGTTGTGTAAGGCCGGTCTTGAGCGGAGTCGAGGTGATTGTCATTACTCCAAACTGGTCTGTCAACCGGGAGTGAGGAGGTCACAGGCAGCCATCAGTCTCCTGTTTTTGTGGCCAGCCACGGCAGAGAATGTCCTTCAGGTTGTGGGTGCAGCTCAGTCTGTGTTCAAAAAAGTCATTTTAGACTCTAGAGGGCAGGGTCTCTGACAAGGGACCCCAGTTCATCTCTCATTTTTAGAGGGAGTTATGTCAACAGATTGGTGCTACCACTAGTCTGTTATCAGGATTCAGTCCCCAGACAAATGACCAAATGTACAAATGCTTCCTTCCCAATGCTTGCTATTCCTTCAGTCCAGGTTTTCATCTAATGCTGCTGCTGCACATGGATGAGGTAAATTGATTTGAGACGTTGCTGTAGATCGAGGAACACATGAAAAAATGGCTGACCAATGTTGGACTGTGGTGACCTGTACCATCTTTGGACAAAGGGTAGGTATATCTCTCCACTAAGGTTGGCCTATTTGGGTTACCGCTCTTAAGTTGGCTCCCTGGTTCATCGGGCCATTACCTATCACTACAGTGATCGGTCAGGCGATGGTGCATCGTTAGAAGGATTGTTGGTTCAGGAAATGTGGATGGAGATTCCAGTTTGTTTGATTGTTTGCTATCATGAATTGGGCTATGGTATTGAACTCTTCCTGTCATTGATTTTGTCTCTGCCTCACCTTTGGTACTTTTGATGGATTGGACTGATCTCTCGATGCTGAACTTTGCCTGACTAGGACTACCATTAAATCCTTCTCCGCTCTATTTTGACCTAGTAAGGGACTCTGTGACCAGCCTGGTTTTTGTTGTCTTCACTTCAAACTCAATAATGTTTCACTTCAGTAATATTCTGCTCTTGGGGGACCTTATGGCAAACCTGACAGATGCAAGTGCCATTCTGTCCAAATTAAGAAAAATATCAGGGACACGTGTGAAAAATATCAACGGAATTTGCTGAAACTGAAAAAGCTAAATCCATGTACAGGCCTTTATAGAGCGTAGAGGTCATTATAACATCTGTCTATATGTAATCTGTCCCCACTGACTCACTGAAGAGCAAACCATCCAATACATAGACCAGATTAAAACTTGGGATAGTTGTCAGTCTTGTCCACAATTAGGATCTGGGAACAAACAGGACACAATAGCATCATTCTTTCTTGATTTCTGTGTGAGAGAAAGGAAAGGGAAAAATCCCTTGATAATAACTTGATTCTTTTGAGAAAGCTCAGGAGCCAGCTTAGTTCTGGGGGACAATAAGGGCAAAAATTCTCTGTAGGGACAGGACTGCATCGCTGATCAGCCCCTGAAGCAGATTATAGGCCAAAGTGAATAGAGCCCACCAATACTAGGGGCTAATAGAGGACCCCTGATAACTCATTCTTCCTCTCACAATGTCCCTTGCAGAAGCTAGGTCTTAGTATTGCCTTATCCCACTATCCCAAAAAATATTGACATACATGGACCTCTCATGTCTATATAGCTCATTTAAAGCAATGTTTAGAATGGAATGCTAGCATATTAATTATCGCATACTGCAAAGTATGGCCTTTAAAAAAAAATTCCTCAGATTCTACGCCTGTGAAATGACCTTTTTAGATTGCATTTCTTATTTAGTGAATGGCATTCAGTTTTAAGTCCAGAATGGGTGTACAATTTGGCCTACCAAGCAATGTGACTGTTCCAGTGTATTTCGCAGTGAGCAAGCCGGTGCCACAGGAATTAAGAAGCGCTACAGACCTCGCTCTACGCGCTGCAAAAGCCGCTACACAGGCCGTTGGGTGGAATATGGCCTCTCTCACCGTGGCTGAGAGACATTTGTGGCTAACGCTATCCGAGATGACGGAAGCTGAGCGTTCTGTGTTCCTCAACGCGCCCATCTCTCCAGCGGGCCTTTTCGAATCTGTCGTCAAAGATTTTGCGGACAGATTCGTCGAGGTGCAGAAAACGTCGCAGGCTATGAAGCACTTCCTGCCACAGCCCGCTTGCCTGTGCACAAAGGCCGTATTTGCGGCTACCCAGATAAATCCAATAAAGAGTGCATTTTCTGGTGTTCCGGCCATGGCCGATGGTGTTATGAGTGTCGTAAGAATGCCCACGTCCCAGTGCCCATTCCCACACCCAGACACAGCCCGCCACGGTGCAGGGCTAGCACAAATAAAATCGACTCATGTCGGTTGTGCAGAGAGTGTAGTGAACGCGCCCATATCACAATGCCCGCTTACACTACACAATGCGTGTCCCTTGGTTTCTGTAAAAACGAAACTAACACACATCCATCGGCGCAAGCCGACAGTGTTCTCAGTGCAGTAAATGTGCCCGCTGTCTCGTGCCCACATTCTCTCACAGACATGCCGAATCCCACGGGATTCGCCCCGCTCGCTTTCTCTGCACAACCCGTCATAGAGAAGCTCAGCGCAGCCAGGCTGCCCGCTGTGATCAGCGCGCCCCCCGCCTCGCGCGCTGCAAACACAGCGTTGAGTTCTCAGCACACAGGGGCTCTCGAACTGCCGTCATGCCGCGTCCAGAGCCCAGATTTCATTCTACCTCTAGCTATTCATGCAGATGCGTGGTCAAAGCTCCCCAGGGTATCAGAATGGGTGCTGAACACTATAAAGAGAGGCTATTCGCTACAATTCGCTCAACGTCCCCGCCGTTATACGGCGCGTGTCGAAACTATGGTGAAAAACGAAGTATTTCATCTACTTCGAGCCGAGATAGCGAAACTACTGAGCAAACGGGCTATAGAAAAAAGATGGAGGTCTCAGATCCATTTTAGATCTGCGACAGCTGAACAGAGCACTTGTGAAGCGCCAATTCAAAATGCTTACGACCAGGAAAATCCTCGTGCAAGTTCGCCAAGAGGACTGGTTTATGTCAATAGATCTGAAAGACGCCTATTTCCAAATACAAATAGCGTCCCATCACAGGCGATTCTTGAGATTTCCCTTCGAGGACCAGGCATATCAATACACAGTCCTGCCGTTCGGCCTGTCCCTAGCACCCCGTACATTCACAAAGTGCATGGACGC
Source organism: Chrosomus eos (assembly GCA_036326025.1). Classification (NCBI taxonomy): domain Eukaryota; kingdom Metazoa; phylum Chordata; class Actinopteri; order Cypriniformes; family Leuciscidae; genus Chrosomus; species Chrosomus eos. Next base: position 36,241,688 of record CM070823.1, on the reverse strand, counting down.
GGCTCTCGCACCCCTGAGACTTTGGGGCATGCGAGTTTTGAACTACTTGGACGATTGGCTGATTCTAGCTCGATCACACTCAGAGCTCATAGAACACAGGGCCACATTACTCGAGCACCTCAAGAATCTGGACCTTACAGTCAATTGGGCGAAAAGCTCACTGTCTCCCAGTCAGAAAATGTCTTTTCTGGGAACAGTGCTGGACTCACTATCCATGACAGCACGCCTGTCACCGGAGCGTGGGCTAGACATTCAGCGCATCGCGAAATCCTTCCGCCACGGCTCTATAGTCCCGCTCAAAAAGTTTCAGAAAATGCTGATGGCCTCAGCAGCATCTGTACTCCAGCTGGGCCTGCTTCGCATGCGCCCACTGCAAATGTGGCTGAAAACGCGAGTTCCGCCGCGGGTCTGTTTCGCCTCAGGGTCGATCTAAAGTGCGTTTCAGCCCTGGAACCTTGGAAAGTAACCAACTGGTATCAGTCAGGTGTGAGTCTGGGGACCGCCTGTGTCTACGGACGCCTCCACCTCGGGATTGGGAGTGCTGCTCGAGGGCAGATCATTTGCTGGCCTGTGGTCAGAACGGGAAAAGCTCCTTCACATAAATTGCTTGGAAATGATAGCAGTCGATAGCGTTACGGCGCTTCTGTCCCCAGATAAAAGGCCACCACGTCTTGGTCTGGTCGGACAACATGTCAGTGGTGGCATACATGCATGGGCGGCAGTGGCTCAGTGGTTCATGCAGATTGTCTGCAAACCGAAAGGTTGGTGGTTCAATCCCCGGTTCCACCTGACCAAGTGTCGAGGTGTCCTTGAGCAAGACACCTAACCCCAACTGCTCCCGACGAGCTGGATGGCGCCCTGTATGGCAGACACCGCCGTCGGTGTATGAATGAGTGTGTGAATGGGTGAATGTGAGGCAAATGTAAAGCGCTTTGGGGGCCCATTGGGTCTGTGAAAGCGCTATATAAATGCAGTCCATTTACCATTTACCATACATAAATCACCAGGGACCTTCACAGAATCCCGAAACCTTCACAGGCTGACGCAACGCCTCCTGGTCTGGGCTCAGCACAACCTGCTCTCGCTGAAAGCAGCGCATGTGCCTGGTCACCTAAATGTTGGACCACACAGACTGTCCAGAAACAACATCCCAGCAGGGGAATTGTCGCTGCACCCGCAGATGGTCCAACTGCTGTGGGAAACGTTCGACAGAGCGCAGGTGGACCTGTCTTTGTCCGAACTTTTTTTCGAAAAGCAAAGACGTGCTGGCCCACGTCTAGCCCCGCTGTCCCACGTCTGGCCCCGCTGTCCCCTATATGCTTTTCCCCCTGTCTCACTCCTGCCTCAAGTGTTGGAACGGATCAGGAAAAACAGATGCCCAGTGCTGCTCGTGGCTCCGCTCTGGACAAACCAGACTTGGTTCCCAGTCCTGATGCAGCTGACCAGCACTGCCCCATGGCCTGTACCACTGAGGAGAAGACCTCCTCTCTCAGGCGGAGGGCTCGATTTGGCATCCTCACCCGGATCTGTGGTCCCTGCACGCATGGGCCATCAACGGGTATCCGCTAACCTCCCGGTGGAATGTGTTAAACACGATCACGCAGGCTAGAGCTCTGTCTACTTGGCTCTACTCCTCGAAATGGTCTGTGTTCTCTGATTGGTGTCAAGCCCAGGGCTTTTCACCCGTAGACTGCGGGGTTACGGAAGTGCTTTCCTTCCTTCAAGAGCTGCTGGATAAGGGCAGAACCCCATCCACGCTCAAAGTGTAGTGGCGGCCATAGCAACGTTTACAAAACCGGTGTCTGGCCAGTCACTGGGGAAGAACGACTTAGTCATGCGTTTCCTCAGGGGAGCTCGGAGGCTAAACCCTCCCAGGCCCCCTTCAGTCCCGATGTGGGATCTTTCCACGGATCTGGAAGCCATGAAAGGTGCCCCGTTCGAGCCAATCCATTTGTCAGACATGAAACATCTGTCTTTCAAAACGGTGTTTCTTATGGCTCTCGCTTCAGTGAAGCGCGTAGGGGACTTACAAGCGCTTTCGGTAAGCGCGTCGTGTATGGAGTTTGGGCCTAATGACTCAAAGGTCGTACTAAAACCTAGGCACGGGTATGTGCCAAAATCCCTCAACACACCGTTTAGGGCCCAGGTGATTTCCCTGTCTGCCCTTCCGGTTCTCAATGAGGAGAAGGACGCGAGTCTCCTTTGGCCTGTTAGGGCACTAAGAGCTTATGTGTCCCGCTTGTCTGGTTTTAGACAGACTGAGCAGCTTTTCGTTTAGTTTGGCGAATGTTCTAAGGGGCTTGCCGCATCAAAACAGAGCCTATCCAGATGGATACTCGATGCTATAGTGCTGGCTTACACCTCTCAGGGCCTGCGGTGCCCCTTGGGTGTCAGAGCGCACTCCACAAGAGGCGTGGCCTCTTCGTGGGCATGGTCTAGCGGGATTACCCTGCAAGATATTTGTATGGCTGGGGCTCGCCGTCTATATTTATAAAATACTATAACCTGGAGGTTCCCGCCTTGCAAGCTAAGCTTTTGGCGGTCTAGAATTCAGTGCTATCTGCCCCGCTGTGCCGGCCCAGATGCTGAGTTTGGCCTGCGTATCGCTCACTGAACGATACAGCAGCTCCACGAGTGTTTACACACGTATGGCCACCCAGTTTAGGCTGAAAGCTTTCACCCTGGCTGCGTGGTATAATATTTATATGATTAGCTGCTAGCCCCTCTTCATTCACTCTCTGTGAGTCTATGGTGATTATGCACTACATGCGCCCCGGGCTTCTGCCCTTGGGACTTTGGTGTTGGATCCCTGTATGCACGGCGTGTTACACTGTGTTCCCCATAGCGTACGATATTACGCAGTATGAGAGATACTCTCGTAAGAGAACGTACTCGGTTACTAACGTTACTGGGAACGAGTACTGCGTATCTTGCCGTGCTAAAAATACGCTCTGGTTCGCTTCAGCGATGAAAACCAGTTTGTATCAGCCTAACGACCTGCGGGGCCTTTATATAGCGAGACCACGCCCTTTCTGGCGGGAACTGCTCTCGATAGGCACGAGCTGCCTCGTCTATGTCTGCATGCTGCCGCAAAGCGTTTTACATTGATTAAATATTAAGGATCTTTTCTGGCTACAATATCTCGTGGAAAAGAGTTTTCCCCATAGCGTAAGATATTACGCAGTACTCGTTCCCTCTCTAGAGAGAACAGAGGTTACGTTAGTAACCGAGTACGTTTTCTTGACAACATTGATCCATAATGTAAAGAATAATCTGTCATGATTATGCCTGATGTGACTTTTTGCTGTATTTGAAATTTTGTAACAATTGTTTAAAAATTACTCCAATAGGGACATCGTTTTTAATTGTATAATTAGGATATAATTATCAGCAGCATTCAGCACATATAAGAGATATGAGAGACAGGCCCTGTCCTAAAAGGCACATTTCATGTGCACTACGGTCTTGTGCACTTACAATGGCCACCACATGCACATGTTCGTGAAATCCACAAGACTGTAGGGTGTCCCATTTGTCATTTTGGGTCCCAGAAGTGTATTTGCAAGAGCCCCCTTTGCGGGCGACATGCACCCTCAATACACACTTTTGCCAAGTCTGCACTGAAGCAAGCTCCGCAGCAGACTTCTACCCAACTGTCAAAGCTGAATTATGTCACGACAGTGCGGACACGGAGGAAGAACACGATGGCTTAAGGCCCGTTCACACCAAGCACGACACCTATAAAGATAACGATAAAGATAACTGTATATGCATCCACACCAACGACAGATAACAGTCTTTTTATTCTAAGCACGCGCGCGCCCGCGCTGCGGTTTCAAAGTAGATTACATTGTATTATAATTGTTGTTTACAACATGTCATTGAATATGTTTTTGCTGTTCTTATTGCCTTTACACGTCTTTACCAGCAGATGTCCTCAGCCAGCATGCTATGTTCCAAGCGCATCTAAACAGTGAATCTAGCAAGTCTAGTGTAATCGATCTAATCTAAGCAGTGAATTTAGCTGACGAAGTCAATGATGGGATAAAAACATCGCCTAGTATACCTGTATACAACGCCTTTTTCACTGCAACTTCAGCAATATTGTCAAAACTAGCGCTGGATAGTCTACCTGAGGTAATTTTGTTACACTATGCTAAACTGCATAATATCTCATCGTTAATTACTTCTCACCATTTATTCCCAGGATACGACCGATTGCTTTCCATATATCCATCTTTTTTTAATGTATCCTTGAAAAGGGGGGTTGACTTGTCAAACAGTGGAGGATTTTTTTTGTATCTCGACGATTAACTTCTCTGCAATGTCATCTGTCATTTTAAATGTGCGAGACCTTTACATTAGAATGGAAAAAATTGAGAAACAGCTGAGTGAAAACGATTCACGCAGGGTATGGCAGGGTATACATTCCATATCGGACCTCAAGGCAAGTTGTACAACTAATGTCTTGCCTACACTGACGGATGAGCTGAATCTTTTTTTATGCCCGGTTTGAAACCACCAACACGACCCCCCAGAGTAGTCCCGCAAGCAGTGCAAACACTACCAATAACACACCAAGGACATTCTACATCACAGAGGGTGATGTGCGACGTGTGTTTGAACGAGTGAACATTCGAAAAGCTGCTGGGCCGGATGGGATTCCTGGCCGGGTGATTAGAACTTGTGCATCACAACTGCAGGCTTTTGGCATTAACCTTGTCTGTCTCTCTCAGTATTTCCCTCTTGCTTTAAATCCTCTGTAATAGTGCCAATTCCCAAGAAAACCAAAATCATGTGTCTAAATGATTGGCGGCCTGTTGCCCTCACTCCGATAGTGAGCAAATGCTTTGAACGGCTAATAAGAGATTACATCAGCACTCTTGTCCCAAAAACTTTGGATCACCATCAGTTTGCTTATCGAGAAAATAGATCCATAGAGGATGCTATATCTACGGTACTCCACAATACACTCACGCATCTGGAAAATGAAAACTCTTATGTCAGAATACTTTTTATTGACTATAGTTCGGCATTTAATACAATAATCCCCTCTAGACTGGTCACAAAACTCAGCAGCCTTGGTTTTCCATCTGATCTCTGCAATCTCATCTTGGACTTCCTAAGCAACCGCCGTCAGGTGGTTAGGATGGGGTCTATCACCTCCGCTCCTCTAACCGTGAGTACCGGAGCGCCCCAAGATTTTTGCTCTTGCATTGTATGTAAATATGATATGAGGTGCAACTTCAATAAACTAAACTAAACAAAAATCCTTCTGAAAGTGATCCCAACGATATCGTTTCTCATATCTTTATCGTTATAGTTGTGGTGTGAACTCTGTTATTCTTTAATAGGGAGAACGATTTTTAGAATTATATCTTTATCGTTATCTTTATAGTTATCGTGCTTGGTGTGAACGGGACCATAAAGCTCCATTTTGAGACAGGCTCTTAAAAAACTGCTTCTATTCCCAACGAAAACAGTCTTGTGCACTTATTGTGATTATCACTGTGTGATAATTGTGACTGAATTCATTCCGATTGATGAATCTGAATGTAGTGTTTACATGAACGCTAAACAAGTGATCGGGTTGATGTGCGCGTTTATATGTCACAAGCTTCAAATCAGAATTGATTTTTTGACATGCTCACACTGCACAAATATACAGAGTTTCCTGCTGTTTGTCTATAATAACTATTCTCCTACATTGGTTCTTTATTTGTTTTAAACCGCAGACTTAATGTTTGGTGACAGTGAACATATGAACCGTTCACTGCCCCTTCCAGCGCCCAAAACCAGTCATCTGTGGATGAGAGTCCGAAAGAGCAAGGACTGGTGGGAAGTTGTCCTGCTCCACTTCACAGACGCTGAGTGAAACTAGTGAAGTTAATAACTAATGATCGTTGCGACGGAAGTGAATCAATTAAAACTAACTTTAGCTGGAAAATAACTTTATTCTAGAGCTGTTGTAAAGCCAAAACAATCTCTGTTACTTTGATTTCCTATTATCACTGTAAAGCAGCTTTGGAACAATCTACATTGTTAAAAGCGTTATATAAATGAAGATGACTTGACTTGAAAGGAGAATTTTTGAATGACAGGACACTCATTTATATGACACTTTATTCAACAGGAAGAACAGCTCGTTCTTGCACATGCGCAGTCCTTTTAAGTTTCGGTGTTCTCTTGATCGGATTAGAAAAGGAATAATCCAGCCCTTTCAATCCGATCGAAATTTCATTCGGATCGAGCTCAATCGGAGAGATTAAGATGTTTACATGAAGGCTTTTCAGTCCGATTGAGCCGTCAATCCGATTACTAATAGATTATTTGGTTGCATGTAAACGTAGCCACTGTAACCTGCAGATATTGCAAAAAGACAACCTTTAAGGTGTTTTTCATTGAGTTGATCATCGAGTCCAACGCAAAAAAAATAATGCGTTCAATCAGATAACACCAAAGCCGGGAAATTCTTCCTAAAGAAAAAAAAGATACAATAAGATGAGATGATAAGATACGATGAGGAAAAATCTGAGCCGGAAGAGACCGGTAGCTGAGCACCTCACCCTCAGGCTGAGGGAAATGGTCTGCTTTCACAGAAGAGAAACCCACCTAACAAGCTTGTCACCAAGGTGAGAGCAACCTAGTTAACAGGTAATTGCCTTTGGAGGACTTGGCAGCTCCACTGCGGGAGACTTCACTCAACGAGTGTGAGAACTTTGACACAGTCAAAGTGGTACCAGCCAATAACCATATAAATAGAAGACAATGGACCTAATTGCAATCAGTGTCCTCCAGCTCTACTGTTTTTATGTTCCTACATTTCACTCACTGTTGTTCTAATGACCCGAAGTTCAGCAGACTTTTACAATGGCATTTCAATGCATCTGAATGCAGGGCCTCTTGTATGCATTTGAGGTCCAACACAAGGTGATTGATAATTGTTCTCTTGGGTGAACGTAGTAAGGTTAGGTGGAGCAACACAAAAGTCACACCTCTGTTCAAACGGTTCTTGTTTCACACGTGACAGTCTTTTGATGTCTGAGGTATTTGCAGTGAAATTACTTTGCCGTTTTCAGCTGGTCTCTGAAGGACAACAAAATGTGGAGGAGTAGGTGCTAGTGATATGTGAGAGGTCAGTAATGTGGTACAATAAAAGGGAGTAAGGTTTAGCACCTGCCAAATAACTTCTCCATCATATCCTTGCAACAAAAACTAACTGATAATTAAAACACAGAAATGGTAAACAACATCTCTATATTTTACTATGTTTAAGTGATTGTTGCTGTTGACATTTTGTGAATTCCTCTCAAACTCGCCTGCAAAATAGTTGAACTGTTTGCCTATTTTAGTGCATAAAATCATTATCATTCTGATTCCACCTATTTATTTTGGTTCCTTAATGATTCTGGGGTGTGTTTCCCTTACAATAACATAACTCACTGCTTAACCACGATGCATCTTGGGAAAAAGTAACTAGTCTCATCTGTTTCCTGACATAGCAGACTAACTTTGCCGCACATCCGTCGTTCGGACCACGTTGGTTCAACAATAATAGTTTACGAAAACACACAGGTGTTGGAGTAATAAAAATGTCTACTAATGAATCAGATCTAGATCGAATTAATGTCAGATTATTACTGTAAATAACGGACATGGCAACTGCACACTACTTCCCTATTTTTGTTCTCCAAGTTTCATTTAATCGCAGGTTCCCTCTTACGTCACTCTGGGGTTCCCCTGGCATACTAGAGCACGTACACACATGCACACACACGCTTCAATTCTCTTGACAAACTAAAAGACGTAGAATGGAATTTGTATGTATTTGGAATGAAAGATATATAGAATAATACATGTTGCTTGCTTATTTTCCTCAAGAGCATTATCTATGTGAGTCCAAATGTGCTTCTAACCACAGGTCAAGAGCTTTACATGTCGAGAGCTTTACTTCCAACAACACAATTTTGCAATTCTGTCTGCAAATGTTCATTGGAACTATGATTTCGGGAAATTGTTAAACTATGCTGGTAACGATGGAACTTGCGACCATAGTTGGCTAATAATGCTTTTGGGAAATGCACCCCTGAAAGATTCTTTTAGTAATATTGAGAAAGAAAGAATGGATGTGTTCAAGAAAACATTTCTTATGTTATCCTCAGAGGTCTGGGGTCCATTCTTCATGCCTCACTTAATACATCTGAGATGATTTGACAGATGCCAGATCTTTTAATCATGATAATTGATCTCTTGCTAATTTGGTTCTTCAAATGAATTTGCGGATCTGATTAAAAAAGCTGGATGTGCATACTTTATCATGGAATCCCTCACCATCTGTGCTACAACAATGAATTATAAAACTATCACAAAGTCTTATAGGTGGGCTCTTTTGACTGGTTATTGAAAAAATATAGACTCTTTAACTGATCATGATTTTTTGTAAAGCTTCTTTTAAACAATGTGTATTGTGAAAAGTGCCTTGACTTGAAAAATCATATTTAATATTTTTTTAAGCAATGGGCCTGCTTTTTCAGATCTAGTGCATCTAGACCACTTGCAATGCTGGAGCATTTACTGGAGCAACTTAGAAGTGCTACTGGGGGTTTAGTATGTTAGGTTTCAGCTAGCCTTTCTGGAGTGCTAGATGAATGACTATGAACAGCATGTAATGAGTATGTTGGCAACTGACACTCACAGTTGTTCAAGTAACATGTCATGTTTTGACTGCCTGCTCCATTTGGATTCACCCGAAAGGAACCTGAGCTTAAACCCCCTGAATGTACAGTATCATTAAAGGTGTTGTTGTTATCTTAGCTCGTATTGTGACCACTACACATACATAGGTGTGTGTGTGTGTGTGTGTGTGTGTGTGTGTGTGTGTGTGTGTGTGTGTGTGTGTGTGTGTGTGTGTGTGTGTGTGTGTGTGTGTGTGTGTGTGTGTGTGTGTGTGTGTGTGTGAGCTCATTCTGTGGTCACACAAAAAATATCTGTGGCGATTCACCACTTGGCGGTGCTACGAAAAACCTAAAAACATCTATAAATATGCAACCTTCAGTCTGATTGATTTGAAAATTGTCACTCAGTGTCTTTGTTCAAGTTGCCATGATGATTGATTTATGAGGACATTTGTGTATCGTGAAAAATCATGGCTGCCATTGGCCAATAAAGTTTGAGCACCTATTAGACCAGGTTATAGGAGGCAGATCAGAACGAAACTCGGTGGGCCTGTTTGACTCATGGTCCTAGAGTTCTGTGCGAGGTTTGAAAGAAAACGTCCACCAGGTGGCGCTATCACGTTTTAGACACTATATATCAAGCAATGTATCACACATACACACAATAATTATATCAAGTGTTAAATCTCTTCATGACTTTGCCTCAAGAACCACTGCTGTCAATCAAATCATTTATTAAATATTTGAGATTACATAAAAAAATAAACTTTTTCGTACTCCTTGTAGGCCATTTGTCCGATTTGCTCAAAACTTGACATGTATCATCTAGACACCCTCATAGGAAAAAATTAAACCGTTCAGCAGATACAAATTATGTCTGGTATGGGTATGGCCCATTATGAGTAACATGTCTATATGTTGTGTGCACAAAGTACAGATTATAAAAAATGTCTACATATAGATAACAGTGTCACAAACACAGGAATATAAGACAGGTTTAGGTGCACACAGTGTTTATTAAAAGCAAAGTGGTGGTGGAACAACAGGAACCAGATGATGGTGAGAGGATGGTGACTTGAAGAATGATGATGATGGTGATGTAGCTGGCGATGACTGAAGTGGATTCTTTGTGCAAGTGACAAGTGTACACGAAGACAGGCGATCTGGATCAGGATGACGGACGGAAGACGGACAGGAGACTGGATACAGGACGAGACGATCTCAGGTGAGTAAATTGGTAAGGAGTCTGACATAAAGCAGTGTATACTGCAACGAGACCAGACAAGGAGTGAAAGGTGAACGGGGCACACGGTTGATGAGGGCAGCGAGTCAGTACTCTGGTGATTGAGTGATGATTGGGGCTGTGACGGTGTGGATGACTGTGAAAAACAGGTCATTTTGAAGAACAATGCTTAGTTTCATGAATTTCTGATGCTCAGAGGCACAGTCAATTCTAAACTATCAGGCTTTTCAACTGAAAGATGAAGGCTGTAATACTGTTGTCCACTAGAGGGACCCGAAGGATGAGAAATCTTTTTAATCAAATCTTTCAATCAGTTTCCAGCAATGACTTATAAATAAATGCTTAAAACCATTTTTATTATGATGCACTGGTAATACAGTTTTATATCATCAGATTTCAAAAGAAATATGTGAACTGCTTATAGACCATTAAAAGACATTTTCCCAATATATCCCAATAACATTGAAGACATATTTTTGTTTGCTCAAGGTTTGCTTTTGCATTCATATTTATATTTAGACATTATAAAATCATTATTATAACACATTTTGTCAGAGTGTCATCGTTTATAATGAGCTTTCAGTTTTGACAATTGTGCCATACTATGAGTAGTGAAACCTGAATATGGTGTTTGGTGCGATTGTTTCTTTGAGTTTCTGTAACTGACCTGTCTACTGTCATTGAGGTTTGTGGGCTGGAGGTCAAGAACACCAGAAACAAAATCCAGTTGGCATCTTTCTGGGTGTCCAGCAGAGAATGCCCTTAGTGACGGGAAGTGAAGTGAAGTGAAGTGAAGTGACGTGAAGTGAAGTGAAGTGAAGTGAAGTGAAGTGAAGGCCAAGTATGCTAACCCATACTCGGAATTTGTTCTCTGCATTTAACCCATGCAAGTCAGTGCACACACATTAGGATCAGTGAGTAGTAAACACACACACACACACACACACACACACACACACACACACACACACACACACACACACACACACACACACACACACACACACACACACACACACACACACACACACACACACACACACACACACACACACACACAGAACAGAACAGTGATTAGTTATTGATGAGTTTAAATCCACCTGCCAAAAGCAGCTTAAAATAAATGTTAATTACATGAAGCAGTCGTGATTCTTCAAAAGACTTACTTGATTCATCTTATTCTCTATATGTGACCCTGGACCACAAAACCAGTCGTAAGTCGCACGGGTATATTTTTAGCAACAGCCAACAATACATTGTATGGGTCAAAATGATCGATTTTTCTTTTATGCCAAAATCATTAGTATATTCAGTAAAGATCATGTTCCATTAAGATATTTTGTAAATTTCCTACCGTAAATATATATAAAAAATATTTTTGTGAGTGGATGCAGCAAAATCGCGCAAAAAAAGACAGAAAACACGCCTAAAAAAACTCGCTCGCTGCTAAGTTTGGTATCGTTGTCAAGCTTAGATTTCCAGCTTTCGGTTTCATAACTCTCCACAACGTCATTAGAGCAGTAAGCCAATAGAGAGCGTTAAAACAAAACTTTCTCGTGTAAAAAAAAACGTTTCTTCTTCTAGCAACGGCCTGCTACAGCGCCTCTCATTGGCTGGCGACTTCTTCGCGTGCACAGTGTACACAATCCGCAATGGTTACGGTGCAAGCCATGGATTCTGAGATAGCGCGTTTGCTCAATTTAAACTTTAATGACAGCAATAATGTAACGAACATAGTAAATTATTTTTTCGCAAATGATTGGGAAGATGATACAGAATGTCCAGAGACCGGCTTGGCAAATAATATGCCCTGGAAGACGACGAATTCGATCAATGTGTGTTGTGTGGATCTCTTCAATTTTATATGTTCCTGGTGAAATGTGATGCGATCTGGGAAAAGCCACCACATGGTGAAATTTGACATAGCCTATTACAGGTTTTGATAATCTGTTTCCCAAATCTGTTTTTATTTCTTTCATTGATTAAAATGTCGATTTTTTCTCTCTCTCTGTGCGTGTTCTTAAAGAGAAAGTAAGACAGTCTTTTCAGCTTGCCACTATAAATCGCAGTTTTTCTGCACTAAACTTGTAAATTTTCCCAAGATATATTCAAAGAGGATAGACAAGATGTTATAGAATAATAATTTTATGAAAACCCAATTTTGACAAAAAACTGACATTCGATCTATTTTTAGACCTTATACTGAAACCGTGCAGCGCGACAGCCGATGGGTTTGACCAGATCGCATTACAAATAGGCTATTTTAATGAGATTTTTTGTGTGAATAAAGGTTTAGTTGTGGTAAATCAATGGTGTAAATTTTATTTATTTCCCTTCATTAGTAATATGCGTAGCTAAGGACTTCATTTGGACAACTTTAAAAGGCGATTTTCTCAATATTTAGATTTTTTGCCCCATCAGATTGCAGATTTTCAAAAGGTTGTATCTCGGCCAAATATTGACATATCCTAACAAACCATATATCAATGGAAAGCTTATTTATTCAGCGTTCATGTGATGTATAAATCTCAATTTAAGGAAAATGACCATAAGACTGGTTTTGTGGTCCAGGGTCACATATTAACTTTTATTTGGGAGAATGGATTTTCAATTAAGAGGCAGAAATCCCTCAAGTTTCATTAAAAATGTTTTAATTTGTGTCTTATGGATTTGATACAACATGAGGGTGAGTAAATGATGACAGAATTTTCATTTTTGAATGAACTAGCCATATCCCTTAAGAGTTAGCGTACACAATAAGTTGTGCAATTAACATGCTTGTGTAATATAAAAGCAAAATATAAAATTTCACGAAATTAATCTTGGAGTTTATTACAGTTTTTCTCAATTGTTTACACACAAATTCTGGTATTTGAGACACAATGACCACAACATGTAACTCATTCACCAACCCCCTGAACCAATTGACCGTTCGCAGGCCCCTCCCCCAAAACGGCCATTGTCCAATCACACATCATAGCAACCGTTACTATGTGAGCAGGTCCGTCAAACATTGACTCCAAGCAAGCTGGTGAAGCGGTGCACCCACAGCATTTGTAAATCAGACACTAGATACCCCGAGAGATTGTCTGGAGGAGTTGTGTTCTTTCCATTCCCAAAGCCGAAAACACAACGTGAGCGGTGCCTACAATGGATAAAACAGTGTGGACGGCACTGTGTCGAACATGGTTAACTCGCATGCGTGAGACTGAGATTAGTCAAAGAAACATGGAGAAAGCAGGTCAAGAGGATCCACAAAGGAAGTACGTTTTCTAAAGGGTTGTTGTTAACATGATATTTTCGGGGGGAAATGAGCAGCAGTCACTAGCAGTGCAGGACCTGTACAGTTTAGAGGAGTGCACGCTCGCAACGGGGAACGCATGAAGCTTACTTGACAACATCAGTTCACATATCAATATCGTAACGAATAGAAATAACCTTAAATAATGTATGATTATCTGCATCTTTCCGTCTCTTATGTATAGTTACTTTTTAAACACAAAAATCGTATTCAGCATGGCACGCAAGTGGTTGCCGTGGTAATGAACAAGCCGCTCGTTAAAGCGAATGTATAACCCTGTATCTGAGGCAAAATTACTAAATATGCAGCGTGAGTTATATATTTCTAACTCCAAACAATTACCCACTGAAAGGCACAATATGGAACTTTTCAGCTTTCAAAATAGCAAAAATAACTGTATCTATGTTATATATTTCTTTTAGTTGTGTACTAACATTATCCCAAAAGTTCCCACCAACTTTCAAATCCGGAGAAATTTATATTTTAATTTGAAGACACGGGCCGTGTCTTTATTTCCGTTTCGTCGCCCGTCTATGACGTCATATAACCTTTGACTCTAGTTTCTCTAACTTCGTGCGGATCCCAGCGAAAAACCACCAAACGCAAATGTAAACACCGGACGCACGTCACTAAAATAAAAGAAGACGATAAAGAATCAATAGTTGGATATCAATAATGGACCATGATTATGCTTTGCCTGCACGTTCTGCTGCTAGAGGCAAATCCGTGAGGCGGAAACGCACGGGTGACAGAAATGACTCGAGAAGGGTTTGGGACAGTAGAAGAGACACGACTCGCGTTAACATTGGAGTTGCATTTCCACGAGCTTCGTGACAACTGGAACTACAGAGAGATGCCGATCTCGCTTGCATTCTAATAAACAAGTAAGCACCCATTCAGCTAAATATCTATCCGTAACTTATATGTTGTGAAACGATGATGGCATGTGCAAAACGCAGACGGACTAGCTCTCATGTACAGTATAATGTAAATTCACATTTGTTGTAGATATAGCTGCAGAAAGTAGCTTCATATGCAGTTCACCATCTTTTTCAATATCATAGTATAAACGTAAATATAATTATTAACGAAAGGTGAACGTGTTTTTTAACATCTATTAATACTAGCTAGCTAGGTGGAATATTGATTCAATAGCCCTGATAATTCATATATCTCTCCGTTCGAAGAGACGTGATTTTAAAAACACTAAGTTAGAATGAGTGAGGAATGTGGGGAGCGACAGAGCGCGTGTGTTCATTACAATGGCATTACATAAAGTTAATAGCCGTAACTAAACGTAACAAGAATAGAGATATAATATAAATAACAACACATTACCTCGTCAGTGAACATGTTATCTGCTGGAGATGCTAGATGGCTGGGGAATGACAGATCGCGCGTGTCCCAATGAACATCGTATAGCTGGTTCGCGCCCTCTCTCTCTCGACAACGACAACAACTCCCATGAGCACACGCTCTTTCACGACGTCATCAGAATACGTCTTTTGCTATTATTTTGATTGAGTGACCCCTGGTGGCCAAAAGTTACATACTGTACGTTGAACCAGCTTATAAAATCTTCTTCAAGGCTGTGCTGGTTGCATTTGAGGTAACGTTACAGGTCGGGTTTCTCAGATTTCGCTTGAGACCGGTAAGCATTAACGTTAGCCTCGATAGTAGTCGTGTCTCCTTCATTGCGTATTTTTATATTTTGAATATATCTCTCCACTGTATACTGTAACCCCTTGTGCCTCGATCTGGAGGATATCGCGGAGGTATTGCTCCAAAAAAGGGTCACTGACACGCACAGGTATACCTCTTCCCGTCATGGCAATCTGTGGCGCTGGTCGTGTTTGACCATTTGTTTGACGGGCGTAGCAACAATAACTAGGGGGCGTGGCTTTTGCGAACGGTCAATTCTGCTGAACTACAAGCACAATTCCTGCTTTACACTCAAATTGCAGTTCTAAAACACATGTTTTTCAAAACACTACACACAATTCTCTGCATTTGGCACAATTTTCATGCACAAAATCTGTTGTTTTCACAAGGAACACACTGCCATTCAGATCTGCACACTGCCTCGTCACAGGGGCAAACACATGTCACACAATTAGCAATCAGAGCTTTAGCATTAAAGACCGAAGCAGAAGAGAAGATGCAGCATAGTTATTTTTTTTTTTTTTTACTGTAACTGCATACAGTACATTTTTCTATTGTTTTGTATGTAGACCACTGTATGTGCAACTTTGTGTTGGTTGGGATGTACGAAGGGTGCGATCTATCTCCCATTGTTTTTGTGGGAAAAATAAAATAAATTTGTTGCTGTGTATTTGTGTGTTCTGGGTATAAAAACAATATTCTCAAATATTTTACAACACACTTATGTATGTACTGTCTGTAGTAAGTGTAACACTGAACAAAAAAAGGCCTGAGTCATTATGATGAATGGAGAAGAAGTGTTTTCCATTCATCACAGTGTTTTACATTGAGCACATCAGTGTTCAACTGCTTCTTATAAATGTCTATTCATATGATGGGTTGTGTGTGTCATTTGAAAACAAAATACCATTTTGAGAAGAAATAACATTGTTTTGAATGTAAAGTTTCATTTTGCAGGAGAATTGAGGGGTTTTGCTATTTTTTTATTTGTGTGTAGAGTTCTGAGAATATGAGGCATTCTTTCAGAAAATGTGTGTAAACAATCGAGAAAAACTGTAACTTAAACAATTGATGTAACTGATTACCTCCTATTTTTTGAGTCCAGCTAACGTATTTGGGGTTTACAGTGTGCACTCAAATTGTGCTCAAAGTACGGTTACTGTACATTAGGTATGGTTACTGTAAAAAAAAAAATCCATTGATTACATTTGAAGATAGCAAAGGCTTTACAGAATACACCAAATGTAGGATTAAAGTCTGTTGAGAAATGGTAAATGTCACTAGAATGTTTTTTTGTTTTTTTGTGGTACGTCCTTTACCCATATACAAGCAAGGAGACATTTTCACTATATTACATTTGTCACTGGAAGCTAAGAATAGTGTGGCTATTCCTTTGGCCAAATTATTTTAATTTAAACAATTTATTTTAAAGGTGCAGTGTGTAGCTTTTTGGAGACATCTAGCGGTTCGTTTGCGAGTTTACACTAAGGGCTCAGCCCACCGCTCACCCCTCCCTTTCGAAGAAGCTACGGTGGCTAAAACGGGAAAAACATCGTCGTAGTGAGCCAGAGTAAAACAAGCCACAGCTAACATGGAGTACCACAGTCCATTATAAACCACATCATGGATAAAGTTTACAAAGCCATAGTCAGGTGAGGATCAATGGTCTTAATACATAATATAATAATATTGGTATGAGCTGTCGACACGACAGATCTCGTCAGTTGTTGTAAATAATAGTAATCAGCTGATTGTCTCACGAACGTAACCAGCAATTCTCCCCACATAGCAAACCCATAATACAGCGAGGAAGTAGAACCACATGAAACTATGCAACTATAGATTTTTTCTAACAGGGTAGTAAAAGTTTAGCTGGCTAATATGAGCTGTTACTGTGGCTGAGCTGGTTAAAGCCTTGTTTATACTCGACGCGTCCGCATGAGCCCAAAGGTGCGTGCGGCAAAAATGAGTGATTGTAATAACAGCACGCGTGCCTCCGCATCCCAATAGACACCACTTATTACACACAATAGCCTTTTTTCTCTGATTTTGGAAACTCGATCGACTTAAAATGCTTCCAAGATCGACGGGTTGGTGATTCCTGTAACTGTTTTCCGGTCAATGACAAGAGTAATAGCCTACTAATCAGCTGTCTCACGAACGTAACCAGCACATTTATCCCCCACATAGCAAAGCCATAACACAGCGAGGGTGAAGAATTAAGTTACATGAAACAATCCAACTACAAATTTACATCACTGACAAGGGAAGGACCATCACTGACAGGAAGACCCACGGTGTTTATGACTAGCTTCGTCTAGCTTTCTGTGGCTTCTCTTTCAAGGTAGTGACGAAACGCGCTCTGTAACGCTGTTTGTTCGCTGTCGGCTACGGTAGAAATATGACGTCATAATATGGCGGCCTTCATAGAAGGGGATTCCCGCGCTTATGTAGATATAAATGCCTAATTCTAAGGTAATAAAAACATTACGGTTTATTAAGTAAGTTCTTTATACACAACTGAACACATAGTTATGGATGTCATATTGCATTTCTGTTAATAAATAGTCAAAAATGTTACACACTGCACCTTTAACAATCAAAACACTACAAACATTAGCTTTAAGAGAATAAATTTAAATTAATTTAAAGCAAAACATGAATAGCCGTCAAAATTCTCCATCTGCGATTCAATGACTCGTTGGTAACATCGTAAGAGGATGCTTGAGGGTCATAGTGTCTATTTTGAAGATGCTATAGACTATTTATATATGTTGATATAAATTTCTATTTAGATATTTGCTTTAGTTGTCATACAGCTCATAAATCTGTTTTTGTCAATTACAGCTTGAGTGATACTTATTATTGATGTTTAAATTAAACAAACATTAAGTTATTGAATGTGGTCAGTGTTCCCTGTATCAGTCAAGCAAATAATTATAAAAAAAATTGTAAAAAAGATGACATAAAATAAGCTCTTAGAAGGGTCACCGTGATTTTGCCAAATAAGATATGTTCCTTGAAAGTTTAGTCCTTACCCTAACCCCTAAAACTAACCCATAACTTATCCATAACTTCAGTCCCAAACTGATAGGTAAATAACACAGATGTAGAAGCACCTAACCCTGATTGTAAGCCTACAAGACATAAACTGTAAACTTTTCAGTCCCTTAAACTGATTGGTTGATTGGAATATCAAAGATGTTGATCCAGGAGCACACTCTTGGTGAAATCCAACCCGTTCTCATGGCAATTCAAATGAATTTTACGAGGTGGCTAATTTGTAACAATGCGTACAACCTCACTCATACGAATAAGTACGTTTTTTGCTAAATCGTACATATTTTACGAGTTGCCCAATTCGTATGAATGAGTACGAATGACCTTCCCCTGACCCCGCCCCCAAACCTATCCATCACATGGTTAGACAAATCGTACAAATTCGTACGAATTGGTCGTGAGATAGCGTTGGTGAAATCACATTTACCCTCTTGGTCGAGGTAAATGGTCAGTTTGAGTTTGAGAAGCATTTGAAATAAGATGTCATATCTTAGCAGTGTTTTCATTGTATATGCTGAATAACATAATTCTTTTTTTTTCTAAGCTATATCAAACATGTGGCCTAAACAAACGATTCCATGTGTGGAAAATATTTGCATTACATACAGTAGTCTGTAATGGTTAATATTCTGCAATATAAAGACTGATATACTGAAAAGCTGTTTTGTCTTTGAATGTTACATTAAAATGTTCCATTACTTAGCACTCTGTCTTTTTGTGGGTGATGCATTAAGGGCCAAATCTGATGGATACTGATTGGTTTATATACAAATGACAGTGATGAGCAGAAAACGAATTCACTTTTTGAGCTCAGATCCATTGTGTGAACCCCACCCTGCGGTGAAGTGTGCTTATATCAGCGTAAGTATATCAATGACAAGGTGACTAGGGGGTAGAGGAAAGGGGTTATTATCAGTGAAGCCTGCTGCTGCTGTTCACGACTAGTTCCAGTAATTACTTCACAAAGGGTGCTTTTTGCCATCCCACTGTTTTTCCCACACAGGGCAGGCACAGAATTCCAAGTGGCCTCAGACTTGCAATCTCCTTGCTTAAACCCAGGCAAATTGCTAAGCTTGGCCATTCTTCAGGCACTGTAATTGCATTTTAGTGCCGTTTTTATTGGTGCCGGCTTGCCCAGCCCCCCGGTCTGACCACTGAACACTAGGGATGCCATTGAACACAGGGTAAATAGAGAGTAAATAATTTGTTTATTGGGTGGTTTAAATTAGAGGTTAATTAAGGATTTATAAAAATAAAAAAGGGATATTAAAGGGATAGTTTACCCAAAAATGAAAACTAAACCACAAAATTGTAATATTTATTCATCTTCGGAACACAATTCTGCTCAATTCATAAACTGTTCAATTCATATGAATTCATTTTATGATCTCTTTCTGAACTTTTTGAAGTGTTTTTTCAAATTGTCAGTTACGTAGCAATCAATGGAGGGACAGAAAGCTCTCAGATTTCATCAAAAAGATCTTCATTTGTGTTTCGAAGACGAACGAAAGTCTTAAAGGTTTGGAACGACATGAGGGTGAGAAATTAATGACAGAATTTTCATTTTTTGTGCAAACTATCCCTTTAAAAGAATTGACTTTCTATGTCTGCAACACATAATAATTACAATTTTGTGGTTTTCAACATGTTGTATATAACAAAAGTTATTGTATATAACATCTTGTAAAGATGTTTTGTCAGGTAATCTAAAATGGGCTTCATGTGACAATCTACAATATTTTGTGTTATTTATATGAAAAAAAATATCATGTCTGAATAAATCTAACAACATTAGGTTAAATCTGCTAAAGTAATTTTTAAATTTTTAAATCTAGCAGAAACAGAACCTTAGGTTAACGATTGCATATGGGCTCTTTTTACAGTGTACCCCTGAATCAACAACCGTTTTAACCATTTTTAGAGGTTTGTTCAAATGTGGATGCTTGAAGTTCATCTCATTAAAATACTAAAAGAGATCTAATTTTGTTCTTGGCACCATTGAGCTGTTCTTCTTGAGTCCCTGCTTCTAATTCGATACATTCCAGAGCTGGACAACCAAGCAAGTGTTGTTTGCATTGAATAGAAATAACAGCAGAAAACTGAAATGGCCGCAGGATTAAGGGATCTCAACAGGATAAAAGGATAAAAGATTCTTGGTGTTATCCATTTTAGCTTAATAATGGAGAGTCTTAACCAGGATTTGGGACCTCACAACTCTTTATAGGGTCTTTTTAGAGCATGGCTGTGCAATTTGTAATGATCCAAATTTGTTTTTTTTGTTTTTTTTACATTATATTGTGTCAATGAGTAAACAGAGGAAAAAGCATGACAAAATAATCATTTTTAGTGCTGAGCACAATGCGAATGGGATGTTATAGCTTAAATGTAATAATTCAAAATAAATTACATTCAATAAAGTCAAAAAAGTTTGGAATGGCACGTTATTTAACACAGTAGAGGACATTTGTGTCTTTTTTGGTACTAAAAGTGGTCATGCACAGATTAATTGACCCTTCGCAAAGACCCGCCCCCCTTAGTTACTGTCGCTATGTCCGACAAGCTACGCCGCTCTCATGTTCTCATGCAGTGAAAAATACATCGCGGAGCAGAGAGGAGACTGACAACACGCTGACAGACAGGACAGACTAGGATACTTTTCGGTTACTTTTGCCATTAAACATATTAATCAAAGTCTCACCTTTCAAATATGGTCATTTTTTGAAAGAAATTTAAACAATAAATACCGTTTTGTGGGTCTTTAATGTGTCGTGACAGATCGCTGTAGAGAATCAGTTAAAGCTGCTCGTGAACCGATCATCTCTTCCTTCTAGTTCATTTATAGCATCAAATAAACATGAATGAACATAAGAAGGAATGTTGTTTTATCCGCGGAAAGGCGTCAGTATATTCAGTTTTTCAAGTTCAAATCCTCGCATGTTAATCTACTAACTCTCCTGACTGCTTTGTCGGACAAAATGGCGGATGGCGAAGTATGATTGGTCAGAACACCTGTCAATCAAGCTCCATGTGAAGGGTCAATTGCACAGATGTAAGGAGCATAGATCAAACTATCCTATATTGTGGATCTGGATTTTTTATATTTTCTGAACAGTCACTAAATGCTGGCGTTGTGGTGGTTGCCACACTCTCAGAAAAAGATATGCAAAAAATGTACCTTTAGGGGTACAACAGTGACAAACTACTGTACCCCTAAAGGTAGAATGTTTGCACTTTTTTTCTGACCATGCAGGGTGTGGCAATGCACTTCCTAAAATGTTCTGAGTGGTTGTTAACTTGTTTCTAGGGTTCCTAGATTTAGTTTTATTTAGTAAGACACTACTCCTCAACAAACCACATGATTTGAAATATCATTCAAGACTAACACACAAATAGCTAAGGATAGAAGTGAATAACTAGATGAAGAAAGTTTGTCAAGATTTTTTTATAACTTCAGCTATGGAAAAACATTAGTAAAGACAGAAAATTCTGTCATCAATTACTCATCGCATGTTGTTCCAAATCCATAAGACTTTTGTTTATCACAAATTAAGATATTTTTAATGATATCTGGGAGATTTCTGTCCCTCCACTGAAAGTCTATTTACCCAAAACTCTCACGCATCAAAAAGTTCATAAAGAGAATGTGAATAGAGCATTTTAATCCAAGTCTTATATGCTTTATATGATGAACAGATTTCATTTAATTTTGATCACATACAAATATTAATAAACGAATATAAACTTGGGAGAACAAACCTCATTGGAGAATCTCAAACGTGCTGTACAACACACCAGAATGAACCTCATTGCTTATTGCACGTCTAAGTATGCTGGACCTTCTTGTTCTGGTTCTGCCAAAACAGAACTAGTTTCTGCTCCCCCTACTGGTCATTTTATATTCTACTGCTTAAATTTATATTATTCTGTTTCAGGGGTTAAGTTTTGAAGAACAGCGAATGTTAAAGAATGTTGGTAACCAGACAGTTGATGGTTTATGGAAGTTGATGGATTATAGTAATACCATAAATACTATGGAAGTCAATAGCCGTATTTCCACTGTCGGGCCAGGGCTAACAGCGAGCCGAGCCGAGTCGAGCCGAGCCAGTGTCCTCGGGCCTTAAGCACCGGGCTTGCGTTTCCACTGCCGGGCCAGTAGCCCCGCAGCGCTGCCCTAAACCCCGCCCCTAACACGCCTTTCTGGATCAAACGTCATACAGCCCAACCCATTTCAGCAGGTATTATAAATTTATTTGTTTTTTAAGTTAGGAAGAAAGTATCTATATTAACTCACCAGCCGTGGCTGCCATAGTGTCCCGATTGTCTCGCAAGTCGCCACTAACAGAGGGACAGTGACCCAGCACACCGTACATCAAATCGAACCAGTGAAAGTGAAAGTGAAATTTCGGTTTACTTACGAAGTTATTTACAGGTTGTATATCTGCTTGTTACCCCTTTATTACCACAAACTTAACATATTGTTCCCTTATACCTACACGGAAGTACGCTATAATTACAGAAACGTACATCGTAATTTCGGTGTACTTAAGCAGTTGTTTGCGGGTCGTAAAATGAAGTGTTACCGAATCTTCTTATTTAATTTTACAGTTTTACAAATTTTACTTATTAAACCATCTGAACGACGACTTCCTGGTGTCAAGACTTAATATTGATTAGAAATGTTTAGCTTGCTGGGTACGAAGCTGGTACAGCTTCCTTGAACAAATTTGACTGCTGCAAACATTGTTTGCTGATCAATGTTTAAATATTAATGAATGCCAAATTTAAGTATGTTTATCATATAAAGTGATCATATCTCTTCAGAGAACTTTGATTTAACTGCTCGACTCATGTGGATTTCTTTTACAATCTCTTTATGAACATTTTGACTTTTGGGTGAATAGACATCAGCTGGGGTAAAAAATTTCTTGATGCCGGGTCAGTGCCACTGGACCCGTCACCGTAAAAAGCGCCTGCCACTGACCCGTCACCGTTATATTCGCTTACCTGGTGATAAATTACCATTAAATACATCATCCTTGGGATCTGTCACCGTTAAACGTGCCTGCTTGGCGATCCTTCGCCATTATATTTACCATTTCACTCCCTCTGATAGGTTGTCAATGGAGGTACAGAAATATTTCAGATTTCGTTAAATATCTTAATTTGTGTTCCAAAAATGAACGAAAGTCTTATGGATGTGGAACAACATGAGAGAGTAAAATGATGACATTTTTGGGTGAACTAACCCTTTAAAGCTACACTGTGTAACTTTTTTAGTTTATTCTTAGCTAAAAACTCTTAGTTCTTTCAAAAATATATGTGCTCATTAATGTATATTTACTTCGTTCAAGTAATAAAGTATTCTCGTGAGTGTATAATATGCCATTGAAAATACATACGGGTAAGGGGTTCTAAAGTCGGTCGCCATGTTGCCCCTCCATCTTGAAAGAACATTAGCCAAAGAGGGACATACCCGTTAATTCAAGCTTCGCCTTTCGCGTTTTAACACTCGATGAACACTCATGGACGAGGTCGAACTGAAAGCCATGTTAATCTTGGACTACGTTGGCCACCGTAGGAGTTAAAACGAAATCGGAATTGAGAGGAACAGAATCTAATATTCACTGGATGGTCATATGCCTTTTCACCGCTAGATGGGGGTAAAAATCACACAGTGTAGCTTTAAGACAGACCTGCGTATGACAGAAGTTAAAACTGAAGATTAACACTGGGATACTGTGTGCAAAGACCCAATTTCAAATCAGTTATGGCATGCATAAACATTCCAGTGAAGCTCCAAACGTTTATACTGCCCTCGCACATCATGCATGGTGCATTTCGTACAGATGTGCTTGTAGATCTTTCGAATACTGCCTGGACTGACATTCCACCCCACTGATCAAACACATACACACATGTAGATAAAGTCTCTCAAGAGGCCTTTCATGGTGAAAGCATCCCTTGTAATTATGAAGCTCAATTGCTCGGCTCTCCTCAGCTGTAATTTTTGCAGTAATCAGTATAACCCACATCTCACTCACAGTGGCCTGACACCTTTGACCCCACACACAGTGTCAAATAGCCTGTCAGTGGGGCTTAATAAAGAAAAATGACAAGTCTCCAGAGACGTTACCAACACCGCCATGTCAGTCGGCAATGAGTGGTTGTTGCCGCCTGCCAGGTACTGAGGTATTTTATTTAGCCCTGAGGAGGACAGGTGTGCTCTGCAACAGCACGAGAGAGGGAATGCCAAAGGTCTTCTAGTTGGAAGCCGCTACAGGTGTTGGCACACAGACAAGATTAACGTAAAAATGAATCTTTTCATTATCAACGAGAACTTTTATGCGTCCTCATTTTATTTGTTCTGTCAGTTGATTCCGATAAACACAACAGGAGGCTCTAAGTCTCTTTGGGACATGGAGGAAATTCTGACAACATTACAGCATTCTTAAGTGTCAAAAGTGATTCATACTTCGCAATCAATATACTGACTGCCACAAGTGCAGGATTAAATATAATTACAGAAATTATGCCCATCAAGGAGAAAAGCCTGTCTATGGGGATTTGATCATATCAAAAGAGACATTGGTGTGATGTGAAAAGCACTGAGGAGACACACCTGGACCACCTTAGAGCGATGAGATCTCTGACGCTTTGAGAGGATCTTTACATTGTTAAACTCCCTTTAACCCCATAAGGGGAATTCGACTGCCATCTCTTAGCCTTCATCCTGAGAGGACAAAAACCTGTGAGGGAAGAGTGGCTTACAGATCAAAATGAAATTGTGGCACACTGTGCCAAGTGGAATTGTTTTGGTCTCAGGATTGTTTCAACAAGCTAAACATTATACAAAGCATGCTCAACAAGGTGACACTAAAGGCCATGTCGATTTTTTAATCAAGTACCTACACTGCTTATAATAAAATGTAAATATTAAACATGTTCACTTCAAAATGAAAATGATGTCAACATTTAAACACCCTCATGTCATTCCAGCATGGCTTGGCTTCAATCTGTCAAGTAAACTAGACGTCATGACAATTTCCAAAAGACTGTTCAGGGACCCTGGTAGAAAATAAAACATGGGCTACACTTAAAATAAGTGTATTTCACTTGACCAGGAAATACATTCAATAAACTTCCCTCACATGCCTTACTTCCTCGATATTACCTCACCATGACTGCATGGGCCAAGTGGCTGAACACCAAATAGGTGTCATGCAAATGTGAGCGGTGTTAATGTATTAATGGTTGTGATGTCATGGTTGCAACAAGCCATTTTTTAGGTTAGTTTCAAAGAAAAGTCTTGGATTTGAGAGGAAGTTTGGAGTTCTGAAAGTGGATGCTGATTTTTTCCCCCTCCAAAATATTCAATTCAATTCAATTCAAGTTTATTTGTATAGCGCTTTTCACAATACACATTGTCTCAAAGCAGCTTTACAGAAAGTGCATTTCAGAAATGTACAAAGAAAAATACAGTTAGTTAATCATGTATAAATTTAGGCATAACATATCGCCGGTGTTTAGTCGTCTCTTCACAGGCGTCGAGTCGTCTCTCCACAGGCGTTTAGTCGTCTCATCACAGGTGTTGGGGCATCTGAAGTCTCCGTGAGAGGCTGGATACAAACTGGAGCTGACGAACGCTATTTACCTCGGGACTAGCGTCCCGAGATAACAGCAGAAAGACAGATGGGAAATAATTAGCATAGCTGATGTTCATAATGTTAATGCATTCGAACTGATTCAGAAGTAGTATAAAAGGTAAGCATTAAGTGAATGCTTGGTTAAAGAGATGCGTCTTTAATCTAGTTTTAAATATCAATGAAATCAAGATTTTTTCACAATGGTATATCGTTTTAATCGTTTTAATCTAGTTTTAAATATCAATGAAATCAAGATTTTTTCACAATGGTATATCGTTTAAGGGAAACATTTTATGGGCCCAGTACTTCTTTAAGCCTTGTGCTCTAACTGCAATTCGTTATGCAGTCCAAAAAGAGTAGAGTTCGAGCTGTGGGTGGAAACTCAACTCGATGACAGGGAAATATTGCGAAGGCTGCGCACGTTTCTCGACGGGACTGCGGAAGTGGTGCAAAATGCGATGTAAATCCCCTTAACGACCTTTCAGGCTATCAGTAATCAGCACACAAAGGTGATTGGCAGCCGACACTGAGAGGCGCATTTATTCGCGCTGAACCCAGCCCCTCTCAACGTTGACCCCTACTGTGCGAGGCGTGGGGTAGAGTGCCCAACGACTCCTGCTGCCAACACTGGGAGCCAGCGAGGGAAGGGGAGGTGTGGTCATAATGTTGTTTGTTTCCTAACCTGGACGTCTTTAGGTTCTTTTGTAGCACAATCTCTTGGGCGTCTGAGAACAGAAGGGTGCTTCCACGTCTGTCAGTCTTCGTCAATAAGCTACACGCTAGCTCGCTTCCCATTGAGAAATTAAGCAAGTCTCGTTGTTCCTGTCCCTGGTCAGTTCTTTACAATGAGAACAAATAGTGATGCACTTTTTCTATTGTCGTTATTCACGTTATTATTATGACAGACACGCCTAGCACACCAGGAGCGAGTTGCTTCACCCAATTTTCAATTGACAAAGCCAGCACGGCTCGTATTTGATGCCCCAAACTCATCTCAATGCACACACATTCTCCCACAATCCCTTTGAAGAACACACTGTTCTCACACTGTGCAATATTCTGCTCTCCAGGCCCTGTCTCAGAGGGGAACGTGGTTGTACCCTACTGAGATGCAAGCCCTATTTCCTACTGAGAGGCCCGTTTTGTCCCTTGGCGGTCTTCCTCCATTGAAGCAGCGCTCCATGCTACCA
This sequence comes from Chrosomus eos, assembly GCA_036326025.1. Taxonomy (NCBI): domain Eukaryota; kingdom Metazoa; phylum Chordata; class Actinopteri; order Cypriniformes; family Leuciscidae; genus Chrosomus; species Chrosomus eos. The sequence continues at coordinate 36,214,914 of CM070823.1, read as the reverse complement.
ATACACAAATCTAAGGGGATTATCTTCTTTTTGTGGTGAGTGACCCTATAAATAAAACCAGCAGTAGCAACAGATTGATGAGCCTGTACAGAATTATTTGCTACATATTTACCCTTTATCTTAAGTTATTGTTGCTCTCTAATGCTAATGAATCTGTTAACGGGATGGTTCACCCAAAATTTTTAATTCTATCATCATTTACTCAGCCATTCCATGTTGTTCCATTCTTATGCTGAACACTTCAGAATTTACAGTATTTTGAAGAATGTTGATAACCAGACAGTTGACAGTGGCTTCCATGGTAATTCTTTTTCCTACTATTAAAATTAAAGGTAAAATTAAAGGTCAATAATTCAGTCAATTATTCCACTTACATATTTCCCTTATACCAATTAATTTTACAGTGTCATTGTTACATTTTACATGCAGTTACTTTAGTAATAACTTTAAATTAAGCATAGTTACATGCCACTAAACCAAACACAATACTAACTCTAACTCTGTAAGTACATATAGTTAATTAATATTACTTGGGATTTAAATCTATAATTACACTGAAACAGTAACACCTTAGAATAGCGTGAAACCCCATTTTTCAGGAAAGTTATTAGTTTTACTACATTTCTTAATGACAAGGTGGTAATATCAATATTACTGAAGTAATGAGTATTATAATAGCAAAACTATTTTATTGGTTAAGGAGACAAGGAGAAAGGAGAATAGTTAAAGTCCCCCTATAGTTAATAATTGTATCCCTTAAAACTCATCTTTGATCACCAAAATGACATATTAAATGTTTTTTTCCTGTGAAAAAAAGCTTCATGCCTTAAAATAGCTTGAATGTACCTCTACACCCTTGCTTAATTTAGTATACGTAAATCCGTACATATGCAAATTAGCCCTGCCTCCAATCAATCACACAAGCTCAATACCTGATACACTTGGTCAACTTTACTGTAGTAAACGCTGCACGATGGCAAGTGGAATACTGTTTAATTCAGCAATATATGTGTCACAGTACAGAGAGAAGCAGACAGGTAAATAGTTCAAACAGAGTTTTTTTTAACAGAGGCATGGAGTTGAACAGCAGAGGAGACTGGTGAGTATGAATAATAGAATCAGAACTAGATGATGAACTTAGCTGAATGATAATCTTAATATCTTGTTTGCAGATGATGGAAGAGGATTGACGGGAAGCGGATGATCGGAGACATGGGTTCAGAGTGAGGTTTTAGGAGTGACACATGGAAAGATGGTGAGATTCTGTAGTGAGGTGGAAGATTTAGCCTGTAGATAACCTCATTGAGCTGCCTCTGCACAGTGAATGGACCTATGTACTGGGGACTCAGCTTACGGCAAGGCAGGCAGAGACGGATGTCCCGCATCGAGAGCCATACTTTCTGGCCTGGTTGGCTACCAACCTACTAAGGGTAGCTGTTCTATGGGTATCTGCTTGTCTCTTGTCTCCACACTGCCCATTGGAGATGCACATGAGCGGAGTCCCATACCCTCTTGCTCTGCTTGAACCAGTGGTTGACAGTTGGAACCGCGGTCCGATACTATGTCTTCGGGGATGCTGAAATGACGGAAAACTTTCTGGAACAATGCTTCAGCCGCTTCAAGGTAGTAGGCAATCCCTTGAGGGGAATCACCTTACAGGCTTTTGACAAGCGATTCACAATGACAAATATACAGGTGTGGTTGTTTGAAGATGGTAGGTCCATCGTAAAGTCGATGCCCAGATGTGACCATGGACAATGTTGAATTGGCAGAGGAACCAGCATTGATGAACCTTTCTTTTTAGCTCTCAGTGACGATGCCCGCCTGGAAACAAGATAGTTTGCAAAGTCTCGTCAATGGGAGGCATTGTCACATACCCACGTTCTCCTATCCCCTCAACATACGATGTTTAATAGGGAGCCAATGCAGTGTTGACAGAACCGGGCTAATATGGACATACTTCCTGGTTCTAGTAAGAACTCGAGCTGCTGCATTTTGGACCAGCTGTAGTTTGTTTATTAAGCGTCCAGGGCAACCACCCGAGCACTACACTAATCTATCCTTGATGTCATGAGCGCATGAACTAACTGTTCCGCATTTGTCATTGAAAGCATATGACGTAATTTAGATATATTTTTAAGATGGAAGAATGCGTTTTTACAGATACTAGAAATGTGACTTTCTAATGAAAGCTTGGTATCAAAAAGCACACCCAAGTTCCTAACCGACGACGGAGACTTGATATAAAAAAAACTTGTAATTTATACGGATTCATGCATGTTCTTCTACACGTAACATATATGTCATAGACTGGCTGCCAACATTGTGTGTGTGTGTGTGTGTGTGTGTGTGTGTGTGTGTGTGTGTGTGTGTGTGTGTGTGTGTGTGTGTGTGTGTGTGTGTGTGTGTGTGTGTGAAAAGAGGAGAGAGAGAGAGAGAGAGAGAGAGAGAGAGAGAGAGAGGAGAGAGAGAGAGAGAGAGAGAGGAGAGAGAGAGAGAGAGAGAGAGAGAAAGATCATATTTGACATCATGACATCATATTTCTTCAAAAACTGTTAGAAAGTTCATTGGTTTGTTAAAACTAAAATCATAGCTGGGAACAACATTTTATATGTACTTTTTTTGTTCAATTTGATCTATTCTCTTCTATTAATTTAAATGGCCATTTTGGCTTTACCTATAGTAAAATTTAACCAACTACACTCGTATTTTCATTTTTGAACATATTTGAAACCCAAAATAATGGTGTGCAGTAAAATAAATTTAGCAAAACATCAAATAAGGGCTTAAGCCTTGGACAATGCATAAAGCCTGAACAGCAAACTGTCTCTCTTTGGAAATAAAAACATCTGGATTTAAAACAGAAATAAAGCATTAAAGAGCACCTATTTTGGCATTTAAAATGTTCCTAATATTGTTCTGGGAGTCCCCAACAACAGTTTTACATGCATGCAATGACAAAAAACACTTTTGTTGTCTTAAAATATGCATTTCTTTTTACCTGATTTGCTCACCGACTTCCAAACGATTCTTTCAACGACTCATTTTTCCAAACCCCTCCTTTGCGTGACGCTAATCTGTGGTGATTGGTCAGATGACCCAATCAGTTATTGTTTGCGTTTTTAGCCCAACGCATAAACATATTGATAAAGCACTGCAGTAGTACAATACGCTCTATTCTTGGCTCGTTTCCACTGAGCAGTACGGTTCGGGTCGGGTCAGTAAACCATGATCCGGCTAGCGTTTCCACCTCCAACAGTACCCTATTTGATAGGTGTGGTATTTGCCGGAAAGAAGCGATCAACGGCATTTTCACGCGAAGAAGAAAGCGAAAAAATTTGAGGATACTCCAATAACAACGACAAACATTTCACATATTTAAAAAAAATGAGACCTAGAAGCTGCGCTGAGCGTAACTTACACAACACAAACACTATTGAGTATGCTACAAAACCCATAAAAGCAACAATTATTAATAATACTTACAGGTTGTGATTCGGAGGAGGAAGCTGATCCAAATAAACTGGTACTGAACCTTCCTTCAGTATCAACTGGCTCGCGAATCCACACTTGAAAGCATTTATGTTTGTAAAGCAATTTTCATTAAAATGACATGAATACAGCACAAGTTTCGGCTATACTTTTGTGGTATAGTTGTAAATATAAACTCTAGCCACTGATTCTTCACATGCTCGTCCCTGGGCAGTGAAAAAAAAGTTCGCCTTTGATTCGCACTTAAGACACAGTGTCTTGTAGCCATGATGTTAAGTTTTCCCTGTCGTGGCGTCTGACGCGAGCACAATAAGTGGGCGTATCTTATTCAAATAACTTGTCAAGTTGACGTCATCTAGATAGAGAAAAAGCATCGTTCGTCTATCGATTCATATCAACTACTCAGAGTCGACTCTTACTTTTGAGAGACAATAACTTTGTATATGGTGAACTTTCATATTTAAAACTTTGCAGGATGTTTTCGTTCACTTAGATCTATGTTACACACTACATGAAATGTAAAATTCCATAATAGGTGCCCATTAACAACAATAATGGCATGCAGAATTCTCCATTGTAAGTCAGTGACAATGAAATAGGAAATCGTTCCCCTACCAGACAGAGAGTCGGGTTTTTACAGCCGTTACTTTATAGTTCCAAAGAAGGATGGGGGTCTGAGGCCGATTTTAGACTTAAGACATCTGAATCTGGCTCTGAGGAGGTTCAGATTCAAGATGCTCACCATTCCCATTATAGTGAATCAAATCAGGTCCGAGGACTGGTTTGTCACAATAGACCTAAAAGACGCCTACTTTCATGTCTCCATCCTTCCATGTCACAGGAGGTTCCTAAGGTTTGCTTTTGGGGGCAAAGCATACCAATATCGGGTTCTTCCGTTCGGCCTAGCACTCTCTCCCCGAACATTCACAAAGTGTATGGATGCAGCTCTGGCTCCATTGAGACTCCAGGGCGTATACTAAATTACATCGACGACTGTCTCATACTGGCCCAGTCTCGGGAGATGGCAGTTCGGCATCGAGATGTCGTCCTTGCTCATATTCAGAATTTAGGGTTGAGACTCAACATGAAAAAGAGTGTGCTAGAACCAGTTCAGAAAACTACTTTTCTGGGGGTGGTGTGGGATTCCGTTACGATGCGGGCACGGATGTCTCCCGCACGTATCGAGTCTATCCTGACCAAGGTTTCTGGAATAAGGCTAGGCCAGGCTATCACTGTAAAGCGATTTCAAAGACTGCTGGGCCTCATGGCAGTGGAATCAAACATAATACCTTTGGGCCTTCTCCACATGAGGCCCCTTTAGTGGTGGTTGAAAACCAAGGGGTTTTCCCCCAAGGGAAATCCATTTTGTATAATCAGAGTAACACGCAGATGCCTTCTTGCTCTAGTAATATGGAAGAAACCTTGGTTTCTGTCCCAAGGACCAGTGTTGGGAGCATCATGTCGCCGGAAAACCGTTTCGACAGACGCCTCGCTCACTGGCTGGGGCGCGGTCATGGACGGCCACTTTGCCAGGGGTCTGTGGCAGTACCATCATCATTCTTGGCATATAAATTGCCTAGAGATGTTGGCTGTTTTCAGGGCTCTGAGGAGCTTCCTTCCAGACATCAAAGGTTACCATGTCTTGATACGTTCGGACCATACATCAGTGGTAGCTTATCTGAACCGACAGGGGGGACTCAGATCGCGCCCTCTATCCAGATTGGCGCATCAGATCATTTTATGGTCCCAAGGGAAAATTTTGTCCATCAGAGCAATATATATCCCAGGGGTTCAGAATCAGGGAGCAGACATCCTGTCGAGGCAGGGGCTGAGGCCCGGGGAGTGGAGACTTCATCCGGATGTGTTGAAGTTAATATGGCAGAGATACGGACAAATGGAAGTGGATCTTTTTGCATCTCGAGAGACGTCCCACTGTCCACTTTGGTTTTCTCTTACCCATCCAGCCCCACTGGGGTTGGACGCCATGGTACAGGCTTGGCCGAGGCTGCGCCTGTACGCCTTTCCCCCGATCGCTCTGCTCCCGGGAGTCCTGGAGAGGGTTCGCCAGGAGGGCGTCAGTCTTCTCCTGATAGCCCCGTTCTGGCCGGCCCGAGTATGGTTCTCAGAATTAATGTCACTCCTGATAGACCAACCATGGCAGATTCCTCTGAGGAGGTATCTGTTGTCTCAAGCAGAGGGCACAATATTCCACCCCGCCCGGAAATGTGGAATCTGTGGGTTTGGCCCCTGAGAGGGCTCAGTACTTAGACGCTTGACTATCAGCAGGAGTAATTGAAACCATACTTAGCTCTAGGGCTCCATCCACCAGGAGATTGTATGGCCTCAAGTGGAATGTTTTCTTTAATTGGTGAAGAGAACATAATGTAGATCCAGTCAACTGCCAAGTAGCTTCAGTTCTGGAATTTCTTCAAGACGGCTTTTTTGCAGGTCTCTCCCCATCCACTTTAAAAGTATACGTGGCTGCCATTGCGGCTTTCCATGCACCTTTAAATGATGGGCCTTTGGGGAGGCACTAACTGGTCATACGGTTTCTCCGTGGTACGTGGAGGATGAGAACGACAAACAGATCCAGGATTCCTTCCTGGGATTTGGCAGTGGTTATCGAAGGGTTATCCCTGGCCCCCTTCGAACCACTTCAGTCGGCTTCACCGAAGGACTTGACTTTTAAAATGGCTTTTCTTTTAGCTATTACCTCTATAAAAAGAGTGGGAGATCTCCAAGCCCTGGCAGTAACACCGGCTTGCTTGGAGTTTGCCCCTGGTGGAGTAAAGGCCATTTTACATCCTAGGCCTGGTTATGTGCCTAAGGTGCCATCTAATGCTTGGTTTAGCAGCGAAAGAGTGTGTGGAAACATGCAAGTAGCTAAACATTCAATATTTGACAACTGTTCAGTGACATACGGTAATATCCAGTGATGCAAACTTTTTAATGAACTTTTGCTGTTTGGATTTAAAAAACATGCTATTATTTAGGCCGACATGATTTATGTAATTCATAACTGAATGTGAATGAGACAAGAAACATATTGCATTTTTTTACATATTATACATATGAATAAGAGTTAATGTGTGCATATTTTAAAATAAAATATTATTTGCAAATAGTTGCAAATAGACCAATAACCGAAACAACACTTCTTACAAAAAGTAAAAAAAAAAAAACATAAATCAATAAAATAAATGAATGAATAACAAACAACTTAGGCGCTCCCAAACAGCCTTGGTTAAATTATTTTTTGGATATAAAATGCACATCTCATTCCATTCAATTGTAAAATAAGGCCTATATATTCCTGTTCTCTGTTATTATTATAAAGCATGGTGCATTGGAATGTTGTAAAATGTAGATATGTGTCAGGGTTGCTGCAGGTAGCTGAAGACGAGGACACGGGAGCTTCAATATAATAGATTTAATTAACAAAATGAAACTTCCAAAATCAAACAGGAACAAAATAACAGACTCCAGGACTTCAGGGGAAACACAACCATACATAGACGACGATCGACAAACACTGAGGGAAAACACAGGGTTTAAATCAACTGAACCAAATGAGATAATTAACTGAAAACAGGTGCAGAAAATTGGACACAAACAAGGAGCGGGAAAACTAACAGGACTAAACCAAAAATCACACAAGACAGGGGAAAACAAGATCACAAAAGATAACTAAACACATAGAATCGTGACAGTACCTCCCCCCTCCCCGAAGGCGCTCCTCGCGCCGTATAACATCCAAAGGGGTGGGTGCAGATGGACACACAGGAGGGACTAACAGAGAACAAATCACAAAAGACGGGGAAACTCCAGTGCAAAGAAAACACTGATGTGGACAGTACTCTGCCAAGGCGGTCCTCGCGCGTTATACATCCACAGACGGTGGAGGCTGTGGGCCGGGGCCTGACGTGAGGCATGGTGCAGGCCGGGCCCACAGGTGCGGCAGCTGTGGGCGTGGCCACGGCGGTGCAGGTTGTGGGCGTGGCCACGACGGTGCAGGCTGTGGGCGTGGCCACGGACGGTGCAGCCTTGGCGTGGCCACGGCGGTGAGGCCTTGGGGTGGCCACGGCGGTGAGGACCTGTGGGTGGCCACGCGGCAGCGTGGGCGTGAAGCGAGCCCTTCGGTATGCCACGGCGGTGAGACCCTTCGGGTGGCCACGTGGGGTGAAGGACCCTTCGGGTGGCCACGGCGGTGCAAGACTTCAGGTGGCCACGGCGGTGAAGACCCTTCGGGTGGCCCGTGGTGGTGAAGACCCTTTCAGGCGTGCAGGCCCAGTCAGGCGGTGAAGACCCTTCGGGTGGCCACGGGGTGAAGACCCTTCAGGCGGCCGTGGTGGTGAAGACCCTTCGGGTGGCCATGGCGGTGAGGACCCTTCAGGCGGCCGTGGTGGTGAAGACCCTTCGGGTGGCCATGGCGGTGAGGACCTTCAGGCGCCGTGGTGGTAGACCCTTCGGGGGCCAGGCGAGGGTTATTTTTCAGGCCTCCATGGTCCTTGGCGGCACGGCGAAGGCGTATAGCCCCCCAGAATTTTCTTGGGATAAGGACAGGTCCAGAACGGGACTGACTTGGCTCAATCGGGCTCTGGGTCAACGGGTCTGGGTGTCAACGGGCTCTGGGGTCAACGGGCTCTGGCGCTGGGTCAACGGGCTCTGGCGCTGGGTCAACGGGCTCTGGCGCTGGGTCAACGGGCTCTGGCGCTGGTCAACGGGTCTGGCGCTGGCGCTGGTCAAGGGCTCTGGCTCTGGCTCAAACGGGTCTGGCGCTGGCGCTGGGTCAAGGGCTCTGGCTCTGGGTCAACGGGCTCTGGCTCTGGCGCTGGGTCAACGGGCTCTGGCTCCTGGGTCCACGGGCTCGAACTGGCGGCGCGGTCAAGGCATCGGTGGACTCTGGGATTCGGAATGGACGGGGTCCAGCACATCAGGGGACTCGGAACTGGACGGGGCCAGCACATCAGGGGACTCGAACTGGACGGGCCAGCACATCAGGACGAAGGACGGGCCAGCACATCAGGGGACTCGGAACTGGACGGGGCCAGCACATCAGGGGACTCGGAACTGGACGGGGCCAGCACATCAGGGGACTCGGAACTGGACGGGGCCAGCACATCAGGGGACTCGGAACTGGACGGGGCCAGCACATCAGGGGACTCGGAACTGGACGGGGCCAGCACATCAGGGGACTCGGAACTGGATTCATGCTCTGGCGGACAGGCGCTGGGTCAACGGGCTCTGGCGCTGGGTCAAAGGGTTCTGGCTCTGGGTCAACGGGCTCTGGCTCTGGGTCAACGGGCTCTGGCTCTGGCGCTGGGTCAACGGGCTCTGGCTCTGGCGCTGGGTCAACGGGCTCTGGCTCTGGCGCTGGGTCAACGGGCTCTGGCTCTGGCACATCATGGGATTCGGAACGGGACGGGGCCAGCACATCAGGGGACTCGGAACTGGACGGGGTCAGCACATCAGGGGACTCGGAACTGGATTCATGCTCTGGCGGACAGGCGCTGGGTCAACGGGCTCTGGCGCTGGGTCAAAGGGTTCTGGCTCTGGGTCAACGGGCTCTGGCTCTGGCGCTGGGTCAACGGGCTCTGGCTCTGGCGCTGGGTCAACGGGCTCTGGCTCTGGCGCTGGGTCAACGGGCTCTGGCTCTGGCACATCATGGGATTCGGAACTGGACGGGGCCAGCACATCAGGGGACTCGGAACTGGACGGGGTCAGCACTTCAGGGGACTCGGAACTGGACGGGGCCAGCACATCAGGGGACTCGGAACTGGACGGGGCCAGCACATCAGGGGACTCGGAACTGGATTCATGCTCTGGCGGACAGGCGCTGGGTCAACGGGCTCTGGCGCTGGGTCAAAGGGTTCTGGCTCTGGGTCAACGGGCTCTGGCTCTGGGTCAACGGGCTCTGGCTCTGGGTCAACGGGCTCTGGCTCTGGCGCTGGGTCAACGGGCTCTGGCTCTGGCGCTGGGTCAACGGGCTCTGGCTCTGGCACATCATGGGATTCGGAACTGGACGGGGCCAGCACATCAGGGGACTCGGAACTGGACGGGGTCAGCACATCAGGGGACTCGGAACTGGACGGGGCCAGCACATCAGGGGCCTCGGAACTGGACGGGGCCAGCACATCAGGGGACTCGGAACTGGACGGGGCAGACATCAGGGGACTCGGAACTGGATTCATGCTCTGGCGGACAGCGGGTCTCTGGCTGGACGGTCTCTGGCTGGACGCGGTCTCTGGCTGGACGCGGTCTCTGGCTGGACGCGGTCTCTGGCTGGACGCGGTCTCTGGCTGGACGCGGTTTTTTGCTGGACGCGGTCTCTGGCTGGACGCGGTCTCTGGCTGGACGCGGTCTCTGGCTGGACGCGGTCTCTGGCTGGACGCGGTCTCTGGCTGGACGCGGTCTCTGGCTGGACGCGGTCTCTGGCTGGACGCGGTCTCTGGCTGGACGCGGTCTCTGGCTGGACGCGGTCTCTGGCTGGACGCGGTCTCTGGCTGGACGCGGTCTCTGGCTGGACGGTCTCTGGCTGGACGGTCTTGGCTGGACGTCTTGGCTGGACGGTCTCTGGCTGGACGGTCTCTGGCTGGACGGTCTCTGGTTGGATGTAGCTGACGTGAACCCCAGCCTCGGCAGCCATCTTTTTGGCTAATCGTACTGATATCAGTGGGGGATCAGTCATACAGGATATCAGCCGGGGAAGTCCAGGGACCGATCTGGCGGCAGGGCTGATGCGGTGTGCAGGTTCTGGCGGACAGGCGATGGGCTCAGGCGTTAGCGTGCAGGTGATGGGCTCAGGCGCTGGCGTGCAGGTGATGGGCTCAGGGGCTGGCGTGCATGCAATGGCCTCAGGCTCTGACGGGCAGGTGACGGGCTCAGGGCATACCGGACTTGGATTTGGCTGGAGTGGGAGATCTTCCACGTGGTATGCAGATCCACACGACCACAGCGTGTGATCCACGAACTCCAGGAAGGATAGATGGAGGTCCCTGACCAGAATTATCTGGGCTAGTGGGTCTTTCAGTCCACCCCAGAAACTCCTTGTTAGTTCCTCCTCATCCTGAGTCTCGTCATCATACAGCTTGATATAAAGTCCTGCATACTCTTCAAGTGAGCGCTCCTCTTGGAAGAGGATTGGGTCTTCGAAAGAGCTCACCTCTTTGTTTTTCCTCCTTCGGCCCATTTTCAGTTTATGGTCAATCGTTCTGTCAGGGTTGCTGCAGGTAGCTGAAGACGAGGACACGGGAGCTTCAATATAACAGATTTAATTAACAAAATGAAACTTCCAAAATCAAACAGGAACAAAATAACAGACTCCAGGACTTCAGGGGAAACACAACCATACATAGACGACGATCGACAAACACTGAGGGAAAACACAGGGTTTAAATGAACTGAACCAAATGAGATAATTAACTGAAAACAGGTGCAGAAAATTGGACACAAACGAGGAGCGGGAAAACTAACAGGACTAAACCAAAAATCACACAAGACAGGGGAAAACAAGATCACAAAAGATAACTAAACACATAGAATCGTGACAGTATGTGTATGTGGAATATGACTGTTAGTTTTTTTTTTGTTTGTGATGTGATGCCCACTGCCCTAATATAATTACCCTTTGTGGGATTAAAAATTTTAGAGGATTTTTGCAGTAAAATATCCAAAAACTACTAGGCCGATGTTATATATTTTGTTTAGTTGATTACTTACAATATCCCAACTGTTTCCAATTTGAAGAAAATTGAGAAAATTGCGATTTTAACCAAGGAAACGGGGCGTGTGAGCAGGGGGTGAGGAGTCGCCAGTCAATGGCATCATATCCGCGTTACCCTCGGTTTCCGGTCGTACTGCCATAGTAACCATGGCGACAGACATGGACAACTGGGTTATGCCGGTTATGCCTAGCAGGACGCTCACGCTGTTGTTGTTTTGTTCAAACATTATGGACCATGGCAAGCACACTTTGAAACAAAAAGAGGACTAAAACGAAGATCAACATATTTCGAGATGCCGAGAGCTCCACGTCCGCGACTAAATTCGACTCGACAGAGACGCGAGTGTTGCATGTTACTTTATTAGACAGGTGAGCAAATGTACATAAAACTAATCAATGTTATTTAGTTTAACAAGATGAAATGTTAGAATATGAATAATCTGTATGTTATTCTAATGTCGATCTAGCTTACTTAGTCTCATACAGCCAACAAACAACCCAACTAACAACATTCAACACACTCAAATGGCGTTTAGTGTGAAAGTGTAACTGTTAGAGCGAGTGAAACAGCGCTGCGTTACCCCAAGTTATTTGTCTAATAAACTGACCTGTGTGAGTATTAATTCAGCACTTGCGTGTAGTTCGGTAGAATGAAATGTCCTTATTCCTTTATATCCGCGGGACTCACGTTGCGTGTGGCGCTGGAATACGTCTAGCAATCGCGCCCTGCTTCATACAGTCATGTTAAAAACATCAATGTATTCACTCATCCATAAAAGATCCATCAGCTTGATGACAAGATCCATACTTACGCTTAATGCGGAATATACGTCATCAATATACGCCTTTGATATTGTAAGAGGTTAGCGACCCCTGGTGCCGAACAATCCTACATATTGTAGGCCTACCTTTAAATAAAGTGGTTAACTTTAACTTATAATGGTCAAACCATATTGCTTTTCCAGGACATTATATTTGCAACAGCAGTGTAGTAATGTGGGCAATGTCGCTTTTTATTAATGTTACCATCCCATTATGAGAAATAAATATATTTATTTGTAGGTTGTGTTTTCAACATCAACATCAATCTACTGGATAAGGGTTTTAATGTTGGCTTGTCACATTATAGTTCTTATACATTAGTATCCACATGGCCTTGCCATCACACTTTGTGCTTCTCCAACAGCGCATTAATATTTCTGTGCCAGCATGAAGGAGACTGGGATCTGAGGTCCCAAACGTCCACCCCCAGAGGTGTAGCAGCTGTTAACCTGGCCTTGAGAAATGCCTCATGAAAAGACTCTGGGGGAAACTCAGCTTTCTGCTTTCAACATACTTTGATGCGACACACATGAATAAGTGCCTTTGTGTGCATAAGATGCAATGATTTGCTTAAAATGGCTGCAAAGTGATAATAATAATAATAATAAATACAGTTTTATGTGTATAACTATATGTGTTAGTAAGTTTTTATGGTGAAATTATGAAACAATGGGCTTGTTTAAATATAAGTTGTCAAGTATTGTCAAATTTTGAGCAATTAGCTTGATTTAACATCTCATTTCCAAAGTGATAAAACAGATTAAATTAAACAAATGTACAGCTGCACCTGTTAAAGATAGGATATAGCCTACATTTTGCACACAAAAAAATGTATTAAAGTTTCAAATGACCACTTTATATTTGTAAAAAATGTTTTGCTATATCTGTCTATCTGTATTGGTAGTATAATATAGGCTGAATGCTGAGACAGTAAGATAATATTGCCTTTTCTCAGATGATTTTGAAATTGGAAAGAAAAGGTTAACATGTTAGATCGATATATAACCATAATACAGTACATTTTAAATTAGTCAAAAGCCAATGACACATATTACCTACTTTTTTTACATGGATGTGTGCATATTGGACCTAATTGTGAAAAACAAATGCTGTCTTTAATTTGTATAATTGATGTTTAAATATCCTACCCTCATGTTCTTTTTCTGTCTTCTCTTCTTCTTTTTTTCTTTTTCAGTCTTTAGCCAATTATTGTTCATTATTTTTTTCCTTCTCTGTATTCTGAGGATATTGAAGATATTGTTCATACACAGTAGTATACTACCATAAACATGTCATCTCTGTATTTTTTGCATTGATAATTAAAAAAAAGAAAATGCACAACGTGTAGTACTAAACCTGACCTACAGAGTTCTCTGTTATTCGACGGAAGTGATGCAAGACGCACTGACGTGGCCGGAAACCGCCATCTTGAGGGAGGAAACGCCTCGAAGTTGAGGAAACTTGAACTGTGAGTTTTTTCATTTAAAAAAATACATGTATATATTTAATTTCAATTTTAATTGTTGTATTCGAAATTGTAACCACAGTGAACACACACGCTAGATACTCTTGTATGATGCGTTAGCAGTGAAACAGATTAGTGGGAGATTTTCGGAGTTAAACTGAATTAAAGCCGGTCAGATGTGACTGTCTGACAAAGGAAACAACAATCCGGTCAACTTTACTTCCCAAATAACTAATATCGTATAGATGATACAATACATCAACTTGCTCTAACTCAACATTATTATTACAATTATGTATGAGTATTATAGAGGCTTTAGTCAACCACAAAAACTAGTTTAATCGACTTATTATTTTAAATTATTATAAAGACGTGTGGCCATATTACTATAACGTCTGGTGATCCGATCTAATAATTTAATCTGATATTTTACTGAAATCGCTATGCCTAATAAACAGATGAGATATAATAAGTTATGTAAAACTGCCCCTGAACACTCTCAGCCTTTATTTTTAAATATTATTTTAAAATTCTTCTCCAAGCTGTAGAGTTATATCAGCTTTATTATTGAAATACTTGATTTTATATTCAGTCGTGTGAGCTTTTTACATAATTTCCTGGTTTATTTACTGAGTCAGTTGTCATGTACATGTTATCCACTTGGAGAATCACGCTTTGTCATTATGTCGACTTGAATTACAAAGATTAAAGTTTAGCCTCTGTATCTGTGAAGTGTACAAACGCACACTATTTGTGTCAGTAAGTATTTCACACTTGGTCCTGCTGGAGGAAGTGGCTTTTTAATTAACTTTTTGTCCTGTTTAGTTTCAGTGGAGTGGAAAAAAGCATCTCTCAAACATGGGCAACCTATTTGCAAACCTCTTTAAAGTCTTCGGCAAGAAAGAGATGAGGATTCTTATGGTGGGTCTTGATGCTGCAGGAAAGACAACGATTCTGTACAAGCTGAAGCTGGGAGAAATTGTTACCACCATCCCAACAATCGGTAGATGACCAAGATCTGTTTCCCATTATCAGTGTCTGATAAAGAGACTAAATAATGCATGATGTGTGTGTGTATATATATATTATTTGTTTTCTTTCTTTTGCGTTCAAGGCTTTAACGTTGAAACTGTGGAGTACAAGAATATAAGTTTCACAGTTTGGGACGTCGGTGGTCAAGATAAGATTAGACCATTGTGGCGTCATTATTTCCAGAACACACAAGGTAAGACAGTAATACCGTGTCAACGCTCGACATTTAAGCCTTGTGATGTGCATGTCCTTCAGACAAGTAAATCTGTCGAGTAAAAAACTTGTGTTGTGGTGTAAATATAATCTATTCTGATGCAATATTCTCAGCTGTGTTCTATCAGCTTTGACATATTTAAATCTGCATATCAGTCATATTTACCCTTTCTAATCTTAAATGTATGTTTCATCTTTTATTTCAAATTCTTAAATTTGATCTATAAATTAAATTAGGATAATAAGACACTATAGGGCTGTTACCATTCCAATTAAATCACGTACACTGAAAAATTACAACTGAATTAAATAATGTTATGAGATTGTTTTAAATATTTTTTGAATATACACATAAGAAATTATGGATTTATTTATTTTTTTTTTTACTTTTAAACATGAAACTAAACTGCCAGTTGGTGGCACAAGTGACCGTCCTAATGTGTCATTGAGTCATTCATTCAAACGGCTGATTTTTTATGAATGGGTCATTGAATCTTTGACTTTAAGGTGCTCTAAGCAATGTCACGCATTTTTTAGGCCAAAACATTTTTTGTCACATACAGCAAACATCTCCTCACTATCCGCTAGCTGCCTGTCCCCTGAACACACTGTAAAAAAAACGCGGTCTCTGCGGTCACCCTAGGCTCCACAAACGGCAACAAAAACAAACTGGGCTAACCCGCGCCACGAAACATAACAAACTGTTCCAGCCAATAACCGACAAGAAGGATTTGGGGGGTTAGTGCGCGGATGAGGAGGAGGGAGTGTCAAGCTAGCCTCCGTTTAGTTTGACAGTACTTTAAACGTCAACAAGAAGTGATGTCACCCGACATCGCTTAGAGCACCTTTAAACGATTCATTCAAAACACTGAATCATTCAGTAAAGAAACACGGCTGAGTGTTGCTGTGAGATATGCTACGGTTCTGCTGTGATCTTTGTTTGGAGCTATTTTCACTTCTGAAATAGAACAAAAAATCTTGCTTCTAAAATCTAAGTGACACTTGACAATTAACTACATGTTTATTGAACTACTGTATGAAAACAGTCACAGTTTCAATCGTGATGGTATTTAGGAAAACAGCACTCTTGGTTGTGTGATGTTGCTTAACTGTGTCATGTGTTATAAATATCAATTTATTTTTATAGATTTTTTTTACCACAGTATGTTAACCAAGTTTCTTTGTGTGCGTTGCACTCATATCTTTCTATTAATCATGAGCCTCAACAGCGCAACCTTATCGACGGTACATTATATATTATTATCCACTATCAGTCACCACTTACACTAAATGTAATAAAATCAGAATCATTCTCGCTTTTTGGTGAATCCCTAATTATTTTTGTTATTCACGGTTTAATCAGGCTACTTGTCTGGTCGGACAAATGCAATTCTTTTACTTGCCCTTTCAAAATAATCCACTCTTCTCGGCCCCTGAGTGTATTGTTAAAGTTGGGAAGTCCCGTTAATTCAAATGTGTGCAGAGAGTGTTATCAGACATTTCTGAGTGATATTGTGTATTTTTGTAGTTTAAGAAAGTTTTAATCTGCTGTAGATTCTGCTGTAATCACTATATATTTGAATAAGATCAATTAGTCTGTTTTTGTTGTCCAAGTCCACATTTACTTCCTCACGTTGGAAAGAAAAATTCCAACATGCCACTGACTTACCAACTTTGCAGTCCAGTGAATCATTTATAACGAAGGGTTAAACCAAGCTATTTGTCCATGATTATACTATAATACTAATAAACTGGCCAATATTTAAAGGGATAGACGCCCCAAAATGAAATTTCTGTCAGTAATTACTCAGCCCGTAAGACCTTCGTTCATCTTCTGAACAAAAATAATGATATATTTTTGATGAAATCGGAGAGGTTTCTGAACCCCCCATAGACATAGGCACCATTTCAAGGCCCAGAAATGTAGTAAATATAGTAAAATAGTCAATGTGAGTCCAGTGGTTCAACCTTAATGTTATGAAGCGACGAATACATTTTGTGCGCAAAAATAAACACGCATAACGACAATTATTGAACTTTTTTCCCCCACAATCTTTTCTCTTAAACGTCATTCGCCTATGTGTACATGTTTACATAGTGTAGACAGTGCAGCGCTTCCAGGTTCTACGTCAGAACGCCGGCTCATTATTGGCTCCTGCATCTGCACCACACGCATGTGCCCTGGTGGCATAATGAGCCGGCGTTTTGACGTAGAACCTGGAAGCGCTGTGCCTCCGTCCCAACATACTTTCACGTCACATGTTAACACAGTGGTAGAGTGTTGACATTAACATTTGCATGCATTTAAAGCCTTGCCAGTTAAACATTTAATTCGTGTGAGTATTGAAGTTATCTTTCACGTCTTATTGGGCTTAAACTGTCGAATACACACAAGTTTACACAAACACAGTCGGTTATGTCTAAAGTGAAAGTCGACAGTTGAGAGATAATCAGATGCATATCTATATCTGCGCTGTATGAGCTCTTAAAGTGACAGCAACTAATAATAAACATGCTGTCGCTAGTCCTTAAAGGAATAGTTCACTCACAAATGAACCTGTATGAATTTCTTTCTTCTGCTAGACACAAAAGAAGATATTTTAAAGAATATTGGTAACTAAACAGTTGATGGACTCCATTGACTGCTATAGTATTTGTTTCCCTTCCATGGAACCAACTATTTGGTTACCGTTATTCTTCAAGATATCATCTTTTGTGTTTAACAGATGAAATTGATAGTTTTGAAACAACTTTTCATTTTGAGTGAACTATTCCTTTAATGCTGAACAGTATTTACCGCTAGTTTTTAAAATTGCGATAATCAAACATGGTTTTAATGATTAAAATATGAAACAGTCATTTTTATTATCATGGTTTATCGTCAAACCGGTAACCATTTCATCTTTAATCTGTGTCTGGAACCAAATATAAGCTGGTCTCTCACACCAGTCTCACATTATTCTGATGTTTGTTTTCTTTCTTTAGGTCTGATCTTTGTGGTTGACAGCAATGACAGAGAGCGTGTGAATGAAGCACGAGAGGAGCTAATGAGGATGTTGGCTGAGGATGAGCTCAGGGAAGCAGTCCTGCTAGTGTTTGCCAACAAACAGGTGCTAACAGATTTCAACTGATCATCTGCAGTTCTCTCCAAATGCGTTTTATTTGACATATTTGACAATGTCTTTGCCCGACAGGATCTACCGAACGCCATGAACGCTGCGGAAATCACGGACAAGCTGGGGCTGCATTCGCTCCGGCACAGGAACTGGTACATTCAGGCCACGTGCGCCACAAGCGGCGACGGCCTCTATGAAGGACTCGATTGGTTGTCCAACCAACTGAAAAACCACAAATAACGACCTCACTGTACTGCTCTTCCTTAGTTTCATATTCTCAACACTCGCTTTACTCTTGTTTTTTTAAACCGAAGGTGCTGGAAGCTGCGCTCGTTTCAAATACAGCGAGAAAAAGTGTTACTCACTTTAATGTAAATAGTTTTTTGTTGTGAGGCAGCTTTTTTTAGCACCATTATGCAAAATAGATTTAGCCCTTCGTTGTTTTTTTTTCTCCCCACATTCTTTCTGTTTGAGTCATTGCAAAGAGTTTGAAGAACGTTAGTCCTGTAAACTCTTGTCAGGTCTCATTTGAATCTTGCACATGTATTATTTTATTGTGCTTATAATAAGACTCTCTTTTAGATGTACTGTAAACAAAACTGTTTTGTTCGTCTTGAACTGAGTAAAGGAAATCAAACATTACGGACACTACCTGCACATATTATGGTTCAATTTTGAGGAAGAGAAACCAAAAATCGGTGACACTGTCTTCTCAGCGCAGGCTGAGTGACCTCTAGCTTTACTGTCTGATACTGAAGCCACAGAGGAGTGATGCCTTTAAATCATTAAGTCAGCTACACAAATATTCAGATTATAGTTTTTTTTTATTCAGATTCCCAATACACAGCATATGTTTTTTGTGAATATGTGGAAGAAAAGTTGGTGCGGCTCAGGTTGACAAAGGTTTGAAATGTTCAGACTCAGTAACAGTAATGATATTTTTTAAGGGGAGGATGTTCATTTAAAATAATGCAACAATCTATACAAAATTATTATTATTTTTTTTTACAAAAATAGGCTTTGTTTTCTTTTTGCTAAATATTACAATTATTTATTTTTGGCGGGTGAATTGTCACTTGGGCATATATTTGGATATTCACCCTTAAGATAAACTGAAACCTTAATTGAATTAAATGTCCTGTTGTTTTGACACTCTGTTTAAGTGTTACTTTCAAATTCATGTTCTGGAGTTAAGCGTGTTATGAACTCAATATCTAACCAGCACAAGTAATAAACAACACCGACCTCATCTTAGCACATGATAAATTAATATCTAACAAATCAGTAGTGCATTTTTATAGGTTTAAAACAACTATAAGAATGTTGGCATGTTAATATCAATGACATGTTTGAGTTTTCTGTAAGTGATTTTCCCCCAGAAGCCCTGGTGCCTTTACAGTCCGCAGAGACACCTGTTTGAGATTAACAACCTTCACGTCAATCACGTGGTCACTGTTAATGCAATGTTAGAACTGATGGTTTAAAAGCCACTTTATTATTGATCTTTTATTCTCTCTCTCTCTCTCTTCTCAATTAACCTCTGATTTGGTAGACACTGATTACTTGGGGTCGAAACTATGTGAATCTCATAGTAAAATGTTGTATAGTGTGACTCTTAACCAATGTCTTTTTTTATTGTTTTTCATTTTGACAGAAATGCACTGTAATTAAAGATATTCGTATAACTGGACTTTTACTGGTGTGCTCTTGTTAATCTGCTGCTTTGTTTGAAGTATTGTTTGACTACCATGGCATCAGTAGGCTAATTCATTGAAAAAGGTGGCTCATAACTGAAAAAATAAAGGTACACACGTTTTGCTTATCCACATGGTGGTTAAACATCAGAATTTGCATCAGTTTGATTTTAATAAATGATATGTTAATCTTCAACCCTAAAACTTTATATTAGGTTGAAATTTCTGTTCTTCGGGTTTATCAAAACAATGTTGGAAGTACCTCCTAAAACTTAAAAACATTGAAAAATAATTGTGTATTGAGTGTATAATTGCTCACTCTCGTCAAAAATTTGGTTTACAATTAATATATTACTATCCTTTGTTCCCTATATAAAACCACATCTGCTGTGAGAGAAATTGTTTGTATAAAAAAATGAGGGACACAATTTTTCAAAAAAATTTTAATCCTGTTATTTTTCTAAATTTGATTGAAAACTTTAAAATCCAGAATATGTATGCCACCTCCAGAGTTTTGTTTCTCCAGATGAAATTAGAAAGTATTTTATCCATTTGTGAGCATGTATAGGCCTACTTTGCAGTAAGTGAAGAGAAGCGATATATAGACCTTCTACTTTACTCATTCAACATGACATCATGACTTTTGCGTAAACATACACGCCACTTTCAAGTCAAGTGGCGTGTTATTTATACGCATTTTGAGCTATCCGCGTGTATGCGTGTATATCTACGCCGTTATGTCCGAGTGATTCAGCGTGTATGTACACGCCGTTAAAAATACGACCGAAATAAAGCCAAATTTTGATATACATCTGGGAGTGATATTTTTCTTATTAGGATGGTAGGGAAAGACTCATAAATGGTATTAACCAGTGACGGGTAGGTTTAGGACGAGGTTGGGGTAGGTCATATACAGTAATGTAACGTTAAGGCAACGGCGTTCATAACACGCTGAAAAGCGATTATGCGTGTTGATGGCACGCCAAAAATGGAAATACGAATTGGCGTGTCATACATACGCAGTTTCATGAGATCAGTCTGCAAATGCATTGGACCTGTGCCTAGAGACGACCACAACACATGATGTAGACAGCCGGATTCGGGCCGCATCCAGATCAGATGGTGGACCTGTGCCTAGACACGACCACAACGCATCCCTGAAGTGTCAGCAGAGATTATCTAGACTCTTCCCTGTGAAGGCCTCATGGACACAGATCCTCAACAAACTCGTCTCCATACCTGCGTGATGACTCCGGTCTTCAACCAGATGAACTGCATAATATTCTGCATGTTCTGATCTAATCTGACCTCTGACCTGTAATGCTGCCCTAATCATAATCATACACTGTTCATTCGTTGGCAGGAGGAGAACTGGCCCCCGACTGAGCCTGGGTTCTCCCAAAGTTTTTTTACTCCATTGATAGAGTTTTAGTTTGCTCAGTTTGGGACACTTAATATTCAACAAAATTATTGATCTGTCTGCATTGAAACCATTATATGAGTACTGAGCTGGACGATGACATCACGGTTTTCTTCAGAGCGGCTAATATATATATATATATATATATATATATATAATATATATATATATATATATATAATATATATATATATATATAATATTATATATATAAATGAACTAAATAGCTTTTTTACAACACAGCTGGACTGTGATGCTATTTTCTTCTAGAAACAAACTTTGTTGATCATTATTTTCCTTTTATCACTGTAAAGCCAATTTGAAACAATCTGTATTGTAAAAAGCTCTTTATAAATAAATGTGACTTAATTAATACTTGCCAGCTTTTCTTTCGATAATTAGGACAGGTTTTGTATCTATTTTTGAAAGCGATTGATCGTAGGCCTCACTGATTTGAGAGTAAAGTTAATCTCTGTGAAAAAGAAAGCCTGTAATACTTGCGTGTATGTGTGGATACAAGAGTATGCATGTATCCACACATGCACAGGTCTGAGGCCTTTATTTTTGCAAGCCCACATGTACATATGTGAACATGAACATGATGAACATTGAACACATTCCTGAACACTAATTGTTTCTCTGATTTTTAACTCCCCCATTCATTTTCAATGGGCGACCATTTTTTACCAATATAAGCTCAGTACAAATATAAGCTAAATACAAAACCTGTCCTAATTAAAGGATAACAAGTTGACAAAAATATTTAATCCAATATTTGGGGATGATGTAGCATGAGAGATTTAGATGCAATTTTTTGTAGGCCGGTCATTTTTGACCAAGAACACCACAAAGTGTTACGATGTGGGAAGAAATGCACAAAAAAGTATAACAAAAAATTTGGGCAAGTTGTTAGGCAAGTAAAGTTAGTAAATTGTAGTCCAGTGCAATAACATTAACTAGCATTTTCAGGTACGGGAAAATCCTCTCCAGGTCAAAATGACCTGAACACAACATAAGGGTTCATTAAATAACGTTATCCCTTCGCTAGCCCAGATACACATAAGTCACGCCACCAGATGAGAAAGTACACAAGTCTTGGCGATAGATCTATTTGTTTTGGGGGGCTGTATTGTCCTATTGTCTTCCTATCATCTCTGTGTGATGATTACATGTTTATTAATGTTGCAGCATGTTTTAGGTAGGCTACTGTAACAAATTAGCTCGAAGAAAAATTAATAATCAATAATAACTTGTTATAGCCTAATTGATTATGAATATTTGGAGCAGTTAATAGAATTAACTTAATGTTGCAAATTAATATTACAATCAATTAACCTGTTTGTCCCATGAACACTCAGTGTTAATTGTTTACAAAAGGGTAACTAAACCCTAAAACAACTTTATTTAGTTAATGATCTGTTAGACTGGGGCTTTATTAATGCTGTTCATTGATTCGAGTAAATTGTTTTACATTTGGGTATAAAGTGTTTTAATTCTACAATATATGGTGTAAAAACTCTTCAGGTTCAACAGTGGCTACTGCAGTTAAATTTTCCTATTGGAAGTTGTGCTACCCTGTGACGTAAGAGGGTACCAGCTAACCCTTGCCTACACAGAGACGTGTCTCAGGTGCACCTCCGCTCGGCTCTGCCCACTTTTCCAGCATTTTTCAAATATTGCCAGTGGGTGGAGTCAGGCTCTTACCTGGGCTTTAGTTACCCTTTAATTCTAACAAATGTACATTTTCAGGGCATGGGAAATGTCTTTCTTACTTTACAGTATTACTAAGAGCAAGTAGTCCAAATCTATGATTAGGGACTCCAGTATATATGGCCTTGAGACACAGACATCTTTACGTGTGATATGAACAAGATTTTATTAACTAGACTACACACTTAAACTACTCTAACATACACATACATACATGCACGCAGTTTACCAAGGGAAGGGGAACTGAAGCAAAATACAGGAAAGCAAGAAGTTATAGCATTGTTTGAAATTCAGCAGATCAACAGCTGTGAGCAAACCATCAGTTTAGTTTTAACACGCCCTAGGGGTAAGGATACTTAATGTATCAAATAATGAGACTAAGTTTGATACTTGCATGTCTCGCCCATTTGAATTGCACTGTCCTGATGCAATTGGTTAAGGCTCCAGTTGATCTTTGCTGATGTAGTCTTGATGAGAGAGAACCAGTGGGTGTCAGATGATCTTGGCTCCAGCTTAGGGGTTCTTAGAAAACTTCTAGTTCAGCATCATCTTCACATCAGGATCTTAGAAAGGGACTAAGAGACGTGATCTTGTGATCAGTGATTTTTAAAGCATGAAGATATCACACCCTCTGGAGGTGTTTGAGCCAATAAGTTGTTCCCTTTGGAGGGAGATTTTATGACCCATTGTGTTCTAGCGGGGCATTTGAACATATAATTTGATTGGGTGTTTAAAAAAATAATCTTCAAGATTGTTATAACACTAATGTGTCACAAATTTAGAAAAATGTAATGTAAATTAACAAATTGGTGATGAAGATTGGAGTTTATAGAGACTAAACATGTTAGCCATATCATTTAGGTTAACCATATGCAAGTCTGAAACATTAATCCAAAAGAGTTTAAAAGAGAGAATGAATACATAGGCCAAACCACATAAAAGGAAAATAATGAGATGGGGAAAATTAGTTACATGTCCATAGATAGATAAGTTCACTCCAGCTGCTAAACACCTTCATACAGTACGTGATGGATGTGAGGATGACGATCCACCGCCTTCTTTGATGTGGAAATCTTGTCTGGTTCATTTCTCCTGTTCAGTCCGTCAAGATCAGACATATCTCAGGGCTTTAAATTAAACATTTTGTTTCAAGCACAAACTCTGGCAGCGCATTCATAAACCATGTTTAGCAAAATGGAAGCTTAGAAAATTGATAAAGAATACAGTTTATTTAAAGACCGTATTAAACTTTAACAATTTAGTTCATTGTTTTCATTTTCAGATTGTATTTCTTCTTTCTCAGCGTATATTTTTGTTAGTTTATGGAAAAGTTCCATATTTTAGCCCTACGGTTACACCATGAAATAATTATAAACCTATAACATTTTACATAGATAACATTTAAACCTATTATTTTTATTTTTGAGTTTTTGTACGTTTAGGATCGACAAGGATATCGATTTATATCTCACAATTGTGATTTTTCTTCTATAAAATCAGAATTGCAAGGAAAAAAGTCAGAATATTATCTCCTTTTTAATTTTTAATTCCATAGACTTCTGAAAGATTAGAGAATTTATCATATTTATCATATCATAATCATAACACAGGTGAAGAAGCAGAAACAAGCTATAAAACTGTTGCTTACGTACATGTAAAATCAAACATTAAACAGCATATAAATCAAAACTGTCAAACGTTACTAAATGATTAATGCAGTGTAATGGACACAAGTTAGTTATCACCATTCTATATTAATGTGCTATTTTCATTGAAGCACACACACACACACACACACACACACACACACACACACACACACACACACACACACACACACACACACACACACACACACACACACACACACACACACCACACCACACCGGAGCTTTCAGCGCTGCCCTGCGACTTCTATGAATAAAATAGCTTTGCTATTGAATTGCTACTTTATATTTCTCAGCAATGAGGGGGTAACGTCGCTGTTTTTGAGGTAATTAAACTCACAGATTTGTCGTCAATAGAGAGAGACGCTGCACAGATTAAGGTAATTCACACACCCATCTCTCATCTCTCTCTCAATAATTAATTCAAAAAAATGCTATAATTAATTCACTTAAAGCTGCAGTCCATAACTTTTGGCGCTCTAGTGGTTAATAAACAGAACTGCATGTGTGTTGTGGAAGAACATTGTAGCCGGATCTCCTTCTTCTCTGCGCTACTCCGCAGCGGTACGACCGTACCAGTCTAAAATAATCCCAATATAAACACTTATTATAGGTGTACCGTACTGATTCAGGATAAGACAAAAACATAGTTTGAAAATTCAATCATGATGTAATTGATTATAATATACATTTAGTACATTTTGAACAGTAAAAAAGTTACAAACAGCAGCTTTAAATAAATGTTATCTTACCGCACTACTATATATCTGAGTCTTATTGAAAGCGATTCATTTTTGCCCTTTCATTCAAATATTGCGCTGCAAACATCAATTTTAAGTTGTCAATGCTGGCAAATTACCATGTGATGAGCGGGATCATCATTAAATCCTTCCCTCGTGTTTTGTAACACATTTTTCTCTCGCGGGTCAAAATGACCCGAAGTCCTAAAATTATACTTCCTTTTTTTTGTCCATATAGCTTATTGTATTTAATTTTGATATTTTTAATGCAATTTTTTAGGAGATTTGTTGTTATTTTTTATTTTATTTTATTTACATTCAAATTACTAGATTGAATCAATAAATAATAAATAAATAGTAATTTCAGCACATTCCTCACATTCTTTCAACTTAAATTCAAAATAACTCACAATTGCATGCCTAAACCTTTTAATTCAGCTCAAAATATCTTACATTGGGTGTCTTTGCTGACATCTTGTGGAAAAAATAATAATATAACACGATATTTTATGACTCATGCCACTAGATGGCCTTATAGCTCTATATGGTGCAAATGAGTTGTTTCCGCTGGGTCCTAAAGTCATTTCAGTTCAGTATGCATTCAGATACACATGTAGACCTGGCATTTTATTCATTTCTATGATGGTTGGTGAGAGAAGGATGTGTTACTTTTTTAAATTTCAACCACAAAACTCCTCGAATCCATTAAAAATGTTTGTGTGTATGCGTGGTTCAAGTGCCGATTTTTTTGCATCCACATTGTGCATTAAAGTCATTTGATGCATTATCCCTTACATATTGCATGTTCAGATATTCATACAACAAAATATTCTGGGGGCATTGAAAGCTTAGTGAATTTTTATTTATTTTCTAGTGGGGGAAAGGGTTCAACCTCAGAACTGGTTCAACTGACTAAATCTCACAAATGCTGATGTTCAGATGAAATGACAATTAAGAAGAGCAAAGACATTCATAAAAAATAATGTAGACATTTTTAGCCATCTAACTGAGGGGTTAACTTAACATCAAACCTTTTTAGAGAAATGAGTTGAGTTATTTGAGCAATAAGCATCTGTGGCGAGTGCCTGGGCGTTCAGTGGACGGGACGGCAGAGATCGGCGGTGCGTGTGCCTGGTGTGTGAGGGTGTTCTCATTAACTCTCCCCTCAAACGCCCTCCAGTTCTCCAAACGTCTCCCTCGCCTTCTCAGCAGAAGCACTTTAATAAGTGACAAATAGGATGGGCCGGGCCTACGGGGTCAACAGCCTGGAATCAGGCGCCCAACGAGGGGGAGGGAAAGCAATCTACAACAACGTTCCTTTGGCCCAATTAGGCTGCCATGGATAATGCAGCCAAGCCAGTAATGCGTGGCAGGGAAGGCATGATGGTGGGAAAAGGAGGGGTCCGCTGGCTCTCTTACAGGGTGGCTTTTGTTCAGCCCACTCCTGCTGCTCCAGCGGCTTGGGGTTTGTGTGTGGCGCTCGGGCCATCCCTGGGCCGGGATTTTTGCACTTGCCTTTTGTCTGCGCTTTGCTCTTTTCTCGCATGGCCCCAGGTGCCAGCCAGCAGAATACCGCCTTTCACAGCAACTCAATGCAAATGCAAACACTCCTCTATTCTAGCGACAGGAGCGCATTCCTGCAGCCAGGAAGCAGCACATTTAAAATAAGAACAGATTAGACTGAGAAAACAATATCTGAAGGATAGAGGTGTTGAGGGCAGGTGCATTGACCATAACAATGTGATGGAAAGAGTTTATTTCACCAAACATATACAAGAATAAAAAGTCAATCGTATCTGCTGTAATCGCTGGAGATCGTGTCATGTGACAGTTTTCTCTTCATGCGTTGAAGAGCAAAACGTGTCCAGGTATCATTTCAGCTCAAAACCCAAAAGGAAAAAAAGAAATTATATTTTGCATAAAGAGAATTACACCTTTTTTCTTTTTCTGCATTGTGTGATATTATTTTCATGACAAATAAGCCCATTTAACTCCAAAATTCTAATGCATAACTGAGTTTTTGTCATTCTGATTGCTGTAATTTTTTAAGTGATTTTTAAATAAGAATTAGCACAAATTCGAACACAGCAAGACGACAAATGGCATATAATTTCTTTTGGCATTAGAGTAATGAGTATTTTGATTTAGAAACTCTCATCATTTATTCACCCTCATCCCATCTTGCATACAGGACTTTATTTCTTCCGATTAACACAAACTAATATTTTTAGGAATATAATCAATCTCTGCGAGTCCATATGATGCAAGTGAATGTGTGCCACTCTGAAAAATCACACACAGCAATAAGTGATGAATCAATGTCTTCTGCATAGAAATGATAGGTATGTGTATGTAAAATACTCATATTTTTAACTTTTAAAACATTTTGCCTACACGCCTATCATTTCTATTTGGCACTCGCCACGTGCATTTTATGAACTCGATTATTTTCCTAAAAATATTAGCTTGTGTGTTTAGGGTAAGAAAAAAAGTCAAATACAACGCAGATGGCATGAGGGTGAATAAATCATGAGAGAACATCATTTTTGGGAAAAGTAAACGCAGTCTCACTTTGAGTCCAGAATAAGAGTGCTGTACAAGCTAATAAGTCTGAAAGTAAAGTTTTACATGATATTCAGGTGGAATGTACCCAGAAGTCCTTACTAGTGTGCTGCTTATGAATCTGTGCTCGCTGAGCTGCCATGTCTCGTGGCCTAAGTTGTCCAGAGCTTGTGAAAGGGGCCAATCAGATCCATTCTCGGGGTGAGGAGGTGTGCACGGGGCATCAGGGGTCTGAGCCGGTGCGGTGGCGCCGCCGGTAGCCTGGTGACGGACACCCTGGGCCATCAGAGGACGAGTCCGTGTCGTGCCGCTGGCGAGGGGGGGGCAGTGTCCTGCGGTCAGCCTTTGGCCCTCCTCCTGAATGGCTGTCACGGGCTCCGGCTCCACTCTGACTGCTCCTTGATGGATTAGGACCATGGTGGTCCCGGGAATCTTTTCTCGGCCTGGGGAGCACAAAACACACCTAGACAATCATTTATTCCTGGTGAGCTTGGGAAGTTTGGATCTGTTTGAGGGGAGAGCCATAATTCAGACATGGACTATGAGGAATACACTATCCTTGTCTACGGTTTATATCAAATACGTCAAATTTATTTATTTTGCACTTTTCACAAAACACATACTTTTTTTTATGTCATGTAAATTTATGTTTTTTTCAAAACTTCTTTAAAGAAAATTATAATGTTGACGTGTATAACATTTTAATATATTCAAGCCTTATAGTCGCAATTAGAAGATTAGAGCTGGGCGATAATATAGCTTATATTTTGCAATAATACGAGTAAATAGAACAGTTTTTTGAACTGAGATTGCTATATAGGACACATCGCCCTATGCGAGTATACTGATGTATGCAGATAAAGCTGGGTGTACTTATATATCCAACTTTATATAAAAAGCTGGGTGATAGTATTAATTACATTTTGGTACTAAATAAAATCAAGCAGTTGAGATTTGCTACATTTCATATATTGCTTTACGTATGCGGATTAAATTGGGCCCTATATAAACAGTGGATTTACAAAGTCTACACACCTCTGTTAAACCAGCTGTTTTTTGTGATGTGAAATAGTTAATGCCTATCTTCACCAAAAATTACTCTGATTAACTCCAAATAAGTCACATCGGTTCTTTAAGATTTTTATGACATCGTCTTGTTTGAGGGATTACGAAGCATCAATGGGATCTCGTTGTTAAAAAAAATTGATGTATTAGGTAAATAAGATATACCATGAAACACAGTCACACAAATCCATGGTCTGATGAGACCATAATTTAACTTTTTGGCCAACATTGTAACAGGTATGTTTGGCACAAAACCAGCACATGTGGAAAAGAACAGCACACCTATGGGACAATAATAGCGTGAGATGTCAAAGGCTCCGGCTTCTTTGACGTCCAGCCCATTGAGGTCAGACGTCCACGGGTACAAACATCAACACACTAATTGAAAGAGACACTGACACTGTTGTTCATGTTTAATACTGTGAAGCTGCTTGATTTTAAACATGATGTGAATTTACCGGAGTACTAGTTCTCACCACTGTCATTTTCGTTGTGTTTATTTTGTTATTGAAACAAAAGTTATCTAAACGTGGCTCTCAGCAGTGTGGGCGGCATCGGGATGTTTGCTAACAGTATACCGCTGCTCACGGACCGCAAACTTCTTTTTACCCCAAAGCGAAGAACAAAAAATAAACAAAACTTTACCTCAAATACAGTAACTAATTACATTTAGACAAATACTATAAAGGCCCCAATATACTCAATTACCTTTTTGGCAACTTTGACTTATATTGGCAACCTTTACTCTACTCGAATACATTCTATCGATGTATATCGAATACATCATGAGTAAGTATATGTAGTCCTTACTCCAATAGATTTGTAATGAGAAATGCAATTATTCTTACATTTTGTATGGCACCTAACTTTTTCTGCAGCGGTTCATTTTCTGCTATAAAGAAGCGATACGGGCCCTTACGAAAAAGAAGTTCATTCAGTACAAATGAGAAATGTAGTTGTGAACTAGTTGTGCTCTTAAAGTTTACAACTGTTATAGTACACTTAAACGTATACTTTTATATAATAAAAAGTGGGCCAATTTAGTCCCAAGCAGTATTGAAATACCGGTAGTACAATAGTATATTATCAGTACATTGATATTAGTATACTTACTGGATAAAGTTAATTATACTTAAAAATGTGTATACTTAAAATAAAGGCGTTGAGGACTAATGCATATTACGAGTAAAAATACTATTAAGACTAGATCCTCAAGCCTCGTCTGTGAAACCGGGGGTTAAAGGCTAGTCCCAGACTAAAATGAAAGCTTGAGCTGTTTTAACCGAAAGCCACTTGCACTTGAACTATATCTGAGGTATCTTAAAATGTCACTGCCATTGTTTTGACTGAAGAGTCATTGATCTCAACATTCACTTAAAGTATGGTTTTCAGGTTCTCTTCACATCTCTGGCTCCAAGAACCAGTTGATTTTGGTATAGACCAGTGTGTTGTCTGCTCAAAAGCTGAAAATGAAGAGAACTTTCCTCTTTCAACAGGACAATGATCCAAACACATCTAAATCAACTAAAGTATGGCTTCAGCAAAGACAGATGAATGTTTAGGAACGGCCCAGCCAGAGCCCAGACAGGGTTCCAATAGAAAATATATAAGGAGACCTGAAGGGGATCGTCAGATGCCATGATCACAATTTAACACAGATCTGCAATGTTTGTGCAAAAAGTGGGAAAATATCAAGTCAAGATGTGGCACGCTGATAGACTCCTATTTAAACAGACTGTAATAAAAGGGTGCTTCAACTAGTTTTAATCAGGGGTGTGAACAAAAATGCAGCTAGTTATAACAAGTTTTTAAAAATCCACTAAATTGTGTCACTTTGGTTTTCAGTTGCATTGCATAGGTTGTAATTTTTACATTCAAGGTGCAAAAATATGATTTATCTTCGTTTCATTTTTTACATCACATTTTGTGTCATCACTGCTCAGTGATTCAATGGCAAAGCTATTTTATCGATACAATCCATGGGCAACGTTGATAAGTGTGTGCTCCTGAATGTTTCTGTGTGTGTGCAGCACGATCTCCAGCGACTGACGCGTACGTGTGTGTGTGTGTGTGCTTCAATGAAAACAGAGCATTAATATAGAACGGTGATTAAACTGACTGGGAACTACCTGTGCATTAAACTATTGTATTGCACATGTTCCAGCCAATCAGAATAGAGTATTCAGACAGACCATGGTATAAATCGCTTTAAATGACTATAATGTGTTTGCATGAATGTAAAGTAGGATGTTATATATCCAACTTTTAATATATTGATGGGGGATACTATAGTTTAAATTTAAACCCTATCAATCAAGCAGCAAAGGGTGAGTCTAATTTATGAAGTTTGCAGTTTAAGTGTCATAGTCACAGAGACATAAGTGAAGTTAAAATATGAAATATCACCCGACATTCTCAGCTTCCGTCAAACCAAACAAACAAACAAACACTATTTTAAATATGTGCTATTTGTGATTCCCAAATCTGATCAAACTACAGCTCTTTTCAAAATCAAGTTAGCTGCCACTGTAGGCATCAGAGGTGCAATGTTAAAAATTTAATGAATTGTGATTCGGTATGATTTTAAAATTTTAAAATATAGTGTGGCGCTGTTCATGTCCTCATAGACACATGAGTTAGGTTTAGTTTTGTGAAATGGTTGTGTACTCTGCTTTAAAAGTCTACACAAATGTGTTTGTATAACTTTATAGACGGTTTATGTGATTTTGATGCTGAAATAACAGGTCTGATCTGTCACCACACTTGAACGGCGTTTGTAATGTCGAAATTGCCCGTTCATAATTCTAGAAACTCTCCCAAAATGTTGTAGTCAGTGCATGCAATCTATGAGCTTTTTGTTTTTCTATGCATTTTTTTGCATAGTAAAAGAAATCCTGTAGATGTAGTTTGCCTTTTTTGACAAATAATTTTATTATATATACCTTAACCAAGTTTATTGTTTTGTTCTTCCCTCATATTTAAAAAAAGATATAAAATATAATCCTCTTATTTAAAACAAATATCCCGTCCCAACATCATTTTTGGCCTCTACTGTATGAGATTAATAATTATGCCGATTACTAAACACTGCAAATGTATATCTGTCTTCATCTACTGTCATTATCATATCCAGTGACCTTCACTAATTATTGATTCTGGAAGTCAGTACAAAATATTTTAAACCTGGAAGACTTTGGTCATGTATTGTCATCACTGCTGTCATGTTTATTAATGTTTTTGTTCATGTAATGCAGGGATTCCCAAACTGTTTGAACCCTTTTGAATTTGAAGGTAATATTTCAATAATTTAATCAAATTTGTATGCTCACGGCTCTCTGACTAATTGGTGGTAACCTGCAGGTAAACAAATAAAATATATTTCTAATTTTAGTGTTCAAGTATTTTATTTTGATTGTTTTTATTTAAAAATTATTTATTGTAAAATGTAACTTTTTTTTAATGATTTATTTATTTTAATACTTTTTAACCAACTCACGAACTCCCTGCAGTTTTTTCACTAACCCCAGTTAAAAACTCTGGCGTAAGTTAATGTTAACTCTCTCTCCCTCTAATATTAATATGGTACACAATAATTTCAAAAAGTGTTTGGTCAAAAGTAATCTAAAAGTAATCAGATATTAAATATAAAAAAATACCTTAGAAACTCACTGCACTTTTGAACAGAACCAGTTTGATCATTTTTTTTCAACTCAAACAAAGTTGTACCACTGTCTTCAAAAGGACTGTAATATCATGTAATAAGAAGAGGAAACTAACTAAAATATCTGATGAACTAAAGCAGTTAAATTGTGTTACAACGCCCTCTTGTGAAGAAACTGCGTTACACCTTCGAGAAATAAAAAATCTATAGTTTTACATATAAAATAATCTATAACAAAAAGTAAACAATGGTATTTAGTTCATTGACACAATGGAAAAAATATACACAGTTTACCTTTTACTGTACATTTCAGAGTCCGAATCTGAAGAGTCCCTTCTGCTTCTGTGTTTCGTCTTCTCTTTTTTCTTCTTTTTCTCCTTCTTACTCTTCTTTCCTTTTACTCTTCTTTTTGCTCTCAGATCTGTAATTATTCAGTTCTTCACTTAGATATTTTGACTTTTTGTCAGTAGTATCTTTTTTGTACTCATGAATTCATCATGTTTCTTCCATACCATCTTTAAAATCAAATATATATATATATATATATATATATATAAAGCTAGAGGGTAGTTTAAGCCAAAATCAACAAGTCTTTAAAACAATAAAATGAATCAAACTTTTACATTTTTTTCTGTGAATCATTTTGTCTAGATACCTTTTATCTCCTTTATCATGTCTGTTGGCCTCCTCGGGCGTCTTAGCGGCTTCTTGCGGTCTGTCAGCTTTATGATGCTGGCAACAAATAAATTCATAAATTCAAGATCAGTAATGATTTACTGTGCTTGTAATATGATTCTCAAGATTAGGGCTGTCAGAATTCCTCAATTAAATGAGCGCTCGATCCTAAAAATCCTCGATTGATTGCAATTTACCCAGGTCGATTAACCGGGAAAAAACTGGACGTGGTGCATTCGTTTTCTAGAGCTGCATGATATATTAAAACCATTGAAAAATCATAATATAGCATAGTTCTATTAAGAAATCACAAAGGCTGTGATTCAATTTAAATATATATATACACACTCTGCAGGATTTGAAAGTGCTAATGTAAACGATAATAGTGCAACACATCGCTATTAAACACAAAGTGTTTCTTGATTATCGGTTGAAACAAAGTGTAAATTAGTTAGCGATTATGGTTTTAATGTATCATGCAGCTCGGTTAACAAACTCCATCTCTGCATAAGCTGTGAGTTTGGGTTGCTTACAATGTTCATGTGGGAACACAATGTGCATCATTTGACCAGTAACATAAATCATTTACAAACCTAAGCCAACACAGGAGAATACATCAATATGTTTCTAAAATGCGAATTGTTGTTCATCACAATTTTAAAAGTTTTAAGTGTTTGAGTGTTTTGATGTTCTTGTTCAAGACATTACAGTGGCTGTAGCGTTTCTATTATAAAAAGTGGCCAAATATTAAAGATTAAGTGGACATTTTAAATAAATGTTGTTTGGTCAATATTAAAGGATTTGATCATGCTGTGTAACAACTGGCACCTTCTGCAGGCATTTCTTATCATACATAACTGTACATAAGTTGATTATGTTTATATTACATTATGTATTTCAACAGTGCTATTCAATAAAACCATATGATTACTTGCATTTGATACTTTGAATCAATTATTATTACCTCATTGTTATTATACAGTATACTGTATGTATTTTAAGTTATTTTAAAGGCTATTGTTCACTCAGGACTATTTTTAGTACCACAAAAAAATGATCCAATTACTAGATTACTAAAATAATCGTCAGTGACAGCTTTACTTGACATATGAGCCATGACGCGTTCTTAAAATCGAATTAGCATTAAAAACTGATTATCTGTGTCTACGTACCGTGAAAACCGGCAAGCCCATTTTTACAGCTTCTTTTTCCTGCTTGGAAAGCAACACTCCTCTTGCCCCGGCCCTGATGAAGAACAAAAGCAGAATCTCAGAATGTTACACATATTACTTTCGATTTATAAACAAAAATGAGATGAAAATAGAGGAGCAAGTTACAGACTAAAGCTACTTCATAGACTGAAACACAACATTTCAATACACACTTCAAAACCTAAGCATTTCTATCCAGAAGGGTACCGGTATTCCAGAAAGCAAGGTTTGCTTAGCATCACATATATCTTGAACTTAATCCAAACCTTGCTTAGAAAGCTCAATGAACCCAGAGTATGAAATTCAGAGTTAACCGTGACCACACACAGACATTCTCAAGCGAGCGGAAAACGGACGCTAAGAAGCATGTCATTTTTTTTTGTCTAATGGCTATTCTACTGGTCTATTGGTCAGTCTTGGTAAACGGTAGGGGTGTAACGATACCCTCATGTCACGATTCTATATATCACGATACAATATTGTTGCGATACTCCAAGACATGATATAAGGTTCACAAAAAATGTACTGTTGATTAAAATGCTAAATTTGGTATTACATTGTGTGTGTAAATGAATAGGCTTGGACTTGGTGCTGGAAGCCCAAAGCACAGGCCAGTAGTGACACCAGAATAAACATATGCATGATTCTGAAGCTGAAAATACAGAAGCACTCTTTCACTGACTAGATATATTTAAAATAACGTAGGCCACTTTTTACATGCAACATAAGACATTTGGCATTATCAGGACCCACAAATATTCCCCATTGCATTATTATGCATTATATTCAACATTATATATAATAGTTTAATGTAGTACTTGAAATTTTCATTTTGGGTGAATTATACACAATACAGATTGTCACCTTCCACGATACCGTTGCATTTTTGTTTTGCGATATATTGTTACAGCCCTAGTAAAAAACTGCGTTTTACAAAAAATACTCTAAAGGTGTACAAAGTCATTTTTTATAGGTAGATAGACAGATATATCCTGACTTCGTCATACTCATATTGTAGTCAGAATGTGAGTCTACTGCTCCATAGGGCTTTGATTATGAGGCGTGTCGCGTGTCTTAACCGAACCAGAAAAACAAACTCTGCACTCGATTGGATAGACCTACAACCAATCAGAGCAACGCAGTAAGTGACGTATGTTGAGCGACGCATAGTTGTCAACAGAACTCAACTGCAGGCTCTCTAGAAAAAGTATGAAAAAAATAATGAGTGTTAACGATCTTTGCCGGTGTTGCAAAAAAAATAATTAAGGATTCAAGAGTACTTGCGAAACACTTTTTTGAAAAGCATTTTTGAAAGAAATACGTTTTTGATGACGTGACGATTACTTCATTGGATGGATTATCTGTCCATCGTCGTATAAAGCCCGCCCTGGCAATTTGATTGGCCCGACGATTTCTGAACCGAGCATAATTTCTCCTCAATGGATCGAGTCCAGACCGAACTTCCCGACCAAAAAATGTTGTGGGCGGGGTTCGGGCTGGCATCCAGGCTAAGACAGATACTCTTCACTTCTGAATTCTGCTCAACCCTGATAATATGCGTTATATATTCATTAGGGTATTTCTATGGTAGAACAAGTTATTTATAACATATAATGTCTTTCGAGTGTATTTTTAACAGGCAAAGAGATCAAGCGAACTTGTCACAAAAGCAGGTAAACACAAAACACAGCACTGGCTTTACCTGGAGCTTCCGAGCCCAGAGACCCGGTCCACGTCCCGCTCCTCGCCCTCTCCTTCCCTCCTGCACACATCTGCCAGATCCTGCCACAGGAGAAATACGCTTCAGAAAATGCAATGCTGCAAATAATTAAAAATGTCCATGTTTGGATGTTTACAAATGCAAACCTCTTTGGTAAGACCAGTTGGTTGTTTTTTGATGGTTTTATGTCCCCTAAAACAGACAAAAGCATTCAGATTTATACTGATTTGAATGTATGATCGGCCACTGATGATCCAGCGCACTTACAGTGCTGCCAGCATGGCCTCGTGCTCCGCCTCCCGCACCGCTGCCATCTCCTCCTCTTTAGACAACGCTGCGCCACCCTTCTTATCTCGGGCATACCATGTCAGATCCTTGCCTTTCTGCCAGCGGCCAACCGGAGCCATGAGGGAATTCCCTGAGGAAAATCAGCACAAGACCTGGTCACACTTCAGTTTAGTACACTTCACATAGGTTAAAATTTTTTTTACCTATGACCATCAGAACAAATAAGATTTTCATGACAATTAACTATATTCCCCCCCCTAATTTTCATTACCATATAAAGCATAAAACTCTCATTCTTAGTATAGGGTAATGTAAAAACATTTTACATTATTAAAGATTATATTGTTAGAATTTTTTACTATTTAAATTGTATTTGCAACACATTGATTGTAGTATTGGTTGTACTGCATTTAATTTATGGCCATTGTAATTAAAGAAAACATGAGAATTACATTTACTTGCATATGGTGATAGGCGATACGCATTTACTGGAAAATTTGCCAAACTATCATGAATATATATATATATATATATATATATATATATATATATATATATATATATATATATATATATATATATATACTAAATAAATAAATAAAATATATAACTAAAACTATTTATGGTGTAGCCTATAATAATTTTCTTTGTGCAATATGTAATATTTTGTGTGCGGCGGGGGCTTATAGATAATACATCATTGTCCTTATCAGTCATTAACATTATTAAACAGTATTTAATTCGGATTTTAATACGTTTGTAAGAGAAAATTTAGCTATATATTGCCCATCTGACTGATAGAGACAAGATAAGCAAGCAACTTTGTAAGTAAAATGTCTTGACTCTTTGGGGTTAAAAAACTGAGTGGTATGTCAAATGCGCACATGTACATCAAATTAAGAATCCTACTATGATGAAGATAGATAGCTTTCTTGAACAGGTTGCGTCACGCCTGGCCAGTAGGCCTCACCGACGTCATCACGGCATATCA
This sequence comes from Chrosomus eos, assembly GCA_036326025.1. Taxonomy (NCBI): domain Eukaryota; kingdom Metazoa; phylum Chordata; class Actinopteri; order Cypriniformes; family Leuciscidae; genus Chrosomus; species Chrosomus eos. The sequence continues at coordinate 36,177,647 of CM070823.1, read as the reverse complement.
AAGCAATATTAATGAGCTACGCATGCGCAGTAGCCTGGTTGACGCCAGACCATTCTCAGTTGTAACATAGAATGTGGAATTCTTGGAATTCTAACGGAACTGCAACAAGATGATACAATGAAGCTAATAGGAAGTGCCAAGGCTCTCCGTAGACGGGCTCTGGTTGTAACTTTGCAGAGCAAATCTCAAATTTGCCGGAAGTTCGTCAGGGGTTTTCCCAGGCTACATGCGCAGTAGAAGGATTCCTGCAGGACGCTGGGACAGGTTACCTAGCAACGACCGTATGACCTTATTAATATTCAGATGCTGAGCCTTTGCCATAGTAGGATTCGTGAGCTGACGCGCTGCGTGCACGTCTCGTGCTACTCTGGGCACTTTAACTAGAAAGCCAACACGTCAACTAACTTACACCCACAACTGTGTCTGATACATACACATTAAACTAACAGGCGTTGTAATGAGAGATCATACCAAGGGAAAAGGTAGGCATGTCTTAATTTACATTACAATCAAGTTAACGTTACTAAGGACTTTAAACAGAAGAAAACATCTAATGCAACGTGTTCCCAGAGGACAACCTGTCATGGACAAACATGCTGATATCGATTAGCAATATCTTTACAGAAAAGCAAAACAACGAACTACTCCTTACAAGTGTTACAATATCCTCACGAGTTATTAGCTTTTTGAACAGGTTATCGTGCCCGTGTGCCAGGAAACAACACAATGGTATCACAGCCCAGTTACATGAGCTCTAACGTTACTTAACAATTATTTCTTAATTCAAGGGTGTAAAGTGCACAAAAAAAATCATGCTTAGAATATAACGCTAAATTTTGTGAACTTCGCATATAGCGCACACAATAACAGCGCTGACTGAGTTAGCGGCTAACGTTAGCTCGATACTTACCCAGATAGTTCTCTCTGTGTTTGTCCACTTTCACTTCATCCCAGTTGAACTGGTCCTGACCCCCTCTCACCCCTCCAGATCTCGACGAGCCGAACATGACTTCTGCTCGATATCCAGGCACACGTCCAGCCTCCTGAAGGCACTGAGAGATGCTTTACACGCGTGTAGTAGAAGAGGAATCAGGCCTTGGGTTTCCACAACATCCGGGAAACCGCTTGTCTTTATTTAGTAACACATTCAGCACGAAGAGCTCTTTTAACAACTACAAACATTATTTTGTCGAGCAAGCTCTATTCACAACGACACCAAAAAACGATTCCTTGCAAAAAAACAACAACAAAGGAGTGTCGTGAATAAGAAAATGTGATGTCAACATCATCTGCCGTTCGGCGCGCGCTTCACTGATGATGTTTTGAAGATCTGCGGAAAGTCTGTCCGCATCTGATGACGTCATCGGGCATCAGTAATGGCTCTCATGCGAAAGCCAGTCACCTGAGCGAGAAAGGAAGATTTTAGGCGGAGGGGGGAAGACATTCTCCCTATTTTTGATCACTCTTATCCCAATGTATGTGAGGTTTATCTCCAGGCTTTTTTCAGGTGAGTTGAAATGAGCTACAGCTTTAAATGCTCGCCAGTTGCATCATCCTTGTTTTCAGTCAAGTGTTACAGATTAGTTGTGAAGTGCCATTATGATGTTGACTTTTTATAAGGCTTAATTTTACTGCATACTTTCTTACACTAGTAGCGGTTTTTATTCATCACGTTCGGTGTGTTTCGAAGTGAACCTGCTGCGTTATGCGTTAGTCATGTGCATGTAATACATGTGTAATGCAATATGCAAGCAAGTGAATAATAATAATAATACAGAGTTGTGCATATGCCTAGATAGATTTATGTAGCCTATAGTTTATTAAGTGTTTTTTATTGTATCTGTGTAGCTATAGTGTGGTCCAAAGATAAGTGGAAAAAGTTGCTGGTTTGCATTTTTGTAATGTAATATAAACAAAAATGACTAATAAAGCACATTATCAGCCTAACAACTGAGAAAAACCTAATTAAAAAATTAACCTGAAATTGAAGCAAGAGTTAGATCTCTAAATAATGAAATGGCAAGGTTAGACAGGTAGCTAAACATGGAAGAAGGTAAAAGTTTTTTTTTTTTTTTTTGAGGAATCTTAGTCTGACTTTGAGCAGAAAATTATTGTCAATAAACAAAGACATGGCAAAAAAAGACTACACTGGGTTTAATCTCTATAAATGTGCATCCTTGTTTACTTTCCTCGCTTCCCGACTCAATGTTGGGAAAGGATGCAGTGAATGAAACTGAGAAATCGAAACACAACTTCTTTGTATATTGGAATATTCTTGATCACTTCAAAATGTCATCAGCTGCTCCCGAAGGATCTGTCCTCATGTTGAGGTTTGGTGGTTTTTAAGACATTTATACTGAATATTAGTAAAGCGCGAAGCCCAGTTGAAATGAAATGCACTTTATTTAAACTGCAAAGGGAGGGGTGGGTGATCTTCCCAACATTTCATATCACGATCTAAATCGCGATCTTCCCAATTTTGAGATATAATATCCAGATTGGAACATGCCATGGACTTCTATATTTGCACAATTTAAAACACAGTATTGCATTTAACAATCAGTTGTCAAAATGGTAATTAAACTCAGCAAAGTCTTCACTGTGTGAATGGATTCTTATTCAGATTACTAAAGTGATTGTGTCATTAATGTTAAACAAAAGACAGACAAAATCACTCCGTTGACTGAGACAGCCGCAGGTTTTAGGTTTTAAGACTGAATGCATGGATCTAATATAATGACACGCATCCAATTACTTTCCCAACTGTTTATTCACTTAAGACATAACTGACTGTCTCTATGTAAATACTCGCCAAGATGGACATTTTGACACATTTTTTGTGTATATTTGAGCGTTTAGGTGCGCGCCTGAAACCCCAAGTATACTTTGCTCCGTTTTGCAGCGCACACAGAAAGTGTCTCTCTTTTGCAGTTTAGTGCACTTTTAATAACTCATTTTAAAATAAAGCATGTCCCGCAGTTGACTGATTTGGACATTTAAGTTTTGCATTTTAAGGAAATGAATGGCATGTGACACAATGTTCATTTTATCTTGATTATTGCGTTTCCATAATCGTTAGAAGCACGGGCGTCGGGACAAGACCCACCCACTTTTTAAGACCAATGATACTGGACCCACTCACTTTTACCGTCTCTAATTCAGCGCATTTGTCTGTTCACTCTTCAGAGCGCCCACTTGAGGAATGCCCTAATAAATCAAACTCCACTCCGCGGTTTAGCCGCTTGGCTCATTCAGAGCCACTATTAGCACCTCAGTGTTGTACATTAATCTGTATGCAATAATAACATGTTTTATTTAATTTATTAAATGAATGCCACCTTATTTGGACAACAAAGCCCTTCCTAAACCTACCTCTAACCGATAAACACTTTATTATTAAACGCAAGTTAAACACTGTTTCCACATTTCTAATATTTTGTCGTAAGGTCGCTCAACCCTATGCAAAGGTGAAACGTAAGTTAAAATAATTGTGACAGAAGAGAAAGTAGAGTTTGTACATGCGTGAGATTTTTCGACAGCTAGTGCTTTTCTCAGCGCCTCTGGAAGAATCGGTGGCTGATTCCTTCATTGATTTCTGGGTCAGTGGATGGAGGAGTTTGAGTATTGAGAAGAACCCACTCATCTTGTGACCTTGAAGACTTATACATGGATGATACAGCTCACAATGTAAGATTAAATAGCTAGTACTATAAAAGTAGATGAGGAAACAAACACGCTGTCTTTAAGCACCAGTCAAAACTGGTCTCATGGCAAGGGGTTGCACCATATGACTTGCATTAAAATGTGGATGTTACACGTGACGACATCAGTTTGTAATGGAGAGGTTGAAACAAATGTTGTATGGGACACTGAATTGAAGAAAAAGGGGAAAAACAGTTGCACATATGATGGGCTCATTAGGCTGGAGGAAAGCTTTGTTATATAGTCTGTCAGTATGAGATGTGGCCTGTTTTATGAATATTGTCAAGTGTTTTCCTGTGATTACAGCTGTTTTGCAGTTTAATCTAGTGGAACGTCCAGCTGTAGTGAAGTATGTAGGATGTAGATGCACATTCATCGTTCAGGATTTGATTGGTTCAGGTTCCCCATTTAATTGAATTCTTGAATAGAAATTTTAAATAATAGCACAAGGTGTCATGCTGTGGTTAACTGTGCTTGATATTTTCTTTTATTATAGGGGGGTTTTATTCCAGTAATGCAAGAGAGACATTTTTGCATTGCATACTTATTAGGGAATCTGAGGGCTTGCATCACTTTCGGAGAACTTGCTTGAATTCACTGTGCGTGTGTTATAAACATTCTCGTGTGAGCGGTGGCTCTGATTTTGACACTGAAAATGAGCCGTCAGGACTTCAAGTGCCTCATGTCCCTCACAGCTGTTTGTTCTGAGACGTCACTGGAATAACACTAAGACTCAAGGCTGTTTTCAAATCAAAGATGCCGTTTTAGGATTTCTCCATTTGGCTGCCTAGTCCTTTTAAATCTACTTCAAAAGTAAAAAGTGACTTATTTTGTAGTTATTTTCAAAAGATTGATTAGGTTAAAGGGATAGTTCACCCAAAAATGAATATTCTGACAATTCTGTTCATCATATAAAGCGATCGTCACTCTTCAGAAAATTTGCAGTTTACAATCTCTTTATGAACATTTCGAAGCGTCAAAGTGGTAGTTGTGTTGCTGTCAATTGAGGGACAGAAGCTCTCAAATTTCATAAAGATCTCCATGTGTTCTGAAGATTAATCTAAAGTCTTATGGGTTTGGAACGACATGACGGTCAGTATTTAATGACATAATTTTGACAATCTGATTGTTGTTAAACAATAGTGACACTGAACGCAATTTATTTTTGTAAATTCCCTCACAGCATTGATTGAGATTGACTTGGATGGGTTAAATGCAGAGGACGAATTCAGAGTATGGGTTACTTGGCCTTCACGTCACTTTCAATGAGAGAATAATGGGTCTCATTCACTAATAATTGATGGAATCCACCTAATTCACAACACGTGTGTGTGTGTGTGTGTGTCTGTGTGCGCACATGCATTTGTTCTTAACCTCGTTCTGATGTTAATGAATTTGGCTTATACTAAATGAGTGACTGCATGCTCAAGGTTAGTCTTTTGGCATAAAACCTGCCCGTACCATCTCCATTTAAAGTCCCTGTGAACCGGAAGTTACACCGACTTTACTTCAGTGATGTGACTTATTTCCAACTTATTGTTTGTGACTTATTTTCTTTTTCCAAACTAACGTCATCAGAGAAGGAACGCCATTCCAGAGCGGAAGCAAATTTTCAGATTGATTAAAGATTACCACAAAAAACAAATGTTTCCTTATATTACCTTGCACAGATTAATTGTTCACCACAAGAGTACACTGTAAAAAATATTTTAGCAATTTAGTTATTTCAACTTATTTTTTTGTGTAGAGATAACTAGATTGTCCAGACAACAAGAAATTTTAAGTTTTTCTTGTCCTCAACTTATCGAAATAAGTTAGTTAAACTAAAAAAAACCCATGCAAAAAGATAACTCAAAATAATGAGTTACGTTTTTTACAGTGTAGTAATGTGCGCTAAACAGAGTAAATGGGGTGAATTTTTATCAATCGTCAATCATGATGACTTTAAGGGCTTTCCACACAGTCTTTTCTTTACAGCCATTCATCATGACTCAGTAAACATATGACACTCATCTTACACTCTCGAAAGACGCCTGAAAGATCCTCAAGTGTGCCATCCTCAAAACCAGTTCAAACACAATAAACATATCTTCTACAGACCCACAAAAAAAATTAAAAATATATATATATACCGGTATATGAATACATTTTCCTCTTATAGGAATAGTTCACTTATAAATTAATCATTTACTCACCCTCAATTTGTTTCAAACCTTTATGAATAAATGGTAACCAGACAGTTGAAGGACACCATTGACTTCCATAGTATTTATTTTTCCTACTGTGGAAGTCAATGGTGTCCATCAACTGTCAAAATATCTTCTTTTGTGTTCAACAGAAAGAAAAAAAAATCATACAGGTTTGAAACAACTTGAGGGTGAGTAAATGATGACAGAATTAAAATGAAATTAATTTAAATGAAAAATTTTAAGCGAACTATTCCTTTAAAATGATTATTAGGCCACCCAGAGTATGTGAGTGAGTTTTGCAATGCATGTGGTTTCGTTTGTTTCTAAAAAAAAAAATCGTAAATGTATAATAAATTTCAATAAGATTTGTTTGTGAAAACATTTGTATATATACTTTTACACACGAATCAATACATGTGTTCAAATGATAAATAACAAAAAATAGTCTATGATAATGAACATTTTGGGGAAGGTGTAGTTTAATTGTCAAGAAAAATATAAATGAAAAAATATTATGTCCGAAATGTCCAAATAATCATACAAAATTTACATTTCTTTATTCAGAATATTTTTTTCTTTTGATTTTATAATGGTTTAAATGCTGACCTGGGCGTGTTTTTGTGAGATTCATGCACCCATTCAAAGATACAAATATATCATTTGAATTGTATTCAAATTTGAATAATTCAGTAGGTTGATGGGAAATATCACAACTCAATGCTGGCGCTGTAGTTTTAGTTCTCGTAAGCACTAGGCAGATATGTTTCTGAGTCAGTCTGGTGTAATGTTGATACCATGGCAGTAACTCGTGTAAAGAAGGCTGGGTTGTTTGACGGGTTTGGCTTCCAGTGAGCTGATTGGAGCAGGATATTATCAGGAAGCACACACACACACACACACACACACACACACGTTCAGATCAGATTAATTGTTGTGTTTGTTTCCTTTTGCACATTTGAGCAAGGTAAGCAATATAAACACAGAGCTTGAATTGTGATATAAATTTATTATTGTTATTATTAATGTATTGAAATATTGTTTTAATGCTTAAATATTATAAACCCGGTAAACCTAAGTCTTAAGAAAAATCTCATAATTGACTTTATCATTAACATGTCAGCTGCTTTAATGTTTAATTCGCTAACATTAGTTAACATGAACTAAGAATAAACAATACTTCTACAGCATTTATTAATCTTAATGTTGATTTCAACATTTACTAATACATTATTAAAATCAAAAGTTGTATTTGTTAACATGAATTAATACATTTTGAACTAACATGAATGGACAATAAACAGCTGGACTTTCATCAACTAACTTCAACAAAGATTAATATTAATACATAAATATTGTAACAAACATATTGCTCCATGTTAGTTAACATTAATGTTAACAAATGAAAGCTTATTGTAGTGTTATTGAATTTTCTACTTAAAAGTGCCATGGGAAGTCAAACTAACTTCATTTAACATTTTCTTATATTGAAATTGTTTATTTCCTACTCTTTTAACAATTCATCAGGCTCTTAAAGGGACAGTTCACCCAAAAACTGTTGGTAATCAGACAGTTGACAGCAGCCATTGACTAACATAGAAGGAAGAAAAAAATACTATATATATAATACTATATAAAATATATATAATACTGTCTGATTACCAACATTCTTTAAAATATCTTGTTTCGTGTTCAACAGAAGAAAGAAACTCATACAGGTTAGGAACAACTTTGGCTTTGTCTTCTCTTGGATTATATCTAGGTCAGGTTTTTCCTGTCAGTCATCATTGGAACAGAACACATTTTACACATTTGGTCAATAATTCAAGAATCTTGTCTTTTTTCTAATATATCCCCATCTTGTTTTTCAACGTGAAAGTAAGCTATGTTCTGTGAATGTGCGAGACTTCAGGTTCATTAGCCGCTATATGGAAATAATGAGAAGGATAACAGAGTGCATGGTAAAACTATTTGCTCTACAAATTAGTGTGTTTACAATACATTAAAATAATAGGGTAAGAAATACCAGTTTTACTTATCATTTACAAATATCATTTTATTTTCTTCATTGCGTTTTTAAAAAAGGGGTTGTGCATTTTATCATTGGCATCGGGATAGGAACGGCTGGTGCAAATCATATCACATTTTTGGAGCGCGCTGGTGAAATCTTGCACAGTATACGGTGATCCGCGCACCATTTGTGCAAAATTAAATAAACTGGGCTTTTTTAGTCAATTTGCAGTGATAATTGGTCCATTCAGTTCGAAGGGGAACTTGGGTTTCATTCACACTGTCAGTCTAAATCAGATTATTTGTGTATCCGATTGAATCTGATCCAAAGCCTCGTTCAGACTGTCAGTCCAAATCCGATGTCCGTGCATATCCAAGTGAAAACCGATCAGATTTAGCAAGTGTGAACAGCAAAAAATAAGACAAATTTGAACAGCTTGTGAATAAGACATCTGTTTTGCAAACCCCTCCATGTTGTTGTTGTTGTTGTTGGCGTATGCCTATGCAATGCCATCGAAGCCAATGCAGATATTCTGGTAAACTAGTGCCACAGGACACACAAATCGGATCTGAACAGTTGCCATACACAGTCAATAATTTTAGATCTGATTTCAATCGGATACACAAATAATCTGATTTGGACTGACAGTGTGAACATTGAGTATTGGGGAGGTTACCTCCCCCTGGAAACATGGCACAATACAGGATCTGTCATTTTCCACTGTCGTAGTAATTAAAATGTCCTTAGTGAATCTGCTCTTCTGAAACTCAGCTGCGTTCAGAGCTAATGAGCTGTTGTGCTTCAGTCCTGTTGGAACATGTTGAGACAGGATTTTGACAAAGTCACTACACTACCGGACAAAAGTGTGGAATAATTAACTTTTTATATAAATATGTTTTTGAAAGAAGTTTCTAATTCTCACCAAGGTTGCAATTATTTGGTAATATTGTGAAATATTATTACAATTGAAAATAATTATTTTCTATTTAATGGTGCATTGTGTAATATTTAGGAGGATCTGTTGACAGAAATGCAATATCATATACATAACTATGTTTTCAGTGGTGTATAGACCTTACATAATGAACCGTTATGTTTTTATTACCTTATAATGAAGACATTTTTATCTACACACACCGCGGGTCTCTTACACTGAAATGTGCCGACATGTTTCTATGGAATGGACAAACGTGTTTCATCACTATGTTGTTCTCCGTGTAAAGCCTCGTACACACCAGGACGAATATCGGCTTGCGTTATTCGTCAGCGTTTTTCAACGCGTTTTTTGTGTTCACAATATCGCACGCGAAATTCGTCCCGGTGTGAACAGGCCTTAAAAGTGCTAAAGTCAGCGAATAAAACACTGACACAATGATGAAGTTAAAATAATATTCGCAATAACATAAATTTTCTGAATAATTAAGTGAACCTAATTTCTTAATTTATCTTAGTAAAGAAACCTTATTGCTGAACTGGCTACTCTGCTGGGTCAGACGACGACATCTCATGTCGGCCACCGTAACTTCTGTTGGTTGCAATTCACAACCTCACCACTAGAGGTTACCGCTAAAAATTACACACTGCATCTTTCAAATGTAATTTACTCCTATGATGGAAAGCTGAATTTTCAGCATCATTACTCCAGCTTTCAGTGTCAAAGTGAATTTCTTCTTGAATATTTCTGAAAGCCTCTTTCTTTCTTCCTCTCTGTGTGAAGACATTTTTGTGTGAAGACTGTGTGAAGACATTTTTGAAGACATTTTTATCTACACACACCGCGGGTCTCTTACACTGAAATGTGCCGACATGTTTCTATGGAATGGACAAACGTGTTTCATCACTATGTTGTTCTCCGTGTAAAGCCTCGTACACACCGGGACGAATATCGGCTCGCGTTATTCGTCAGCGTTTTTCAACGCGTTTTTTGTGTTCACACCCAAGCGATTTTCGCTGACGATGAGCTGAGTGAACATGCAAATTCATTCCCTGACATTAGACGGTGCTTAATGTAAAACAGAAATACCCCGGTCCACAAAGTGGCGCTGCGCAATTTTACGCTTCTGACACTCGCTTGTCACTCAGAAGAAGAGAGCAAGTTTGTCGCGTTTGTCATATAGTTCTTTATTCTCGTTGGTGTCTCTTTATAACGACACCAACAAGACCAGCAGCTCTACATTCATCTTGCCTTGCATCTTCCTCGTCTTATTTCTTCCCGGCAGAGTTTAGACGCTGTATATCTTCTTCGCCCTTACGTATGTGTGCTCGGCAAGACCGTGTTGTGTTTACTGTAACTTCAGAAGCTCCAGACATGTGAGCAAAAGCGACAATCCCTTTGGTCGGATGGTTTTTGCGCGGTGCGTCAAACAAAAAAAACAAACCCGAGGCGTTTTTAAAAAAATGACGCTTTTAAGCATGGCGTTTTACACGTCGGTGTGCACACTCACATTGGCACCCATTGTTTAGTCACGAGGCGTTAAACGTCGGCGAATATCGCACGCGAAATTCGTCCCGGTGTGAACAGGCCTTAAAAGTGCTAAGGTCAGCGAATAAAACACTGACACAATGATGAAGTTAAAATAATATTCGCAATAACAAATTTTCTGAATAATTAAGTGAACCTAATTTCTTCATTTATCTTAGTAAAGAAACCTTATTGCTGAACTGGCTACTCTGCTGGGTCAGACGACGACATCTCATGTCGGCCACCGTAACTTCTGTTGGTTGCAATTCGCAACCTCACCACTAGAGGTTCCCGCTAAAAATTACACACTGCATCTTTCAAATGTAATTTACTCCTATGATGGAAAGCTGAATTTTCAGCATCATTACTCCAGCTTTCAGTGTCAAAGTGAATTTCTTCTTGAATATTTCTGAAAGCCTCTTTCTTTCTTCCTCTCTGTCTGTGGTGTGTGTGCAGCGATGGCTGGACCGAGGCCTGTGGTGATGAGTGGACCCTCCGGGGCTGGGAAAAGCACTCTGCTAAAGAAACTGCTCAAGGAGTTCAATGGTGTATTTGGCTTCAGCGTGTCCCGTAAGTCACATACTGTGACGACAAGTACAAATGCTGAACCAGGGGGGATAGTCAACAATGATGCCTTCTAAAAATCTGTGGAGAAAGACATATAGTTCATCATAACATTGTAATATACATCAAATACTCAATTCACCCGCTATATTGCTAAATGTAGAAAGAATTTTCAAGTCAACACAAAAATACACCTGGATAATCTGGTTCTCTTGAGCGATGGTGTTGACTTGTGTATTTACACATGGTTTGTCTGAAAGCATATTAAAAACACCACATATAAACAACATTAAAGTGTAAATTGCAGGTTAACCACCACAAACGATTAATGTGTACATTAAAGTGCACAATGTGGATATATTTAAAAAAAATTGTCTTAAAATGCGTTAAAATAGCATTTATTGGGGTTTCTTCAAAGGTAGCGTGTTTTTTACCGTAACTGGGTGATGATGTCATAACAGGGAGCTGCGGGCAGTAGGCTAATGCACTCACTCTGTGTGTGCTGTTTGAGGGAGAATAAAACGATTTGCGGGACTCCCGCAAACTAGAAATATCTGAATAAGACGTAAAAACTAATACATTTTTATTCATCTGTTGCAGAAAATCAATAAGAACATATAAAACAAAATAGAAACGGTTTACAGGCAGAGTTTCTATTTCTAACATGTCAGCAGCGAGGAGCGATGTAGCCAATCACAGACATATGTGTTGATTTCTTGAACGCAATAATGGCCAATCAGAAGCATTTACGATAGATTCCCCTCACCGCTCAAAACAGACTTTTTGTTCAGTGCTGAATTCTGTATGCTGGCAAATCCTCTAATTATAACAAACATAGTGTAACGTTATATATTATGGAAGCTTCATTGATAATAACAGAGATGTGCGAGATCTCTGTGAACTGATGTCAGCTTTAGGAATTATTATGGGATCGCACTTTGCGCGCAGTCATGCCAAACCATGCACGCAGTAGCCCGCTTGCTTTTATGTTATAACAGTGGTTTGTGTGTTAATGCAACAAACAATTGATCAGGAGCATGTATGCTGATGTGTATGGTGGGCTAACACGTAGGCTAACTTGAAAGTATTTGGAGGTACAGAAAAAAAGTATTTTTGCGGGCGGGAGCGGGACAAAACATGAATGTTGCGGTCGGGAGAAAGTAATATAAGAAAGTAGTTGAGCACGTCAGTTATAACGACACACGTATTCAAAAATAGCCGGGTTTAAACCGGGCTTGGGCTCATAATTACAGTTTATGTGTCGGGCCGGACTCGGACACAGCGGGCTCGGGTAACGTTAGGGTCTTGCTTGATGTTTTGGGCCTGATCTAAGCTCTACCTCGGGTAAGTTATGCTAACACTTACAGGCACGAATCAGCCGTTTGTCCTTGGGGAACTTGTGGAGCCTCTCCCCGTTTTTGATGTATTCGTACATCCCGCACAAGCACAATAGTTAACCATTTTCGCTAGCTAGGACTCCAATATAACGTAACTCTAGGCTTGTTGCATAGATAGACCGTAAAAGCTTGGAGTCCCTGTTATGACATCACGCCCAGCCTAGTGGAAGGAGGGGGCGTGGTTAAAAGCACTGTAAAACGAACCAACTTTTCATTATATTCAGCATTTGGTATAAAAAATATAAAAAAAAACAATGGTGGGCGGTTCTTATCTTTATATTTAGTAAGCACATTGCATTATCTTCGCGAAAATTTTTACCTGCAATTTACACTTTAAAACTTGACTTTCACCACAGGAGGACTTTAAGTTTTCTTAATTAAGATTGGTCTTTTCCAGATACAACGCGAAGCCCCCGTCCAGGAGAGGAGAACGGCAAAGGTTAGGCTTTTGATCTCAAGTGGTAAAGTGAACAATGTTTTTCTGCAAAATATCTTTTGCATTATCCTCAAAACCCCAAACTTTGTTTTAGAATAACAAAGCTTGTAGTAAAATTTAGTGTTCATTACATAAATATCTAGTTATTTCAGTTGGTAGTCAAACGGAATCAAATGTAAGTGTCCCTATTATGCTTTTTCAAATATTACGTCTCATGCAGTGTGTAATAAAGCTGTTTGTGAATATAAACTGTCTGCAAAGTTGTAAAGTCGAAAGTGGACGATAAATAAAGTTATTGTCTCCCAAAAGAAAGATTCGACTCTGAACCGCCTAAACGAGCCGTCAGGAATCCCAGTCTCACTTCCGTGACCTGCATACGTAACGCAGAAACACGTTTGCGTGTACGTGTACGCGGCTGATTTGACCCTCCTCAAACACTGTAGCTGGTTCGTGTTGTGTACATGTCGAGAAGATGTGTTCTGCTCTACAGAAGCACATTCTCTTTGTAAACACTTCCAAAGGATGAGGATGTGAAGAGTAAGTGGTTAAAATTACCACAGTGATACAACAGTATAACCATCGCTTCTCAAATCTCCATGAGGTCTAAATGTGATTTACAAAACGCATTAAAGATGGGACAGTACCCACTTTAATTGGACCAATTTGCAGAATCCCAACCTTTTAGAATGATTAACTATGTATGTATGTTCTACCAGCTGTTCAAAATACTTAGCTTTGTGTTTTATATTGTGTAGGTCTCCTGCTAACTGGCTAAATGATGTTATTACTGTCTTACTGAAAGACTTGCTGATCAGCTGTGGGCCATTATTACCTAAAACTGTGTCTATTAATGCAGATTGTCTGTCGTTCTCACTACTTTGAGTAAAGATAAAGGATGGAGCAAGATTTGTTCAACTTTAATGTTACATCAGTTATTCATGTTAGAGCTCGGCTAACTTGCACGCTGTTATTGATTCAGTTTCCGCATGTTCACCGCAATAAATTAGAAAAATACACATTAGTTTGTTGACGGACGGACACTTGTTATGCTGATGGTGAGGAATTACATTTGCAACATCTCATAATGTGCCTCAAACTGAGTGGCTCCTGCTCGAGTCGTCCTTGCGATGGAGGTTCGGGTTGAATAACTAGTTCTTCCAATGTTTCATCATCGGACTCGCTCTTGGATTGATAAAATAAAATCGACGCCATCGTTGCAGTATTTACAGTTCAATCGCTGAGCTTTAGGAAGCCTCCGGAGGTGAAGTTTATGGGAACGGCCGTTTCTTTCTGACTCGCTGTAAGCGGTCGACCAATCACAACAGACTGAGCCATCTAGCCAATCAGAGCAGAGAAACTCATGGAAAGGAGGGATTTAGAGAGACTGAAGCATCCAACGAGTCGTTTTGAGAATCAGTGAAAATGTGGTGATGTGAAATGTATATTATGAGAAAATTAAAGTGTTCTTTTACCTTTGCATGTAGGTGACGTATCTTTTGAAAAAATCATCTTTTTCTTTCAGATTATCATTACGTTACCAGGGATGTTATGCAGGCAGCAATAGCAAATGGTGAATTTGTTGAACATGCCGAATTTTCAGGGAACATGTACGGAACAAGGTACAGCCCTTTTGGAAAGTCTTTTTTAAGTGCTTGTTCTTATTGAATGGTCTATAACTTAACTTGCTTTCCTTATATTCAAACTTTACAGAAACATTTCTGCATACATATCTCTAACTCTAATTATAACTAACCTCACTTTTGCCCTCTTCACAGTAAAGCAGCTGTACAGGCTGTTCAAGCCAAAAACTTGATTTGCATTTTGGACATTGACATGCAGGGAGTGAAGAACATCAAGAGGACCGACCTCAACCCCATATATGTGTCCATCCAGGCCCCATCAATGGACATCCTGGTAAGAAATGCTTTAAATGAGCGCTCTCTCTCCAAATATTATGTTTACATGTCTTCGTTTTAATCTCAATTGTATAACTTTATTTGTTTTAGGAAAAAAGATTAAGGGATAGAAAAACTGAATCTGAGGAAAGTCTACAAAAACGTTTACATGCAGCCAAAGTGGACGTGGAAATAAGTAGGTATCCGTTCCTATACGAATAATCTTTAATAAAATGCTGCAATTTTTTCACATCTAGAATAGCATGCTAACTGTTATTTATCCATCTTTCAGGTAAAGAGCCTGGATTATTTGATGTGATCATTATCAATGATGACCTTGACGCAGCGTATGGGAAATTAAAAGATACTCTTCTCGAGGTAGGTTTTCCCTTCTAAATGTTCATCACTCGGAGTGTAATGGTATGAGATTTGCATTTGTTGCATTTGTTTTTGCAAATCTGTTCCCATCTCTACACCCGTGAGCTGCTGGTCTGAAAATGAGGTGTGTTCAGACGCATTTTTGACGTATAGCTATTTTGAGGCGACTGCAATACGTCAGAGAAAGTGAGCGGAGGTTTCGTCTGAAAGTAACTGGTAGGGGAGTTGGTGGATTGTGGATAGTGAGTTGTAGATTGAAAGTAATGATCTGAAACGTGGAGAGGTTTCACCAGAATGTTGTTTGGGATGCAGTTGCGTGTGTAAACCAGGTCCAGTTGGCTGATTTGTGAGTACCTGTGGTGATGAGCCGTTTGAGATGGAGGAGACTAGGAGAGAGATGAAGTCTGTAGCATACGGCTTCTCTAGATGAATGTTGAAATCACCAAAGACTACCAGTGGAGTACAATCCTCAGGGAAAGAAGACAGCAGCACATCCAGCTCTTCTACAAAGCTTCCCAGTTGACCTGTGGGGTGATAAATGACTACAATCTGAATCTTAATGGTAGTTGTAAGTGTAATAGCATGACATTCAAATGAGTTGTTATTGCATAGAGAAGAGAAAGTTGAGTATTTCCAATTGTTAGAAATGAAAAGACCAGTGCCCGACTGGCGAGGGGTGTGAGAGAAAGAGAAGTTGTTAGAGAGAGCAGCAGGGGTTGCTGAGTCTTCTGGACGGATCCAGGTCTCAGTCAAGCCCAAGATATT
Organism: Chrosomus eos; assembly: GCA_036326025.1. NCBI lineage: Eukaryota > Metazoa > Chordata > Actinopteri > Cypriniformes > Leuciscidae > Chrosomus > Chrosomus eos. Next base: position 36,161,852 of record CM070823.1, on the reverse strand, counting down.
AAGAGTAGAATGAGATGTAAAGGCAGAAATGAAGTCAGCTTTATTGACTGCTGATTGACAGTTCCATAGACCCATAGAAAGAGTGAGAGGTGAGTGTGAGGATGAGAGAATAGGACGCAGATTAGCAGTATTGCGCTGCCTTCTGTGCGTGATGAGAGAGCGATGTCGAGAGACAACAGGAATGTATTGAAAGCACATGTTGATTAAGGGAAATAAGATACAAGTTGGAAAGGAAAGGGAGAAGAAGATACTTGAGTGCCTGATTACGTTACGGTTGATCATCTGTCCATCATCTTATAAAGCCCGCCCTTACAATTTGATTGGTCCGAACAGCTTTGGTTCGGGTATACTTGCTTCTCAACGGATCAAGTCCAGTCCAAACTTCCCGACCTCAAATATTGTGGGCGGGGCTAAGTTCGGCTGGCATCCAGGCTACAGAATCCACTCAACACCAAAACAAAACCTTGTGCGTTATCAGCGTTCAACGCGAGTCCTTTCCTTATAACCAACAAAGTGTAAACGATGTAAATAAGAGATTGATTGTACAATCGCGAGAGTGCAGAATTCAGCTTTAGAGATTTGACAGCCTCTTCTCTTGCTTTCTGTTTATTACACCCATTCACAATCTGAAGTTTTTATGCTGCTCAGTACACTGTAAAGTTTCTGGATTGAAAACTGTATTTAAATATGCGATTGAATCGGAAACTGAAATGATTGACAGTGATAACCAATGGACGAGTCAAAATGCGACAATTGTTTTTAATTACTTAATTTAAAGGGATACTCCACTTTTTTTGGAAATAGGCTCATTTTACAACTCCCCTAGAGTTAAACAGTTGAGTTTTACCATTTTCGAATCCATTCAGCTGATTTTGTGATATTTAGAAAAATATCAGTAACCAGACAGTTTCTGGTCTCATTGACTTCCATAGTAGATTTTTTTTCCTACTATGGAAGTCAATGAGACCAGAAACTGTCTGGTAACTGATATTCTTCTAAATATCAGAAAATCGGCTGAAAGGATTTGAAAACGGTAAAACTCAACTGTTTAGCTCTAGGGGAGTTGTAAAATGAGCCTATTTCCAAAAAAAGTGTTTTTGCAGTTTTTGCTCTGGTACTGAAATTTGGACTGAGAACCGGTATTGGTACTGATTACTGTAATTTTGGTACCTTGAAAACCCTAGCACTTTCTATCTTCTGTTTTTTGTTACTACATCACCTTAAATGAAAGTGTTACCGTGGAACCTGTTGGCGTCTTTGAGGCTGCTCTGATATAATGGCCCGTCTATAACGGCCACCCAAACCCCAACCACACTGGGACTGGGGGATTCTGGGTTGAGTGGCAGTTAAATGAATGGAGAATTTAGACATTTTTGAACATAATTGAATGTATAATAATGAAAATCTAATTCATTGACACCAACTGTATTTAAAATCCCAGTGTACTGCAAAATTGCCATACCGTTACATCCTTTTACCTTATTCAGGGTTTCCGCGGGGTTGTAAAAGGTAATAAAAGGTAGTAAATTAAATTATGCCAAATTAAGGCCAGTAAAAAGTAGTAAAAAGTAGTAAACGTCATCTGACGAGGTAGTAAATTTTCGAAGCCCCATCTAAATGGGTCTATGTGGTTTTCAATCAGTATTGACAATATACGAGATAATTAAATATGTCTTATTAGTGGAATATTAAACGCAATAGTAACACAACTTAGCTGTGGTGCGCGAGCACTGGAAACGTGCAGTGGATTGAGCGCGCAGCGGCACAGATGCACGAGCTGGTCGAGCACATCCCTTCAAACAGACATCAGTGGTAAGTTTATAGTTCAATCGGATGTCAATGGCAAAGAAAATTAAGACGAGTCATCTAGCTTATTATCATCGTTAACTGAAGAGAGAGAGAGTGCGCGGGCGCACTTCTGTTGAATGCTCCTGATCGTTCACTCAGCATGTGTTATTTGGATTAAAACTAAATCGTAAATGTAAGTAAAGTAAAACATGACCTGTTACCTGGTTTATGTATAACGAGTGGTTCCCTACATTACTGGACGTGTGCATATCAAGAAGTTCCATGAACGCAAACATCCAAAGCGCGTGCCCCGCAAACCAGCGCCTCAGCGTGCGAATACTAAATTAAATTGTCTTTCACGTCACAAAATTGTGTAAAAACGCCCGTCTTAACGAGTATCCTAGTAAACAAAAGTCAGTTATATCTCAAGTGAGCGTAGCCATGTTCAAATGGGGCCCGTGCCTTCTGTCTTAAAGGGGCAGCAATTTAATAAACCTGCTACTGTGTTTTAATGTTAATCAAACAAAGGACAAATAAATTACTCACTGCTCTTGACTAAATAGTCTACCCTTTTAAACTTTACAAAAATATCCATCTATTTAATTTAGCTATACAGTAATGAATATGCAAATTTTTCACATTTGATTACTCAAATGTATTTACCAATCTACCTGAAAAACTCTAAAAACAGTTTATTTCATTTGTAGCTTTTCTTTGATCTATTGTATTTATTTGTCCTATTTGTAATTCGATTATTTGTTCTTATTTTGTTACTGACTGCTTTTAATAATGTTTTAAATTCACATTAATTGGGCTGGTAGTTTTTGTTGTAGTATCAAAATTGGATTAAATAATTGGTATTTCACTGGTGTCTAAACATTTGTACCACTGGCCCGATCCTCAGCACTGACCCGATCCTCAGCACTGACCCAATCCTCAGCACTGACCCAATCCTCAGCACTGAGCCCTGCTGGAGCAGCTCTAAATATGTGCTGTGCTATTCAATGAAGATAAAATATGATAGAGCAATAGAATGAACAGTGACAGAAACAGAAGCATGCTTTTTAGCAGGATTAATTAAGCATGAAAATATCTGAATATATATTTAATGAACAAATTAAGCCAATATGATTTATATTCTTTTGGTTTATCTACTAATACATTTTAAAATTACAAATGCAGTGAAAATTCAGGGATCGGTTCCGGTATCGATATCGACGAGTAGGCTACCAAAAATTAAAGTATTGGTATCGGTCTCGTTCTGCAAAAAGTGGTATCGGTGCATCCCTAATCGAAAATATTTAACGGGTTCGCGTGAGGGGGGAGCAGGTCCCTTTTTCGTTGTTTTGCGATGCTAGCAGCACTACACAGATCGCGGCAAATCATGCCAACTTAAGGTCAGTTGTCGTCGCACCACCTCAGCAGCAAACCAGTGCCATAGTTGAAGCACATTTAAAGATGTGATGAAATAAATTGCTGTTTTGGGATAGTAATTTCACTGCTTATGTCTGCGTGTGTGAGAATGTGTGTTTGTGGGTAAATGTGTATGATGTGACACACTTTATTATTAATCTTTATTAATGTTTATTGTCGTTAAGTGCCATTAAGAAGTGCCAAGGTTATTATTCACCTTATTAGGGCTAACGCTATGGTTAGGATAACTCAAGGGCTAGGGTTAAGATGAGGACAACTGAAACTCAACTCGACACTAATATTGTCATTGTCAATTATGTTTTTTTTTTGTAATGATCACAATTGAACATTAGTGTACCTAATATGTAGGATGTGTGTGACAGTGTCACACCATACCTTATAGTAAGTGGTGCTTTTTGCATACCCCTCCCACACCCCCCAAAAAAGGGCTGCTGCTTGATGTCGTGTTGGTAGTAAAAAATATTGTGGAGGTAGTAAAAAAGGTAGTAAATTCATCTCTATGATTCCTGCATAAACCCTGTTATTACATAATTTAAAAAACCTTCATCCGGTGTCTTCCTTCATCTTTATAACACCTAGTTTTATCTTTGAGGTTTCATGTGAAAATATTTCACTTCCACTCAAGTCTTCTCTTCCTTTAACAGGAAATCCAAAAGGTCAGAGACACCAACAAATCCTAGAGGAGAACACACTTGCCAACAACAGCGACCTCTCTTTTCTCTTCCAGCTTATAAAGTTTTCAGATCTGAACATTCCACCCAGGGAAGACTTTATGAAGTTCGGTCAATACTCCAACAAAGCTGAATGTAAATATATATTCATGACTAAAAGGTGCAGACTAATATATTCCATGTGCTGTATGTTATTTTGACCAAGTATGTTACTTTATTTCAGGGCTAAAGCTAAAAAACATGTATGATTCAACCAAGAAACACTCTAAAACTCTCAAGGCCTTGTCTTTGACACAGTTTCTGTTTTTATTTTGTATAATGAAGGAAGATGGATATATCTTGGCTATGTTGATTGCTATATCTATTTGGTATTGGTGTATCGAACGAGCATGTTCACTAATTTATTGTTTTTTCTTTTAAGATAACTTGCAGCTTGTGTCTTAGTTGCTGCTGTATACACATTGGATAATCAGCTTTCTGTTTGCGATATTTAAACATTCTAGCTATTATCTGCACATATAGGCAGTGTGTTACACCTGCTTTTATTCATACGATAGCATCAGACATTGCAAAAGTCAAGCAAAACTTATTTTCTTAACTAATTCTTAAAAAATGGTAATGGTAGCTTCTTATATGCTAGTGTCTTGAATTGCATAATCACGTTTCACAGACACATTACTTGCATATTGCTCATATTAAAATGAGATATTGTCCTTTTTTATTTGATAAAATTCAAGGAAATATAGGTGTGGTTTCAGACTTTGTGTAAGGCAGCTCATAAACACAGCCACAGTAAGTTTAGGACGCACGCTTTTAGTCGGTCTTTAACAGATGTTCAGATTGCTCCAGCTGTTCTAATCTGTCCCTGTAAAAACATAAAGTAAAACATTGTTTTAAAATCTGAAACTACAGATTTTTTTTTGCTTGTTGATTTGTTTACACCCTTGTTTATTAGCAGTCGAAACATTTATTTTTAAAACTGATTTTTACACGAGTAAATGCATTGATAGACATGAAATAAATATTTGTTTCCTTCCCATATGTCAAATATCGTGAACTATGTGGTTCCAGTTTACCTGACATAATATTGACTTTTAACATGCATATTTTTTCTGTTGAGCACATACTCTGTGATTACAGTTCAGCAGAAGTTTATATTCGTTTCTCCCAAACCTTCAAAGTACTATGTGTGACTTATATCCATCGAGTGTGAAAACAATGTAATATGATGTAAATTGTGGTGTATACACATACATGAAGATTATCAAATGGGAAAAAAAGGTTTTCTTAAAATGGCACAATTTGAAGAATCGTAGGAAGCCAAATTACCAGACACCTTCTGTTTATGAAATGGAGAACGAACCTGTGTATGTTGCGAAACAACTGCTAATAATTTGGTTTTTGCATAATAAAGTTGACATTATTTTTTATGTCTCTTGGGTCTTACAGAACTGCAGAACCTATTTCAGTTTTATTTAATTCCTTGGTGCATCTTAAACATTTAGTTGAAAGAGACCTGTCAAACATTTGTGGTGTATATGAAATCTGAGAATGCATTTAATGTTTTAAATGTATAAACCAAATGTCACTGTTTTCTATTTTATTCTAAATCTTTGTACATGTACCGTGCAGGTGTAATAAAACTACACTATTACACTGAAATATATGACTGATTAGTTGTTAATAGAAATTTGCATTGTGATATATATCATATTTGCAACAACAAAAATACAAACGGATCATAAAATAACATTTAAATTCTTATTTACACTGTACTAATAGTTGTACTAATAAGTTAAACCTTCATTTTGGTCTGATATTACAGTAGGTCTGTGTCTGTAGATTCACAATTCATTAACATATTTTGTGAATGTATGTGATAGCCATAGAGTCAGATATGACAGTCTTACAGGAGTGGAAAACTATTTAATTTTATTCCAGGATCTTTTAATGAAATATTAAAGCTCTCAGCTGAACAAATTCTAGTACTTCAATTTATTAAAATATTTTTTTAACAGCAATCAAGCAGGTTTCCACAAGCTTAAGATCGTGAGAAACAAAAGTGCAAAATGTAACAAATAAAACATTTTGAAATGAGGCAAATGTGAAACTGAACAAAAGAAGCAAGTTGCTGGCTAAAATGCACATCAACAACACTGAGATGATAATAACACCACAAACAACTTAACGCGATGGACCACGAATGGCAGGGGTGAACTGAGACCTTCTGATGAACGCTTATGATCTCAAAACTATGGAAGCTCATTTCCGCCACAGAATGAAAAATAAAGGTAAATGCGACTTTTTATCTCACGATTCTGACTTTTTTTCCTCACAATTGCAAGTTTACACCCCACAATTCTGACTTTACAGAATCGCATAATATAAAGTCGCAACTGTGTGTTATAAATACAGAATTGCGTAATATAAAGTTGCAAATGGGAGAAATAAACTCAAAATTCTGACTTTATATCTCCCAATTGCATTCTCAATTCTGAGAAAAACATTTGCAATTGCGTGTTTTAGAGTCAGAATTGTGAGATATAAACTCTAAAAAGTGTTTTTTGAGACTATATCTTGCAATTCTGACATCTTTTCTCAGAATTGTAAGATATAAAATCCAATTCTAAGGGAAAAAAAACACTTTATATCTCACAATTCTGATAAAAAGAGATGTTCAAACAAATTCAAACACGCAATTGCGAGATATAAAGTCAGAATTGCGAGAAAAAGTCAGAATAACAATTCTGATTTTATAACATGCAATTTCATGTTAGAATATCAAGTTTATTTCTCGCAATTGAGACTTTATATCATACAATTCTGACTTTATTTCTCAGAATTGTGAGATGTAAACTCGCAATTGTGAGATAAAAAGTCGCAATTCTGTGGCAGAAACAAGCTTCCATACAAAACACAAGCTGTGTAAAAAAAAACAAGATACACCTTGACGCTTCACTCCCAAACATGCCTTCTCAAGTTCACATGAGATCTATACCAGGTGTCCTTAAAAAGTATAATAAATTAGACGCTGTAAAATCAGTTAGAAGAGTGGAGTTGAGTGATATTGCTGGTTGTGAACATCAGAGCACGGCTACACCTCCATCACAGCGGCTTGTGATCATGTTCCCGATCTCGGTCCATGTGTCCAGGTGCGGGTCATAGATTTCCACAGAGTCTACAGTAACCGGTGCTGAAAAGTCGCGGCTAGTGGTCCGACCACCCACCGCATATAACAAACCGTTAACAGCCGCCACTGTTACCCCAGCGCGCGGGACGGCCATCGACGCCACCTCCACCCATTTCTCCTATAAGAACAGAGCCATACACAGCATTAAAAGGAGGAACATTTGCATACAGGGTCGACTTGATAAGCCAGACTCTGGAATCCTAACCTCCTCAAGGCAATACTTTTCCACAGTGTCCAGTGACCCCAGGGCCTCGTTCCAGCCTCCTACAGCGTAGATGCAGTTATTGAGACTCGCTACGCCCACGTACGCCCGCCGCGTCACCATGACAGGCAGTGCGCTCCAGCGGCGAGAGATTGGGTCGTACACCTCAGCCGAGCGCAGCTCCGTTCCCTCATCACTGATGCCACCAATCACATAGATGAAGCCTGCAACATTCACACACCATACTGAAGACTAGAGCCTGCACATGCGTTTTCCCATACTTCCACAGTGCATTTTAGAACTTCTTAAATGCCTGAAATTAGGTCTGTGGTGAAGACAAGCTCAAGATAGGTTCAGGCTTTATTCTACGATATTAAATACATCAGTAATTATGATTTTAAAATTCAAACTTTCAAGGAGAATAATTTTTGAAAAATGACAAAGAGTTTGGTGCTGGTGACGTCATATAACGGTGGTGTAGTTCGTTTATAGCCTACGTTTAGTTTCAGCCTATTGTATTCAGGCTTCGAAATTCATAAAACTTCTGTTCATTTGTGAAGATTATCAGGTTTAGTGAATCGTACACATTTTGTTCGTCACAGAACTTATTTTCTGCAATAATCCAAAAGCCAATGGAAAAAATCCTATTGGATTTTTGTTGAGGGAACCAGGCTGATGCAAACTTCCTACAAAAATATGTAACCACTGCAGCGCTTTATTATTGAGGATTGTTTCCGCCACAGAGTAAAACACTTTAAAAGATAATTTCAACTGTCTTATCTCACAATTGCGAGTTTACATCTCACAATTGTGACTTTATTTCTCTCAATTGTGACTTTATTTTTCAGAACTGTGAGATATAAAGTCAGAATTGCGAGATATAAAGTCAGAACTGTGATATAAAGTCAGAATTGTGAGATATAAAGTCAGAATTGCGAGATATAAAGTCAGAATTGTGAGATATAAAGTCAGAATTGCGCGATATAAAGTCAGAACTGTGAGATAAAGTCAGAATTGTGAGATCTAAAGTCAGAACTGTGATATAAAGTCAGAATTGTGAGATATAAAGTCAGAATTGCGAGATATAAGTCAGAATTGCGAGATATAAAGTCAGAATTGTGAGATATAAAGTCAGAATTGTGAGATATAAAGTCAGAATTGCGAGATATAAAGTCAGAATTGCGAGATATAAAGTCGCAATTGCGAGATATAAAGTCAGAATTGCGAGATATAAAGTCAGAATTGCGAGATATAAAGTCAGAATTGCGAGATATAAAGTAAGAATTGCGAGATATAAAGTAAGAATTGCGAGATATAAAGTCAGAATTGTGAGATATAAAGTCAGAATTGCGAGATATAAAGTCAGAATTGTGAGATATAAAGTCAGAATTGCGAGTTATAAAGTCAGAATTGTGTGATATAAAGTCAGAATTGCGAGATATAAAGTCAGAATTGTGAGATATAAAGTCAGAATTGCGAGATATAAAGTCAGAATTGCGAGATATAAAGTCAGAATTGCGAGATATAAAGTCAGAATTGCGAGTTATAAAGTCGCAATTGCGAGTTATAAAGTCAGAATTGTGAGATATAAAGTCAGAATTGCGTGATATAAAGTCAGAATTGCGAGATATAAAGCAGAATTGCGAGATATAAAGTCAGAATTGTGAGATATAAAGTCAGAATTGCGAGTTATAAAGTCAGAATTGTGTGATATAAAGTCAGAATTGCGAGAATATAAAGTCAGTAAAGTTGCGAGATATAAATGTCAGAATTAGCGATGATATAAAGTCAGAATTGCGAGATATAAAGTCAGAATTGCGAGATATAAAGTCAGAATTGCGAGTATAAAGTCGAATTGCGAGTTATAAAGTCAGGGAAATTGTGAGATATAAAGTCAGAATTGCGTGATATAAAAGTTCAGAATTGCGAGATATAAAGTCAGAATTGCGAGATATAAAAGTTACAGAATTGTGAGATTATAAAAGTCAGAATTGTGAGATATAAAGTCAGAATTGTGAGATATAAAGTCAGAATTGAGATATAAAGTCAGAATTGCGAGATATAAAGTCAGAATTGCGAGATATAAAGTAAGAATTGCGAGATATAAAGTAGAATTGCGAGATATAAAGTCAGAATTGTGAGATATAAAGTCAGAATTGTGAGATATAAAGTCAGAATTGTGAGATATAAAGTCAGAATTGCGAGATATAAAGTCAGAATGTGAGATATAAAGTCGCAATTGCGAGATATAAAGTCAGAATTGTGAGATATAAAGTCAGAATTGCGAGATATAAAGTCAGAATTGCAAGTTATAAAGTCAGAATTGTGAGATATAAAGTCAGAATTGCGTGATATAAAGTCAGAATTGCGAGATATAAAGATCAGAATTGCGAGATATAAAGTCAGAATTGTGAGATATAAAGTCAGAATTGTGAGATATAAAGTCAGAATTGCGAGATATAAAGTCAGAATTGCGTGTATATAAAGTCAGAATTGCGAGATATAAAGTCAGAATTGCAAGTTATAAAGTCAGAATTGTGAGATATAAAGTCAGAAATTGTGGAGATATAAAGTCAGAATTGTGAGATATAAAGTCAGAATTGAGATATAAAGTCAGAATTGCGAGATATAAAGTCAGAATTGCGAGATATAAAGTAAGAATTGCGAGATATAAAGTAAGAATTGCGAGATATAAAGTCAGAATTGTGAGATATAAAGTCAGAATTGTGAGATATAAAGTCAGAATTGTGAGATATAAAGTCAGAATTGAGATATAAAGTCAGAATTGCGAGATATAAAGTCAGAATTGCGAGATATAAAGTAGAATTGCGAGATATAAAGTAGAATTGCGAGATATAAAGTCAGAATTGGTGAGATATAAAGTCAGAATTGTGAGATATAAAAGTCAGAATTGTGAGATATAAAGTCAGAATTGCGAGATATAAAGTCAGAATGGTGAGATATAAAGTCGAATTGCGAGATATAAAGTCAGAATTGTGAGATATAAAGTCAGAATTGCGTGATTAAAGTCAGAATTGCGAGTATAAAGTCAGAATTGTGAGATATAAAGTCAGAATTGCGGATATAAAGTCAGAATTGCGAGATATAAAGACAGAATTGCGAGATATAAAGTCAGAATTGTGAGATATAAAGTCAGAATTTGCGAGATATAAAGTCAGAATTGCGAGATATAAAGTCAGAATTGCGTGATATAAAGTCAGAATTGCGAGATATAAAGTCAGAATTGCGAGATATAAAGTCAGAATTGGAGATATAAAGTCAGAATTGTGAGATATAAAGTCAGAATTGTGAGATATAAAGTCAGAATTGGAGATATAAAAGTCAGAATTGCGAGATATAAAGTCAAGAATATGCGAGATATAAAGTAAGAATTGCGAGATATAAAGTAGAATTGCGAGATATAAAGTCAGAATTGTGAGATATAAAGTCAGAATTGCGAGATAAAATAAAGGTATAAGTAAATTGTGATTAAGTAGAGATATAAAGTCAGAATTTGAGATATAAAGTCAGAATTGGTGAGATATAAAGTCAGAATTGCGAGATATAAAGTCAGAATTGTGAGATATAAAGTCAGAATTGCGTGATATAAAGTCAGAATTGCAAGTATATAAAGTCAGAATTGTGAGATATAAAGTCAGAATTGCGTGATATAAAGTCAGAATTGCGAGATATAAAGTCGAATTGGAGATATAAGTCGAATTGGAGTATAAAGTCAGAATTGTGAGATATAAAGTCAGAATTGCGAGATATAAAGTCAGAATTGCGATAAGATAATAAAAGTCAGAATTGCGAGTTATAAAGTCAGAATTGCGAGATATAAAAAAGTCAGAATTGCAGATATAAAGTCAGAATTGTGAGATATAAAGTCAGAATTGTGAGATATAAAGTCAGAATTGTGATATAAAGTCAGAATTGAGATAAAGAGTAATGCAATAAAAGTAGAATGGGATATACAGAGAATTGCGAGAGATAAAGTCAGAATTGTGAGATATAAAGTCAATGCGATTAAAGTCAGATTGAATAAAAGTCAGAGAGAAAATAAATTGCGAGATAAAGTCAGAATGCGAGATAAAAGTCAGAATTGCGAGATATAAAGTCAGAATTGCGAGATATAAAGTCAGAATTGTGAGATATAAAGTCAGAATTGTGAGATATAAAGTCAGAATTGTGAGATATAAAGTCAGAATTGCGAGATATAAAGTCAGAATTGGTAGTGAATTAAAGTCAGAATTGCGAGATATAAAGTCAGAATGTGAGATATATAAAAGTCAGAATTGTGAGATATAAAGTCAGAATTGGTGATATAAAGTAGATTGAGATATAAAGTCAGAATTGCGGTAAAGCAATGGAGATATAAAGTCAGAATTGCGAGATATAAAGTCAGAATTGTCGAGAATATTAAAGTCAGAATTGTGAGATTATAAAGTCAGAATTGCGAGATATATAAAGTCAGAATATGTGAGATTATAAAAGTCAGAATTGTGAGATATAAAGTCAGAATTGCTGAAAATAGTAAATGAGATATAAAGTCAGAATTGGAGATTAATAAAGTCAGAAAAATAGATTGTGAGATATAAAGTCAGAATTGTGAGATATAAAGTCAGAATTGCGAGATAAGCTGGATAAAGTCAAGAATTGTGAGATATAAAGTCAGAATTAGTCGTGAGATATAAAGTCAGATGCGAGATATAAAGTCAGAATTGTGAGAGATAAGTCGAAGGATATCAAGTCAAATTGTGAGATATAAAGTCAATGAGAAGATTGGAGATAAATCATCAGAATAAAGTCAGAATTGTGAGATATAAAGCAATGCGATAAAGTCAGATATGCGAGATATAAAGTCAGAATTGTGAGATATAAAGTCAGAATTGCGAGATATAAAGTCAGAATTGTGAGATATAAAGTCAGAATTGCGAGATATAAAGTCAGAATTGGAGTATAAAGTCAGAATTGTGAGATATAAAGTCAGAATTGCGAGATATAAAGTCAAGACATTGTGAGATATAAAGTCAATGTGGATAAAGAAATTGTGAGATATAAAGTCAGAATTGGAGATATAAAGTCAGAATTGCGAGATATAAAGTCAGATAGAATATAAAGTCGAATGAGTATAAAGTCAGAATTGTGAGATATAAAGTCAGAATTGCGAGATATAAAAGTCAGAATTGTGAGATATAAAGTCAGAATTGTGAGATATAAAGTCAGATTGCAGTAAAGTCAGAATGTGAGATATAAAGTCAGAATTGCGAGATATAAAGTCAGAATTGGTGAGATATAAAGTCAGAATTGTGAGATATAAAGTCAGAATTGTGAGATATAAAGTCAGAATTGCGAGATATAAAGTCAGAATTGTGAGATATAAAGATTGCGAGATATAAGTGAATGAGATAAAAGTCAGAATTGGAGATATAAAGTCAGAATTGCGAGATATAAAGTAAGAATTGCGAGATATAAAGTAAGAATTGCGAGATATAAAGTCAGAATTGTGAGATATAAAGTCAGAATTGTGAGATATAAAGTCAGAATTGTGAGATATAAAGTCAGAATTGCGAGATATAAAGTCAGAATTGTGAGATATAAAGTCAGAATTGGAGATATAAAGTAGAATTGGAGATATAAGTAAGAATTGCGAGATATAAAGTCAGAATTGCGAGATATAAAGTCAGAATTGCGAGATATAAAGTCAGAATTGTGAGATATAAAGTCAGAATTGTGAGAAAAGTCAGATTGGAATATAAAGTCAGAATTGTGAGATATAAAGTCAGAATTGCGAGATATAAAGTCAGAATTGTGAGATATAAAGTCAGAATTGCGAGATATAAAGTAGAATTGTGAGATATAAAGTCAGAATTGTGAGATATAAAGTCAGAATTGTGAGATATAAAGTCAGAATTGTGAGATATAAAGTCAGAATTGCGAGATATAAAGTCAGAAGCGAGATATAAGTCGAATTGCGAGATATGAAAGTAAGATTGGAGATATAAGTCAGAATTGTGAGATATAAAAGTCAGAATTGTGAGATATAAAGTCAGAATTGTGAGATATAAAGTCAGAATATTGAGATATAAAGTCAGAATTGTGAGATATAAAGTCAGAATTGTGAGATAAGTCGAATGAGATAAAGTCGCATTGCGAGATATAAAGTCAGAATTGTGAGTTATAAAGTCAGAATTGCGAGATATAAAGTCAGAATTGTGAGATATAAAGTCAGAATTGCGAGTTATAAAAGTCAGAATTGTGAGATATAAAGTCAGAATTGTGAGATAAGTCAATGCGAGTTATAAGTCAGAATGTGAGATATAAAGTCAGAATTGTGAGATAAAGTCGAATTGTGAGATATAAAGTCAGAATTGCGAGATATAAAGTCGCAATTGCGAGATATAAAGTCAGAATTGTGAGATATAAAGTCAGAACTATGATATAAAGTCAGAATTGTGAGATATAAAGTCAGAATTGTGAGATATAAAGTCAGAATTGCGAGATATAAAGTCAGAATGGTGAGATATAAAGTCGCAATTGCGAGATATAAAGTCAGAATTGCGAGATATAAAGTCAGAATTGCGTGTTATAAAGTCAGAATTGGACTTTTTCACTTTAAACAGTTTGCAGGTTGAGTACAAATGTATGTCACAATTCATTTTTTTTTCATCATAATTTGACATTTCTCCCCTCAAACTCTGAAACTTCTGGTCATACAATGTGCAGTGTTTCTGTGACAGACCAAAGCACATGAAAATGAGACACATGTTGAGTGTCAAGCCTTAACATTCTAACACTGCGACGTTTAACAAGTTCGACACCGCAACGAGCAAAAGTTGTGCAAACCCTGCTGTGGAGAACAGAGTGAAAAGCCTTTTTGATGAAAGAAGAGGTGTAAAGTAGAAGTGAAGAATCATGCACAATTAAGCCAGGTAAATGTATTCCATTTCATCTGACGTTGATTTTAATGCTACACTATTTAAAATAAAAGGGTATATGAAACAAAGTGGATGTTCAAGTCAAATATATTTAACCTTTAAAAGTCATTTATTGGTTATTAATATGGTTCAGTTATTCATGTACCTTGCAGCTCACAGCAGCCAAAATAATATCGAGGAACAGCCAAGCTCCCAATAATCTCCCATTTATTTTCTTCTGGGTCATATCGTTCCATGGTCTTCCCAATTTCCGAGCCGATCCAGCCTCCTGAAACAATAAACATTTACATGTATGCATTTGGCAGACACTTTTATCCCCCAATGTGTACATTTTATCAGTTCATGCATTGCTAGGGAACCCATGACCTTGGAGTTGCCAGAGCTCAGCTGAAATACAGGAATGTTGCTAGACACGTTCATGCAAATCACACGGTGTTATAGTGAAACCGAACAAAACCCTGAAGAGAGCAGCAGACTCGCCCTGCCAGAAAGCGTATAAATGTGCATACCGAGTGCATAAAGAGCTCCATGACAGGAACAGACCCCGACCCCACAGCGTGGATAGGTCAGAGACGCCACTGCCGCCCACTGCTTGGTCACTGGGTCGTACCGCTCCGTGCAATCGAAGATCATCGAGTCTTTTTCTCCTGAAAAAACAAGATGGCTGCATGTTTAACATTGTCTCCTAAAATTATATTCCAAATACAATTTCAGTAGATTGCTATGTGGTTATGCTAGGTTGCTTTATGTCATGGCCTAATAGCCAAACAGCATACGCCCATCTTCTCATATTCTGGTCTCTAGACTCAGATCTCGTTTTCAGTGTGAAGGCATTTAATGATACCTATAAATCATTCTAAATCTATGGGAATATTGAAGTCCACATTTATAACGATAACAACAGGAAGGAATGATATCATTCGAATCACTTTCAAAACTTTTTTTTTCCCCAGCTGATAAACGATAAAATCACTGCCAGCCAATCAGAATCCACCTTACTTAAAGAGCTTGAGCATTTTAAATGACAGACAACATAACTGCAGCACATGCTTATAATATACAGAATGTTCTAGTTATTGTTTTTGGTGTGAACGGGCCTTACATTTTTTATTAGTTTTCTCAAGTACAAGTTAGTAGTAGTAATATTGATGTTTGAAATTTTAGTAGAGATACTGATGCTTGATTTTAAAGTCCCCTGTGGTGAAAACGGCTGTATTTGACGTGATTTAAAAAAAACCTTAACATATGTAAATTTGGTGATCAAAGATGAGTTTTAAGAGATAAAATTATTGACTACAGGGGGACTCTGAAAAATGATACACACTATATGGACAAAAGTTTTGGGGCACAGGAGTTTCAATCACACATTGCAGCAGTTGTTTAAATCAAGCACCTAGGCATGCTGTCTGCATTTACAAACATTTATGAAAAAAATGGGTCTTTCTGGAGAGCTCAGAGAATTCAAGTGTGGTACTGTGATAGGATGCCACCTTTGCAATAAGTCAGTTAGTGAAATTTCATCCCTGCTAGATATTCCACGGTCAACTGAAAATGGTATAATTGAAAAGCATTTCGAAACAGCAGCAACTCAGCTACGAAGTGGATGACCATGTAAAGTGCTGAGGCGAGTGGTACGGTAAAGTCATCAACTCAGGACGCTGATTCCATAGCCAAAGCGTTCCAAACTTCTACTGGCATTAATAACAGAAAACATCAAAAACTGTGCTGAGGGATTTTCATGGAATGGCTTTCCATGGCCGAGCAGCTGCGTGCAACCCTCACATCCTCAGTACAATGCCAAGTGTCAGAAGGAGTGGTGTAAACGACACCGCCACTGGACTCTGGAGCCGTGGAAACCTGTTCTGTGGAGTGACATGCAGTCTGATGATGGGCGAGTCTGGGTGTGGCAGATGCCAGAGGAACGTTACCTGTCTGACTGCATTGAGACAACTGTTAAAGTTTGGTGGAGGGGGGATTATGGTGCGGGGTTGTTTTTCAGGGGTTAGGCTTGGCTCCTTAGTTCCAGTGAAGGGAAATCCTAATGCTTCAGCATACCAAGACATTTTGGAAAAAGCTATGCTTCCAATTTTGTGGGAATGATTTGGGGAAGTCCCAGAGCCCAAAGCAAGGTCCATAAAGACATGGTTGGATGAGTTTGGGTTGGAAGAACTTGAGGGCCACCCAGGCTTCAAACCCATCGAACATCTTTGGGAGGAACTGGAACGAGATTGCGAGCCAGGCCTTCTCATCCGACATCAGTGCCTGACCTCACTAATCCTCAATACTGGATGAATGGGCAAAATCTTGTGGAAAGCCTTTCTAGAAGAGTGGAAGTTGTAATAGTTGCAAAAGACCAACTCCATATTAATCTATCAATTAATGTCATGTCACTTCTTTTTTTTAGTATTAAGAATGCAACGTCATTACAGTCCCTGTTGGTATAATGGTCAGGTGTCCCAATACTTTTGTCCATTTAGTGTATTTCATAAGGGGTGCAGCCAAGAAGTTATTTTAGCATGGGCCCTAATATTGGTGAGGCAAAAAAACACGAAAAATAAACCCACACAAGACATTTTTGCATGAGGCAACACAATAGAATAAACCCACTTACCCCCAACTACATATATCATGCCTTCCAGTACCGCCACCCCGAGTCCACTGCGGGCCTGGTGCAGGGAAGACACTGTGGTCCAGTACTGACTGAACGAATCGAAGCGTTCAACACAACTCAAAGCCCGACTGTCACTCCATCGGCCGCCCTGCAGGCGTGTGTAACCACCTGTAGACAGAAGGAGGAACAAGTTGAATTGGATGAACATGACTAAAGGCTAGAATGCACTATTTGACTTTTGCCCAGATTTGGAAGAGTCAACGATGGTTAACTGTCAGTGTAAAGGTAGCAGGACATTTGGCATGCTTTTTTCCTAGCACTTATTTTAGTAAGCATAAAAAAAAGAATTATCATTTGGGCCCTTACACACTCAAAATTCCTCCCGTGAAAACCAGGTTAAAAACTGGACCTTGCATTGTCATGAAGAAGTACTTTTACTTAACCAGACTTGTAATATCAACTTTGGAACTCGGTAAGACATTACTTTGTTTTTCTAGAGTCCAAATTATTTAGTCAAATATATTTTGTATAATAAGTTGCTTTACAGTAAACTTTTTTTGAAGAACTTCTGCAATAATCTGCTGAGTGTCCTTTCAAAAAAAGAATAATAATAAAGACCAGCCTTAGGTCTGTATTCCAAAGCGTTCATGAATTACAAAATAATAATAAAAAAAATAAAAAAAGTTCATACTCAATAGGTTAACAGGTTAATATCTGTTTTGATTTGAAAACTCTGTAGTGTAATTCCTGCCTTAAGACGAATACACAGCTGCACACTGGCAGAAGAGTACGCACCAATGGCATAGAGGTACTTGCGGGCTTTTCTCCTGGGCCGGGTCTTGGCCGTTTGCAGAAGGCTGAAATGTTTGCTCTCTTTAGGGGACTTGTTGACTTCAGTGTACTCTCTCAGAAGGGTTTGTAATGCAACCCGCAAACTGAAGTCAGAAATACCTGTGAGGGAAAGTCTCATCACCAATGTGTACACAAAAACAAACATAGTAAAACTAATAATTACAGCTCTAAAGTATGACTCGATGAGCCACATTTGTTGTAAAATAAACAAGATACGCACACCTGCACATTCATTCAATCCTGTATCAATAATGAACTTCACATTATTTATTGCGCTGCATTATTTTATTTCCGTTTATACAGCAGTTCTTTCTGGTTCTCGAATCTGACTGGCCGAGAGCCTTTTCCAGCTGTGTGATATTCCCCAGTATCAGCACTCTGACCGCTTCTCTGTTAGTATCACTCCGCTTGCGGCGACTGTCATGGCGGTCGAGCAAATCCACCATATTTTCTTTTTACAAACACTACTGTTGTTGTGTCACGGAATGTAGTTTTGAGAGTTTTTAGGCGAGAATATAGTTATTTAGACCTCAAATATGTGACTCATATATAAACATAATGCCTATTTTACAATTTATTTTTGAGTTAAACATGACATAATAAATTTTGGGTATATCAAACAGGGAAAATTTTTGGTCTTATTGATCTATTACAATCGCTAGAGCGTCTCTTGAGATCAGAGGAGTGAGGTTTACACGCACAGCTCTTACTGGCCTACGCTTATTGTTTTAAAATTTTTTATTATGCATAATTTTTAATGCTCTTAAAATGTCTATTTAACATTTTGAAATACCATCGGATGTGAATATATATTTCCTTTTATTATTTGATAGAATATTTTATTCAGGTTATTATTAATAATATATATATATATATATTTTAATCATTTGTGTTTACATGTATTACTACTGCCATTGTTTTTTTTTAAACAATACACGTCTCAAATCTGTAACAGTGACTTGACTACATTTACCGTAGCTATACTTTCAGTCAGAAAAGTATAAGTTTAGTTCCACAATTGTGACTTTTTTTCTCAGAATTGCAATTGCAAGTTTTTAAGTCAGAATTGCATGATATAAAGTCACAATTTGGTGTTATGAAGTCAGAATTGTGATAGATAACTTGCAATTACTTTTTTTCAGTGGTGGAAACTGCAAAACATCTCTCATTGCTTAAATTGAAATTTCTTTCTGTCAATTATAACCTTTGCCTATGTCAGACAATGTGAAAGTTTATTCCTATTATATCTAATAAGAAACCTATGGAAGCTCCCACGGAATTCAAAAGGTTATTGCAAATTTTTATCTCACTGTTTATATCACCAATTCTGAAGTAAATAAGTCAGAATTGTGATATATAAACTCGCAATTGCGCAAAAAAAATAAGTCTGAATTGTGTCGGTTCATCTGAATCCGTCTCTCTAG
Source organism: Chrosomus eos (assembly GCA_036326025.1). Classification (NCBI taxonomy): domain Eukaryota; kingdom Metazoa; phylum Chordata; class Actinopteri; order Cypriniformes; family Leuciscidae; genus Chrosomus; species Chrosomus eos. The sequence continues at coordinate 36,142,742 of CM070823.1, read as the reverse complement.
CTCACCCTCGATGTACTTGTAGAGTCTCTGTGGAGACAGCAGAGCGAAGCGCACCGGCTCCAGAACCTCCACCACATGCTTCTTCCGGTGGGGCACGTTGTGGTGCAGCCAGTCCATAGCAGCCGTGAACACTTGATACTCATCTTCAATCCTCAGCTCCTCACTGCGGAGCAACTTCCCCAGCTGATCTTTAGACAAACTGGAGAACTCTTCTGAGGAGCGAACCTGACACCATACACATGACCGAACACGGGTTTATTTTAACACGTGAGGTTTTGATCGGTTCTCAAAACAGTCATGGAAGCTGGTATTTGGAGAACAACAGTGAACAGTATTTACAATAGTAAGTCATTTAACTGGGTGACTTTCTATACGTTAAAAATCCTTCTATGGTGTTGGGGACAGTTTGACCTGCAATCAATTTTCCAACTGCTTAAAACACTGGTAATTTTGAGACATTAGGGTCATGAATGTGCATGCAAATTCTTTTGGAAAGGCTGAATAAATGTTGGAAACATCAATTGTTTTAGGGGTCAAATTGGGCCACCATTAGTTGACTACTCCATTCAATTTGCCAAAAATCAACACTTTGAATAAAGTGAAAAAAGGGGAAAAGATAATCTTTCCATGTAGCATGTCAAAAAATAAAATATGCATGAGAAATAATGAATTTACACTCAAATTGTAAGTCATATTGTGATTCATTCAAGGAGAATTTATTTTCTTATATTTAGGGTTTTTTTCCCATCTATTTGAGTTTCTCCATGCTGAGGCGACAATACTCATCCAGAATTAACTCTACCATTACCCCTCTCTTTTCAATCTCAGGTTTAAACCTTTGATTCAGGGTCAAAAGAAACAGAAAGCTTGAGTCAATAAACCCACCTCTAAAAAGTGGCAGTGGATGTAGTCTTCAGTAAACTTTAACAGCTCCATACAGGCGATCTGCTCCAAAAAGCGATAGATGCCCACACAGTTGGACGGGTCCATGTGAGCCCGCAGGAAGTCTCCACAGATATCCACCACCTCACTCAACTGCAGCATGTCTGCAGCCACCATCAGCTCCTGCACAGTGTCCACCGTCACGTCAATGGAGCCTGTCAGCAGCAGAACAAGATTGCCTTCTTGAAATACGTTTAGCATTCATATACTTGGAAAACTGTGTGAAAATAGCTAGACAATAGAAACAACACACTATTTAACAGAAAAGTCTTTATCCAAAGAAACTACAGTGTACCTTTTACAGGTCCAGTCCACACGGGCATAACACTTATGCAAGGTTTTAAAATGTATTTTTAATAAAAACTCTAAAACTGATTAACTTTTCAATGATTAAAACCAGCAAAAAAGAATAAACTGTTCTTCAAAGACAGCGGGCATAATGAAGCATACAATTGGCTGATATTAAAATAAATTATGTGTGTGATCCTTTGGAATGTCCGCTGGGTGTAAATGACCCGGTTCCAGTGATTATTGCATGCAGAAAATGTGTCTTTTTCATGTAGTTTGTGTTTGGAATGCATTGATCCCAATTCATTGTGGCATTTGTTGATTATGTATGACAGGATTCCTCATATCTGGCACTGCCCAACCCTAATCAAAGACAGCTGAGCAAGATTATCACAGTCATCATATTACAGGACGCTGAGTTTGATCAGGGTTTGAGGATTTAAGGAGCCCTGGTGAACGAGATTATAGCTGTGTCCCAAAAGTAGGCACAAACACACACATAATAGTCCACTTAAAAGTAACACCAAGTAACTTTTCCTCTGCAGTCGCTCTACTGGTTGGAAACGAAATTGTCCATTGCCGCTGTTGTAAATAATCTAGCCTACCGTCGCACGCACGCTCGCTGTTTATCCAGCACCAGCTTTAGAATGAACGATGTCCACAGACAAGGTAGAGTATGTTACATGATTTCATGAAAGGATGATGTATTGCGACATCAGAAACGAAGAAAAACGAAATAATGACTATTGTAGCGCTTGACGTAAAGCAGTTGAATTTTGTAGTTCTTTTTGTGGTCGGGTTCCTACCCGAAACCTGAAGTTACATAGTGCCAGTAAAAGCGACACAGACCCCGTCAGGCGATGGCAAACGTGCCTTTCACCCTGTTACGACTTGATGAACCACTGATAAGATTTTGGAAACATTATTTTAAGGTAAACAATGTTACATAGTGTTGCTTTAAACTCTTTACTACTTGACGGTGTCAAAGAAGTGACTGGATGGCGATCTTGTCCCTTCCCGTGTTATAAATATAATTTTAAAGGGACACTACACATTAAATAAAGGTTATGGGTTAGGGATAAATTTAACAGTGTAACTACAAATGTTAATTAAATGCACCTAAATGAACTGGTTAAATACACAGTAGTTAAGGCCACCTCATATAAAGCATGACCTAAAAAATGTTTAAAAAAAACTTAACCCTCTGGTGCTCTTCGCGTGGCGGTCAAAAATGAAAAAAAAAAATTATTTCAATGAGAAGAAAGTAAAATATTGAAGTTTGATCATGTTTTTTATTTAATATTGTGCCTTTTTATGGGATTTTATGGTACTACATTATATTTACGCAGTAGTTCTGTTTTGCGTATAGACATGAAAGTTCCAACTTAAATTGACATAAATCTTCAATGCTTTAAAGCACAGACTTAAGTTTGATCTCTTTTTAAAGAAAACACTTGGCATATTATTGCTAAAGAGAAAAAGGTTTAAAAAAGTGAACACTAAAGATTTCAATAGATGAAATTCGTCTCCCATTCTTTTCCAATGCAGTCATTTTTGACAGTGAGGAGCAAATTTGTTCACGTGAGTGACAATCCTGTAGTGTGTATTATCAAAGTCTTGATCTGAGAGAAGTGTCTAGCAGATGCCCGTTAAATATTTAGCGTGCTAAATATCTGAACCTGTCTGTGAATCGCATACTGTCTGAGTAGGTACAACATTTGAATTTGAATTTACTTTGCGACCGAAAAAATATGTTATTTATAGTACGAATATGGTTAGTATGAAAGAAATTCAGACGCACTATATCCGCAATGTAGTCACTGTCACACCTACCAGTGTCTGTTAGGTCGCTTCACTTCCATTCGTAAATCCCCTCCCGTGGCCTCATGGGATAGTCAAGTGTCTATGACACTTCAGAATCTCGGGGGAAGTAGTAGGACGTCCGAGAACTTTACGCCTACTGTTTTTCGAATTCAATGTATTTGGAGATACTACTCTTGTGGCGTACTGTTTATATAGTAGGGAAGTATTTGATTTCATATGCTGCGATTGCAGTGTGAAATGTGTTTTGACCGTTTACTGTAAAAATATATGGACGTAGTGTCCGTGACGTCACCCGTAGGTTTCTGAAGAGCATTTTTGAAGCCCAAAATGGGCGGAGCCGACCGCCGCCATCTTGGCACTGCGCATCACTCCCTGATAAACGAAATTGGGCAAAGAGGCGGGATTAGCTGATGTGACGAGACAGCAGACAACCGCTAGTAGTGACATCAGCGGCAATCCACCTGTCACTCAAGTGGCCACGCCCTTAATTATGCACAACTTTAAGGCTTAATCAAATTTAAATGGATGACTTATAAAAACATTCACCCCCCGCACAGTTGTCATGAAGGGCAAAATTAGCTATATTGACCAAAACTACTTTTTGCACCAGACTGTAAACATATTTTTCTGCTGTAAAGTTGGGCATTTTAACATGGGGGGAGTCTATGGGATTGACTCTTTTGGAGCCCGTCTCTTAACGGTCAGTCGATGAACTGCAGTTTAAGTCTCTTCCGTGTTGGATTCAAGAGAGAGACTGGAAGGTTGCCGCTTGGTTTTGACTGGAATTCCATCGGCGACGATCAGCAGCCAATGAGAGAGCAAGATCCAGGACAAGGAAAAGTTCAGGGGGAGGAGTCATAAACCTGAAACTGAACATCAGCAAGCCCGGCTTATCCTTCATTTTCTTCTTTTTTTTGCTGCAAATCAGTGCACAGACAACTCGGACCGCAAGCTTCTTGTGGGCTAGCGTTTTTAATCAAGTCTGCCACGAGAACTCAAGTATCACAAGTGATTTCACGTTATTTTCTGTGTCACGTCTCTCACATGTGTTTGGTTGTGAAACGTAGGCTAGTTTATAGAAGAGACAGAGTTGTTGGCGATTCTTCCATACAACAGACACTAAATGGTACCCCAAAACAATCGTGTGAGAAGAACAGCGATCCGACGAATGTGAAAATCATGCAGTGTGTGAGGTTGAGTTTATTACTTCTGGGTAGTAGAGGTTAGTTCCAAACATTCAACAAATATGATTCTAACATACCAGTGTAAATGAATCCCAGGAGAATTTCAAAGACGTCAGCCTCCACTCCAGCGATGCGAACCTCCTCCTCGTGGGCTTCGCTCATGCCTCCGGAGAACAGAGCAGTGAAATACGGGCCGCTGGCAGCCAGCACCAGCTTGTGGACCCCGAACACCCGTCCGCCCACCAGCAGTCGCACGTCGCAGAAGTCAGAGAGCAGACGCATCTTGTTCATCTGGGCTAGCAGGAGACCAGCATGTCTGTCTGAGGAGTAAATCCCACGATCACTCGCCGCCCCGGTTTCATCTCCAGCCACAGAGCGGCGAGTAGACGGACCAGCGGAGGACATGATGGTTCCAGCTGGGCACCACAACACTGCTTTTACCTGAAGCACACAAACACACACTTTTAATAATGCTGTAGCTGACTTTCTCATCCAGAACCCCTCACAGAACCCTGATTCAACAGATTGCCCAGCAAGCAATAGCCCTCATTTCACCGTCTAGGTTAACTATAGACCCGATATAGTCCAGCTATGAGTAACCCACTTCTAGACAAAATAACCTTGTATTTGGTTACATGTCAACAATAGCTTGCGATATGTACGATATTCCATCATGTAAGCAAAGTAAACAGTGATTACAAGATGTTTGGTTTAATTTCTTCACTCATTTCATTTCTTTGTTATCTAATTGATGTCTAGTCTATTGTTGGGCGAATCAGCGATGGTTAACATTATTACATTTTCACTGACAGCCCAGATTTTGCCTTGTATAGCCGTCTGGGCTGTGTTTGGACGGTTAGACATTTTTAAACAAAAATCGCTTGCTGGGTGATGTCAATACTCGATGAAAAGATTTTATTTAGGCTTTTATTCACAAATAAACTTTCATCATTCACACATCAGTTGTGTTAAACAGAAGCTCAATTATGATTGCTTGACATGTGAGAACCAATGAGGTTCATTTGTTCACATGTTCACGCAGGTCATTGGGGTTTGAGCTTCAGCAAGAACCAATGAGGTTCATTCTTGTGTTACGCAACACGTTTGACCTTCCGCAAGAACCAATGAGAACCATTGTTTAGTTGATGTCGCCAACTAAACGATGTTGACCCAAAATGTAATCAGAGGCTGTATCTCTGCAAAACTTTGATCAATCGAAACGAAACTCGGTAAACTTCATCAGAGCAATGATCTGAGGGTCCATGCGAAATTTTGGGAACAGCGCCACCTAAAGCTCATGAGATTTGAAAAATGCCTATTTTTGCTCACTTTTAAACAGTTTGTCAGAAAACAAAAGATTCTTTGTGTCATGCCTATTAAGTGGATACCGATTTTGCCAGATTCGGACAAACCATCACTCCACCATTTTGGAATACTGTACTTTTGTTATATTTGTTGTAAATCTTTTTGCTCGATTTGTTGTTTGACAACATGCTATAGCTAGAGTTTGTTATATATGTGAGTCCAATATTGACCGATACATTCTATGTTATTGATTTCGTCACATTGTGTGTAAGCATTAATCTGTATTTTTTACAATGGAAACTATCCAGTGTTATTTTACATTTGATTACTTTAATTTATTTACATTTCTATAGTATTTCTTACCTGAATACTACTGTTAGTTATTTTTTTTTTATTTGGGGTTTATTTCATGTTTATTTAATTTATCTCTTTATTCTATTGTATTTATTTGTGCTACCATTTGCAATTTGTTTATTTGTTCTTATTTATTGCTGTTTACTTGTCATTTTTTGTAAATTTAGTTAAAATAAAGCCTTCCTTAGCTGTGTGTAAGCTATTACAACAAAATGATGGTAGTGAAATTATTACGGTGTATGGCTGGTTTCCCAGTGAACTAAAGATTGTGGGTTCGATTCATGCGTGGTAAAAAAGTTTTATTGATATGTCACTTCAATTCCATTGTTATCTGGGTAAGCATTGTACTAATCTTTCTTCCTCTTGGGATAAGAAAAGTGTTGTTGCTTTTGTATTCTGTGATCAGTCATATAAACGTCTTTTCATTTTAAATTCATTCTCACATGAACTACTGAAGCTCAGTAGTAAGGTGAATATGTGTCTTCCACGTGGTAGTAAGTAACATTCACTAGATCTGAAAGTCGTGGGTTCGATTCCTGCGTGGTGCAACATTATAAAAGTGTATTGTCATTTTGACTCCTTTGTAATCCAGATAAGCATTGCACTCATATTGTTCCTTCCTCGATTAGAAATGCTTTTTTATTCATTCATTTTTGTTTTTATGATAGTTCTTTCCAACAGACTGTATGATTTTGAGATCCATCTTTTCATAATGTGGACAATTGAGGGACTCAAACTCAACTATTCTGCGAGGAGTATGTAAACTTACGTGCAGAACTGTATTGTTATTAACATTATCTAAATAATAATTGAGGTGGACATTTTGCAGTGTTCTACAGCTAAATAAAAAGCTCATTTGATGGGTGTAACCGAAGAAACCCCAACCTGTAGTAGTTTAGTTTGGGCTGGGCTGGTGTTGTGTTTTAGCTGCCATGCTGCTGTGAACTGATCACAGGAACAACCTGTCGAACCTGCAACCTTTCTGGTGCTCAGACCAGATGTTTAACATATGAGACACACCTCCTCCGTGAAATCATGATAGTTAGCATCATCTGGACTCCGGTGTGGACTGAAATGTCCATGTTCCTCTGATAGATTTACAGCAGCATGACGTCTAAAATACAGCCCAGCCCAAAACCACAACAAACATCAACATTAGATGCTCAAACTGCAACACGTCCGAAAATCAAAAGCTCAGTTCAACCGGTAGAAAAGAACAGTTAAGAGTGCAGGGCGATTTCCTCTGCTCAATGGACGTATAAGCCTACTTACATTTTAATTTCGTTATTTTCTCCACTTCGTTTATCCATATGATCATAGACCGACTTCCGCATGGGCATCGAGTTTTCCTGCATCGGCATTTCAGTCTGTCAAACCGATCTGAAACATCCAAATATGTTCAGGAATTTCTAAAGACTTCGGGACTGTGTGGGAGGATTTCACGATCATTATTGTTATTATTATTTGCCTTTTCATTCGTTTAAATTATTACTTTATTATTATTATTATTATTATTATTATTATTTTTTTTAACAGTCCTGTTGGTGGCGGTAATGCGCCGAATGGCTTTCAATCTGAAGAAGTATTTTATCAGACCGAAGTAATCGATACACATATTTTTTTACAGTCTATGTACAGTACACAACCATGAACTGTAACATTATTTTCTATTACAGAAAAATATACACAATTAAACATCTCGCAACAAATATATAAGGGAAAACAATTTATGCCAGGAGTAAAAAAGTACAATAAGTAAAAGTGACGCAATGCTTCGTAAGTCTTTTTTGCTTCTTTTTTTTAATACACTCTAAAAAAATGATGGGTTACAAACAACCCAATTTGGGTTATTTTGGCAACCCAGCGTGGGGTCAAAAAGGGACGTACCCAGCACTAAGTTGTTTTAACCCACCACTGGGTTACAGATTAAGAACGATTTTCAACCCAAATTGGGTTACATCAACCCAGCATCCTTACCCAACAGTCTCAACCCCAGCCTTTGGGTTGAAAAAATAACCCAACATTTTTTAGAGTGTACCTGTAATAAATTATAAAACTGGTGTTGAGATTCATGTGAAGAAATGGGCTAAAGCTAAGCCAAATTGTGAACATTTTATAAAATAAATTAAACAATATATATGGCACTACTTTTATGTATTTAAGTGAAGAAAAACTTTATTATTTAAATGGGAAATCAAACAAATTATCCCAAGTTGCTATGGATAGTTTGGTGTGAGAGACACCTGTGTGAACTTGAAGAAACTCTTCGTTAGATATAAGTCTAAAAGTAATTTAAAAATGTTCAGTTCATCCAGGTACATGCGACACAGAAAAGTGCTATATAAATGTAACAAATTATTACTATTATTCAGTTAGCAAATTCTTTTGGGAACCACTGTGTTTATGAATAGCAGCCAGTGGCTTTCCAGACTTGATGCTGTTTTGTCGAATAACTCCTCATTCAATAGACCGTTTAGAAAATGTTTCATAATTTCTTTTTATTTAACTGAAGAAAGAATCAAAGAAGCGGAAGTGGAGCATCTTGTGCTCTTTCAATTTTCCCACATTTAAGTTATAAATGATCTACAAATGATCGCTACACCATTTACAAACACTATAGTGCTGTCACTATCACCACTACTTGATAGGTGTTGTAGCCCCATACCATAATTGTTGGTTTTCTTTATTATTATTCCTCCCGAATGGGAGACAATGGCAGGCCTAAGAACAGTACATAGGAAAATTATGAAAATTGTCACACTTGTAGTGATGGTACTGAATAGTAATCTGACCAACTTTGGGTCCACCTACGGGTCACTTTTGAAAATTTGTGGTCCTTGGGTCATGATGAATCCATGGATTTTTCCAGGATCGGGAAAATTTGAACACAGCGCAACCTAGTGTTCCAGAGATATAAGGCTTTTTGCACAAGCGCTTATAAATTTTGAAAACATTGTCCAAAATTTGTTGTCATTATGTTCCCTGGTTTATGGCGAACCTGACAATATCTCAATTGTCATTTTACATCAATTTGTCTGTCCACCATATTGAAGTAGGCTATGAAAACAGTTTTTTTGCTACTACAAATTTTGCCCAAAATCTGATCATGTGATCTTTGGACTGAGCCACACAAAAATAACTGAATGGATTTTTGATATTTGCTACCGCTATCGAGAAATAAATAGCCTACCTATTCAAATTTGACTCTGCCTGTGTTTGTTTTCTAATGCTTCTTAGCTTAGCATGCTAATTGGTTAGCATGTTACATTTTGTCCATTCGTTCTAATGTGGCCATAAACTATGTTAGTAGCTAAGTTAGCATAGCATGCTAACCACTTAACATGCTGAGTAATGCTTTTGTGTGCTCGTTCTTGTCTTGCAAGCTCTCCTCAGCGGTCTGGTGAATGTGCATCAACTGTTGTGATGAGCAATGAACACTTGATCAGAAAGTTGGGGGTTTAAGCCTAATATATATTGTCATAATTGCCTCATATTGTCCAAATTGCTACTGATACGCCAAGTACATTCAAGGGTTTATTTGTTTTAAAAGTGTTTTCTGCTACAACGGCTATGTCTAAAAAGATTCTCACATTGAATCTCAATATCCAAACAAGAATCTGCCCTCTCTGTGATACTTAATGTTAAGCAACAGAATTTCCAAATGAAAGTTTGTGTTTACATAAATCCTGTTTATGTAAAACATATTTTTTATAACCACACCAATCCTACAGAACACTTAAAAACATTAAAAGTACATTTAAAAACCAAAGTTGTTATATTTCTCCCATTTTCTTTCTTTTTTTAGCTACTTTTTGAATGAACTCGTGTAACTAATGGAGGGGTTTGGCCCCATTATTGGTGCTAGCAGCTATATTTCAAAACTATTTTTATATTTTAAATTAAAAAGCATGCATTGCTCAAAAAGAAATGGAATATTGTGTACAAATTAGTGTGGGTGTGGTTATTCTCATGTGATGTAACAGTGAATCAGTCTATACTGCATGTACTTTATGAACATAAGCCACAATAGGATTGGATATCTACAAATTTCCAGCGTAGGGACCGTACAGAGTGATACAGTAATCAGGGTTTACTTATAGTACCTGCACACTTGTTACAAGCTGTCCTTGCGTGATGTAACCAGGAACCTGTTCTTCACACACTGAAAAAGCTTTTAAGCCCATCCACACTGCTGACACAGAGCGAGGGCTAATCCCGAACACACTTCTCATATGCAACCTGTTACAAGAATGTCCTTGTTTTCATGACCCCACCTAAAACCTTGTTATAGTCTTCCTGTGAGGATTTCTCTTCTGAACATCCTGTTCTTCTGAATTATTAACAATAAGTCATATTAGTGTCACTGGGTCATTCTCAGAAAACAATGCCATTAGTGAATGGAAATTGACATTCAATGATTTTACATTTCACGTCAAATTTGAGAAGGTAATCTTTCAACAATTTCTCTTATTCCAGGCCCAAACATAGACAATTGGGGGCACAAATCATGTTTCTATGAACTCAAGCAATCAAAATGTTTTGTGTTTGAATATAACAGGGTTTAATGTTCATAAAACTGTTATGTAATGTTATTTACTTCATATTTTAGACAGCTCAGGCCTGGTTTACACTGCACATGATGGCAGCACATTTACAAGAAATTCATTTAATAAGTACATCAGACATGGGCTCTGAATTTATTCACAATCTGTTCTTTATTAGATTTTTTTAAAGAATCATGCATGCAAGGGAAAACTTCGTAGCAAAAAAATAAGCTCTGCAAATAAGGGTAAATGTTCCCCGTCTGCTGCTGACAAATGACATAAAAAATCATTTTACAGAGAGTTGTTCGTCTCAAGTATGAGCAGTTTGGCATTGTGTCGTTTACCATAGACACGCTCATTTATTAAAATCAATGAAGTGTCCCGTAAGACAACTACACTGTCCTGGCTTTCCTTAAAAAAAAACATAAGAACTTAAATTCAACAAATACATTTCCTGTTACTTTTTAACAGGTGCAAAATGGATACTTGTATTGTGCACAAAATATTCAAGCGGTCCTTTAAGTGTTACTCAACTTTTACAAACTAAAAACAGTTTATGAAACATTTTTGGATTTCTAATAAACCCAAGCGTCAATAACGTCCTTACTTGGGTGTAAAAAATAAAAAATAAAAAAGAATGCAGACATCTTGTTTTAGACAATTAGTTTGCCATTCAATAATAAATGCACCCACTGTGTTACATTCACAAAATACACTTTCAAATGTTTTAATAAAACTTTAATAAAAAGGCTATATGCATTCATCCCCACTTAAAAAGCGTGATCGTATTACAAATTCTGTTGTTTGTGTGACTATCTGTAAACATGTCTACAAAGGGCTCATCGAATACTTGTTCAAGTACTGGAGTTTCATTATGACCATGAGGAATGCTTTGGAAAGTGCAATATACATACACAGTTGGTTCCACCCTTCGCACAATGTAAAATGAAGGGACAACGCCAACGAGTGGCTAATCTTCTTCAGTCTTAGTGCACGTAATCTTCACCGTGACGCCGGTGGACTCAGCTGTGGACGGGATACGCCAGCCGGACGTCCAGAGCCCGGTTGTGCTGTGCCAGAGAGGTGTGATGGTAGTGCAGAACGAGATCCTTCAAAGACTTGTGGAGATCGAACGGTTCGACGAATCCGTAGCCGCGCTCGGTATGGCGAATCACACAGTGCCTCACCTGGCTGCCCACCCTGTGGTTAAAGACATTAACAGCAGGGTTAGCGGAGAGCTTTACCAAACAAAGGTTCCTCTAGCAGCTAAATGTATAAAACTTTCAAAGTTGTACCTATGAACGATGATTTAATACCCTTACTTTTCTGTCTGCACTCTATTGTACTATAAATAAAGGCAAAAAAGCATGAATATTGCCGTTTTTATTTGGCCTTTAGGTTTACTATAGAGTCATTAGACTAGTTTTGCAATGCTTAAAGGTTTAGTTCACCAAGCAGATCTCGATCTACAATCATTCTCCCAAAGATCTTCCTTTGTGTTCAGCAGAACAATGAAACTGGTTTGGAGGGTGCGTAAACGATGACAGAATTTTAATTTCCCGCTAATTATCTCGTTAATTGAATGACTAAGTGTTAAGATGTTTGTTTGATGTTTTAATAGCACCTCTGATTAAAATGTCTACAAAACGAAACTCATTCATTTCAATTCATTTGAAAACTTTAAGGACTTTTTATTTTTACACGTAATGCTTTTTGGTCATTCGTTTACACGACAACAGCGTTTTGGCTGCCTGAAAGCGCAAACTTTTGAAAACGGGTTTCAAAGTGCAAGTTTTTGAAAACAGTCTCCATTTAAACAACAAAAACGTGAATCTCTGAAGACGATGACATCATGCACAGGCGTGTTACGTGTTTAGTCTATAGTGTTTCATCGGCATCTAATGGCCTGGCAGCAAATACAGCGTTTTATTCGTTTTTGCGATCGCTTGAAAGAGTGGTTAGTACCGTGTAAAGGGATAGTTTGCCCACAAATGAAATTTCTGTCATCTTATGTCATGCCAAAACTGTATGATTTTAGCTGCTTTTCCGGCATCAGGCCAAACCGATCTTGGTGCTAAACCGTTCATTCCGTGCTGATCCTGCTTGATTAATTACTATTATTATTAACAAGAAACTTATCTCAAAAACGAAAATGGTGAAATTCCTAATAGTAATAGTTAGAAATCCAAGTTTTTTCACCCACAATGGCAAACAATAACTGAGATCCATGTTTGGATTTATTACAGTTCATCACTCAGAAGGTTTGATCGCAGATTTAGTCGCACAAGCGGCTCGTGAACAGAACACAGACTGACTGAATGACTCTTTCATTTAAAGGGATACTCCACCCAAAAATGAAAATTATGTCATCATTTACTCACCCTCAAGTTGTGGCAAACCTGTATGAGTTTCTTTCTTCTGCTGAACACAAAGGAAGATATTTTGAAGAACGATTGGAACCAAACAGTTGTTTGGCACCATTGACTTCCATAGTAGAAAAAAAGAAATACTATGGAAGTCAATAGCCGCGTTTCCACTGCGGGCCAGGGCCGAGCCGTGCTAGTGCGTGCCAGGGCCAGTCGCGTTTCCACTGTCACTTCCGGGGCTTGAGCGGGGCTTCCTCGGGCCAACGGCCAGGATTTCTGGCCCGTCGAATACCTTGGGCCAAAGCGGGCCAGCTCGGGCTAGAGGCGTGCTCAAGGTAAAAGGCGGAGTTTATCGGTGTTATGGAACGTTATGATCTGAAGCAAGATGCACATTTCACTGTTTTATATTGCGAAAAATAATCGCTGCTGGAAATGGAGAATCGCTGTACTGGTCTGTCGAAGATACCAAAGCTCTTCTGAGCATTTGGGCAGAAGAATGACGGCGTGTGAAGAAACGAGGACGTTATAAAATGCATCGATGCTGAACTTTCTAAGCTAAGCATTCAGCGAGCAAAGCTTCAAGTTCAGGAAAAAATAAAAAAGTCGCGGGCGCAGTATATTGTACAAGGCGATTAAAACGCACAATGGACAAAGCGAAGCTCAGAGAAGGGACTTTCCATGGTTCAACTTGATGTACGGTGTGCTGGTCACCGTCCACTCCGCATGGGACACTTTTGCAGCCACAGCCGGTGAGTTAATATACATGCTATCTTCCTATTATAAATAAATTAATAATACCCGCTGAAATGGGTTGTATTGTATGACGTTTGATCCAGAAAGGCGTGTTGGGGCGGGGTTTAGGGCAGCGCTGCAGGGCTACTGGCCCGGCAGTGGAAACGCGAGCCCGGTGCTTGAGGCCCGAGGACACTGGCTCGGCTCGGCTCGCTGTTAGCTCTGGCCCGGCAGTGGAAACGCGGCTAATGGTGCCAAAGTTCCAATCGTTCTTCAAAATATCTTGCTAAACTCATACAGGTTTGCAACAACTTGAGGGTGAGTGAATGATGACAGAATTTTCATTTTTGGGTGGAGTATCCCTTTAGGCAGAATACCTCAAATGGAGATTGCTGAACTACAGTTTACTTGTTTGTCTGAGTTTTCAGTGTTTTCAGATCGGATCAAAAATTAATCTTTTGTTGATGACTTACACCACAGAGCAGGCGTAGCAATCCTTCGAGCTGCTGTTGCGGATGAGGAACGCACCGGACGGCTTCCCGCGGAGAAGCTCCTCCGCCTGTCTCGACCGAGATCTCCCACAAACCAGCGCTCTTCCTCCAGGAGCTCCACGCTCTCTTCTTTTACCTCACATGGAGACCTGGGAAAACAAACACTCATTGATGAGCAAAAAGCTCTGAAAACGCCTCATGCTCTAGATTATTTAGAAATTAGGGCTGGTCCGAATACCATTTTTTGAGCTTCGAAGCTTCGGTAGGAATGAACATCGAATATTCGAAGCTTCGGAAGTTCGGAATTTCTATAGGCTACCGTAGGCCTACGTCTCAGACATCCCAAGTCTCCCGCATATTGATAGCGGCTCCCTGATGCCCGCAAATGAGTTAAAATCTCCCGGAATCTAGCTGTCGCGAGCTCCAAACCGTGTAGCGCACGCACGACAAAGAGAGGGAGAGACCTTGCGTGTGTGTGTGTGTGTGTGTGTGTGGTGTGTGTGTGTGTGTGGTGTGTGTCTCTTGTAATGCGCATGTAAATGCACCTGAATCATCATCAGCGCATGATTATTATTTCGAGAACCGTTCATCCAAACGACTTCACAAGGGAGTGCAGTGTATTTGGTGCAATATAGATAGACAGCGGACGCGTTCAATAATAAACTTTTAATAAACTACAGAGCAGCGCGAGCGGGAAGCGGCGCGCCTCACGTGAGAAGAGCTTATATGCTCCGAGAACGGACACTGCTCTGCACTAGTGATATAAAAACACAACACACACACACACACACACACACACACACACACACACACACACACACACACACACACACACACACACACACACACAACACACACACACACCACACACACACACACACACACACACACACACACACACACACACACACAGGTCTGTAACTTAAGCAATATTTCTAATAAGGTAGGCTAGTCTAATATTTTTCTCACTAACAAATTACTGACAAAGTAGGGTTTAAATAAAGGTAAATAAAGAAGCGGAGCGCCTCACGCGAGCAGAGAATGGACTCCGATAGCATTTATATGCTCCGAGAATGGACTCTGCACTAGTGATATAAAACATACTAATACATACATTTATACATTTTAATACTACATACATTTTAATACATTTTTTTCTATTATTCTATTTTCCACAATGTAAAAGCAATGCAGCTTAACCCAAAATACAAGCCAGGCATTCACTTCTGTCCATACAAACTCTGCTGTTCTGCGCTCTAGCCAGAGAATACTCCCGTTGCAGGAACACTTTAGTAGTCCAAGAAGAAGCAAATATCTATTTATTAAGTAGCTATAATGAATTTATATGTTAAGTATTTATTTCAACAGAATTTATAGTGTAAAACATATTCAAGCGCGAATGAGAACCGTTTCGAGGGGGATGCCAGGTGTAAAAAAAAAACAACAATATTCGAATGTCACATTTTCAATCGAACATCAAACCACCGAACGAATATTCGAATATTCTGGTCCAGCCGAAATACAATAAAAATCATGATAACTGGTGTTCGCGAAGTCAAGTATCACACAGTAAGGGATAGTTCATCCCCAAAAATGATCTGAAGCACTATGAATATATTGTAATGAAGCCTGAGAGAATTCTGTCCCTCCATTAAAAGTCCATTCACCCAAAACTTTGCCAGGTCAGGAAGTACAGTTTAGCTTCAGTTTACCATATTTGATGTGCTCAAAGTATGTGTGTGTCAGTGTGTGTTTCTGATGAAATAAAAGCTTAAATTAAACCCGTTCATCAAATAAAGCATGTGTCTCTTCGAAAGACTTGGATTAAACCATTCAATTCATATGGATTAGTTTTATGATCTCTTTATTAACTTTGTGAAGCGTCAAATTTATGGGTGAATGGACTTGCAATGGAGGAACAGAAATCTCTCAGGTTTCATTAAAAATATCCTCAGTTGTGATGATGAATGAAAGTCTAAACCCCCAAATCCAAGTATTAAACTTCAAACTTATGAAATCGGTTTTATTTTTTTTCTGGATTTTGTTTTAATAGTCTGATTGTCTAATTAAATTAAGTTTATAAAAACAAATTATTTTCTGGATTATGCTGTTCAAGATTTAATTAAATTCAATTATCAAAAAGCCTGTCTAATCAATTGAATTCATAAAACTTGACTACTCAATAATTTATTAACATTGTTACGATAATAAAAAATATTATTTTTCAGAAATTCTGTTGTCTTGTTTTGATGATTTAATACACATTGTGATCAAATGAAGGCATAAAACATTAACAGTTTAATTAGTCATTTAAAATGAAAATTTATTTTATTTTAGGCAAACAAAGTTCTGCACATTTTCTTTTTAATATTCCTTAAAAATCTAATTTGAATCATTACCGACATCCTACAAAACATCTTCTTTTGTGTTCAACAGAAGAAAGAAATTCTTTCAGGTTTGGACCAACTTGAGTAAAGGATGTAAAAGCTGTGTGAACGATCCCTTTAATTCCTAGGGAAACACTGGTGCTCTTTCAGTCCAGCTGATCTACAGTTATTGCATACGAGCACTCACTTTGTCAGATGACTGTGGATTGAGACGGGGAAATCCTGGCAAGAGTTCTCTTGAGAATAACACTGTTCTTTTGAGATCTCGGTCACACTGACGGGCTCTAAAGTATTTCTCTTTTGGATTTCCTGTAAAGCAACAGGGACACTCTTAGAAAAGCAATGTATTATGATAAACACTATTATATCAGCACATATTTGATCCTGAAAAGCTTACCTGTAATAAAGTGGTGCAAGCATCATATAGCTGGTCATACTCTGCCGTCTTCTGAAACAGTCTCAAACATTCTTGGAGTTTCTCTCTGGTTGCGCTCAAAAACTCTTCCTTCACGGGTAGATCCTGAACATGCAATAAAAGGACACACTGAATAAAGCTTCCTTTCAACTAAGATCATCTTCACAATGAAATTCAGTGAAAGGTACCGACCGTGTGACAGTGGGCCACGGGATAAGCCAGTGTGACATCCAGGGAAGTGTTGTACTGGACTAAGCTCCTATGCCTGTAATAAGATATCAGGTCCGTCACCGAGCTGAAGGTCAGAGGCTCCGAGAATCCAAATTTTCCATCTCGATGTTGGATCCTGATGAGTTTGTTGGTGCCATTGTTCCTGTGTGAGAGAGAAGCGCTTTCAGACATACAGCCTTTTTATGTAAATTCACTGGTATAATGCATTTCTCCCTGTGGAGGTCATGTGTGAAAAGAGCCCATTGTTGAAATCCCAACCAATAAAATCGGACAGTTTGCTGTCTTACTTGCCGGCTAAAGAAGTTGTTATATTGTTATTAAACAATGTTGTTCGTGAGCAAAGCCACAAGATTGATTAGTTCACTTCAGAAAAAAAATGTATCTAAAGCCCAGGACACTCAAAGCTATGTTTTTGAAAAAGTTTTTTCAGTACGTTTCGGCTGAAATTGGTCCTCACTCGGCTTTTATTCGGCCGATTCGACATGTTGAATCGGTGCCGGGCCGTCGCCGGTGAGAGAGAGATCTCTGATTGGCTGTTCAGCTTAGTGAGCGAGACAGACTCAGTGCACGAGAATAATAGCAAAACGGCGAGCAAAGTCAAAACGGTACAGAAGGCCCGGGCTTAAGATACTCATGTCTTCCTAACTTCAGTCGAAATCTAATCATCAGAACTAATCGTTTAAGAAATGAAGGTTTTTGAGAAAAACATTGCAGGATTTTTCTCCATATAGTGACTTCAATGGGGTGCAATGGTTGAAGGTCCAAATTGCAGTTTCAGTGAAGCTTCAAAGTCTCAACACGATCCCAGCCGAGGAATAAGAGTCCTATCTAGACAAACCATCGCTCATTTAAAAAAAAAAAAAAAACATTTATATACTTTTTAACTACAAATACTCATCTTGCATTACGAAATCCTACTGGAAAGGTTAGCCGGTAACCTGACATCATTGTTTTACCTTTTATTTTATGTATAGGGCGTTTGATTTAGTCTTTGCACATTTGCTTTGTAAACATTAGTTCGGCACCTCCGCCTACGTCACACGTGACCTTTAGTCGTGAATACGTAAATCGACATTTACACTACACAATTTTCAACTAAAAACGAAAAACGTCTTGTTCATTCATTTACACAACAGCATTTGGGGGCCTGAAAAAGCAAACTTTGAAAACAGGTTTGAATGTTTTTGAAAACAATACTGTTACCTTTTGCCCTCGGTGCAAAAAACCCCAAAACAATTTGTGAAAACGGTGGTTTAGTCTATAACCACGTGTGTCTTTATCGCCAGATACTGGCCTGGCAGCAGAATACAGCGTTTTTAGTGGTTTTCGTGGATGCGTGTAAACAGGGATCGTTTTGACAACCTTGTCGTCAGTATGTGAAAATCATAAAAGGAAAAACTTTTCCTCTTTAGTACAGCATTGTTGTGTAAACGTAACTTTAGACAGATGCTAAAAGTACTAGCAAATCACATCACATAGTTTTAATGACACTACTTTGTGAACTAATGTGTGATTGGTAGCAATGCAGACAAAAGTTTTATGCGTGAGAGTGGCTAATGTTTAGTTGGCCACTGTCAGAACCCGAGTCACAAACCTGCTTCACTAAAAGAGGAATCCTAAAACATGCAATCCTTACCTCACAGTTAATGTGTACTCTCCCTGCACCCTGCAGGAGGCATTTCGGACCAGGAAAGCACCGTCAGGCATGCCATGGAGGATTTCGTTCACCTCCTCCCTAAAGCAAGTGGTATAAATTCAATCATATGCAAAAAAATTGATAAAGACAAAAATACTAAGACTTATTCCGGCTAAATAGTTTACCGAATAAAGGTAAAATGCTCTCACCTTGATATGTCAGCCCAGTACCACCCGGCCTCCTGTAATAAATCGCTGGGCTCCATTTCTCCTGGTAGATGCTCGTCACAGCTGATGACTAATGAAGAAACATAATATGAGACGACCTATTATTGATCAGTTCAGAAACTGTTACATTTCTACAGGAAAACCTTGAGCAATAAATTGTCAATTTGTCAGGTTTTGGTCTCTAAAAAGGAACTATTTTCCACTATTTTGCTATATAGATTGTTTTGTATTATGAATTTATCGATAAATATTACATATTTTAACATAATTAATATAATTAATTATATAAAATATATTAAATGACGTTGAATAATTAGATTGTAAAATTGATACATTTAATGTCTAATCTATTTTACACAGAAAACATTTTCGTCTTTTTTAATTTTTTCTGTCAATATTAGGTCACATTACTACATATAATAATTTTAATACAAACACGAGTGACAAATTGGACAGAAAATATAGAGTACAATGAAGAGCAAATATCTAAACGTGTAAGTTGTGAGGGGGTTTTGCGGAGCAACGGCATTCACGAATCTTTATGAAAAACAGATGGCCAGCACACAGAAACTTAAATTCTCTTATTAACCAATCATAGTAATACTATTAACAAGACACAGTATGTTTGTGTAAAGACGCCTGTCTTGAACTGTGTGCCTAAAGTGACAGCTGTGGACAGACCAGCGCTCGGGATTTCCCTGGGATCCCCGCTCGCGAATTCAACAATCCCACTATGGAAAAGGTGAAGGTCTGTGAACATTCAGTATGACGTGACGTTAATCGGCGAGTCTCTGTGATTGGCTTAAAATAAGACTTTGCTTAACCGTTGGGGTTCGTGAATACTAATCAAGTTACGTGATTGGACGCTCAAAGACTGTTACCAAGCGACGTCACCATTGCCTATTTAATATTCATGAGCTTCGCGCTTCGCCATAGTAGGATTGGTAGTTTCGTGGCCCGATACTCCTGCACTGCTGACCTCAATGATGACATGTTGAGACATGCAAGACTCAACGAATAAAAAGCCCGAGACTGGGCTAACTCACTTTTATATAATATTAACCAACTTTCACAATTGTTATACTCATGAATACGGCTATATTATTGTTCCCAAGATTAACGCTTGACACTTGGGATAGTGTTTGAACGAGAACAAAGACACCATTTTTTTTAAACAGAAAGCACACCAAATATAAAAAGATGAGAAGGAAACCAATAAAGAAATATAGTTACGAACCAGTGCCCGCTGCGCTGACACGACTCATTTCGATGTAGGAAAATGGTTCAGCAGACGACGACATCCTTTCTTCAACAATGGATCGTGTTCGCGAAGTGAATTAAGCTCTTTAAATACTGTAAATCGGACCGTCAAACAATTGTGAACGTTTGTATAATTGTTATATCTAAGATAACAAAGAAAACAACGGCAGAACAATGTTAAAAATCCGAAAAAAGTCCCTTTTTCCACTTCTTATTCCAAGTGTCCGGTTGTAAAAAAAAATGTAAAAAAAAGAAAGAAATTGGCAGCCAGTCATTCAAAATAAAACTTAGCAATAAAGCTCATGATCATGTACCAGAATAACATACATGATCATCACGTTCATAACGCAAGTATTGATCTAAATATCCAATTGAACAGAGTGTCTGGAGTGAATCAAACTCTTATAAGGTTTGGGACGATGTAAGTGTCTGAGGACGATACCATCGATCCGCATAGGGAACACTTTATACAGGATGTCGTTGTGTTGTTGTTTGTATTATTTTGTTGTTATTGTAAATTGCCATTGCTTTTATCAAAATACTGGAAATACATTTTAGAAACGGAGTATTAGTTGCATGCTCTTATTTTAAACCACTGTTGTGTTAATGTTAGGAGGTAGTACCCCCTTTCCCCGCAACTATGTTACGGTCCGTTTTTGTCCTGCATATATATCTCATTGTGCCAATGGATACGTTTCTTTAACTTGTTAAAAGTCCAAATTCAGAATTTTCTGCACACAGACATTGTCATTTATTTATTTTTAAAGAAAAATGAAACTGTTTAAATGAATAAAATATGGCATAAGGTTTTGTAACTTAAATATTATGAAGGTCTGACTCTACACATGGGGGGGGGGGGGGGGTCCTTCGGTGAAGGGAACATTGTGTACTGTTGGCATTGTCTGCCTTGTGCCTACTGAGACAGTGAACGTTTCACTCCTAAACAGTGTGCACTCAAACACAAAGCTCAAACACTGTTTGAGCTTGCAAAGCAGCATGCTTTTCAGATACATTTTTGCATGAAATAACATCTAGGAAGTCGATGACAGAAAGCACAAAAAGCCAATTTTAAGTGCAATTATTTAAGGCCACATATTACCGATGAAATAAGTCTATTAAATAAGAAAATATATCGCGATTGATCACACAACATTAAAATGAGAAAATGACTCTAAAAAAGTTAAATAATTAATTACTAGATACTAATTACACTTTAAACATTGTAATTAGATTACTGTACTAATTATTCTAGAACTGGATACTTATTACTAATTACTTTCTAAATCCCATATCAACCTCGACCAGTTGAACAATATAATGATAGAAACTGTACTTTTGATTATTTTAAATAAACAATATAGCCTAGCTACAATTGCATAATTCTTGAACTGATCAAATTTTGTAGGGAGGTTACATTAAAAAATACATTTTAACATAAAACTTTGATGTTAAATCCCCTATTGTTTTATTTTTGTTTTATAATTGTTCTATAATCTCTACACCAGAAGTAACTGTAATTAAATTACAGAAAAATGATGAGTAGTCCCTTACTTTACTTTTTCAAAGGAAAAGTAAATTACACCAATTAGATTAGGCCTACTTAGTTTTTTATTACACCCGACACTAAAAATGTATAACATGTTTTGATATTATACATAATTTCACATTGATCTCCAAAACAACATAAAGACGGTAAAATATTTGTTTAATTAATAAAAACTTTTTCAAGAATATATATTTATTTTACCAAGTACAATGATTAAAGGCCATGCAGTGCTTCACGGTGCTGGTGAGCATGAAACCCTAGATAGCTTGATCATGCCAGGAAGGGAATATGGATGTTGCGTTAAAGTTTGGGTGGGCAATTTTCGGACAGGCTAGCAATAGCGAGTTCGTTTCGAAAGCATAAGGTCCCACCCTCCCTTCAGAGCGTCTCCAAAGCCACACCTCCTCAAAAACACACGATCGCGTACAGGAGGGAGCAAACAAAAGCGCCACAAGAGACGGCGTTAAATTACCTCATGTCTCAAAGCAATTTACATTACAATAATAATGAACGTAAACAACTTAAAGGGCACTGACCTCTACCACCTGACTGCTGCATTTTGGAGTTGATAGAGTTACCATTGAAACGCATAAATATGAGTTACACTCAGAGTATAACGTCACGGGTTTCCATCTCTTCCAGATTACAGTAGTTATGCCGTGAACGCAGCATAAGCTGGTTGTTTTGGTTCAGGAGGAACTGCTGTTTCGTTTGCGGAGCTCGGTGACTGACGTCTGTCTAAGTCTGCCAGTGATGTCTACGGTACATGAAGGTTTAAAAACACGTGTGTTGACAGGCAGGGAGGACATCGTATCATTGCATTTGGACCGAATAATGATTGGACAAACATTTTATTGTCCTACGCCTTCCACAGATGATATATATGATTACATTTAGACCACTTAACTGCTATCAGGATGTAAAAAGACTTTAAACTAGCATAACAAAAAAAAAAGTCTGGAACAAATCACCTACCCTGCCTTTAATTGTGTTCAAAATTTTACCGTGATACAGATTTAAAAATATCAATTGGAAATATTAAATTAACACCAAGTAACTTTTCCTCTTCGGTCGCCCTACTGGTTGGAAACAAATTGTCCATTACCGCTGTCGTAAATAATTTAGCCTACCGTCGCACGCACGCTCGCTGTTTACCCAGCATCGGCTTTAGAATGAACGATGTCCACAGACAAGGTAGAGTATGTTACATGATTTCATGAAAGAATGATGTATTGCGACATCAGAAACGAAGAAAAACGAAATAATGACTATTGCAGCGCTTGACGTAAAGCAGTCGAATTTTGTAGTTCTTTTTGTGGTCGGGTTACTACCCGAACCCCGAAGTTACATAGTGCCAGTAAAAGCGATACAGACCCCGTCAGGCTATGGCAGATGTGTCATTTAACTTATTTTAAGTCGATGTACCATCACAAGGGTCTTGGAAATATATTATGAAGGTTGAAAAACTACTTAGTGTTACTTTAACATGTTTTTGACAGACCCTATGTATGATTTAAATAATAAAAAAACACAGTCTATAATAGTCTATTATTCACTTTTCGTCTGAATTACTGCATAGTGTTAGGCATTTTAATATAAATTTACATAAAGTTTTAATATGTAGAACAGATCTGCAAGGTCTGCCATAGGCCTACATATGAGGTACTGCTTCAGATATAGATATTATAGATTTGATTTGACTGGAAATGCCTCACAACTTGCCAGTTTTCTGTTCTTTATAGCTCTTTGCAAGTGTTACAACAATGAAAATAATAATATATACAAATAAAAGATCAAATGAGTTAATTTCGAGATCTGTGTCTATCCTTTTCAAATAGTCAGAATTCTTGGTGTCTTAATACAAACAATCCACTTAAAATATAACAAAATATCATTTGCTTGTAGAAGATCACATTGCACTTTTCCACAAGAGATACAGTCTATTTCTGGTCGTTTATGTTAGGAAAAACTATGCCAAGATCAGGATGTGCGTATACAGAGCCATGGCCATTGTGTTTCCAGCATCACAACTTCATTCTGTCTCTGTTAGCAAACAAAGATTAGAGAATATGAATCATGTATCATGTGCTATGGCTTCCACTGCACTGCTTTTGGTGAGTTTTAAGAGCAAACCTCAGTTAAACTGTGCTAAGTATAGCTGTCTCTTAATGCTGATTTTTAATGATTTATGTTTTCTGTGCTGTAATAGTTGATAAACAATATGTGTTCACCGAAACAATATTTTGAATTTGTTTTACATGTTTCAGCTGTTTCATTAAAGTGCCGCTATTTTAAAGGCTCATCATTTTGTTTTGGAGGTCTCCTAATTGTTACATGAATTCATAATTCTGCATCATCACCTCTTTTCTCACAGTGTCTGAAACGGTTCGGTAAAAGATTCAGTTTCTCTAAATCCCTACTTTCTGCTCTGATTGGTCAGATGGCCCAGTCGGTTATGATTGGTCGGCCGTTTACAACGCACGTCAAAAACTAAAGGACGATTGCCATATCTGAATTTCAGCTCTTCCTCAGCGCTTTATATACGGTGATACGAACAGTAATGGTGATCGGTTTTTACGTATAAATTCCAGCGTGAGTCCTCATCCTTTGGAAATGCATCAAAGTTGATTTACAGCGCTGAAAACTGCATCTTCTCGACATGTCGGCAACTCAAACCAAACTCTTCCAGTCTCAGCTATAAAACAGTGTTTGAGCGTCAAAGTTGTTAGAGGGCAGTGAAGACCATAGACTGGCATTATGCAAATGTGTTAGATTGTCAGAAGTGAGACTGGAATTCCTGACCAGTTCAGAATGGATTCTTTCTTTTAGGAGACAAAAACTTTATTTATTGTGCACTTTAATCTTTAAAACTTTGACATTTTATATTCACAAACAGCTTTATTACATTTGATCTAGGTTTGAGTTTTTGTTTGAGTTGAGTTCTTGTTTGGTTTTGCACAATTTTCAGTTCAGGTTCCAGTGTAGGTTTACAGGACAACGATGTAAAAACAGAAAAGTTTGTGTTTTTCGAGTACAGACAACAAGGTTCTCAAAACAATTAAATCCCCGTTCACACGGATCATAAAAATACTTTCAGTTATTAGACCAAACCAAAAGATATTTTTATGTCTGAACATTTTTTATCTTACATTTCATAATAAACTCAGTACATAATAAACAATATTATTATTACATAATAAACATGCCCAGTACCGTTGTGTGCAAAGGATTGTGGGTGATTTTAGGCCACATAGGATACATCCGATGCATCCTTCAAAACAGGCCGAAAGAAGGAGGCGAAACGAAGGCGGCCTTCCAAGGATCCTTCAAATTGAAACGTTTGATGATGTGGCCGCCGAGATATGCAGCCTTCGGTTTGAGAAACACCCATTGACGTTTACACAGACACAATAATGGTATTGTTTTAAAAAATTTAAAAAAATTGCACTTTGTACCCTGTGTTCAAAAGTTTGCAAGTTTGCTCCTTCGGGGGCTGTTTAACGACACAATTTTCAACTAAAAACATAAACTTTTTATACGTTTTGGCCATTCAATTATAGCCTGGTAATACCAGACTCTGCTACTTCACTTTGCTTCGTAGACAGAGTCTCGAATGGCATAATAGAGAAGTGTTTTCTCTCTCGCTAGGGGGCGCTTGTCTGAAGTTTAAAATCATTGGTTACCCGTAAGCCAATCAGATAAGTTTATTTATGACGTATGTTATGCGCCGACACAGCCGCAGCGAACCACAGACATCATGCATCGAACTCAAATCTATGATCGAACTTCCACTGCTGTAAACACTTGATGATGCGAGCGAAATACCGGAGTGAACATGGCTGTAAACGACTTTTGCAGATTATGCGAAGGTAATCTACGCATCCACGGTACAATCAGGGCCTCTAAACTGATATTTGACAGTAGAGAGAAACAAAAAAATATTTGCAGCCAACTGTCAAAGTTAGGATTAGTTCTGTTAAACACAGCTCTTTGTTCATCTCGAGTCTGTCGGAAATGCTGCAACTTAATTGAAGATTACAGCATGTCATGGCAAAATTTAAGACCTGGAAAAGAAAGGAGACACTGACCTGTCAAAAGGCTCCCCAGTTTCTCGCTGACGATCGGCAATAGTTGATAAATTAAACTTTTCCCAAAGGGAGTAGGGCCACAACATCACCTCCATTCAAAATGTTTAACACACACTCTTCTTGTTCGGGCTTCAGTTTGCTAATGCCGGGAATATTCTCCGCAACAGAGCGAATTGCATCCGCGTCTCCATATCCGCGGTCGTTTTCGATTTCCCTGACCTAATCTTAAACTCGGCGCTTAGCGACTACGTCACGGCTTTCAGCCCGCCCTCTGTTCGTTGATTGGCCCGGCTGTTTTCAGGCCGGAGGAAAACGGATAGATAGGCCGCTGTCTCAGACTGCGTACAGAAGCGAAACGAAATTGAGCGGAAGTACGAAGTCTGACGTAGTCAGGCTAATTCAATTATGGGACAACAGCGTTTTGGGTGCCCGAAATTTTTTGAGAACGAGTTTCAAAGTGCAAGTTTTTTTTTAAAATTGACCTCATTTAAACAACAAAAACGGCGAAGTCATGCACATGCGTATTACGTGTTCAGTCCATAGTGTTTCATCGCCATCTAATGGCCTGGCAGCCAATACAGCGTTTATAGTCGTTTTCACGGATCTGTGTAAATGGGGATCGGTTTGTCTGTACGCGAAAAAACTCAAAAAAAAAAAAAAACTCTCTGTTTTAAGCATACAATTGTCGTGTAAACGTGCCCAGTTCATGTTTTCTTTGTCCCTGTTCATTAGTTGCCATGGTTTTTGATATTACACCTGTGTCTTGTTAATTATCTCGTTGAGTGAAATCCCTATAGTGTTTTCCTGTGTATTTATAGGCCTCAGTTTCAGTTATTCTCTGTCTTTATCATCCACATTTGCTGGTTGTTCTGTTCACGTTTTGAGAAGTTCTGAAGATACCTGAGTGTTTTGATTTTGTTAAGAGAATCAGTACCATGAGTTTGCTAACTGCTTCAGAGGTTGTTTTGTTCAAACACTTCACAAGGCTCTATCACAAACTCACAGTTAACAGATGACATGGTTAAATTTAGTTATTTTACAGGATCATAGAGTTGCCAGTACTCTGCTTTATTTTTAAATTTTTGAAGTTCCACAATGATGTTTGGACTTGGTTTATTTATTAATTGATATGGAATGACACTGATAATAGGGCACAACATCTGCTGCTTAGTTTACCTGTGCAAATTGAGATGAGCTGTAGTTATTATGCTGAACAAACTAGCAAATAAGCATCAATATGTATTTCCTTAAAAAGCCAGCAATTTCAACTTTTGAAACTGAGATATGACTTTTTTGAACATCTTCTCCAAGAGCAAGCTGCATTCAGAGATGGGATGTGCGTTTGTAGTGTGTTTGATAAAGTAATGTCTCTAGCACAGGTCATAGTCTTCAGATGAGAACAAGTTATTCCAATACAAACTATTTAGGGGAAAATAACTGTACCGGGGCTTTGTCTGTGGTTCATTCTGACGTAAGTTGAGGTCCTTTGTTTGGAAAGCATGTGACTTACTCTCTACTGATATTGCTCAAGGATCCTAAACCTAAATACGACTCTGGGCGTCTTATGCCTTAGATACACTTTATTTTGGCAGCATTTATTGTTTTTAAAACACTTTTGGATTAGTAACTTTTTTTTCTGATTTGTGATGTAAGTGGAATAAATGGTCCATTATTGAATACACTTAATCAAAAGTGAGGGGACCAATTGTATGTTTGAGAATCCTTTATACCATTTATTCCTCAAATCATAGTTTTAGGATTGATGCTGAGCAATTGTTCTGGAAATTGTTCTGATAATTAAAATACACTATACGCAACTCAATCTGACACAAGTGCATAACAGAAGAAGATGCAAACCAAGCTCCAGAATATGATAAACATACCATTCCAAGCCTACAGAAACACTGTGACAGAATGTGATGACCTGAAAATAAACAACAGCTTGTTGTTTATTTTGCATTTATATCTACATTTCCTGACACAGATAGATACTTTTACAGAGAGTTTACACTACAATGAAGTGTGTGTGTGTGTGTGTGTGTGTGTGTGTGCTGTAAATTCATAATGAATTAATGTAGGACATCCAAGAAGCTAGGACATCCATCTTTTAATATAACTTTATATGACAGTGGAGACCTGAAAAAAGTATATTTTATTGTATTTGAAATATATTCCCTTTTTCAATATGTGGCAGCTTGAATAGAAATAAGCTAAGATTTAGAACCCTTTCACTCAACCTACACGTTAGCCTGGGTAACCGGCCACCAGTGAGGTGGATGGTTATAAAGTTACCGACTACGCCACCCCGGGGCCCACTTCCGGGGAATTTCTCTTACACTAGAGCAAGGCTCACAGGTTCGGTCTAACAGAGTCAGGTACCAGACTTGGTTTGAGTATAAACAATAAAAAGTTTTATTTCTCACACAATAATCAAGTTTTATTGAACAAGACAACACCAATCAAAAAAAAGATAATCCACACAATTAACACACAGACCTCACTTCAGAATTTGGGGCGCTGGCTCTCCTCGGCAGAAATGACACAGCAATCATACGTGCACACTCACATCACACTTCATTATGAGCACAGCATTCGGAGCACAGCATTCAGGCAAAAGAACCCACCACCACAATCGGGAAGAGACGCTTATCCTCCTGCCACTGGTTGCCCAAATTCTGAAGGAAGAACAGAATAAGACCACAAAAACACACAACAACAATCACGTACAAAACATTTGCTACAGACGGATATTCTAAAATACAATATTAAAAAGAGTTCACCACACCAACTTGGCTCATCCACTCGAGGTGCCGCGTCCGGTCACCCCGACAACCAATTCTAGGCTGGGCAGAAATGAGCAAAAGCAGCCAACAATAAACAAAAAAAAATTTAAATAAAAAAATACATTCAATAGGCCGCCCTCGGGTCGACCACACATAAACGGTAAAGGAAAACTGGTTTCACATACTCAACATAATTCAACAAGAAAAATATATTTAAATTTCACAACAAATCAACTCATATGAAAATAAGAAAATAAACATTTAAAGAAAGCAAAATGCAGAACCGATGGGGACAGTTGCTAAGGTGTGGCTAATTAATCATTAAACGCCACTGGAGGCTCTTAACTCAACGTACTCACGGTCACAGCCCCCCACTCAACAGTCCAGCTGATCCAGCGTTTGAAACACTATGGAGGAAGCGATGAAACGGGACCCGGCCTGTCAACGGACCACGCGAACTGAAACAGAGTTAATTTTGCTCGTCTGCGAAATCAATAAAGCAGACAAACTCGTATGGACCGGTCTCCCTCAAACCCCGGGGACAGGAAAGTCGCCGAGACGAAGTCAATATAGGCAGCAAAACGAAGCAAACAGCACGGAGAGCATCTGCACCAAAAGATAGCTGGCACAAGAAAAGCAGCCCACTGTAACACCTCTTGCACGTTGACCCACACCTTAAATAGAACATAACACACTACATGAAATAGGCCAACCCGGCTGGCAGTGATACTATAATTGATTCAGTTGAAACATACCTGTTGTGCGATTCAAACGGCACCAAAACTGCTGCACATTAAGCACGGTCCATGACACGAATCAAGTTTGAAGGCATCCCACAAAGCTCCTCCGTCCACCCTTTAGTTCAACAAAAAAAGCCATAGAATCCCTATGAAACAACCCACGAACAAGCCACGCTACAATCACTGGCAACAGCTCCTACCTCACACATATGCGTGTGTCCCGCGTTCCACCGGAAACACGGCGGCTCACTCAATGACGCAGAGAGAACGCACACACATAGCGACGCCCTTATATGTCGCCGAAGAAACGCAATTAAAGGGGCACTCCCACCCTCATATTAAGTGACTCTGATGGATGTAATCAATACTGCTACAATCTACCCCCCCTTTGTCATCGTCGTCCCGACGGTGAAACATCAAGGGTATTACCCCCCCCCCCCCAAGATCCTAATTCCATGGCCTAAACAGAACAGTGACAGTATTAACACCACATACCGGAGGATCTGGAGCACCCACCTCCCCGGGCCCTGCAGCTCGTGGTAAATGATGCACGTTAGAATGTTGACCCGCCCCTACTCGTCCCGTGCGGCGTGGGACCATCACTGAAGGGTCAGACGGTCCGGGGGCAGAGGGCCTTAACACAGGCACTAGATCCATGCTGACCTCTGATGTAGGCACTACTTCCAGATCACTCGCCTGGAAGCAGTGGCAAGTTCTTCTAATGGAGGCACCCCTACGTCGGTCCTCTCACCAGCCAACGAAGGGGCCCTAGGCGGAACATAGGCCATATCACCATCTTCTAGTTCTACCTCGGCCTCCAAGGGCACCGGTGACTCAACCGGACTCTCTGGGAGATCAACCGATGGTGTCTTCCCCTGTACTCGAGGCTTCAATGCAGAACGATGGACATTCCGAACTAAACTCGGGTCTTTTACCGGGGCCACTGTATACACCGAACCGCCAGTCCGAGGGGCTCTGACTACCCGATACACAGTGGAACTCCACAGATCATGGATCTTGTGGCGACCCCTAACCCCATAGTCTCGCAGGTAGACCAACTGACCCTCGCTCAATGGCAGTGCCTTTACCCGTTGGTCGTGTCCCGCCTTGCGGCGGCTTGCCACAACCTGCAGCCGTTCTCGCGCACCCTCAAGAGCAACATGTAGCCGTGCCTGGTGCTCCTCAATCCACCTGTGTACTCGTCCTTCCACCGGTTCTCGGATCTGGCCAAGCAAGAAATCTATCGGTAGCCTTGGTTCTTGCCCAAACATTAAAAAGTGGGGAGATTCACCAGTGGCCTGGTGGGGAGTGGTATTATAACAAAACAACACCTGCGCCAAGCAGGATGCCCAGTCCCTTTTCCTCTCGGTGGGCAAGGTTCGCAACAAATTGTGTAGGGTCCGATTAAACCTTTCACACTGGCCGTTGCCGGCCGGATGGTACGGACTAGTGCGAGACCGACCCACTTTGTAGAGACTGCACAACTGCTGGATCAAGTTAGACTCAAATTGCGGCCCTGGTCGGAATGAATCCGCCCAGGGACCCCAAACTTAAAAAACCACTCCTCCACCAGGACCCGGGCCACAGTCGTGGCCTGCTGATCCCAAGTGGGAACCGCCACCGTAAATTTGCTGAATACGTCGGTCATTACCAACACATTCTCCTGGCCGGCCTGAGATGGCTCCAACACTGTAAAGTCGATAGCCACTATTTCGTTCGGGCGGGAAGCCAATAAATGCCCCATGTAACTTCGGGCGACTGGTGCCACATCTTTGGCTTGCTGACACCGTTCACACCTCTGAATCCAGCGTGCCACGTCAGCTGACATACCCGGCCAGTAGCACCGCTGCCGTGCCAACTCGAGAGTGCGTTCAACGCCTTGATGTCCATGGTGCTGGTGTAATGACGTTAAAACCTCAGACTGCAAAATCTCTGGAACTACTACCTGAAGCACCACTTCCCCTCCATCAGGACGGAAAGCCTTACGGTACAATAGGCCCTCCTGCTGTACTAACCGGTCCCATTGTCGAAGGAGCGTAGTCACCGGTTTAGGAAGAAGTCTCCGCTCTTGCGGCCCTGGGTATTGCTCTCTCTTCCAAACCCAAGCTTCCTTTAAAACGGGATCTGCCTCTTGTAGGGCCATAAGGTCAAGTGCCGAACGACTCGGGAAAACCTGAATGGCACTCGACGTGGTAGCCTGCACTGGTTCCATACTCACAGCCCGTTTCAACAGCTCTGGCACAACCATTCCCAACGAAGCACTGTCAATTGTCTGTCCCACAGAAGGCAGGCGAGACAGTGCATCAGCATTTTGGTTGGTTCTACCCGACCGGTACTGGATTTCAAAGTCAAATGCGGCCAACTCAGCCGCCCACCTCTGCTCTGTAGCACCCAGCTTGGCCGTGGCCAAATGACTCAAGGGATTGTTGTCGGTACGTACAACGCACTTATGCCCTAACAGGTATTCCCTATATTTCTCGGCCATGGCCCACTTAAGGGCCAAGAACTCGAGCCTCATAGAGCTGATATGTGGCGGTGTTCCGCTCAGCCGGCCGAAGGCTACGGCTAGCATAGGCAACTGGTCTAACCTTCCCGTTAACCTCCTGCGACAACACCGCTCCAAGCCCTACGTGGCTAGCGTCGATTTCCAATATGAAAGGTTGCGTAAAATCGGCATACGCCAAGACGGGTGCTGTCGTAAGTGTACGCTTTAAACTCTGAAACGCCTCCTTGCACTGTGAAGACCACACAGCTGTCAAGTCTTGACTACGCTTACCAGACTTACCACGGGTTAGTTCGGCCACTATTTTGTGCAATGGGGCCGCTAGCCTAGCGAACCCCTCCACAAAGCGCCTATAATAGCCGACAAAGCCCAAGAAGGTTCGCAACTCTGACACGGTCCCCGGACAAGGCCACTGAGCTACGGCCTCGATCTTACTTGGATCCGTCGCCACTCCCTGGGCCGAAATTACATGCCCCAGATACCTTACCTTCTCACGAAAGAATGCGCATTTCTCAAGCTTTACTTTGAGGCCCTCGGCTCTTAAGCGGTCCAGCACCATCCTCAATCTTTGCAGATGTTGTTGCACAGATGAGGAAAACACGATGATATCGTCGAGGTATAACAAGACGGACTGGTGCCGCTGGTCCCCAAAAAGTCGCTCCATCAGGCGTTGGAACGTGCTTGGTGCATTGCACAAACCGAAAGGCATCCGATTCCATTCGAATAGCCCAAAGGGCGTGCAAAAGGCAGTTTTAGGACGATCGGATTCAGAGACAGGGACCTGGTTGTACCCACTGGCAAGATCTAAGGTAGAGAACCAGTGGGCCCCTGCCAGTGAATCCAACGTCTCCTCAATTCGGGGCAACGGAAACGCATCTTTACGTGTCTTTGAATTAAGCTGACGGTAGTCTACGCACATGCGCAGGCTACCATCCTTCTTTCTGACCAACACAACTGGAGAGGCATATGGGCTGCAACTCTCCCGGATTACTTGTGCATTAAGCAGCTGGCTAATATGGGTCTTTACCAACTCGTACTCTGATGGCGGGATGCGCCTATAATGCTGTCGGACCGGGATATCATCCATCAAGGGGATCTCGTGGGAAGAAGATTAGTACAGCCCAAGTCCCCTTCATGCATTGAAAACACACTTTGGTACTCATGAAGGAGGACCCTAACCTGCTCCTGTTCCTCAATCGATAACCCCCCCAACTCGACCAAGTCTATAGGTTCCAACCTAACTGAGGCTTCACAGGAAGCCATCTGAGCGGTCGCCGATGCAACCTCAGTCAGACCACTGGGTAGACCCACCAGATGTACCTCTCCCAACTTTCCTATAACCGTAGTGGGGTAAAGCACTACATCGATAGTGCCGACATTGACGACGGGCACCAAGACCGTACCTCCATCTACCTGCACTAAGGAGGGTGAAGCCAATAATCCCGCAGGCAAACCGGTCTCAAGGGGCTCGAATAGCACTGCTTTGCCTGCAAGAGAGGACGAACACATTGCAGTCACAAATTTCAAAGTGCCGCCTGGAATACGACACACGCTACGCCCTCTTACCTTAGCGTTGCTACTACGATCCAAAGCATGAGTAACTTGTTGACAATCTTGAAATGCCCGGGTAATCTCAGAATCCTGAGCCACAACCGGCAACTCAAATAAAGTGGATCCATGACGGCCAAAGAGCTCCCGGTAGCAGCGACCGATCACATTCATTCCCAGAATGCCTGGAATCTCAGTGCCACCACCGGGGGGATCACGGACCACCAGCACCCCACAATCAGGGATGGTACTACCGCACAATTCAATATCTAATTCAAGATACCCAATATATGGAATTTCAAGCCCATTGGCTGCACGGAGCTGCAGCCAGTGACATGACCGCAGGCGATCCTGACCCCATGGCTCAAACCCCAACCGAAAACAGGTTTCTGTGATGGTTGACACCATGGAGCCAGTATCTATCAAACAGGGTACCTGGACGCCACCGATATTAACAATGAGGTGTGGACAAGAGGAAACTAAGTGGGATGCCGATTCGTTACCATTATGAATTTGAGAGCCACGTGCGCCCCCTACCGAACTGTGGCTCTGAAGCCCGGTAGGAACTAGTTTTTTGAAGAATTATGCCCAGAAAATGGCCTTGGTTCACTGGACGAAGGGGCAACAAGAGGGCGCGACGGGGACAACGTTCCCCGTCGCACTCCCGTGCAAAATGACCTGGTTGACACCTTCTACAGATCAATTGGGTTGAATGAGACGCACGACCACGGGGAAAGGTATTTTGGTTACGGGTCATAGTTTGGGTAAGCAGATTTATCTGCTGTTGCTGCTGACGCAGCATCTCTCGCAGCTCGCCCAGTTCAGACGATTGACCTCCCCGAACTGGATCAGGACCTCCCCGGACCTCAAACTGGAACCCACTCACCAAAGGGACCGACTGAGTTCGACCCCTGGCACCACCTGGCATCCCCTCTCTCTCCCAACGGATTGCCTCACCCCGAACCTCTAACAACGTTATAGTGGGCTGCCGTCTTATCAATTGTTTCAGCTCTCGACGAAGCGCATTATCGGAGACACACTCAACAAATTGATCTCTCACAAC
The DNA here is from genome assembly GCA_036326025.1 of Chrosomus eos. Classification (NCBI taxonomy): domain Eukaryota; kingdom Metazoa; phylum Chordata; class Actinopteri; order Cypriniformes; family Leuciscidae; genus Chrosomus; species Chrosomus eos. The sequence continues at coordinate 36,108,285 of CM070823.1, read as the reverse complement.
GATATCGCTATTAGAAATAACGTGCGGCGACTGGCTTTTCACCCTCTCAAAAAGGCTCAATAAAGCCAGAGAGAACTCCAACAACGTTTCTCCCTCATGTTGCCGCCGTGAAAAAAATGTCTCTTGTAGTGTGACATATGACTCTGCGCAACCATACACTTCCTTCAAAGCAGTAATAATTTTATCTGGATCACCCCTATCAGCACTTGACCGATATTTAATTTCGTCTCGGGCTTCTCCTTCAAGATGATCATACAGGAAAAAGGCCTGCTCGGCGGGCGTCATATTGCGAATACGCATGCACGCTCTGGCTTCGTCAACCCACTCATCAATACGGATACCAGACCTGCCATTAAAATTTGGACAGCGTCTGTCTCTCGGAATGAACACAAATCGTTCAACCATGCCAGCACCCGCATCAGCTGACCGAGGCGTAACGGGCCGCGCTGTGCTAGAAGAAGCTGCGCCAGGATCGGGCTGCTCCGCAGTCGCCCGCTCCTGCCGCAGCCTCTCATTATCTGCCCTTAATTGGGCTACTAAATCCCTCATCTCTTGTAGTTCGTTGTCCATAAGTGTGCTGTAAAAGGCACTCACCTAGTCACCACTGCACAGTCACCACCGTTCTGCAAAAAAAATGCAAACAAAAAACAAAAACAAAACAAACTCCCCAAGTCTGAATCTGAACAGCTGAATAGACCCTGCCGACTATACGCCAAGATGTGGCAGCTTGAATAGAAATAAGCTAAGATTTAGAACCCTTTCACTCAACCTACACGTTAGCCTGGGTAACCGGCCACCAGTGAGGTGGATGGTTATAAAGTTACCGACTAGGCCACCCTGGGGCCCACTTCCGGGGAATTTCTCTTACACTAGAGCAAGGCTCACAGGTTCGGTCTAACAGAGTCAGGTACCAGACTTGGTTTGAGTATAAACAATAAAAAGTTTTATTTCTCACACAATAATCAAGTTTTATTGAACAAGACAACACCAATCAAAAAAAAGATAATCCACACAATTAACACACAGACCTCACTTCAGAATTTGGGGCGCTGGCTCTCCTCGGCAGAAATGACACAGCAATCATACGTGCACACTCACATCACACCTCATTATGAGCACAGCATTCGGAGCACAGCATTCAGGCAAAAGAACCCACCACCACAATCGGGAAGAGACGCTTATCCTCCTGCCACTGGTTGCCCAAATTCTGAAGGAAGAACAGAATAAGACCACAAAAACACACAACAACAATCACGTACAAAACATTTGCTACAGACGGATATTCTAAAATACAATATTAAAAAGAGTTCACCACACCAACTTGGCTCATCCACTCGAGGTGCCGCGTCCGGTCACCCCGACAACCAATTCTAGGCTGGGCAGAAATGAGCAAAAGCAGCCAACAATAAACAAAAAAAAATTTAAATAAAAAAATACATTCAATAGGCCGCCCTCGGGTCGACCACACATAAACGGTAAAGGAAAACTGGTTTCACATACTCAACATAATTCAACAAGAAAAATATATTTAAATTTCACAACAAATCAACTCATATGAAAATAAGAAAATAAACATTTAAAGAAAGCAAAATGCAGAACCGATGGGGACAGTTGCTAAGGGGTGGCTAATTAATCATTAAACGCCACTGGAGGCTCTTAACTCAACGTACTCACGGTCACAGCCCCCCACTCAACAGTCCAGCTGATCCAGCGTTTGAAACACTATGGAGGAAGCGATGAAACGGGACCCGGCCTGTCAACGGACCACGCGAACTGAAACAGAGTTAATTTTGCTCGTCTGCGAAATCAATAAAGCAGACAAACTCGTATGGACCGGTCTCCCTCAAACCCCGGGGACAGGAAAGTTGCCGAGACGAAGTCAATATAGGCAGCAAAACGAAGCAAACAGCACGGAGAGCGTCTGCACCAAAAGATAGCTGGCACAAGAAAAGCAGCCCACTGTAACACCTCTTGCACGTTGACCCACACCTTAAATAGAACATAACACACTACATGAAATAGGCCAACCCGGCTGGCAGTGATACTATAATTGATTCAGTTGAAACATACCTGTTGTGCGATTCAAACGGCACCAAAACTGCTGCACATTAAGCACGGTCCATGACACGAATCAAGTTTGAAGGCATCCCACAAAGCTCCTCCGTCCACCCTTTAGTTCAACAAAAAAACGCCATAGAATCCCTATGAAACAACCCACGAACAAGCCACGCTACAATCACTGGCAACAGCTCCTACCTCACACATATGCGTGTGTCCCGCGTTCCACCGGAAACACGGCGGCTCACTCAATGACGCAGAGAGAACGCACACACATAGCGACGCCCTTATATGTCGCCGAAGAAACGCAATTAAAGGGGCACTCCACCCTCCTATTAAGTGACTCTGATGGATGTAATCAATACTGCTACAAATGGTACTTTTTTTTACTATCTTTAAATATATTAAAAGTATATTAGCATCATACTTTTACCTATTTTCACAATACAACTTTTAACACACTTTAATAATTGTACGTTAGTATATTTTCGAAAAATATACTTGAAGTGAAAATTCCAATCACACAAAATATAAAAGTAGCCTATAATCACACAAAAGTAGCAAATACACTTAAAGTTAATTACAACTAAAACTTAGTACAAAATTAGTTGTTCCAAAATAGCACACTTTAAGTTAACTAATCATTAACACACTGGAAGTATACTAAATTAGTCTGGCTACAAGTAGCCTACTATAACTTGGCATATTTTTAGTTTTCCGCCAGAGCGATTAATCCCCTTTTAAACAGCAAAAAATATATATTTTGAATTGAGGTTATAGCCTACTGCAAATGTGAATGTAAGAATAAGAGTTTCAAGTTTGTGTCTGTCATTGTATTTCTGTAAATGGCATTTTACACATTTGTGACTATCTGCAGCTTCAAATTCAGAATACAAGTTTATGACTATTGTCTGCGAGTGCAAATTTCAACATTCAACTTCAGATTTTTATTTGACAGGTTTTCACATCGGAGCTGTGAGTGTACATTTTAGCGTACAAGAAAGAATATTTATTGTACAGGTTCTCAAAATAACATCTATGTGCTCTCGAGTTTTGCTACTCTTTTTTTACCTTCATATTATGACGACGTTTAACAAGCAACCAATCAAAAGTCTGTGCTAAGGTCGTCTGTCACTGAAGACACGCCCACCAGGATAATCCGCCGTCACTGAAGACACGCCCACCACGAGTGACCAGCTGTCAAGATTATTTCACGTTGCTCGTTAGTTTTTAATGACAAACAAACTGAAAGTGACCGTTGCGCTGTATAAAAAACGCAACTGTACGCAAACTGGACCAACAGTTGCTTCTGTGTACCTCTTCCAAGAGTAGTTTCTCTTAAGAGCTCGACTTTAGCTGCAGTAATTAGATTAATCCTGTAAAGAGAGAAATCTAGGCCCATATGCATTAGAGAAGCTAACTGAACATTGTCACCTGTTGCAGCACATCTATAATGGTGAGTTACTCTATTTAATGCTCACTAACAAACTAACTTACATGGTGTGAAAGAGATAAAGTGATTTCAAGATTTACTTTGAGCAAGTTTTTGATCTCTGAGTCTGAACTACAAAAAACAACACAATCGTGTAACATTATATCTAAGTAACGTAGTAGGCTAACTTTCCGTAGGAGAGAGTGAGTGCATTTATTACGTGTAAGTTAAGTTTCTTTTTACAGCGTTATGTATATATTTTTAAACTATACACAGTAAAAATAAAAAAAAAATGAAAAGTGCCAAATACCTGCAAATAATTAGTTGACACATACCATGTATTTGATATAACATGTAATTTTATAATTGACTGTACATCAAATAACACATCAAATTATCTATATACATTTTGTTGTGGATATTGTACAATTCAGTTAAAACTGACAATTTAATTGAATAAACAATTTACAGAATCCCAGTAAAAGAGATGAATCTAAAAGGTAAATGTATTATATGATTTATGTACAGGTATTTAAATATATACATATTTAAACTGCCCATATATCAATCAAAGCCATGTCTTAACAACATTGTGAATTCAAATTTAATGATTTCACTCAATAAGATTAATGAATAGCAAAGATATGTGAAATGTACATCTAACTCATGGTATTCGTAAGTAATAACCCCGTGAATTCCAGTAAGCATTACATTTAAAAAGTAATGATAGCATTAACAACATGCCACTCTGAACCCTCTGTGCCAAATCAGGAGGGCTCATCTTACCACAAAGGTCTGATTTTCACTTCAAAAGAAAAAGCAGTAATTTTTACTAAAAAATATCTAAAAACATTTACAAATAGACACAAAACACTTGTATTAAACATAATTCAGTTTCACAGATAACTTTTTAACAGACACAAAATTTGATCTGATTGTGTTCATCTTGTCTTGTCAGAATATAAACACATTTAAATACTTGTTTAACATTGTAATGGTTTGAATACATTTCCTCAAAAGTATGTACTCATGACAATTGTTTCTAAATTTGCATTACATAAAAATATATTTTACTGGTGGTTTTATATGATTAATTTAAACTCGTATATAACCATCTACATCACTGTTTTAAGACGGACTAAAGGCATCATCAGTATAATTTACTGGTCACAACAATATGAAAGAATTATACGGTGGATTTTTTTGTTTCAGGATGAAGAGAGCCCCTCGTCCCTGACTGACATTAGTTTGGCCTGGCTGTGTCACAACGTGGAAGTGCTTTGTGTTGAACAAGAGAATGGATCACTGCAGCTCCGCCACTGTCCTTTATTTCCTCAAGAGTTGGCTGATCAGCTGCTGCACAGGATGGCTCATGAGGGTAGCTAGAAATTCAATATTTTCCCAAAAATCTCAATATTTTATTATATTTTATTTGTTATATATATATATTTATATGTGTGTGTGTGTGTGTGTGTGTGTATTATAGTGAAAAAGGTGTTTTAATTGCTGCTTTTTTTTTAAACAAAAGGAACATTTAATATTTAAATGTACTTAAAGTTGCAGTAAGCGATTTCTGAGAAATATTGTTGATATTTTAAATCAACTAGGAATGCTAACGATTAATCGACGATTGATTTAATCTTATCGACAAATCAAAACTTATCGATTAAGCAAGGACATACGCATACGTGCTGCTCAACCGCGAAACACTTAAAGCAGACACGAGGAAAAATGAATCGAGCGCGCCGGAGTTGTTTGGGACCATTTTTCTTTAAGGCTAGAGTTACATCTTCATTATTACTGCATGTTTGCTTGTGGATTCGCAGCCTTGTTGTTTTGTGCATATAAGATGTAATATTGTGTTTATTTTGTTTAGGCCTATCTATATCTGATTTATCTCATATAGGATGCGTTTGGTCGAGAATTAACGCGGTAATAAAACGCCGGTGATCATCTTTAGCTTCAGCGCATGCAGTTCAAACAGCAATGCACGACTAATAATGACTGTGGTTGGGACTGTCATATTACATAACATGATAAAGAGAACACTAGTGTAATAAAACATTGGTAATTATTTGAGTTTGGTTGCCTTGTTTCTGCACGTTGCTCAAGGAAGACTGCGTCCACAACATGAGTCGCACATTGGATCACACAGTCACACAGGTGTGCAGTGCTGCTCCATCCAATCCACTTTCAACAGTTTCTCAGGAATTGCTTACTGTACCTTTAAAGGTACCAAATAAAGATATGAAATAAAAAATATGAAAATTATACAAAAAGTGTAATCTTCCTACAAAAAGATATTAGGTAGATAGATAGTTTTATATATATATATTTCAACAATATTATTCATCTGCCTGCATTGACACCATTATATGAGAACTGAACTGAGCTGGACGATGACATCACGGTTTTGTTAAAGGTGACTTGACTTGACTAGATATAGAGAGAGATAGATAGATATTTCCTAGCACAGATCTAGAGTATGAGATTTCACCTCATGGGAAATGGCAAGGTTTTCACCGTCAACCATCACGTTTTCTGATTCAATCCCACATTTAAATATAGTTGTTAACTAAGAAACTTTGCAGTGTGTAGATATAGCATGGGAAAATAAACTTTTATTCACATTGTGAATGGATTATAAACAAAGCAAGCAAAAAGCGCTCCGTTTACAATTACTGAAGCTGTCAATCACTTTTTTATTTTTGTATTTTTAATCAAATTAATGTAGCCTTGGTGAGCAGAAGAGACTTCTTTTGAAAACATTAAAAATCTTACAGATTCAAAACTTCTGACTGGTTGTGTATGTCAAGTCAAATCACCTTTATTTATATAATAAACAGATTGTTTCAAAGCAGCTTTACAGATATAACAGGAAAATAATGAAACAAAGTTTGCACAGATGTGTTAAATTAAGTGTTAAATGTCCAAATATTTCAGTTATAAAATGTAAACAAATAAAATTAAAAGTTATACAAATCAGTTATTTAATTAGAATATATAAATTGTTCAATTATTCACTTACAGTTTTTCTTATTGCTAAAACACAATTTCTGAAACCTTGCTCCATTTTCTGAAAACATTAAACACAAAACCTCATTTCAAGCACTATTTGCAAAACCTCTGACTCCTCTCGCAAAATGAAACTTTCGCCTTTTACCTGTGTTTAAAATCAAACGCTGCCCTCAAATCATAAACAAAGTGATCAAAATGATATACACTATCAAGCAGTCAGTAAACAATACACCAAAAAAAAAAATAGAAAACACATTGTTCAAAACATTAGTTCTCAGGGAGAAGTAAACTTTTAATCTCAAAACAAATTTCATATTTTCCCGTCATTGTTTTTTGATGAACATGTCCTATTATAGTAGCTCAAAATTGATCAGAAATGACTACAATCTCTGCAATTTTTTTTGTGCTTCCTCCTCCTTGTACCCCTACTGTACCCTGCATCTCACAAACTTTGTCTCTGTGATACTGTAATTCTTGTTCTTTGTTGATTTGAACCTGCAACCAGTCAAAATCTATTGAGCAGACGGTACTGTTAACAAATGGAAAGCACAATGTTCAGAGCCATACAATTTGTTCATTGTACAGTATACAGCCTACAATGCACTGTACTACAGTATACAATACTAAAAGGGACAAAAATCAAAGGAGTAAACATGTGATCAATGTGCTGCTGCTTCTTTTTGGGCTGGGTCAGGCCAGAGCACTTCGACATCACAAGCAATGTTGTCCCTGCTGAGGTAGAAGCCTCTTGTGTGCCGTATCCAGCTCTGACATGATTCCTTTACCTATATCACCACAGGCTAAATCATGGCTTGCAGCAGATTTACTCTGGTGAAGGGTTGTCCATCATATACTTTCCATCTCCAAGAGGAGAAAAACTCCTCAATCGGATTCAGGAAAGGCGAGTATGGAGGGAGGTACAAGTTCATAAACTGCCCATTGATGTTAAACCATTCCCTTACCTGAGCAGCTCGGTGGAAACTGACATTGTCCCACACTATCACATAGGTGGGAATGGGATTCTCATTTAGCTCTTGACCCTCCTGCTCTTGAACCTGCTGTTCAAATAAAATCTCTCTTAGTTTGGCAATAAATCTTAGAAGGTGCTGGGTGTTATATGGCCCGAGTGTAACATGGTGACCGAGAACCCCATGGTTGCTGAAAACAGCACAGATTGTGACATTGCCACCTCGTTGACCAGCGACTTCAACAATGGCCCGCTGTCCAATCATGTTTCGGCCTCTCCTTCTCCTCTTTGTTAGATTAAAGCCTGCTTCATCGACAAAGGTGAACCGAGTCATGGGGTCTGTCCAAGGATTCCAAGTCAAATATTGTCTGTCTAAAAATACAATATACTGTATTTAGATTTTTGTAAGTCGTACAGAGACAGTGCTATACTGTAAAGTACAATTAGGCCTACTGTATGCACTTCTGATTCACTTACATTGTATGTACTGAAGAGTAATGTCATTCACATAGTATGTTCTTAGTACTGTAGACAATCTGGATTACAGTAAATGTTTCTGAATGTACACTTACTTGCACACACTGAGCTCGCAGTTATTTCTCCCTTGGTGAGTTGCGCTCAAAAGTTACTCTGTATACTTGTTTCATTCGCATCCTGTTACGATGGAGGACACGGTCAATTGTGGAAATGCTCACACTGTCGATTCCCTGGAAGTGTGTGTTGTCTTGTATCACTCGTTCCTGGATTTCTCTGAGTCTTATTACATTATCTTGAAGGACCATGCCCACTATAACGGCCTCTTGCTCCCGAGTGAATAGCTGTCCTTCCACCTGCATGTGGCAGCCTTGCAATTCTACAAAGAGTAGATGTGCAGTTACAAAAAATATTCATGCAGTACTTTACATACAGTGATAAACTTTAGAAATGTCTATTAAAACAGATCCTTATAGTGTAGTACAGTAAATTTGCAATTACAAAAATATAGTAGTATACTTATATACAGTAGAATGTCCTTACTATGGTGGACACAGAAAATCGGCTCAAATTAGGTTGCACTCTTAAGTCCTGCCTCCCTCATTGTCAAGAACATGGTCTATGACTGTTGCTCGAATTTCATCAGATATTTCCACTCTTTGTCTTCCTCTTTGTCGTCCTCTTTCTTGCCCTACTCCTCTTCTTCTTTCTTGCCCTCTTCCTCCTCATCGCCCACCTCGCATGCACTCGTCCTCGTCCTCTCACATTGTTTCTTTTATCCATTCTCAGACTTTCTCCTTCCCACCTTCAACAACCTGTTTGCTCTCTGAACTGGCTTATATTGGTTGTCACATCATTTGAAACCGGTTAAATAAATTGAGTTAGTTTGTTCAATCAATGACTTTTCTCTATTTGTGTTTGATTTTTGCCACTTGTGTTTACCAGTATGGATGACATGTGCATTAGAGTGCAGAATGTGTTTTGAGAATGAGAATGTGTTTAGAGTTTTGCTGAAAAGTCTAAGTGAGATCTGCAAATTGTGTTTTACCATGTGAAATGGTTTAAGGTATTGACAACAGACTGCACAATTAGCTAAATGAGTTAAGGCAACTGAGAACTTTGTTCAGCCATTGGGTTTTAGTGTTTTAGCAATTGAGAAAAACTGTAATAGATTATTATTATTATGTGTATTAATAATCAACAGTTTATCAGGTGAAAGAAGTTATGTTCAATTTGTTGTATGTAGATCTGTTGCATGATGTTGTGATCTGTTTTCCTGATCCACTAAGGGCTCCTCAATGACAGAACCGTAGGGATTTTCCAGAACCTGGAGCACCTGCGTTTGCGGCGAGCGCACATCCAGGCCTCGCACCTCTCGGCCGAGGCCTTCAGACTGGCTCTCTGCCCTCACAAGCTTCAAGAACTGAATGCTTCACATATACACAGTGACCTCACAATCTCAGATATTCTCCACAGCATTACTTCCAGCAAAGCCTGCAGACAGGGCCTTCAGACATTGCTGATGAATGGCCTGCATCTGTGTGGGCAAGCAGGTGAGGAGTCCCTGCAGGCCTCCTTCAATACGCTCCGAGGCTTAAAGAAACTCTCTCTGGCCTGGACAGACCTGGAGGACAGAGGTCTGGAGGACATCTGCACAATGCCCATGCTGGAGAGCTTAGATATCTCCAGTACTAACATCACAGATCTAACACCTCTGTTGAACTGTGGGTCTCGGCTAAGGTCTCTAACTATGCATGGGCTTCAGAAGTTAGAGATGTCGACCTCCAGCCTCATCTTAGTGCTCTCCAAGCTGCAGTTGCTGAGGCACCTGGACCTCTCTAATGACAAGCTGGTAATGGATGGAGACAACTTGGTGCAGCAACTGCTTGAGCGCCCAGGGATCCTTCTGCATCTTGTGTCCCTGGATGTGTCGGGCTGGAGAGGTGTAAGCGATGCTACCGTCCAAGCCTTTGTAGAGGTGCGGCCTGGGATGAGGTTCATTGGGCTGCTGGCCACGGGTGCAGGTGGCTCTGAGCTGCTGTGTGGAGATGGACATCTGAAGGTAAGATGTTTAAGAAGCTAAGGTGTTTTTGTTCACTGACTATGTATACATGCACACCTTTTTGTTTTAATCGGACTGAATTCATTCGGGTTAATGAATCCGAACATCATGTATACATGAACACTGAATAAAGTGATCGGGTTGATGTGCACGTTTATGTCTCAAGCATCAAATCGGAATAGATTTTTTGACATGCGCACATTGCACAAATATAGAGTTTCCTGCTGTTTGTGCATAATAAATATTCTCCTACATTGGTTTTTCATTTGTTTTAAACCGCAGACTTAATATCCATCTCTGGTCATAATTTGGAGACAGTGAACAGCTTGTTAGTCCAAAACAGCTTTTATTGAAACCAAGCTGTCTCCTCTTTATTACATAGTAGATATGAATACGTCAGCACAAGACTACCTGCCGAGAGACAGATCAATATCTACTACATCATCTCCACTTAGAGATATTAAAACAGGATCACTGGAATAAAAATATTATTACCTCCCTGTGCTTTAATCCAAAAATAACAAATCACAACATAAAGTTCAGGCCTGGGGCTCGTTCTTCGTACGTTGCTTAAAACATCCGAGATCAAATGAGACATCCAAGATAATATCATCGGGCTAATCATGATCCGGCTAATTGGGTTCTTCGAACACACCTGTTGTTTATGATTAGTATCGCTGGATTGAGTTATCTGAGATAACTGCGCGTTCATGCGCTGGGTTAAAAGGGGATATGTATCGATAGTAGAAACATTGATCAGCTACGCTGCTATTGGCTGCTCACCGTGGACAAAGAGCCGCTCAGTTTTTTTCTCCACAGAAGAGCAAGAGTTATTGCTTGAAGGATATGCTGAATTTGAAAACTTAATTAAAACGCCAGGGAACACCTTAACGTGTGCAAAAACCAGGAGAGAGGGCTGGCAAAAAGTAGCAGACAAATTAAGTTTGTAGTTAGATGTTTTTTATCACTTATTACAGTATATTTTTTTATATTTGAATAATTTCTAAATAATTAATAACTTTGTTCATTGTAATGTCAGAGTCACCACCCACTACTAGAACATAGGAACAAGTAAAAGTGAAGAACTAGATTATTCTACATAATAGTAATTTGTACTTATACTAATCTCTTTTAAAAAGGCACTGTTAATAAATGTTTGCCTGTTTATAAAAGCAACCATGAAAAAGGCTGAGAAATAAAAAGAAAAGAAAAACAAACAGGTGGTGGTCTTGCACCCCTACATTATACCCATGCAGAAGAGCTGGCCCTTGGGTTAAATGTGAACCTTGTAGAGGGCATCCCTGGGTTCAGCTCTTCCTCAGACCCACAGCCAGTAGCAACAACACCTTCACTGCTGGTAAATGAACTTTAAATGATCTGTAAAATAATTTGTTGCTGCATTAAAATAAGTAAGCCTATAATCCCAATGGCTGTCCAGTCATATCAGCTGTTAAACCTTGTAATGAATTGCTTTGACTTGTGAAAGTCTACATGTGTGACTGTGAAACATAGTTAATGTAAAACTGTAGAAATGAGTTATTGATCACATTTCCCCCCAGTGTACTTCATTGTAATGCAATTGTGTTTTCCTCTTTTGTGCAGTTTTAAACAATACATTAACACTTTTATGTGTTCCCAAGCAAGTGGCTGAAGCATGTGCAGTAAGACTTTTCATAACGTTACATCAAAAGGGAAGAAAGTACAACACTTTATAATGCCCATTTCCCCCCCAATGCACAGGACAGTGAAGAAACCCTCTCAGGTATCTTTAAGTGCATAAATAACTTTACTTAATTTACACTTGAGTTACCTATTATTTCTGAATGCAATATGAGTTGCAGGAGTCCACATCTACAGAAGAGTCTGCACAAAGCAGTGATGCAGAGGTGGGCAGTGTTGTACTTTTCCTTGTCATTTTTGTTGCATAAGGCTTGTGTTGACAGGTTTAACCCAAGCCCCCCCCCCCCCCCCCCCCAATATAGAGTATATATATATATATATATATATATATATATATATATATATATATATATATATATATATATATATATATATATATATATATATATATATATATATATATATATATACAATATAGAGTATTTTTTTCTTGGGGGGGGGGGGGGGACTTGACAACTGAAAGAAAAAGACTGGCACTAGAGATATAGTTGCTTCAAATGAACTTCAGAGTAAGTACTAATATATTATTTCACACAGAGAACTATTGCTGACCTTGCATAGTATCTCTTATTGCAGGCAAAATATGACTTGATCACTGGCTTTTCTTTACAAAGAACAATTGATATAAAACTCAAAGAACTAAGCAAATTTGTCTCGTCTTTTATTAAACATTTAATGTAATGTTTTATATTTTTTTCTGATGGTGGTTGTGTAATATGACACATGCAATGTCACAGGTCCTGTCAGGTGCAACCCTCAGGCTTTTCAGACACTGAAATCTCCCCTTTAGTTGGCCAAAGTTCATTGCATTGTGTGCCCTTGTCCTAGAGCTGCATTGTAACTGGAGTGTACAGTAATACAGTGAGCTTGATATTAATATTTTCCTTACCACGTTCAAATATGTGCATAAATTTGAATCGCTGTGCTTCCACATTTGTGATATGGAACAGTCACACACCATCTAAGAGATTTTAGTCTGTCAACTGCTTTTTTTTTTTTTACAATTTGATGTAATATTAGGCTACTAATCTGGAATATTAAGAATCGTGATAGTAACTTGGCAGCACATTTACATTGTGATCCCCCTTTCAGTTCACAAAATCCACTTCATTGTGGCCTTGATGGGAACACATGTGCAGTCTATGGCACCAATAACATTAGGGAAGCCTGAGGAATATATTGTACTGAAAGTCATAATCATCATGCTAACGATTACATGATCGACATTAAAAATTATAATGTAACGTTAGGCCTACCTGCGTTGAAAAAAAAAACTGCTATACAACCAATTGGGTCTAAAGTGGCTTGGAAATGCCCTAAAACCTGCTTAAGAGGCAGGTAAACTTTGCGAATGGCACGACAGACATTACTTATCACCAAGTTCCCCGCATCTCCAATGTAAAGGAAAGAGCCACTCGCAAAGAATCTCTATATGCTGTTTATTTGTGCTGTTATTAAAGCCCGACTCAGACGAGTCGAACATTTGTGCGTTTCCAACAAATTAATGATGTAACGACATACTCACGAGTCATGAGAAAAAAAAATATATCTCAAAAAGTACACTATCGCGCTGCGTTAAAAGACTTCCCGTATCAGCTCTGCTTATAAAGCCGCGATCTAATCCTGTTTACATGAAATAAGCCTGCTCGCGAGCAGGTTCAAGCTAGCGCACCTGTTGCTATGACAGCAAGTCTAGGATGAGCTTCGAAGAACCAAACGATCCAAGATCATGCCAAATCGCCAACAATCAAATCCAGCTAACTGAGTTAGCGACGTACGAAGAACGAGCCCCTGGTCTTCTCTCGTTCTTCACTGTCAATCCTCCTCTTATCCTTCCGGAGCTCCTCCGTGGGACTCGGGACTAGTGTGGCTCGTTCCGTTCCCAAGGCTCTCAGCCTTGCCCTGCTAGCCACATAAACAAACTTCAATTCAAAAATAAATAACAAAACCAAAATACATAAAACAACACAACATTAAGTCCAGGGCTCGGTTGCATGAAACTTGTAAGTGGTTTGACTTAAAGGTATCCTCAGGGGGGAAAAATAATCTGATGCAAGGGATTTCTTTAAGAGCGTTGTGTAATGTATTAGCTCAAAAGAGAAATATGAATAATTATTCATAACTCCTTCTAATTAATTAGAAATATTTGGATCAGTTAATCGAATTAAATTCATGTAACTGAATTAATATTACAATAGATTTATCTGTTCGTCCAGCGAACACTCAGTATTGATCGTCTACCAACTTTTCAGAAAGCATATTTTCTGTGGCCACAGAAAAATAACTCTTTCTTAGCACGTAGCTGTGATCAAAAATGTTAAATTGGCATTGATTAACAAGCAGATCATAATCACAAATGTGCACAAAGGTTTTATGTAACTAAATCACAAATGCATAACTAATCTAAACAAACACATACACACAATCACGCATATGTAAGTAGAATGGAAAGTGCCTGAAAAAACGTAACCGAACAGACGAATGAAGCTATAAAAAGAGTCATTTAACCTCCTGGATAAACAATCAGTCCCTTACTACAAAGCTCACAACTTCAGCTAAACAGCGATTAGTAGATACTTGCATTTGCCTTCGCTGTTGAAGAGCGCCCGGATACAGTCGCGAGGAGGAAGTCTTGATAGTTGGGTCTGATGGTGAGGAAGTTGCAATCGATTTCTTTCGCTTTGAATGAAGAAGTGATGGTGAACTTCCGGAGTTAGTTGACTCTGTTATGGTCGAGGAAGGCACATATGGCTCGGTGTGTGGAGCATGTTCAGAGCGACCTAAAATTTGTCCCGCTACGACACCGGAGGATGCTCAAAATCCTGCCGCGCCACTCACATAGTTTTCCATTAAATTACATTATATTTGTCCAACTTGTTGTTGTGTTGTACTCGCACATCAACGCCACTTTGCCTGTTTGGTGGTTAGATTCACTGATTGACGAGTTCGTTGTCCTAGACGCGATGCGGCTTGAGTTTTGTGCGCTAACCGGCTTTACTGTACTGAAAACAAGAAATCTAAACCAATATGGACCAAGGACAAAAAAAGCTATTCTTTTGAAAGATGGGAGGAAACACCCAAGCCTGCCGCTATAATCAGTCACTCTTGCGGACAAGACAAAAGCCTGGCATGAGATAATTAATTAAAGAGCACCGTGGACGTTATAAAAATATGAAAACGCTGGTGTTCCATTACATTTTATTTTTGACAATACACACTGTTTCATGTCATACTTTCAACAGGCTTATTTCGATCGCTAAAAATGCATATCGGTACTTCCTCCTCCTTAGTTAACTTGACATCATCCATCACATTTGAATTCAGTACATCTGGAAACATAAAATAAAACAAAAATGCAATTCAAGACCCCTTTATCTAATATGCAGTGGCGTGATGCGGCAGCTGCTGATAAGAGAGCAGATGGTGCAGCACACGGGATCCTCTAGCGTTACTGTTAGTATTTACCCAGAGCCTGAACGGCACATAAACAATTTGGTAACGCTTCCTTTTACAGTCCAGTTACCCATGTAAATACTATGTACTTATGTTAGTAACTACATTTACTGGGTAATAACTAGTACTAACCCTGAACCTACCACTAAACCTACCCCTGTTCCATGTACTTACCTTATATTAGCCAGTACTTTCTAGGTAAGTACACTGTAAGTACACTGTAAGTACTGTACTGTAAAAGGAAGCATTACCAACAATTTCTAACTGGTCAGTTCCTGACCAGAATAAGCAGCAAAGTGGGCCAGACTTTATGCTGCTATTCAAAAGTTTGTCTATGAGAGACTAGAAACAACATGATAGCTTGCAGAAAAATTACATTTGACTGCCATCTCGTTGAGCATGTGACAAATAATAAATAATCTAAAAATCAGAATAGCAGATTTTGCCAGTACCTGCAAATTCTTAGAAGATAAGATATTTGTAAACACATCCAGGTGGCTGGAGAGTCCAATTTGACCCAACTGTGTGAAGCCTTGAGGAGATACAGTGACCGAGAGAGTTTTATACGGGAGGTTCTTACACATCTTTACAGTCACACCAACAACATGGAAGGACCTCAGCCAAACTTATTAAAGGTACAAAAAATTATTCTTTAGCAGTTTTTCTGTTGTCTCATTCTCTGTATTTGTGAACAAAATATGTTAAGCTGATTTCTTACTTGGATCAGTAAATAAGATGCATAAATATCTTTAAAGTTTTGAGGAATCACATTTTACAGCTTGAACCAACCTTGCCTTATTATAACAAGTTCAAATTGAGATTTTAAAGGAATAGTGCACCCAAATTTTTTTTAATTCTGTCATCATTTACTCACCCTTGTGTCTTTCCAAACCTGTAAGACTTTTGTTCATCTTTGAAAAACAAATGGAGATATTTTTATTGAAATCTGACAGATTTCGGTTTCTCCATTGACAGTCCAAGCAAATACCACTTTGACGTTCCAAAAAGTTCACAAAGAGATCGTAAAACTAATCCATATGAATCGAGCGATTTACTCCAAATTTTCTGAAGACTCAATCGCTTTATATGATGAATGGATTGAATTTAGAATTTTATTCACATACTATAAACATTCATTAAAGGTACAATATGCAGGATTTTTCGCCACCAGGGGTCGCTACCTCTTACAATAACAACGGCGTATATTGATGACGTATATTCAAAATAACAACAGCGAAAATAGCGAAAGAGAGCGAAAAGAGAGACAGCACAGCTTAGTATTTGTTTACATTTTAGCGATACGCCGTCGTTTCTTTGGAAGATATGGAGAAGGAAGAGAAATGAAAGGGGTTCGGGAGAGACTTAATAGCAATGCTAGCCAGCTTAGAGAAACTGCTTGTCAATAAACTGACAGCAGCAACAGCGAGCAAATCATGATTTCTAAAGCAACACATTTCAGCACAGTTCGCCTTTTATTTAACACAAACGGACGAAATGAATACTCTGTTATTCAACTAGAGTGGTTTCATTTGTTATAGATATATATGTACCGTGAAATGTTTTAAAAAGACACTTTTTTTAAGTGACGTACGATTCGCATTGACAGGCGAATGTCCGATCTGTTCGCTTAACGTTGCACGGCAGGTGCAAATGCACGTATCTGATTCATATCAGATTTATTTCCACATATGAATGAGGCCTGAAACATCAAGTATGACTGAACTCTCACAGTTTAACGTTACTGTACATGTTGGGGGTTTCTAAGTCTTGCACCCATGCAGCCGCAGCAGAATTGTTCATACGCTTCTGAAGACTTAAAGCATCTGAACTGTTGCATTGTTTAGGCAGTAACGTACTGCGTTGCACTGATACCATAAACCAGGTAATTGACTAACCTTATGTCAGGGAGGGTATGTGAAAGGTGGTAGTACTTTGGGTCTTTCGTCCATTCTGTAGCAGGTCGTATGGGTCCATGTTGTTGATGTCAAGTAGTTTCTCTAAATAACTCTGCTTTGTGTTATGTAGTCTCTCCCGATAGAGCCCCTTTCCCTTTGCTTCCCCCTTCATTTATTCCCAAGAAACTGTGCCTTGTTTCTTGGGAATAAATGAAGGGAGACTGAGAAAGACTGAGAAAACCAGGTTGCTGCTGGAAGAGGTGTTAGTGAGGCCAGCAGGGGGTGCTATCCCTGTGGTCTGCGTGGGTCCTAACGCCCCAGTGTAGTGATGGGGACACTAAACTGTCAAAATAGCACCGTCCTTCGGATGAGACGTTAAACCGAGGTCCTGACTCTCTGTGGTCACAAAAAATCCCAGGATGTCTTTCGAAAGAGTAGGGGTGTAACCCCGGCATCCTGGCCAAATTTGCCCCTTGGCCTCTGTCCATCATGGCCTCCTAATCATCCCTATATACTGATTGGCTTCATCACTGTCTCCTCTCCACCAGTAAGCTGGTGTGTGGTGGGCGTTCTGGCGCAATATGGCTGCCGTCGCATCATCCAGGTGGATGCTGCACATTGGTGGTGGTTGAGGAGATTCCCCCTCTTCTATGTAAAGCGCTTTGAGTGCCTAGAAAAGCGCTATATAAATGTAATGAATTATTTTATTAATTTATTATTAATTGCCTTGTCGCAAAAATGCAAACAAATATCAAGCTGCTCTCTCTCTCTCTCTGTCGTTATTTCTCTCGGTCTCACGGTCAAAGTAACCATGACAATGGATAGCGTATCCTACCAAGATGGCGAATCCTTCCCACAGTGCAACGCGCGTGACGTCAACTCCTCATTCTCAATTGCAGCAGAGCCCTGCACGGGCCTCAAATCTAGGCCCTAGCCCGGCCCTGGCCCGAGACGCTCAGGCCCTAGCCCGGCCCGTGTCCGACAGCTCATCAGAATGATCAGCCCGAGTCCGACCCGAGCCCGTTTATAAAAAAAAAAAAAAAAAAAAAAAAAAGGGATAATACACAGCCTGCCCTATGTTGCAGTCAGTAAACCAGATATGTTTCGTTTTCAAAGGCAAAGTATTTACCGGTAAGTTTATTTTCATTTCTTTATAAAGTTAATTAAGAAAAGAAAATGTTTTTTATTTTTATGACGACCAAGTAGCCGACAGCGAGTTAAACATGTTTGATCCATTGATTTATAGCCTCTCAAATCAACACTTTACTTGGCTACAATAAAATCCATAGATATAAAACAACTTAAGCATATCACACAGACAGTTAACGTTAGTTTAAACGTTTGTTTAAACGTTTTTTGTCATTTTTGAAAAGCTGAGGCAAACTGCTCTGCTGCTCAGAGCAACAGCGCTCGCAAACTAAATGAGTTTATACAATAGGCTAACAATACAGAGAACGCAATCTAAAAAAATCAACATAAATTACATTAAAAACAACCATGCAGGTTATCTTACCTCAAAAATCAAGTCTTCACTACAGAACATGGCCATTCTTATTTCCACCTTACATCCTTGTTTCCAACAGACTCATGAAAATGAAGTCAAACAAAAAACAGCCTCCAAACATGGCTAAGAACAGTCTCAGAGCATCGTGAAGAAAAAGCACAGCATCCATAGTGAAAGGTTTTAATCCAGTCGTACTTTTTCCAGCTGCGCTGAAGTCACGCTCGCTACCGGGACTCTAAACACAGAACGAGCCGGTCGCGCGAATCTCACATCGCGCCGCCGGGAAACCTGTGCGCGTGCGTGTGTGTGTGTGTGTGCGTGAGCGTGAGCGTGAGCACTCATGTCATTCATATGTCAGTGTGATAGGTTATAAAACGTCTTTCTATGTTTGCGTTTAATCGTCATCTTCTCATATTTATTTTAATTAATGTCTAAAATATGCTATAAAAAAGATAAGCCTAAAACCCGGCCCGGCCCGCGTGTGAACTATGACGTGAAAATTGGCCCGAAGCCCGGCCCTAGGAGCGTAAATAAGTCGGGGCCCGTCGGGCTCGGGCTGAAATGCAGGCCTCTAAATTGCAGTACATGCTCAAACCTGGCGGAAACCGAGGCTAACACGGATATGACGTCATTGACTGGCGATTCTTCAGCCCTGCTCACACGCCCCGTTTCCTTGGTTAAAATTCTCACGATTTACAAATAGTTGGAAACATTTGGGATATTGTAAGTAATCAACTAAACAAAATGTATAACATTGGCCTAGTGGTTTTTGGATATTTTACTGCAAAAATCCTGCATATTGTACCTTTAAAGTAACACCAAGTAAATTTTCCTCATCGGTCGCCCTACTGGTTGGAAACGAAATTGTCCATTGCCGCTGTCGTAAATAATCTAGCCTACCGTCGCACGCACGCTCGCTGTTTATCCAGCACCGGCTTTAGAATGAACGATGTCCACAGACAAGGTAGAGTATGTTACATGATTTCATGAAAGGATGATGTATTGCGACATCAGAAACGAAGAAAAACGAAAAAATGACTATTGTAGCGCTTGACGTAAAGCAGTCGAATTTTGTGGTTCTTTTTGTGCACGGGTTCCTACCCGAAACCCGAAGTTACATAGTGCCAGTAAAAGCGATACAGACCCCGTCAGGCTATGGCAGACGAGTCATTTAACTTATTTTAAGTCGATGTACCATCACAAGGGTCTTGGAAATATATTATGAAGGTTGAAAAACTACTTAGTGTTACTTTAACCTACACATCAGATATGGTTAATGAAAGCTCAATTATGCTTTCTTGATGTGCGAGAAACAATGAGTGTAACTCAGCACATTTGAGCTTTAGCAAGAACCAATGAGGTTTGTTCTTGCCTGTCAAAGTACGGTTGAACTTCTGTTCGTTGATCAGTGTGTATATATGTGAATAAAAGCTTAAATTCAATCTGTTCATCATGTAATGCGATCCAGTCTCTTCAGAAAATATTGACTTAACCACTCAATTCATATAGTTCTACAATGTCAGGATAGTTGTATCTCCCTGAGATTTTTTACTTTATGCCCCTCAATAAAATTATTTCAGAAATTTATTTTCTGTATAAACATAGAATGATATAGAATATAGATACAATTTTTTGTAGATTTTTAAATGAGTAAGGACAGGTTTTTTTTTAAGCTGGCATGTTTAACCTTATAATCAGGTTTAAAAACACATTTTTCTAGTGTGCTAAATGACATTTACAGCCGATGTACATGTGGCTCTTCCTGTTGCAGCTGGTATTGGCTGGAATGCAACACCACACAGATTCTCTCCATGTTCAGCTTGTGGCCACTGCATGCGTGTTTAACCTGACCGTACAGGAGCTGGTGCTGGGAATGTCCTTACACCTGGCGGGAACTGTAGTTCAACAGCTTCTTTCAGCCATGAAGAACTTCCCAAACCACGAGCAGGTATAAACACACTCAGGCTGCATTCGATATTCATCCTATCAATCGTCCAACGGTTTGTATGATAAAGCACCCAGATAGTATTGTATCCATCCATGGCGCATTGAGGGTCAATGTTGCCCACAGGCCCTTTTGGCCCTGCTGAGAAAAAGTGCCATGAATCACTGGTTCTGATTTGCTTGTCTTAGCTGGTTTAAGCTGGTCTTTCTTGGTTCGAGCTGTTTTTCTAACTAGTTTTTCCCAAAAGCCCCCTTCCTGCCTGCAAGAAAGGTAGTCCTAGTCCGTTTTTACAACCTACATATAAAGTAATCCATTAGTTGCTTCTGCTCTGTTTTTTAAACTTGCATAGTCGAAAGTATAAAAAAAAAGTTGTTGCCATTTTGCACCGCCATGTTTCTACAGTAGCCTTAAACGAACAAACTTCTCTACAGAAAGCATTTAGTCACACTGTTGATTTTCTTCTTTTTTGTTTTTCTTCTTCTTCGTTGGTGTTTTTAGAGGCAACTTGCACCGTCACTACGTTGCATTAGCACGTAGTAGTAACGTTAGTAGTGAAATTTGAACAAATGGAGCACACGTATTATTTTGCACAAGAGCCGACAGAGCGTCAATCTTCGTCGGCAAAGAAAAGAAAACCTTGTCGCTTGACTGGCTTCTCTCTGGTGTCTCAGACGGCGACATGTTTGTCCTGTTTTGGCCACTGTAACTTCTTCAAAAGGGAGGGGTGAGCGGTGGGCTGAACCGTTGATTGCAATTTGCAACCGAACCGCTAGATGTCGTTAAATCTACGCACAGTACTATAAGCAAGTACAACATATACACTCACCTAAAGGATTATTAGGAAAACTATACTAATACTGTGTTTGACCCCCTTTCGCCTTCAGAACTGCCTTAATTCTACGTGGCATTGATTCAACAAGGTCCTGAAAGCATTCTTTAAAAATGTTGGCCCATATTGATAGGATAGCATCTTGCAGTTGATGGAGATTTGTGGGATGCACATCCAGGGCACGAAGTTCCCGTTCCACCACATCCCAAAGATGCTCTATTGGGTTGAGATCTGGTGACTGTGGGGGCCATTTTAGTACAGTGAACTCATTCTCATGTTCAAGAAACCAATTTGAAATGATTCAAGCTTTGTGACATAGTGCATTATCATGCTGGAAGTAGCCATCAGAGGATGGGTACATGGTGGCCACAAAAGGATGGACATGGTCAGAAACAATGCTCAGGTAGGCCGTGGGATTTAAACGATGCCCAATTGGCACTAAGAGGCCTAAAGTGTGCCAAAAAAACATCCCCCACACCATTACAGCACTACCACCAGCCTGCACAGTGGTAACAAGGCATGATGGATCCATGTTCTCATTCTGTTTACACCAATCAACAGAAATCGAGACTCATCAGACCAGGCAACATTTTTCCAGTCTTCAACTGTCCAATTTTGGTGAGTTCTTGCAAATTGTAGCCTCTTTTTCCTATTTGTAGTGGAGATGAGTGGTACCCGGTGGGGTCTTCTGCTGTTGTAGCCCATCCGCCTCAAGGTTGTGCGTGTTGTGGCTTCACAAATGCTTTGCTGCATACCTCGGTTGTAACGAGTGGTTATTTCAGTCAAAGTTGCTCTTCTATCAGCTTGAATCAGTCAGCCCATTCTCCTCTGACCTCTAGCATCAACAAGGCATTTTTGCCCACAGGACTGCCGCAAACTGGATGTTTTTCCCTTTTCACACCATTCTTTGTAAACCCTAGAAATGGTTGTGCGTGAAAGTCCCAGTAACTGAGCAGATTGTGAAATACTCAGACCAGCCCGTCTGGCACCAACAACAATGCCACGCTCAAAATTGCTTAAATCATCTTTCTTTCCCATTCTGACATTCAGTTTGGAGTTCAGGAGATTGTCTTGACCAGGACCACACCCCTAAATGCATTGAAGCAACTGCCATGTGATTGGTTGATTAGATAATTGCATTAATGAGAAATTGAACAGGTGTTCCTAATAATCCTTTAGGTGAGTGTACATGATTTAAAATGCATTTATACATCATGGTATTATATGTAATATACTTTTTGCATTACAGTGATAAGAATGAGATTGTGGGCATTGAAAATTGGTCATCATGCAAAAATAATTTTGTATCAGTAAAATATAATTTATTTTATTTATATTTTGCCATTAAATATGACTGAATTATGAATTATAAATGTATGAATTATTCTTGGCAATTTTTGTAAGATTCACCCTTTATTGACTATCAATATCTAATTCTTTACTGTTTTTAGTTGCAGAAGAATTGCCTGCTTACCCTTTGCAGTGACCATATCTTACAGGTTGTCCCATTTGACAGGTCAGTCCATACACATTTCCTCAGCACACTTCAGCTTGTTGTTGATGTGGCATAACTTAGTCTTGACCCCTGTTCCCGAACAGATACGAAGCTGCTAAGCTTATAATGATGTTGCTGGGGAATCACAGAGATCAGACGGTGCAGAGAATGGCGGTGGCTGTAGTCTCCATACTGGTGTCTAAGGTAATTACATCACCACCAGGATTCTGTTCAATATCTACAACCCGGAGAAGCTTCAATACTGTGCTGAGTTGTTAAGTTCAGAGATGTTTAGTATTATTAAAGTCGGCATGAAATGGAAGTTCCGGTAGCTATTTTTTCCGCTGTTGTGACGTATATCTGACTGAAACGATTTGTCAAACAAGAAAATATCTAGGATGGTAGATTTTGTCCATATAGGGAGTTGATTGGATGGTTGTGGTTTGCTATTGGTGGATCTCATTTAAGTGACTGGTTGTCCTGCCCTTGCACCAGTAAACATCATCAGAGAAGTGATGTCGTTGCAAGGGGGAGTGGAAGTTATTTAAAACTTTATGAACGTTATTTTAAAGACTTTAAAGGAAGATTTATAATTATTTTGAAAAAAGTCAGTAAAAAGTAGTAAGTGGCGTATAGAGAGCTTAGTCAGGTTCTGGAAGTAAAAACTAATTTTCTCCATTGTAAAATTGATTTGTAACGATGACTTATAAACCCTTAAAGACAGACCTGTTGTGAGCTCCAAAGTATGGTATGCTTGTTGATGCTATCTGTGGCATTATTTTTTATAGTTTATATTGAGGTACACATCTATTAACAAGTCCCTTATTAGCATGCATATTACTAGCATATTATTGACTGTTTATTAGTACTTATACGGCACATATTAATGCCTTATTCTGCATGACCATATTCTAAAACTAAAAGAGTTTTAGAACAAGGAACATTTTTAGACATAGAAAGAATTAATTGATTTTTTGGTGCTACTGCCTTATAAGGCCCATCCTGAGCAACGTATATTAAAATCATAATTCATGTACAACAACTACCTTACTTACTATCAATAAGCAGTCATTCGGACTTTATTGGGGGGAAACTCTTAATTGAATGGTCTATTAGTTATAGAATATGGTCATGCTGAATAATGCTAGACTTTTTTTATGACTTTTAAAATCCGTATGGGAAACATATCTGGGAAAAATACTTTTGGAACCACCGCCGCTGAAAAACATATTGAACATAGATTTTGAGATCTGTTTATATGAACAAAAATCATTATCAAATAATTTTAATCTCTGGGACATTATTAATGTGTAAAAGGTTTTGAGGCTGGAGAATTTAACTCTTTCACACTTCATTGCAGTTGAGTACAGAGGAGATCTCAGAACTGGGTGCAGAGGCATTTATAATGAAGGTAAATGTTTTCCTTCACAGGTGCTTTTAATCGCTGTTGCTGTTTTAAAGACCCCAGTTATATTTTTGTGGCTTTTGGTCCGTTGCTATTAGCTTTGAAGCCATCTATGTGCTAGTGTACTCAGGGTAATCTTGCCAACATCCAGTTTCAAATTTAGAGCTTTTCTCATAAGGTTAAATGGACCAAAAATAATGACTCATCTTGTACACAGTGTTGAATAAATTATACAATGAGAATGTCCCTCCACCTAAAACCGCATGTCACAAACTCCCATCACCAGCCCAGTCACCTTAGCACACTACATTTCCCAGCATCCCTCTTGTTCACCTGCACCTCCTCAGCACACTCGTCACCTCTGGCATATAAGCGCACACTCATGATCTTGTCTACGACTTGGACTACGGATTACTAGCCTGTATTCCCTACCTGTGAATATGACCTACAATTCCTGTCTCATTGCTCCTGCATCTGTTCCTCTTCTCCAGTGTTTCCTCAAGATCTGTAAGACAAAGACTTTGATTAATATTCAGCCTGCTAAACAGCAACTTAAGGTGTGTGGAGATTTACTCCCCTGTTGAAGTCATAGTCTCTATCTTCACAACTAAGAACTGAAGTTTAATCACTTTCAGCATCGCTGTGTCACTACTCACCTGTGTTTGGAATTTGTTCTTATAAAGCAGTGTTTTCACTGATCCATCTCTCTGAAGTCTGCTATCTCCTGACAGAAGACCAGACCAACACCGATTGCAGTATGAGTATTCCACTCCATCCAATTGACCTTTTGTACTCCCTTACTCAAGATGGCCGCCCTATTGCGGAGTATGCAGAGGAATTCTTGGAGCTGACTTCCACCGTGCACTTGGATGATGAGTTGTTAATGGCTATCTTTTATGGGGGCTTGGATGAATTTTTGTATTGATGCATTGGGATGCTAACAACTGCACCTTGTAACAATATGTTCTTTATGCACTCCTGCTTAGCCAATCCACCTCCAAAACACCATCTCTCCTCCCTGCAGCCCCAGAGCCCTCTCCAGCCCACGAGTCCGCCCCAGAGCCCTCTCCAGCCCTCGGGTCCGCCCCAGAGCCCTCTCCAGCCCACGAGTCCGCCCCAGAGCCCTCACCAGCCACGAGTCCGCCCCAGAGCCCTCTCCAGCCCATGAGTCCGCCCCAGAGCCCTCTCCAGCCTTTTGAGTCTGCCCCAGAGTCCTCTCCAGCCCACGAGTCCGCCCCAGAACCCTCTCCAGCCCACGAGTCCGCCCCAGAGCCCTTTCCAGCCCACGAGTCCGCCCCAGAACCCTCTCCAGCTCACGAGTCCGCCCCAGAACCCTCTCCAGCCCACGAGTCCCCCCCAGAACCCTCTCCAGCCCACGAGTCCGCCCCAGAACCCTCTCCAGCCCACGAGTCCGCCCCAGAACCCTCTCCAGCCCACGAGTCCGCCCCAGAGCCCTTTCCAGCCCACGAGTCCGCCCAGAACCCTCTCCAGCCCACGAGTCCGCCCCAGAACCCTCTCCAGCCCACGAGTCGCCCCAGAGCCCTTTCCAGCCCACGAGTCCGCCCCAGAACCCTCTCCAGCCCACGAGTCCGCCCCAGAGCCCTCTCCAGCCCACGAGTGTGCCCCAGAGTTTTTGCTTGTCTGAAGAGTCTTCTCCCGAGTCCGTTCCGGCCCATGAATCTCCAGAATTCGCTCCAACTACGGAGCTTCATCAAGAGTCTAGACCAGTATCCCCTGCATCCTCCAATTTGAACACCACATTGAGCCCCGCAGAGGAGGAGGATAAGGATTCTGAGGGAGTTTTTAATCCAGAGGTTGTGCCTGCACACTCAAGGCCAATTCTCTCAGTTGTGCCAAGTCAAATGATCTCAGCGCTAGCCTGTCCGGTGGTCTCCGCACTGCCAAGTCAAATAGTTACAGCGCTGTCCAGTACAGTGGTTTCCGAGCTACTTAACCCAATAGTCTCAACGCATCAGAATCAGTTAGGCCCAGAGTTAATGCCACAGTTATGTTCTTTGTCAGTGATGGCAACTGTTTGCCAGTGTGTCACGAAGTCCCATCACCATCCCAGTCACCTTAGCACACTACATTTCCCA
Source organism: Chrosomus eos (assembly GCA_036326025.1). Lineage (NCBI taxonomy): Eukaryota > Metazoa > Chordata > Actinopteri > Cypriniformes > Leuciscidae > Chrosomus > Chrosomus eos. The sequence continues at coordinate 36,081,972 of CM070823.1, read as the reverse complement.
GCATCCCTCCTCTTCCTCACCTGCACTGATTACTTGCCTGTATTCTCTACCTGCGAATAATAACGATTCCCTTGCTCCTGCGTCTGTTAGTCTTCTCCAGCATTCCCTTCAGCATTTCCTCAAGACCTGTAAGACAAAGACTGATACTATTAAGCCTGTTTAACACCAACTTAAGGTGTGTGTCTGGATTCACTCACCTGTTGAAGTCACGATCTCTATCTTCACTTGCAAAACCTAAGAACTGAAGTTAAATACCCGCCTTCATCACCGCTGTGTTGTCATTACTCACCTGTGTTTGGAATTTGTGATTCAAGCTAAAGGTTTTTAGTTATTAAAAAAGACAGGCCTTTAATATGTCCCACCCCTTATGTTTCAATAGCAAATACATCAGCACAGGAAAGACAAATTCTTCAAAACATTTAAAACTTTAACACTAACCATACTGTTCCCCTAAAGTACTGTAAATGGATAAATTCTTAAGCTTCTATTGCAAATGCCTGCCTGAATGGACAGATGACTACATGAATAGACCAAAACAATAGATTTTCTCCCCTTTCTGTGGAACTTCAGCAGTTGCTGAGCATTGTTCAACAGAAGGCCTCACTGGGTGTAGTGGATTCAACTCTGAAGTTTGCATTAAGTGCTTTGTGGAACTTGACCGATGAGACACCCACTGCTTGTCGCCATTTCATTCAGTGCCAAGGACTGGAACTCTACATGGAATTGCTAGAGGTACACAGACGCACACTCATGCACAACTAAAATGCAAAATGCATAAAGTCAAGTCACCTTTATTTATATAGAGCTTTATACAATACAGATTGTTTCAAAGCAGCTTTACAGTGATAAACAGGAAAAGGAGTTCAATTCTACTGTAAAGCAGCTTTAAAAAAGACAAAAGTAAACAACAGTCGTTATTCAGTTGAAATTAGTTCAGTGTTGATTCAGTTTTGGTTCAATAACTGTGTTGTTAATTAATTAATCTATAAAGTAGCTCTGGAAAAAACAGTGATGTCGTCATTCAGCTTAGTTCAGCTCTCATCCAATAGAGTCAATGCATTCAAGTCAATAATATTGTCAAATATTAGGTCCACAACTAAGCAAGCCAGAGGCGACAGTGGCAAGGAACCCAAACTCCATCGTTGAGAGAAATGGAGAAAAAACCTTGGGCGAAACCAGGCTCAGTTGAGGGGCCAGTTCTCCTCTGGCCAAATGAACAAACATAATGTGGTTTAATTACAGGCTGCATCACAAGTCAGTATAGATTGATATCATAACAAGTTTACAACAATGACATAGATTCTTGAATTTAGTAATACTTCTCCCAACAATAAACCTGTGACCATTCTCTCACCCTCTTGCTGATCCAATCCAAACTAGTATGACTTTCTTTCTTCTGTGAGACACAAAAGAAGATGCTTTAAATAATGTTGATAACCAAACCATTTTGACTTCCATTCTATTGACAAAAAAAACCACAGACATAAAATATCTTATTTTTTGTGTTCCACACAAGACAGAAATTCAAACAATTTTGGAATGTTTTCATTATTTTCAGTTAATGATGAGTAAAAAGAATTTTCATTTTTGGGAGAAAAATGCCTTTTAAATGGTTGTTAATTTTCTGGATCTTCTCATCACTCTCTCCTCTCCTCCATAGTCGTATTATTCTGAGTTCACCATCCAGCAGAAGCTCCTGGGGCTTTTGGTAAATATATTTTATATATCATGTAAAAATTGGTGAAAGTGAATGGATTAATTACAAAGCAAACAACTCAGACACTCTGACATGATCACTTTTGGTCACACGAAAATCTAAATGAACTCAAAATGATTAATTGCTCAGTGTTTACAGAGGATTTGTTGACTAATGGTCCAAAAAAAAGGAGAATATTAGAAATAATTGCTTAACAAATTTCTTCATGTAGTTTGTTAACCTGCAAGGAAAATCAGATAATGTCCTTCTTCAACCTTCAGCGTCCCCGATGTGGAATCATGGGGGTTTTAATATTCTGTTCTAGAAGCTTATCTACTTCAAATGACGAATAGCTTGTCAACATTGAAATCAGCGAATCTCCTCTGTGCTCCAGAATAATGTAGCAGAGGTGGAGGAGCTGCGGATGGAGCTGATGGATGAGGACCTGGTGGAGCACATTCCTCACTCTTAATCAACCCAGAGGTGGAGGTGGATGTCCGTTACTTTGCTGGAGGGATCCTGGCACATCTCACCTCAGTCAGGGGGCCTGCGTGGGGTCTGGATGCTGAGCTGCACTGCACAGTGCAGGAGAAACTGGTGCGTGTGTGTCTGTTCTTGTGCATATGGTTTATGAGGACGGAAATGTGTATAATGACACTTCCTGTCCTCGTAAACCAACTGGTTTAAAATACATACTAAACAGTGCTTTAGTGAAATTTAAAAAATGTAGGTTTTCTGTGATGGGTAGGTTTAGGGTTAGGGGATAGAATATACTGTTTGTACAGCATAAAAACTATTACAGCCTATGGAGAGTCCTTGTAAACCGTGTGTGTGTGCACGCATTAGTTACATTTTATGTGCTCAACTCTGTACCTTAAATCTCTCACTTTTAGCACTCCTCTGTCCTATCATGGAGTTCTCCTGAGCATGCAATGGTTTCCTACCGGTAAGTGTACTAATATTTACTTTTTTATTGATTATTCTGTATGTATGTAATATTATACAATAATCACTCAAAAGACAGGACACACCTAATCATTCCATATTATTATTATTTATTATTATTATTATTACTTACCAAATTTCAGAAAAATAGTGCTACTATAATATTCACATAAGTTTTTCACAAAAGTGAAAAAAGTTTGAGTACATCTTTTAAAAAATGTAAAATTTTAGTTTTGTATTTTTGGAAAGAAATTCATTTACAGGCACAATTTATATTTATGTGTCTACAAGACTAATTTTAAGCATTAAGGCAGAGGCTCTTTGATAAAAAGGATCATGAGAAGCATAAATTCAGTCCGTGCTTCAAGACATATTTGGTGAACTATCGTGTTGATTTTCACCAAAACGATTAAAGCACTTGAAAATTAACCAGATGCATTTTTGCTTATTCACATTATTAAAACACTCAAAAGTGTAAGTCATTATATACAGCCATTGCAAGCTTTTTAATAAAAGGGCCATCAGAAGCATAAAGCTGTATATTATAAGAAAATGTACTGGGCTGGCAAGGAGTAGTAAATTTACTCACGCCACTTACTGGACTGGAGTGTGTAGCGCTAAATGGTGCACAGGAGAACAATGGCTGAAGTCACCATTTACATGTACAATTACGGGATAGTTTGTCCAAAAATGAAAATTCTATCTCATTTACTCACTCTCTTGTCATTCCAACCCTGTATAATTAACTATCCCTTTAAATATCAAGTTGTTTTTCACCAAAATAATAGATGCACTTAAAAAATAATCACCCAAACCATTTTTATTATTAGTGAGGAGTGATGTGCTTTGTGTTAAATTCACCCAACCAACTATTAATTAAAATCTTCTCTTCTATTTCTTTCAAACAAGAAAGACTTTGTCCAGAAGAAAGGAGGAGAAAATGCAAAGAATGAGCTGGTCACTTGTTTCTATGCAAATGCACACTGTTTATCGTATTTAAATGGAAAACAGTATAGGAAGTTTTCAAAATTCAACACAGTCCTACAGATTTGTAATGGAACTGTTAATTTAAAATTTCAGTAGCACAGAAAGCTTTTGATGTCTTTCCTTCTCTCTGTCTTCCAGGACACTCCAGCCCTTCTATCCTTTGCTACACATCTCTCAGTGTTCTGGTGTTCAGCTGTGGGCTCTCTGGGCCATACAATTTGTGTGCTCTCAGAACGGTAAGAAAAAAGCCAGAGAGACTAATAAACGGCAAGTTCATTGAGATACACAGCAAATCCCTGAAATCCCTTGCTTTTCACAGAAATTAGTTTAAAAGATAATGGTGTAATTGATGTAGTTCGACATTCACTACTGGCCCATTATACACATTTAGACCATTTCAGAGTACATTTACACAGTCTTTTTCCTTACCAGGCTCCATTCAAAACTGAATTGTGAATGCCTTTGAATGCCTTCTTTTAACTCTGGGGAAGTTGTAAAATTAGCCTATTTCCTAAAAAAGTGGAGTATCCCTTTAAGTCATCAGGTGAAGGGTCCTCAGCCCACTGCACTCGCATGGCTGGTGTGGGTGAGTCCTGCACCCATGTTGGAGCCTTGCTTTTCAAGGTGGAGGCAACTGTCCGCTGCAGGGAAAAGGCCACAGTCACTGAACGGTCGGCCTACTTCTGCCAAGCAACATTAACAAAGTCCATCCAGAGGTTGATCACAAAATCACTACACATCTGCTTGCTGCTATACGTAGGTCTCTGAACAGTCTTCTGGATGGTGAGACTCACAGCAGGCCTGCTTTCCACCAAAACAACACCAGAAGAAATGGCTAAATTCTGCAGTGATCTCTACAACATAGGTGCAAGATCAGCCATTCTGTGCGTGCTACAGTGGACTTCAAAGACCTGTTCTGCCCATCAAAACTAAAATCTCTGACAACGTTCGTACACCAGCCTGATGGAGTGACTTTCAACACGCGCAGCACTGCCAGGCGATAATAAGCACAGCAATGTTCAGAGATCAGGCAGCAGATTGAAGAAGACAAGGACAGCACACTCCTCACTTGGTTGCAGCACGGGCTGGCTGGATCAGAGCCTCTTGCATGCATCGTGTCTATGCAACAGACATAAACTCTCCAGCTCTTTCTACTGTAAAGAAAGTCTGTTACCTTAAGCATGGTCCAGAAACAGCAAACACCTGGGGTATCAGACAGGAGGAGAATGCAAGGAAGGCATACATCTATAAAACAAGAGGACAGCACAGCAATCAGGAGGTGCAAATTTGTGTGTGTGTGTGTGGGGGGGGGTTATCAACCCAGCCTTTCTACAACTAGGAGCGTCACCAGATGCCAGATTGAAATGAAGTGTCCTTCAAAATACAAACACTGCACAATTCTCAATGCATGTTCCTCCAACGACAGGAAATTCTGCCTTCAACTTGTAGATGGACAGTTGCATCTGAGAAAACGTCACCAGTACTACAGCCAAGTACAAACACAAATTTTTGTCACAGACAGTGCTTACTGTGACTTTGTCGCCTGGACACTGAAATATTGTGTTATGCACATCACCCCGGACACTGATTTCTGGAAGCCACGACTTCAAAAGGCACTGAGTTTTTCAAACAAGAGGTGTCTCTCCCTGAATTGTAGCACAGTATTTCACCAGACAACCTACCGACCATCTTTGAACAGCATCAGAACTGAGTGATAAAAAGACAAGAAAGCAGGCTGGCTAAAAAGACACCACTGTTACGAGGTAGAAAGCACTGTGGTGTCTCTGTCATGGACCTGAGAGAGATCATATGGTGTGACAAACAGAACTGTCCATTTCAGTGGTTTCATTTTGATTGTGTGGGGCTTGTAGAAACCCCACCTGAAGGGTCTCCTTGATTTTGTCCCTCTTGTCCTGAGTAGTGTTTTAATGCACAATATGCACATTCAATGCACACATTGGTTACTTGTAGATGCATTCATTATAGCACTGTGAAATTGAAACGTATTGCACATTGTTACCTTGTCAAGTGTATATTTGTAATATGTTTATAAACAATTGTACTTTTTTTTAACTAACTATATAATTGTATTTATACATAACATTTGTCTCAAACACAGTTAAGTCATATGAAATTGTTGTAAGTGTTACATTTTATTTTTATTAAACTGTATATTTTCTTCTCAAATAAACAATCTCAGGTAGGGCTGTCAAAATATATATACACAGTTCAATATGCAAATATTTCTTAAATATATACATGCATGTATGTGTGTATTTATATATACACAATACACATAATAATATACGTGGGTACTGTGTATAATTATGTAAAAAAAAACATAAAATTCACAAGATAGCACAAGTCACAGCGGGCAAAGTCAAACAACAGTTGGGCACATATTTGTTAAAACGCAGCCAAACAATGACAATTTTGTCCAAAAATTGTCTTCCCTCTCACAGGGTGGAAACAATGCTGATGAGGACTTTAGGATGCAAAATCTTGTATTTGTTGCATACAACACCAATTAATCTCTCCACATATATTTGCGAAGATGTGCAATGGCCCTAGTCTCTTCCATATCCTTAGCATCTAGCTGTACACGACCCTTAGTGTATGCAGGTATTTTCACTTCAGCACACATCATACCTACACTTTCCCTGATATTAAATCCCCTATCGGCCAACACAATGTCACCCGGTAACAGTTTGCCTAGGAAACCACAACGCTCTGTTATTAGTTTGTCACTGCTGCACCCACCCCACCCTTTGAGATGAAAGAAATTACACCTTGTGGTGTGACAACAATCAGATATTTCTGTGTGTGGTTGTGTTTGTATTGTGAAAAAGTCTGCTCCCTTGCCTGGAGATTTGACGGTCTTTCAATGAAAATTTCGAAACAATCCACAATAGCAGCAACATGCTTTCCAAACGCCTCCACAAACTGGTGGGGCATACTGACCAACAAATTTTCTCTGTCTGGCCAGTGCACCAGTGGAGACAACCATGCATACAAGAGACCACCAGTCCCTTGAAATGCAGCACTAACAGTTGTTCTGTGCACACAAAACACATGGCCGAGGTGCTGAATAGGCAGGTCTAACCTGAGATGCTTCAAAGTCAATAGGGTCATTTGGAAGGGTGTAAGCTTCCTTTTTCCTTGAGACAGAAATGGCATGATACTACATAATAGCACCTGTAAAACCGCAAAGGAAGGAAGTCCTGTGTAATACTTGACTTTGGCATCATCACCCCTCAGAAACTGAGAAAGAAACTCATTCATTCTGTGTTTGTCCAGCTACTCCTTTAGCTGTCTGTTTAACTCCACCACACGGTTGATGAAATCTTGCCTAGATCAGCAGGGTGCACATTCCTTACCACTCAGTTCAGGGTGCTCGGGGTGGCGGATACTCAGCGTGCTGGTGGGGCGACGGATGCTCAGCTTCCTGGTGGGGCGCCGTATGCTCTGCGTCCTGGTGGGGCGGCGAATGCTCTGCGTCCTGCTGGGGCGGCGGATGCTTCCTGGTGGGGCGGCAGATGCTCAGCTTCCTGGTGGGGCGGCGTATACTCAGCGTGCTGGTGGGGCTGCGGATGCTCTGCGTCCTGTTGGGGCGACGGATGCTATGCGTCCTGGTGGGGCGGCGGATGCTCAGCTTCCTGGTGGGGCGGCGTATACTTAGCGTGCTGGTAGGGCGGCGGATGCTCTGCGTCCTGGTGGGGCGGCGGATGCTCAGCTTCCTGGTGGGGCGGCGTATACTCAGCGTGCTGGTGGGGCGGCGGATGCTCTGCGTCCTGTTGGGGCGGCGGATGCTCTGCGTCCTGGTGGGGCGGCGGATGCTCAGCTTCCTGGTGGGGCGGCGTATACTTAGCGTGCTGGTGGGGCGGCGGATGCTCAGCTTCCTGGTGGGGCGGCGTATACTTAGCGTGCTGGTGGGGCGGCGTATACTTAGCGTGCTGGTGGGGCGGCGGATGCTCAGCGTCCTGGTGGGGCGGCGGATGCTCAGCTTCCTGGTGGGGCGCCGTATACTCAGCGTGCTGGTGGGGCGCCGTATACTCAGCGTGCTGGTGGGGCGGCGTATACTCAGCGTGCTGTTGGGGCGGCAGATACTTAGCGTGCTGTTGGGGCGGCGGATGCTCTGCGTCCTGGTGGGGTGGCGGGCAGGGGTTCTGGAGGGGGGGGACAGCAGGGTGCACATTCCTTACCACTCAGTTCAGGGTGCTCGGGTGGTGGATACTCAGCGTGCTGGTGGGGCGGCGGATGCTCTGCATCCCGGTGGGGCGGCGGATGCTCAGCTTCCCGGTGGGGCGCCGTATACTCAGCGTGCTGGTGGGGCGGCGGATGCTCTGCATCCTGGTGGGGCGGCGGATGCTCAGCGTGCTGTTGGGGCGGCGGATGCTATGCGTCCTGGTGGGGCGGCATATGCTCTGCGTCCTGGTGGGGCGACGGATGCTCTGCTTCCCGGTGGGGCGACGGATGCTCTGCTTCCCGGTGGGGCGACGGATGCTCTGCTTCCCGGTGGGGCGACGGATGCTCAGCTTCCCGGTGGGGCGCCGTATACTCAGCGTGCTGGTGGGGCGGCGGATGCTCTGCGTCCTGCTGGGGCGGCGGATGCTTCCTGGTGGGGCGGCGGATGCTCAGCTTCCTGGTGGGGCGGCGTATTCTCAGCGTGCTGGTGGGGCGGCGGATGCTCTGCGTCCTGTTGGGGCGGCGGATGCTCTGCGTCCTGGTGGGGCGGCGGATGCTCAGCTTCCTGGTGGGGCGGCGGATGCTCAGCTTCCTGGTGGGGCGCCGTATACTCAGCATGCTGGTGGGGCAGCGGATGCTCTGCGTGCTGGTGGGGCGGCGTATACTCAGCGTGCTGTTGGGGCGGCGTATACTCAGCGTGCTGTTGGGGCGGCAGATACTCAGCGTGCTGTTGGGGCGGCGGATGCTCTGCGTCCTGGTGGGGTGGCGGGCAGGGGTTCTGGAGGGGGACGTGGAACTTCAGAGGGAAAACTCTAGGCTGGGCGGGACCAATGGGGAAACAAAAAAACTCTAGGCTGGGCGAGACCAGTGGGGAAACAGAAAACTTTAGGCTGGACGGGACCAGTGGGGAAACAGAAAACTTTAGGCTGGGCGGGACCAATGGGGAAACAAAAAAACTTTAGGCTGGGTGGGACCAGTGGGGAAACAGAAAACTTTAGGCTGGGCGGGACCAGTGGGGAAACAGAAAACTTTAGGCTGGGCGGGACCAATGGGGAAACAGAAAACTTTAGGCTGGGCGGGACCAGTGGGGAAACAGAAAACTTTAGGCTGGGCGGGACCAGTGGGGAAACAGAAAACTTTAGGCTGGGCGGGACCAGTGGGGAAACCGAAAACTTTAGGCTGGGCGGGACCAATGGGGAAACAAAAATACTCTAGGCTAAGTGGGACCAGAGGGGAAACAGAAAAAGTTCCAAACCGTTTCCAGAGGCCAGGCACTTGATTTTGCCTCAACAGTGGCCCGAAGTCTGTCATTAGAATGCTTTGGTTTATTTCCCTCCCTGAGGCGTCTCACATGATTGCTTTCCCGAACACCAGGCATCCAAATGCAAGAGAACATGACTTATGTCTCAGAGCGTGTAGACGAAATGCTGTCATTTATGATTTACAAAAATTTAGCAATTTCCCAAAAATTTGTGCTTTTGTTGGGATGGAAACACTACTTTATTCACAAATGTTTTATTATGTGACATTCCAATTATGTGCATAAGTTAAATTCACAAGTTTGGATGGAAACATAGCTAATGTTGCTGTTATAACTTTAGATAGAAAATAAATTAATAAATAAAAATACGGCTGTGCAAATTATTCAGTGAATAGGAGAGAACAGCATGGTCATTCTGATTAACACACACTAGCACACACAAATACACTTTCTAGTTGTTTATGTGCCCGCTAGGGTTGGTAGTAGCACATGTGATGTGGTTGTATGATGTATGCATGTTTGTATGCGTGTATGTTGTATGATTTTGGAATAGGGGAGTGCCTATACACTTTGAGAACCTTACTGAACATGTCCTGAATAAATGTCATCTTACTTAGTGGTGAAATTTTGAGCCACTTACAGAAATGCAGCTTTTGTTCTCTTGTTGTAGCGCCTCAGTACTGCAGTATGCTCCAGACAGAAGGAGGAACAGACCTACTGAGAGTCCTGAGCACCCATCCAGACACCCACAGTGACGTGAAGTGTCTGGTAGAAAACATCCATAAGATCCTGGAGCGAAACCTACATCCCGCCAGCCCAGGTTCAAAACGTACTAACATCTCTCTGCAATGAACATGTTCTGTTAATATTGTCATTACTTGTGATTTAATCATTTAAAGGCACACTATGTAACAATTGTACCTTAATATAACAGCTTCAAAGTAATTTCGGTGGTAAATAAACTCATAGTAGGACAAATCATCCTGGTAGTAAAGCTTGGGGGGGTCGTCGCTGGAAAAACCGGCTATGTAAGTTTGAGAGGAGCGCCCCGACAAATCTCACGAGAATCACGACTTGCTTTACGGCAACGACGTCACACACAACAACAACAACAACAACGGAAGCACGAATATTTGCGCGCAATTCAGACGTGATACCTATGCGGGATACGCGACGATGGAAAAAGCAAAGAAAACGCGGTCGGAAGAGACTAGGAAAAGGAAAAGAGAATCTGACCGCGTGAGGAACCAGACAAGAGTCCCACTCTGTCAGGCTTTTCCATAGATGGGGCTTTTCACTCGTTGGCGCGAGCTAAAAAGCAGCACTAGGTGCAACAGTGATGCTGACCTGGCGATCTTGTTAATGAACTAGTAAGTAAATCTCTTATTTGTAAACTTGTTTGCGTTCTATGTTGTATTATGTTGTGCTTGCTTGTAGTATGTCATTTTTTACGATGCTGTTCATTCATCCATTATTGCGATTATCATGAAGACAGTTGTCAATATCTCACAAAATTATCAGGACATATATAAGCCTAGAGGTTGTAAATAGTGTAAACAAGCACAATTTGCAAATGATAAATTGCAATAATCGTGTCTAATGTCATCATAACGGCCAATGTTATGAAATAATGCGACGTACATTTAGCTTTATTGATGTCATCTGGCATTTTGTAATGTTTACATTACATTACAATCAAAAAACACAAATGAAATTATACAGTAGGCCTAGACTATAGGCTATTTACTTGTGATTTAGCAGCAATCGTGTAAAACGTTATAAGCCAGCAAACGCGGTACAGTACTTTATTATTATAAAGTAGTCTAACACTTGACATGTAGTTATTATTATCCTATTACCATCATCAGTAGTTCAGTAAACTATGCAGTAGCCTAATATTTGTATGAAATCGTGAAACATTACCTGGTCAATATCTTCGGAGACGTATCTGTGTCTGTTGCATGGCCGACGCTTCTATAGCATGTTCTATAGCCACGGGTATAAGGCTATTTACGACAGTGCAAGTATTCCACAGCGACTCTAGGGGTCGCTGTTTGACAAAAACACAAAGGCTCCATAGTGTGCCTTTAAGGATTAGGCCTAACTCTTCAAATGTTTGTATTTTCAGAATTTAAAACACGCATGTTCTTCATGTTTGGTCTGTCTGTCTGCTTTTTCTAGTGGAGGATTTTCAGTGATGGCACCCAAAAAAACCAATGGATTTAACATGGTAATGCACTGAGGGATTCAAATATGGATGTGCCATTATGTATCCTGTTAAGAAGACATTTCAGAACTCTAATACAAATGAGATTCAACAAAAGAGCACAAGCACTTATCTGGTGGTTCTATTTTCTGCCCGAAACTAAGTGTTTTTTAATCATTTATTTAAGTGTTTAATTTATGAACTTGTGAAACACATATTCCCGCCCCAAACTCATACCATTGGTGGAGCCAGTCTTGCTGTGTAGGTTGACCTGGATGCTCAAACAACCAGTGTATGAAAAGCAAAACATGCATTTGATACACAAGTTCTACTGTTGGTTTAAACTTCTTCAATTCTTTAAAATTCATGTTTCTGGATAAAAAACTACACTACCATAAGCTATGTATATGAAGATGACTCATTAGTGGCTGTTTCTATTGGCTGCTATAAGCCATCCCCCATATTGGAATGGTCAAAGTTGGTTAGTGAGCACTTAAACATTAATACAAAAAATATATAAACACAAGCAAAATAAAATAAACCCTTAAAACCAACAAGCAGATATTAGTAGGGATGCACCGATACCACTTTTTCCAGACCGAGTCCGATACCGATACTTTCATATTTGGTACTCGCCGATACCGATACCGTAACCGATACCTGTATTATTAATTTTCAATTAATTTTCAATTCATGCATTTGTAATTTTTAAATGTATTGGTAGAAAAACCAAAATAATATCAATCATATTAGTTGTTTATTAAATTTAAACTTAATTAGCTCAACAAATATATATTTCATGCACTGCATATTCATTACTGTATAAACTAAATATATATGGATCTTTTTGTAAAGTTGATAGAGGTAGCCTATTTAGCCAAGAGCAGAGAGTAATTTATTTGTCCTTTGTTTGATTAACATTAAAAACAGCAGCAGATTTATTAAAGTGCCGCCCCTTTAAGCCCGAACGCACAAACGCACTGACACATTTGAATTATACTACTGTCTATGTTCACTTGAGATATATAACAGACTTTTACCAGGATACTCGCCAAGACAGGTGTTTTTACATAGTTTTGTGTGAATTCGTCCGTACAAGCGCAATGCGTGAAAGACTTCCATTCAGTATTCGCGCGCTGTCTGGTGGTTTTCGGGGCGCGCGCTGTGGATGTTTGAAGTTCATGGAAATTCTTGACCTGCAAATGTCCTGTAATAATGTAGGCAACCACTCGTTAAACATAAGTAAGGTAACAGTTCATGTTTTACTTACATATACGATTTAGTTTTAATCCAAATAACACGTGCTGAGTGAACGATCCGCAATCAACAGCATTCAACAGAAGTGCTCTCTCTCTCTCTCTCTCTCTCTCTCTCTCTCTCTCTCTCTCTCTCTCTCTCTCTCTCTCTCTCTCTCTCTCTCTCTCTCTCTCGCTCGCTCTCTCTCTCATCAGTTAACGTTATTAATAAGCTACATGCCTCGTTTTACTTGATTTGCCATTGACATCCGACTGAACTACAAACTTTCCACTGACGTCTGAGAAAAAACGATGCGCTCGACCAGCTCGCGTGTCTGTGTCGTAGCGCGCTCAATCCTCTGCGTGTTTTTCTCTTAATCAGCTTGCGCACCATATAGTTATATAGGCGTCGCGTTAATATATTCTGTTTAATATTCCACTGATAAGATACATTTATTTCATATACAGCCTTCTTTTTTTATCCCCATTATAATTTCTGACACTGTACACATGTTGCCTGGTATCGGTTGTTGGTATCGGGGCATTTTTACGAGTACGAGTACAAGTACATGAGCTCAGTATCGGGCCCGATACCGATACTGGTATCGGTATCGGTGCATCCCTAGATATTAGTTTATATTTTTTCAAATTATTATGCAAGTGACATCAGGATTTAAGTAAAATAAACATTCAGATTTTAGTTTTTCAAAGAAAGTGGTTGTATTATTTTTCATATATAGTTTAGATAACTGGTATCAAAGGGCCTATATGCGTTTTTCTGAAATTTAAACATGCGACTGACACCTGTGGCACAAAAAACAGAACTGCTCTTCCTTTCTGCTCGCTCTCGCAGCGCTCGTACATTCACACTTCATAAGTCATCTGCTGCAAGGAGGTCAACATTATGTTTACAGAGTTAAGAACAGTCAAATACATATATTGTTTGAGATAAGTTTGCGAGTGTAGGCTACTTGCTGACTAGTGGTGGTGGCAGAGTGATCTGAAATGAACGCGCTTGACGCAGACAGTGCGGGAAAAATCATGACCCGACAGAAAATAGGAAAAATAGGATACAGGCTTATAGGTGCACCCACTGGCCCTCATTTATCAAAAGTGTGTACACCAAATTTCGAGCGTACACCCAAAACCAGGGTGACTTTGAGATTTATCAATATGGACGTTGGCGTACGGCACGCTCAAATCCTACACCAGCTCAGGAGATGGTGTACGCACGTTTGAGTTAGTGCGGAAATGCGCAGAAAAACAATTCCTAACACCACAAAACGCACTGACAAACCTAAAACATATGACAAAAAAAAAAAAAAAACAACATAGTAGGCAAATTATAAACTTCAGTGTAAAAATCTGTAACAAAGAACCGGCAAAAGTAATGATTATGAATATGTAAAATATAGCAAGGAGATATTTTAATTGTTTATTAATAAAGAAGTGTTTTCTTTGTGATGGCTGCAAAGATGAAGTTGAGATGCTGAATCGCGATCTTCGCAGTAGTGAACGCGCCAGAGAAATGCACATTTCAGATTACATAAGCAGAGAGCAGTCTGCAGTCTGTTTTCTTTCGTTTTGAATTGTTCTGTTTAAAAGTAGACATGTCTGAGGCAAGTACCTTATACGCTGAGTTTCGATTCATTTATGAGATTAGCTCAGTTCATGCGTCCTCCGTTTCATGATTGATCTAGGCTATCATCTGCTATTTACTTCTAATTTGTTAAATCCAGGTAATTGGTTGATGAAACTTAAAGTAAAATTAAGATACAATTAATACAAAACGAAATTCAGTTTAAAGAAAGGTTTTGTGCTTTCTGTTTGATGTCTCTGTGAAAGTTTTAAAATATATTTTAGTGCCGCTTTCAGAGCGCTCACGTCCCTATCATTGTTTTTTCCTCATAAATGCGAACACAAATAATAATAAGAATATTACAAATGGACATGCAATTATTAATGTGAACGAATACTCCACACATCATCATCACTATTGTACGTGATACGATATTAAATGCTAATTGTTTCAAAACACGTGCTGTAAAATAATGCATTGTGATAGGTCATTTGATCTCCACGTCGGAGAAGTTTCTCTTCTTTGCCGTCTCACGTGTGTTTATGGCGTAAAATGAGGGCGTGGGGGAAGCGGAGACTTGAATATTTAGAGGCGTGTTATTCTAATGACGATCGTTTTCAGCCGCTGCATTTATCAAGGACAGGTATTGCGTACACCAGGATTTCAAAGGTAGCCTACGCACAGCTTCATACATCAGGCGGTGAGAGGAGTGTAAGCATAATCTTACGCCAACATATACGCACGTTTCTACGCAATAATGATAAATGAGGGCCACTGTGAGCGGACAAGGTGTCAGTATGCTCAACAGGAGATGTTTGAGTCATAAATGGTAAAATAAAAAGGCTATTATGTTTATTTTTGGGGAAAAGTTGCATATAAGCCCTTTAATCTCAGACAAGTTTATTGAATAGTTTGCCAGGTCTTAGATAAATGAAAAACCTACTTTTCTCATGCAATAATGGGGAGGAAGACAGATCTTTCTGAAGATGAAAAACATGAAATAATGCAGTCTTGCAAAAGGAATGAAAACGGCTGCATGGAGATGATAAAACGTGACAGAATCTTTCTTGAGCCTTTATCTGACTGAGTTCTTCTGAGCTCTAAATCAAACAAATTAATTGTATAATAAATGGGCAGCTTTAAAAATAAAGTGTCTCAAGAGACCCAGAATCTCTCCTTGCTGGCTGAAGTTGAATAAAGTTGCATTTCAGCCACCTCTAACCAAAGTTCACAAAGAGAAACATTATGTGTTCATCTAAAAATCATCCCATATGCCTGTATATAAGTAACATATCTGCATCTTTTGATCTGACCAATTGAAATGCAATGCTTTTAAATAAATTACATTACTGATGTTTAGATCTAGCAATTGCTCAGTCAATCACACATTACAAATGGTTAGCAAATTGTCGCTTTCCCTTTTTGACTGCAAGGCTCTCCATAGTTTGAGGTTGCCTGGTTTTGGCAACAGGTGATTCACCAGACGACAACGATGATTGCAGTTAAGACCTTTCCAGATAAAAAAAAGCAGCCATAGATGTCAACTTTAAATTCCAAGCAACTGAATCTTCAGATTGTGGCATAGGAGCCAGGCCATCTTTCTGTTTACAGATGAGATGTAACCATGCAAAGACAAATGACGTCAAGCTGACATTTCCAGACCTGACAGCATGGTGGCTCATTTGGTGCTTCAAACAGCCCAGATTCTCCCTTCTCAAAAATAGTAGGCAGTATCCTTGCCTGGCTGCAAATCTCAAGTAAATTATCAAGCACAGTCAAAGGGCATGTCAATTTGAAGGATGCTTGTTAGGCAGGCTTCCTTTCGCTTCCTTCATTCGTGTATTTTGATGTATGCATCAAGTATTAAATCTTCTAGGACTATAGATAAGTCCAATGAAGGAACACAGGCAGAGTGGAAAGTTCTCAGCCATCTCATCCCCCGCATGAAACGAGAAACAAGTGAATGCCTCTCCAAAGAAGCACCATCAACTGGTGTGTTCAACTGCAATCAGCGCCACATACTCCATACATAAAGTGTGGCCCGCAAAGAAACGCTAAAAGGAATGCCAGCACTGAATCAACAAGGCAGTAAACCATATCCAAACTTGCATTATGCACTGTAAAAAGTCTAACTATTATTTACTCAATTTTTTTGGTGAAACATTTTTACACTCAAAAAAATTGAGTAAATTTTAAAGCTGTGAAATCAATGAAATATACTGTGCGAATTGAGTAAATACAAGTAAAAAAATTAAGTAAATTGGAGTAACTGAATCTGGTACATTAAGAAATAAAATTGAGTATGATTTAACATTTAAAAAACAATATTTATGAGTAATATTAACTGTTTTTATTTATAAGTAATATTAACCTCTTTTATTTCCTCTAAACCTTTGTAAAATAGTAGCCTATTTCATACAACAACCAGTATACGTTAAATGGCATGGCCTTTATTGTCATTGAGTAAAGCAATACAACACATTTTACACTGTTTTTAACATGTATACAATATTGCCTACATTTAAACTCAATTAACAAACATTTTTGAAGTAAAATGAAACATTTAAACATTCAGGTAGCCTAATTCAAGTGTAATCAACCAGTCTTGTTATCCAATGTCCACCGGATCAGCGTTGGTTTTCGTCCCGGAGACGGACTCGCGCTCTGCGGGTGAACTTCGATCTTTAGACCGGTGTCCTGAATACGTCCCACTCATAGCCGAAAGATACTGCGAGCGACTCACTCCATAACCTGCCAATAAACAAACAGTGACAGTTCTGAGGACATTTTATCATCCAAATGAATTATATTCATTATCATTAGAAAGGAATAAAGTCGTGTGTTTATGCAAGGCGTTTCAATCACGCGAAAAGACCATAACGTTAAAGACGGGCGCGACTCTGTTTAGGTGTCGAATTACGCACATGTATATGTTGTTTTGCATTAAATAAAATGATTTAAAGCACAGTAATGATTGTATAGATAATATATGCACAAACCTGAATTTCACAGAGGAAATGCACCAAATCTGCAACGCTGAGAAGAGAGATGTTGTACTGGAGACCGGAGAGTTCAAATAGCCCGCGCTCACTCAACCAAGAACCAACCGTCGAGTTGTCGTCACGTCAGAGGGTGGGGGAGGGGTGAATTGTTTTAATTGAGTAAACTTACTAAATTTCTTAAGAGTGTGAAATATATTAATAATATTGATTTGAATTAAGTACTTTTTTTGTTTCTTGAAACAGATCAGTTTAATTAAACATTCTCATATTTTTTGATAGAAATTTCACAAATATATTAAGTCTATTATAAAGAAATAATTGGTTAGTCAAATACTAAATAATTTTATTGAAAAAAACTTAAATATATCTGTAAATTCTAGATAAAATTAACTGTTGGATTTTTACTAAATTATTTTGGTATGTTTAACTCAAACAATCAAGTTAAAGATATTCAGAGATTTTATTAAGTTAATAAAGTTAAATATTTCTGTAATATTTACTAAGCCACAGAATTATTTTTTACAGTGTGACTTACCTTTTTTTTTCTTCTAAAAAACAAAACAAAAAAGTTGCCAGCAAGCACCAGCATTTTTTTTGATCATATTCATAAAACCTATATGGACCCAAACATATTTAAGCATATGTAAACAGTGACTATATCAAAAGAAAGAACAGAGCCTTTGCTTTAAAAGGAATGAATAAAGTTGGAATTTTTTTTTAATCAACATGTGGAAAGTGGCATTAAACAAAACATTTAATGAACAAGAAAATCACATTTTTGTTAAACACTTTGTCTGGATCAGATTCAGAATGATGACCAAAACGTAGATGAAGTTCATCTAATTCATCAACACCCCCAAAGCTTGCACATCACACTACTTATATCTCTATTTGGGTTTGACATTTCGGTAGTGCTGTTGAATGTGTAAGACTGGAAAAACTGGAAGAACTGGAAGATAGCGCAACTCTCTGAGAGAACAAAGCAAATTAACATTTTAATTCCTCTCATGTGCACCATTCGAGACGCAAGTCTCAGCAATCCTAATCTACATCTTTTCCCTTGACCCCCCATTCTCCCCCCACTCCTTCTTCCTCATGCTGAGATAATCTGAAATTCACCCAATAATCTATATAGTTTAATGTGAATAATTATCATACAGTATCACATATGTTTGATATCATTTTAAATGTCTCAGTGTGACTAGTACAAAGGTCTCATTCTCAAAGAAGTAAACCAAAAGTTAATAAGGTATTTAAGAGTTTAGAAGTAATTCACATACATAGGAGGTGTGTCTTCCAGGCAAATGGCCTTAGGTTCTCAGAAGGTGTAAACTCAATGCAAATTCCTACGGTTAGCAAATGGTTCCATGTAAATCAACTTCTGCCCCCAGTAAGTCTGGGACGGTGATTAATGTGAATTCCACTGTGAACTCATGTTTACATTTGAAATGAGGTCTGTCTATATAATGAAATGCAACTAGAGCTTGGGGCGTTTTCTGTAACTAGATTAGCCCGTGATGCGAAGTGCACCAAAACCAAGGTATTGCATCAGCATTTGATTTGTATCTATTATCTTTGAACTGATTATGCTACTGGCGTGATACATTTACCTGACATAATACATTGTAAACATTTTATTTTATTCTAATCTACATTATTTTCAGTAGAGTTAAAAAAGAATAATCAAATATTCATTCACTTTTAATGATGCCCAGAATATCATTAAAACCTTTTTCATTTATGGAGTCAGATGAAATAACGAGTTGATACATATGAGAAAATGTATTCATTTAATCAAATTACTTTGCCACGCAGAAAGACGGTAACGGGCAGAGACCTTCACCAGCTGATCGGAAAACCTACTTTGGGTTAAGTGTGCGAAAGCAACTTCCATGCGCTCCTTCTGGTTTATGCAGATCATCTTCTTCAATTGGTTTTGGATGCTGCACTCTTTCAAAATTTTCTGTTCCAAAAATACTCCTTCCGGTTTGTCACAAGTTTCGGAAAGTTTTTTTCGAATACGCAACTGTGTGACGTCAGGTGGGGCGGAATTTCCTTATACGGGTCTTAAAGGGTACCTATTATGGCATTTAAAATGTTCCTAATATTGTTCTGGGAGTCCCCAACAACAGTTTTACATGCATGCAATGACAAAAAACACTTTTGTTGTCTTATAATATGCATTTATTTTTACCTGATTTGCTCACCGACTCCCAAATGATTCGTTTGACGACTCATTTTTCAAACCCCGCCTTTGCGTGACGCTAATCTGTGGTGATTGGCCAGACGACCCAGTCAGTTATTGTTTGCGTTAGCCCAAAGCTTAAACATATTGATAAAGCACTGCAGTACTACAATACGCTCTATTCTTTATGACAACTCCAATAACAACGACAAACATTTCACATATTTCAAAAAACACACACACAGACCTAAGCGCTGAGCGTAACTGGCACACACACACACACACACACACACACACACACACACAGCTTGGAGACCTAATGCCGAGTTCAGACTGCACGATTTTAGCCACGATTTTGGCTCGCCGACAGGTTTTGAGAAATCGCAGACAAATGCCCGAAATCACAGGCAAATCGGTGCTCGTTCACGTGAGTGACAATCACGCAGTGTGAATGAGCAAAGACGCTATCTGAGAGAATCGCCGACGAGTCGCCGACGCCCGTGAGATATTTGGCATGCTAAATATCTGGACCTGTCAGCAATTCACAATCCTGCTGTGTGAAAGTGTTCTGACTGAAAACTACATCGGCGATGACCGACAGCCAATGAGAGAGCACGATACAGGACAGCAGGCTGTTCGAGGAGGAGTTATAGACCAGAATATCAGTATTTTAATAGATAGATAGGCCTATATTTACAATTATATCAAACAGAAACAAAGCACAAACATTTGCATGACCAGCAGCAACAGCAGGACGTTTGCAAAATTATTTATTTACCCCCAACTCTCTTTCCAAAACACAGTCCTTGCTCTCCTCGTCTTCCCAAACATTTCCTCCTGCATAAACTGAATATTTATTTGTTTCATTTTCGCTACAAATCAGTGCACAGACAATTTGGATCGCAATCTTCTTGTAGGCTATCATTTTTAATAACAAACTCAGTGTCGCGCGAGAACTCCGGTCTCACGCATGCGTGATCTTCCGTTATTTCCGTATCACTTCTCGCGTTTGTTTGGTTGTGAAACGTAGTTTGCGGACCAGGCAGAGGTTGTCGGCGATTCTTTCTTTTGTAAAGTCATGCAGTGTGAAACCTCCTGTCGCCGACCCATCGTGCAGTATGAACACAGAAGCAACTGAATGTTACCCCAGATAGTCATGCAGTGTGAAAACAACAGTGACCCGATTATTTTGAAAATCGTGCAGTCTGAACTCGGCATAAGCTGCGTTGAGCGTAACTGACACACACACACACACACACACACACACACACACACACACACACACACACACACACACACACACACACACACACACACACACACACACACACACACACACACACACACACACACACACACACACACACACTTATTGAGCATGCTACAAAACCCATAAAAGCAAAAATTATTTACAGTACTTACAGGTTGTGATTCGGAGGATGAAGCTGATCCAAATAAACTTGGTATTGAACGTTCCTTCAGTATCAACCGACTCGCGAATCCATGAAAGCTTTTATGTTTGTAAAGGAATCCTCATTAAAATGACGTGAACACAGCTCAAGGTGGCTATACCTGTGTGGTATAGTTGTAAATATAAACTCTAGCCACTGATTCTTCACATGCTCCTCCCTGGGCAGTGAAAAAAAAGTTCGCTTTTGATTCGCACTTCAGAACAGCTCATCAACATGTTGTTTTCACTGTTTTCTGGCGCGCGCAATGAGTGGGCGTGTCGAATTCAAATAACTTGTACAAGTGACATACGAAAGTTAGAGAAAATGCATCGTTCGTCTATCGATTCATATCAGCGACTCAGAGTCGACTCTTACTTTTGAAAGACAATAACTTTGTATACGTTGAACTTTCATATTTAAAACTTTGCAGGATGTTTTTGTTCACTTAGATCTATATTACACACTAGATGAAGGGCAATTTTCAAAATTTCCATGATAGGTACCCTTTAAGAGCACTTCTCCCGGAAGGGCGTGCACGCAGCTGTAGCCTAGAGCGTACGAGAGATCAGAGAGATCAGAGCGCTGTTCTCGGCTGCGCTGCAATAAATAAAATGGCACCAAAAAAGTGTGTTTTTGGTTGCCAGTGCAAGACAACACTGCACAAATTTCCAAAGAACCCAGCGTTAAGGGACCTGTGGATGGATTTTGTTTTTCCAGAGCAGCAACGGAGTTGTGCAAGTGTTCTTGTTTGTTCCCTTCATTTCGACGATTATAGTTATTCGGTTGTTTAGTCTGACGTCACGCGTGACGTTTAGCCTCTTCCGGGCCCAAGCGCTCCGCTCGTCTTTCAGATCCTAGACTACATAAACCCTTTTCTTAAAGGGCTTTTTTCGCTTCAGTGCCAGTGGGTGTTACTAGGGATTAAGGGATAGCACCCACTGGCGCCAAAGTTTCTTCATTCGTTTAAGATTTGTAACTTACCTAATCAACTGCCGCCATTTTCTCTTATCGTTCTCGTCACAGGGAAAGCAGTAGATGACAGTTAAATGTCACTTGTTTGTTTTAACTCCGATCTATTTAAACTACACGGGAACACGTTAAAACTCCGGCGAAAGTGGTAGGTAGGTAGAGAGGACCCGGCCTTTGGACCCGGAAACAGTATTATCGGAGAGCGCTTACGTCACGACTTAACAACCGGATAGGCCCAGTTCGACGCCGGATTTGCAGATCGCCTAATACTTAAAGATGGAGCAGTCCCAACGATAAAGGTTCACGGTCGTGCGTTGGAACCGCAGGCGGTGATTAAAACTGCTTCAAATGTCTGTGTGTTGTTAACTATCGGCATGTAAGCTAAGCACAGCAATTAAACAACATGATCACGTACAGATAATGTATCTATGGAGCATGCGGTGTATGGTGTGTGTGTTTAAATACATTTGTTTAGCTGGCCACTGTAGGTGTCAGTTTGTTTATTGTAAAAATAAATCATGTCCTCATAAACCACCAGTCTGTCTGTTTACAACACACGCAAAAGCTTTCAAAAAACACGAAAGTTCTGTCATTATCGTTATAGTTCAACGAGTCTGTATCATGACACCAGCATCACAAAGTTGTGTGTTTGGAACGACAGCTCTTGACCTGTGGTTAGAAGCATAGTTTCTTGTTAGCATGACATGTGGATTCAATAAATCCTTATCTCGAGCAAATTAAGCAAATTGAATGTACGTAACATGACATCATTAACCAAAGTGGTTAAACGTCAAATTTGCAACAGTAAGGTTTGGGGAAACGGTAATTCAAGCGAGTTCGGAAGCGAGTTCTGTCGTTGTACTGAAAACGCACCCCTGCTGGCCACAACATATCACAGGTAAAAAATAATTTCAAAAGTACAGTATCTTCAGCAGCTGATATGTTTTTTACAACAATGTACAACTAGGTGTGCTGGGTCCTGTGGTGCATGCTGGGAGTTGGAAACCTGAGGAAGGCCAAAATAACACAGTCCCAATTTTTGCTGAACTTCTGGTCCTTTTTGTGTTTTCCCGCAGGTAAAAGTCAGTTCTCGTGTATCTGTAAGAGACCGCCTAAATATACGCAGGTCACTTTAAATTTATTTACGTACACATTAAAAGGAAGTAGCGTATGGTAGTCAGTAGTCACATTACGGTGGAGGGAATAGCAACTCCTGTTTCTCCACATGGCGTGGAGATGAAGTGGTTCATACTTAATTCTGCCTAAATATTATTGTGTTTACTGACTGTTTATGGATGACAGTCAGTCTCATATATTCTATTTTCCGATTTCTATGGTCGAACGATCCACAAGCATGCAAGCGTCAAAGAGGAGGGGAGCCTGAGGAAGGTTATGTGGCGGAGCTGAGGTTTAAGCCAGGGCCGGAAAAGCCTCGGGATCATCCACATTGGGAACAAAAACATCTCCACCCTGTCAAATTCAAAAGCAACACACTTTATATTATAGTATGGAATCAATGTTGATGCTGTTGAAATTCTGCAGCAGAGCGATGACATCTCAGATCATTATATAGTCTCGTGTAAACTTAATTTAGCCAAAGCTGCAAAGTCGACTCTGTTACAAATATGTTAGACCTATCACTTCTGCCACTAAAGATCGCTTTATTAATAATATTCCTGATCAGTTTCATCTCCTCAGCATCCAGATAGCTTAGAAGAACTCAATATTGTGACAAATTTTGAGCATTCAGAAAAATTGAGCCCAACTGGAAGAAAAAACTAGAGTTTATCCGCATTTCATGGAAAGAGAGCACGATTGCGTACGGAGAGGCCTTAAAAGCTTTCTAGATCTACTTATTTTCAACCCTATTAGAAGAAAATAAACAAAACCCTAGGTATTTATTTGAAACAGTGGCTAAATTAACTAAAAATATAGCTTCAACCCCAGATGTTTCCAAGCAGCACAGCAGTAATATGAACTACTTTACTTGCAAGATTGATAATATCAGGGAGGAAATTATAACTATGCAACCGTCTACTACAGTATTGCATCAGACAGTTCATTGTAGTCTCCCTGAGGAGAAATTTGATTCATTCATTGCTATAGGAGAGGAAGAATTTTCTAAACT